>CM039471.1:19352555-19372464 GCA_022433065.1 Begonia loranthoides
GAGAGAGTGAGAGAGAGAGAGAGAGAGAGAGAGAGAGAGAGAGAGAGAGAGAGAGAGAGAGAGAGAGAGAGAGAGAGAGAGGGTGTGTTTGGAGAAGAAATATGGCGAAGGATGAAAATGGGTGTGAGAAATGAGGTATGAAGTGGGTTTCTGGGTCAAATCACTTTAATGTTAAGAAAGAATAAATCAATTAAAAATAATGAGATGTAATGCATAAATAACGTGAAAGGAAGCATAATCTGATGAAGGAAACTCCGGTCGTTGTTGGCGGACGATCGGCAAAATGGAGAACTGCCGCCATGATCACCTGTAAATTTAAGCAATGATTTGGTGGACGAGTTTTGTTCTGGTGGTTGATCATATGAAAGAAATGGTTGCCGACCGCCATTTAATGAAGGATATTCTGAAGAGTCTGGAACGTATGGAGACCAAGTGAAGCGTCGTTTGCAACGTCTAGAATTGAAGGAAATAATGTTTAATACGACTGAAGTTAGAGAGTTTGCCGTTTTAGACGTTGGGACACTTTGGGGTTGCCTGTTAATGGCGTTGAATGCATCTGATAGTGAAGAGGTTTACGTTTAGAACGTTGGAAATATGTTTGGTTGCTAGTCATTGATGACTCAATGTTCTGTCTTCATAACGGTTGTGCTAAAGGGTTCTCCGTGGTTGCCTATAAATTGGAGAGAATGGCAGCGTGAGTTGGAAAAAAAAAGAAGTGTTGTTACTATGCTGAAATGAGGAGAGACAGTGAGGGATGAGGGTTGATGTTCTGGAATTATGAAAGTAGAGAGAGATGGGTTGCATGGTTTTGTTCTGTTCAGAAAGAAATGCTACGGCTGTGATGGATTTGTAGTGAGAGTCTGAAGGAGAAGGAAGCCTTGAATAAAGGTCTTGGATGAGAAGGTTTTGGAAGAGAATAGGAAATGAGCAACTGTGTATGTTTTCACTGTGAGTTTCTTTTGAGTAGTTGCTGGATATAACCATGTAAGTGAAATCAAGTGGGTTAGGTGATGAATGGAAGGATGTGGTCTTTGACTTCTCTATTAGTTCAGGTAACAAACGCTGAACATGTTATTTGGATTAAGTGATTACTATGAGGATGAGTATTTTACAGCATGTACAAAGATGAATTTGATGAATGGTTCTCTGTAGTTAAATGAATATCAGTGCATGACTTGGAAATATATGATTAGGTTGTTAGTTATATTTTGTGAAGTATATTGGCATAAATATGTTGGATTATTACGAAAGAATATTTTCTGCAAAATAATTGGATTTATTATGTGGGATTTTGGAAAGAAGTAATTATTGGATCAAGGTTTATAGTTGTTGGATAAAGTGATAAATTGTTGGATAAAAGGATTGTTGGAAATAAGGTTCTTTGATAGTTGGTGTTAGGGGAATTATTATCAATAATTAATTATTAATAGTTGTATGTGTTAATAATTATATATTTCGTGAAAGAATCATAAAGTGTTAAACCACTAAAGCTAAGGATTTTAGGTACGTGCTATTACTTGTGCTTTGCTTTGTCCAAAAGAATCTACATTACAGGAAATTAGGGTTTTGTTTGATATTTGTTTATTAAATGCATATGTTATGTTATTGTATGAAATATATGTTATTTGCTTGACTGTTTATTAGATTTAAGTTCAGTTCTTTAGATAGGACGAATCACGTTTAAGGATACGATCAAGGAACACGCTAGATAGGATTGTATGTGCACAACAATTTTAAGACTCGAAATCTTAATAAACGTAAATAGCTGTTTCTATGGGCCGGTTAGATACACCAGGCATAGAAACTAAAGATAACAACTGTGGTCAGGTTTGTTACACCCAGCACAGATGTTCATATGGATCGGTTTGATACGCCCGTCATATAGACAATAAAAGACTGAAACAATATAAGACAATGGAATTAAACGGTAAGATATGTAAATAACTGTTCTGGTGGACCAATTTCATACGTCCAGCACAGGAACCAAAGATGAGTAATAACTGTGGACTGGTTTCATACGCCCGACAAAGATGTTTATATGGACTGGTTTGATACCCCCGACATATAAACAATAAATAAATGATTGTGTAGACCAGTTAGATACACCCGACACATAATCAAACGAAATAACAATAAAGACATGAACTATAAAAGAGAAACAATACAGGAAACCTTATGCTATGTTATATAAATTGTATGTAAATTCTATGTTTTATTTCTATATCACGTACTGAGCGTTAGACTCATAGTTAGGTCCATTTGATGTAGGTAAGGAGCCAATAGATGGATAAAGTTGTTGATGGACGAAGCTGATGGAGTATTGTTGTGTGGACGTTTGTGCTGTTGGCGATATTGACCTGTGGTTATGCTCAAGAAAATGGAATAAATGTTTTAAAGACTTATTTTATAATTTTAAATAAATGTTTATAGTTAATGTTTTTATTAAATGTTTATTTAAACAATGGATTTGCAGTATTAAATTGTAAAAGATTTCCGCTGTATGTTTTATATGATTTAGACTTCGGATGTATATTTATGACTCTGGTTTTATTACAAAATGGTTTTATAATGGTTTTTAAAAGAAAAAAAAATTTATACAGAAAAATGTTACGAGATGTTACACGGGTAGTGACACTACTACTCCAATTTTAACCATAATTCTGCGACAACTTTCTCATTCAGAATATCCTGCACAATTTGGTTTGATAAATGCAAACAAAAGATATAGATTTTCGATCCTTATGAATTTTCTCTTCTTCACTCTGTGATGTGAGCATATCCCATATTTTCACCTATCATAACAAAAACCGTGTTCTGATCCCACAACAGGACACCAAATTATAATGAACTAATCTTTCCAAAAATTTTAGAATTTCACCAAAAAATATTTGAACTTAAAATATCCGAACAAAAATTTGATCCCTAAGGACTTTGAGAACCAATAAAACTAGTCCAAATATTTAGAATCCCAATATAATTTCGTAATCAAAATACCCAAAATATTTTGAACTAAAATATTCGAACAGAAGAATTCCACAAAGCTATGTTCACAACTTGGAAAAAATCTAAACTTGGAGAGTAAATCTTCAGTACACAACGACGTGTACATAAGACAATTAGAGGATGACAGATCGGATTGGTTGTTCTGGCCGTGGGTCGGTCTGGCAAGGAGATCAAGCGATGGCAACAAAAGAAATTCAGGTGATTGGGCAGGGATGGACAGTGGGAGACTGGGCAGGGATAGGCTGTCGGCTCTGTGCATGTGGTCAGCTCGAAGACAAAGAACCGGCAAGTTCTCTGCTTCAGATCGAAGCTTGAGAGAACGGTGACTTGTACGTGCTCGGAGAGAAAGATTCGGCTAGGTTTCAGCTTCTGTGTGACAATTTTTGTTGCGATTGATGAAGTGGAAACAAATCTTCTGTTCGATGGTGTGACGAAGATCGACCAGTGGAGGCCCGGTAGATACAGAGAGACCGTTGACTCCTCCTCTGCACGGCGTCGACTTCTATGCATGCTCATAAGGACGTCAGAGAACGCTTCAACATGAAGGTCTTCTTCCTCTGGGCAAATGACAGACCACGACAGCAGCTTTTTTAGCGGCAGCATTTGCTTCTTCCTCGGTGATGGACAGAGGAATAGTTTTCCTACCCTTCTTTTTTTTTTTCTGCCGAAGAAGGAAACCAATTTTTTTTTTTATTTCCTTATACCAAATTGTAATTTTTTCTTTTTCAAAAATTGCAAATATCAAAATTTGTTTGTTTCAAATATAGAAACTTTCAATGATACCAATTGTTAAAAATTGAATACATAACATAAAAAGAAAATATGTTGAAATGAAACACCAAGATTTAAGTAGAAAATTCTTTTGAAAAAAAAAACTACGGACAAATAATAAATTCACTAAAATCAAATCAAAGTACTATTGAGTTTTGCAACTCAAGAAATAATATATAAAGTAACAATAAAACCCTAATATTAAACATGGCTCGGCTGGGCTCAACTAGAACATGAGTCACGCCAAACTCTAATAATTTAGTACTATAGTGTGGTAATGGATCATTAAATTGAAATTTTAATCTAAAAATATATTTAAGGATAATTAACAAAATGACCACTGAACTATAAAATCAGTGATAAGAGAAATACTAAACTATTTTTACTAACAAATAAAACACTAAACTATGAAAAAGAAATGAGACAAACATCACTGTCATGTTTTTTGTTAAAGGTTTAATTTTTTTTGCATCAAAAGGCACGTGTGCCCCTGCGGAAGACAAGTATCCTCTGCGAAAAGAGTATTTTCTGCAGTGAAAACATGTCTTCCGTTGTGGAAAATAACTCCTATTTTATTTTCATGAAAGAGTATTTTCTGCAACAAAAAGAGTATTTTCCGCATCGGAAATATATTTTTCACATAATATTAATTAAAATGGTAATTAATTTGATAATTAAATTGGTAATTAATTTGAAAAATGTTCTAACGAGAAGTGAGTCTCAAAATTGAAATATTTTAATTATTTCATGAAAACTGCGTAACTTGAACAATTAGGCCAAGTAATTAATTATTAATTTTTAGATACTAATCCAAAATATGGTAATTAATTATCAAATTTATGAGATATTCATCCAATTTGCTAATTTATTATCAAGTTATTAATTACTAATTTAATTAATTTTAAACTTAATTATCAATTTAATTAATATTATGTGGAAAATAAATGCCATATCTAATTAGAAAAATGAAAGCGAATGTCTTTTCCACTATGATTGTTTACGTTGAGGAAAATATGTTTTCCGCAGTGAAAATAGGCATTCTACAGTGGAAAGCGTATTTTCCATATTTTAATTTTTTTTTCTCGTAGTTGTTTTCAAATTTATCATCATTTAGGGTCTCTCTCCCTAATTGTTAAATTGCTTGAATCTCAAAAGGGTTCTATTTTTCAATTACTAGTATGTAAATAAGAAATTTTCTATTTGAATCTTTTGTAAGTGATCAGTTTATTATGTGGGTTTTGCTTCATTTCTTTTCTAGAAATCATTAACTTCTTCTATAGAATGTGTTTGTTCTCAAACCACTTTTCTCTCTCCTCCAATTCTTGAATTTAGTTTCGAATGAAGATGAAAGATGTTTTTGTGGTTATGAAAGTTAGTTTACTAGAGCTTTCATAGATAAGTCATTTTCGTTGGTGTGTATGATAGAGGTAAAATGTCATCAAAAAGGCAAACTAAAAGGCATCCTCAGTGACAAATTCTAATGGAAAACGTGACAGCAATGTTTTCCTTGTCATTTCTCATAGTTGAGTATTTTATTTGTTATCAAAAATTGTTTAGTGTTTATTATTTGTTTTGTCACTAACTCTACAGTTCAGTGGTTATTTTGTTAATTACCCTATATTTAATAAACATAAAGCTCTTCAACTTTTGGTTAATCTTGTCTAATTTATTAATTGAATCATAAAAATTTGATAAAGCTAGGTAACAACTTAAATTTATAAATAACTACTAACTTTTCATTCTTTCTATTAGGATCAAAATATAAGGGTAATTGACAAAACAACCATTGATTTATGGGGTCAATGGCAAGGCAACTGCTAAAACTTTTTGCTAATAAATAAAACACTAAACTATGGAAAATAAATAGAGCAAATATCGTTGTCACATTTTTCGTTAAAATGTCAATTTTTTTCCGCAATGGATAGGTCTTTTTTTCCACAGCGGACCTGTACATAAAGTCGTTTTGAATTAGAATAATCACTATTTGTAGTTAATTGGAAATATTATAGTGATTTTCATTTCAAACAACTTTGAGGATATAAAGTAGACACAAATAAAATGTATGATTTTGGACTGAAAGGATTTAGATGTATGCAATAAAAGTTATGCAAGTTTGTAGTTGAATAAATCTAAAACTGCACTATTTTGAGAAATATCTTTAAATGAAACTTTAAAATGAGAATTTAGAGAAATGTTCTTAATGGAAGCGGACAACCAATGGAATTATGACACATGTCTGTAACGACCTACATTTTTCTTTCTTTCTAAAATCGCGTGATATTAAAACTTTTCTTTTCTTTTACAAAACAATAGAAAATCTCATATATAAAACTCCTTTAAAATGTTATCAGAGTTCTTTTCTAAAGGGAAAATGACAAATCAACCATCATGGTTTCAAATCAATGACAAGTCAACCACTATGGTTTAAATGTTAACAAGTTAACCACTAACGTACGGAAAAATGACGAATCTACCATCGTAGTCATGTTTTTTTTTAAAACGTAGTTGGGACGCTGGGGAGGCGTCCTGGCAACCGCCGCGGCGTCCCGAGCAAACTGTAAGGCTGTCCTACATTTCTTAGGGTAAAAAATGTTTGATCACAGATTTGAGGGCTTAAACGATTGATTTAGGGGTCAAAACAGGGGGGTCATGGGGTAAATCCCATGATAAGTCGTATATCTCTGAGAGAGCTTCGATTTGATACCTTCTGGGTCCAATTCTGACAATCGTAGCAAAAGTTATGGTTGTTTGAAGTTGAAGAGGTCGAAAATCTAATAAAAACACTGATTTCGAAGGAGACCACAGGGGTGTCGTGAGGACACCACAAGGGTGTTGTGAGGACACCGCAGGGGCATCCTGGTGACACCGTAGTGGCGTCGTGAGGACACCGCAGCGGCGTCCTGGGACACCACGGTGTCCTGACGACACCTTAGCGGCGTCCAATCAAAATTGTGTTTTCTTTCGCAACACATGACACCGTTGCGGTGTCCTAGGACACCACAGTGGCGTCCCGACTAAGTTTTAACGGAGAACGTCACTGCGATGTTAAATTTGTCATTTTCTCATACGTTAGTGGTTAACATGTTAAAATTTAAATATAGTGGTTGACTTGTCATTGACCTGAAACCACGATGGTTGATTTGTCATTTTTCCTTTTTCTAAAAAGTCAGACCGTTAAAAATCATTTTTCTTAAACTCGTTATAAGCAACGGAAAATTATAATTGTAAAATACTTTTTCTCAAAATGTAGCGGAAACATAAATAATTCATTCGACAAACTGTTACTTGTTAATTACAAAACACTTTTCTCTTTTACTTTATTTAGCCTAGCCAGCCACAAGTTTCGCTCGTGCAAATCCTTCATCAACTGCTCCTTCACCTTTTCTCGTACGCATACCTACACCACAAGCAAACTGTGAGCCCTAAGGCCCAGCAAGAAATGAGATATGCATTATGATGTATGCCTCTAACTCATTAGGTCATAATGGGATCCGCCTAAATTGTTCTTTTCTTTCCGTTACATACATTACTCGTACATCGAGCTGGAAGATTGAAGAAATCCATGGTGGAGAGAATAATCTCTTTGTTGGCTTCTAACCACCTAGGTTAGATAGGCTCTCACAACCCAATGAGGGAAGGGCTTCATTCTTTGAGTCTACCTGGTTAGATCTGAACTACCTCTCCATCCTCTAACTCCCTTTACATTCATTCATTTTCTTTATCCATTTTCCTCACGTAAATGTATATGAATATCCACCCAAGCGTTGCCTTCCTACTTGTTTTTATTATCGTGATGCATGTCAACGAGAAGTATTATCGTGATGCATATCAATGAGAAGCAGTAATTACAACAATATAAAAGCATGAGACATGAAGCAGTAATCACGTATAAAAGCATGAGACATAGAAAATCTACTAACATACTACACATGGCGATATACTTTAAAACATGGTTGGCAATTTAAAAGAAACAATAATAATATAGGCATGCTTGGTAACTTAAAGGAAGCAATAACAATATAAACATGCTTCGCAATTTAAAAAAACAACAACAATATAAGCATATTTGGTAACTTAAAGGAAGTAATAATAATATAAATATTGTAACGACCCGGATTTTCGTAAATCTTTTTTAATGAGTTAAAATTTCGAATTTTCTTTTTGAAAGTAAATCAGAGCGCGTCTAAACCGGATCGCTACCAACTGTTCATAAAACTCGTTATAAGATCCCATTTTTTGTAAAACTTATGCGGAAGCGTTAAAATAAAAACCATTTGAAAACATAGCAGAAGCGTAATTAAAATCATCATTTAGAAACTTAGTGCAAACGTTATTCATTTGAATGAAAAGACTAACCAATTTAAATACACTCTAAATAAAACTTATGTTAATTATAACTTAGACAACTTAATTAAAACCATTTTTCTTTTACCCTCTTTATGCCTGGCCAACCGTGAGCATCCCTCGAGCATGCAAACCCATCATCCTTGCTTGCTATTGTTTATTCTTTATCTTTTGCTACTCCTAGTCCGTGTATTCCTCTACTTACAGTACCTACATCTACACCACAAGCAACTGTAAGTCCAAAGGGCTTAGTAAGGAAAAAGGGAAATGCAATTATGAAATGCCTCTCTTTAATTCATTTGGAATGGGGCCACCCAAACCAATTCTTTCATTTACATTTTCTTTCTTTCTTTCTTTTTTTCTCGTACTTCGAGCTGGGGATTAGAAGAACCCGTATGAGATGGTATAGTGGGTCGGACCTAACCTCCTATGGATAACTAGGTCCTGTTCCCGATATGGTAAGGGCATTTCCTAATTATCAGACTAGGACCGCTACCCATCCGCCTCCTAACTACCTTATTCTTTTCCTTCGTCTTTTCTTATCATTTTACTTTCCTTACCATGCATGTGAGTACCACCCCGTGGGAGTACTCCCTACTTTGTTTCTATTACATGATGCATGGCCATACATTCTCAACCTAACATGATGCATGATACTTCACAGTATAACATTCATAGAAATTGAAGTGCGCATATAAAAGAAAATAACAATAACTGAAAACACATATAGGGAAAGTAAAGCATATACTAGAATGAAGGAACTGCGCACAACAGAAACAAGTATAACATTGAGTTAAGACAGGGAATGAACAATAAGCTAAACATGCTCAGGAAGACAAGATGATTATTCTAGTTCTTTAGTTGTTTAGCCCAATTAATCTCCTAGTCCATTTACATGCATTATACGTTTATATTTCTAAGTCATTATTCTAATAAGTTATCAACATGCTCCTACGTTGATTTCATGCCTTGATTCTACTCAACTAATTATATTTGGTTTAACAGGAAGTACATACCAAAGGACATGTAATCATAATCGAGATCTTAAGCAATACCGAGAAAACAATAGCAAAAGTATTTATAAAACATTCATTCACTTAGTCATTGAACCCTTAACACCATTCACGTTTACTTCATTATCTTTTTATCCTCTTTATCATTCTATTCTTTAGAAAGTAAAACATCGATTATGTATTTGAAGCACGCATTGAATGTAAGTGAAAGCGCATATGAAGAAAGGTAAATAATACTTGCATTGAAAGTAAAGCAACATTGATTCGAAACAGTGAATGCATACAAGTATGGCAAGCATACAAGGAAATCATTAAATCTAACATGCTTAGTAATTAAACATACTCACTAATTAATCATAGTTAATTAACATACTTACTAATTATGATTAACATGCTCGCTAGTATTCATATTCAATTAATTGGCCTAGTTAATTAACATGCTAGCATTATTAATTATTATTAAGTTATTAACCGGCTTGCATGCTTAGATTACAGGATTAGTTAAATTGCCCTAAACATGCTTGCTATTTAGTTCATTAATATTTAATCATGCTCATTAGTTTGCTAATTAATTACCCTAATTGATTTCATACTCAATAGTAGGTTATTTCTTGCATTTAGTTAATTAACACATTCAGCTAGTTAGTTAATTAACATGCTTTAGTTACTTAACAGTTTAATATTAACCTAATTAATTACAACATGCTTAACTACTAGTCTTTACATGCTCAATGATTGTTTAAAGTAACTACAAGCTTAGATTTAGTAAATTGGTTGCCATGCTCAATTACTTAACAATTAACTAACTTAATTACCAATTAAGCATGTTAGTATATATTAAGTTAAACATACTCAATTGTGAGTCACTATAGTTCGTTTAACATGCTCGGATCGTTATTTTGTTTCATGATTTAACTCTAGTTCATTTACATGCTAACTGCTAATTACATAGAGGGTTAACTAATTACCCTAATAAATTATCATGCTCATACAACTTAACATTTAAACGGGCAAGAATCACAGAGAAACACAATGTGTAAGAAAAATAAAACAACACTACATAGCAAGTAAACATCCAAGATTAGCTTAGAACTCTTAGCTCTTCTATCGTTCATTTGCTCATTCTTCATCTATTAAACATTTTCCACAACCTTATCTAACCATAAAGGAACTATAACGGGGTATCGACATAGTACTAATAAATAACAGAGTTAGACCTAACAAAACATCACATAGCAATGAAAACAAATGAACAAAGTATCATTCAAAAGAATATCACAGAGCATAAATCTACACTATCATTAACACATGGAGCATTTCACAAAAATTAACCTACAAAATCAACTAGTGGTAACAATCAACTAACATTAAGTATAAGCATTAAACTAACAATAGTTAACATTAACATTAAACTCACACACCCATACTTGTGGTGTAGGGCCTCAATGGCCAAAACACCCCTTAATCCTTACCTCGATTCTTTATGGCACATTCACACTTCATCGTTATTCATCTTTGTCATTCTGATACCTTTACAATTAGCACATTTACCCATTAATAACTTTTCATCGAATTCTACACACTTAACACTTAACATATTCCAAATATCCAGAATATGACGTAGCCGAAACAAGTATGATATTAAACCTCTTATCAATGTCGTGCCAAAATGCTATAATCCATTTAGCCTGAATAACAATTCCCATATATATTGACAACCAATAATCTGAATCCAAAGCCAACAGTCGTCTAAATGTGTAGAACATAAATCCAATGTGTAGAACATTTAACTTCAATATCACCATGCATGAATTAATCCAACATACATGCATAATTCAACAACCAACATGACATATCTATTTATCTTTTCACCCAATTTAGAATGACAGTAGACAAATCATTCCAACGTACAGAGTTAACAGTTCGCAACAGAGAACCTAATGAGGTAAATTCCATTGACAGCAAATAACTCTACTAAAATTTCTATTCTCCATTAACTAAAACAATTATAGGACATCAATCTTCTCTACTTAAACCATCGATAGAACCCAAATCAAAGCATAACCACACAACAGAGACATTCTTCAATCAATCCTACTAATTATCAAAGGCAGCAACATCAAATTAACCAAACTGGTCCCAACAAAATCGATACAATTCTGGACTTAGCAGAAACCAAAGACTGAATCGACAGAGAAGACTCATACCAGCACAGAAGATTCGAACCGTCCAGATCGGGTCGGACATACCCGGGTCAGTCATAACCAGATCGGAGTTCGACCCGAGCTCCAGCAAACCGATTGAGTCGGAACCCACAGCCTCGCCTTCGGCCACCCTCCTCCGCTGATCATCGCTAGCTCGATGATCGTTGCCATCAAGCCATCGTCGTCGAGCCATCGCCATTCATTGCCATCGCCGGCCACCAGGAACATCAGAACGTCAGAGTTCGCCTTCGCCCGACGCCCAAAATCGACGACTCGAGCTCCAACCCGCGAAGCCGACACATCATCAATGGCCAGAGGCCTAGCCGAGCTCGCCTTTCGTCGGGACACCGCCTCCGAGCCCGAGCTTCGATCTCCCGATCGCCGTCTCTATCTCGCGTCTCTCTCCCTTCTATTTCTCTCAATTCTTCAACACAAGCCCTCTTTTTTTTTTACCTTAACCTAATTACATATATTATATTTAATTTGCTTCTAAACGGAACCAAACAATTACATCCCGATTCGAACCGATTTATCCCTCCATTTAATTACATTTCTTCTTAATTATAAAGTCTAATTTATTAGGTTATCATGCATTTTAATTTCATTTAATTACCCTAATTAAATTTTTCCTTCACATTATAAATTATTTTTGACCAATAATCTGTTCTTGATTTATTCTGAAATATTGTCTAACAATTATTATAGGTTAAATTTAAATTTCTCGATTCTATTTGATAAATGAATTTTTATTAATTAAACTTTCAATAAATTCTCTTAGATTATATCCTAACGATTGGGTCATTGGTAACACCCCGATAATTATCCAACTTAATCATAAATTCCAAATTATATTTCAATTATACTTATTAAATTCCAATAAAAGTCGGGGTGTTACATTCCTTCCTCCTTATATAAATTTCGTCCTCGAAATTTGTCAAGCGTAATACCTTCATAGCTTAACCAACACTAAACTACGCGTCAATTCTCTTCTCTGGCTATCTCCTCTTTCTAACAGCTTGTCCAACTACTGCTGTTGGATCATCTTGACTACATCCAAATGCGTCTCCTTGTACCAAAAGTTGACCAAACCTTCATACTCACTCTCCACACTTCCGCTGCGCAACTCTGATTACATCAATTCCAAGGAAAGAAATTTCTTAATCATGGTCATTCTTCAACATCAAGAGCAAAATAGCAACTCCTTTTTCTCCAAATATCACTTTATTCCAATAATTATTCTACCGTTGTTGTTCAGCTCTTAAATCCACAGCATTTTTCTCCTAAATTTGTTGTGGAACATCAAATTTTTCACTTATATCCAAGTGATTCAACACCAAGGAAGAGTCTCATCGAACTTCTTACCGCCACTAGACTCATAACTTGACGTCCAACTCACCTCCCCTTCACCGTTCTTCTGTTAAAGTCCCTTACACTTCGTGACTTAAGGCTTAGTACTTATACTTTCATCTCTCTCACCTACGACTACAACGTGCTCAAACATGTTCTCCACCATCAAATCCATCCATCCAAGCTTTCCCGAGTTATGAATTACACTGCTCCATGGCTAAGTTGGATGCTTTCCATCTTGCTTCTCTTTTTGTATCTATAACCATTCCCGTTTCTGTATCTGTATCTGTTTCTATTTTTGTGTTTGTTTCTGTATTCGTATTTGTATCCGTATCTGTATATGTATCCGTATCTATTCCTAGAAATTCATTTCTAGAAATTTATGTCTAGAATTTCACTTCTAGAAATTTGTTTCTAGGAATTCGTTTCCGTTTCCATTTCCGTTTCTGTTTCCGTATCTGTGTCTGTGTCCGTATTTGTTCCTTTTTCTGTTTCTGTTTTAGTTTCTGTTTTCGGTTCCTGTTACTTGTTCCCAGAGAAGTTTGACTGATTGCTTCCATCGTTGCCGTACAGTTGTGTAATCATGTACTTGGTCACCATGATTGAATTCAGACCGAGGTGGAGAACATAATCCCAGTCCGACATGAATTTTAGTAATCCAATATTCGATCCACATTCGAATATTAATCCGATACTTAATCCAAGTCCCATTGACAGGTATGAAATATCTCATGTCGAAAACCGCCGTCAAGTCCAAGTTGGTCGTACCACCAGATTAAACCTTGAACCTCTCGTCTTTGTAGGAAACCTAACCTAGCGTATTCTTAGTCGACTACTCTTCATCAACCTTCTCATCCATCAAGGAGTTCTAACCTATGTAAGGATCGACTTATTTTATCCAACAGATTCCTCTTTCGACTACCTTCCATAAAAGTCCGACTTTATTTGCTAAGTTCCTCTTACAAGTTATCTCCTAGCAATTCATCTATCAAATTAAAATTAGCAATCATGTATTAAGAAAGCATTAGGAAGTATACTTACAGCGATGAAGGAGTTCTCACGTCGAGGCTCATGCTGGCAGGCAAGCTGTCTTTACTTTACTTAGACTGACTTTTACAAAATCTTTTTCTTAGCACAGTGTACTAGAGCTCATTTAAAATGCAGTAAAATAAACAAGTGAGCTACAGATAGTTTTAAAAATGATTAGTATAAGAAACAGCTCCCGCCCAGTAGATATTGTTCGCTTTGGGCCTCGACCCACACGGGTTTGTTCTTGGTACTGACACCCTTTGTTCAGCCCAAAACCGGTCTACTGGGGAAGGCGAGCTACCCACTTATATTCTGCTCTCTTCCTTTCCCACAAGTCGATGTGGGATTGCACACCCTCCTTTGGGGATGTCACAATCACCCCTCCTTTTGGGGCCCACGTCCTTGTGGCCACAACGATCTGGGCTTGGCTCTGATACCATAAGTATAAGAGACAGCTCCTGCCTAGTAGATATTGTCCACTTTGGGCCTCGGCCTGCATGGGTTTGTTCTTGGTACTAACACCCTTTGTTCAACCCAAAACCGGTCTACTGGGGAAAGCGAGCTAGTCACTTATATTTTGCTCTCTTCCTTTAGCCCAAGTCGATGTGGGATTGCACACCCCTCCTTTGGGGATGTCACAAACATGCTTGGCAATTTAAAAGAAACAATAACAATACAAGCATGCTTGTCAATTTAAAAGAAACAATAACAATATAGACATGTTTGGTAATATAAAGGAAGCGATAATAATATAGACATGCTTGGCAATTTAAAGAAAAAAAATAACAATATAGGTATGCTTGGTAATTTAAAGGAAGCAAGAACAATATGCTAACTTCTTAAACATGCTTAGAGATTAAAATAATAACGTGAGATTAGCATATGCATAATAAATAAGGCAGCATAGTAGAAATGCTAACGAACAATCAAAGGAAAGACACTGCTTGTGGTGTAGGGCCTCCACTGGCCAATAACTCTATCTCAATTCTTCACTCGACATTCTAACGCGTATTAGCACTTAATCGTTATCTTCTTCTCCTTTGCAATACCTTCATAATTAAAACATTTACTCATTAATAATAATCCTTTAACAACCATTTTGTTCTAGCCAAAACATGTCCTTCGAATTCCTAAATCACCTGTACTATCCACATTTATATCAAAACTTTCCTCTAACTTATAACTTAACATAATTAGAATATGAAAATCCAATAATAATCATTAAACTGTAAACACCACATAGAACGAACTCCAATAGCATAACACAACCAAAGAACATATTTCACTTCAACATAATCCAACTTAATAGCTTAATCCACTTGCAACAGAATAAAAATATCGAAGTAGTAATTCGTTCCCACCAACAACTTCATAGTTCCACCTTATAACTATAGGCAATAATTATTCAACGACAACCAACAAAGTGCATATATTTATTAATCAAGCATCACTGAATATTAACCCAAGCAACAGAGCATCGATCTCCCAGAACATACATCCAATGTACCCAAAGTTGTAGAATCAAACCAAAGGCTATCACAACAGAGAACAATCATCCAACAACAGAGAGTATTTATCCAACATAGTTTGTCCATTAACAAAGCATGAACATCCATAAAATTCAGAATAAAGTGAAGGAATACCTCACAATGAACAACACCCGAGAGGACCCTTCATTCATTCTTCCTTCCACTACACTGCCTTTCTCTCTTTGTCCTCAACACCTCTGCCATTCTCCTACGTGACAGCAGCTCACTCTCTCTCTCACATTTCTCTTCTCTGAAATTCAATTCTTCTCTTCACTTCTCCTTTTCTCCAGAAGACACTCTCCCTCTTTGTCTCTATTTTCTCTCTCAGCTCAGCTCAACCGAGAGCTTTCTCTCACATCCCTTCCCTTTTTTGCATTTCTAATTCACCAGAGAAGCACTCCTCATGTAACGACCCAGATTTCTTAACCATTTTTAAAATACATTATTAATTACTAAAGCAACAAGTTTCAGAGTCAAATTTTTCTTTAAAAGACAAATCTTTTCATAAAAGGATTATCAGACTGCAAAAATCTGATCGTTACCAAGAGCTCATTTTATCATTCTTTAAATAGTGAAGAACTATTATTTACGATTTGCGGAAGTGATATAAAAATTCATTCATAAAGGTTGCGGAAGCATAACTAAACAGGAACCCAACTTACGAAAACTATCATTTTGTCAAGGAAAACTATGACTAGCAATTTTTGGGAAATGCAATTTAAAGCATCAGGTAAAGTGATAATTTAACTTTAAATGTTTGAGTTTCTAAAGATAAATCCACATACTATTCCAGATAACATTCAATAAGGGTAAAAGGAAAATTAACGCTCACAAAATACGTTTTGACGTTAGCCCTTACAAAAGTTTCTTCGTCTTCTACTACTCTACTGGTGTCTCCATCGGATCTACGACAGGCCCCACGGGAGTGGCCTCCTCTGCTCCCAGAAGAACCACCTCATTACCTACACCACAAGTAAGGATGTGAGCTTACGCTCAGTAAGGAAATGAGGAATACAAATGCTTATGACTCTCTTTAGTTTGTCTTGGAATAGGGGCCACCCAGATCAATCTCTTCTTACGTATTTCATTCGTTACTCAGGCATCGAGCTGGAGATTGGAAGAATCCATGGTGGGACAGTAGATCTTTGTCGGCTTTAGTGACCTAGGGTAGACAGTCTCACAATTCTGACAAGGGAAAGGTAACGTCATTTTTAATTTCTGTCTACCTAACTAATCAGTACTTACCCCCCCATCTCCCAACTCCCTTTATTCGTCTTTGTCTTCTTTTACGTCTTTTTTCTCACTCAAGGTGTATGGGTACCATCCCAAAGTGGTACCCCTTAGTTGTTCCTATTATCGTAAATGTATGAGGACACTTCTACCTTGACTAGCAGATATATAAATATATGAAACAACAATACTTTAAGAAATTTTCAAGAAAATAGCATAACATAACACATATGGAGAACAAGGTGTACTCACGTAGGATGCTATGATAACATGCCAATGGTTAAATTAAAATTATTTAAGCATCATTATCATACAACTATTAAAAGGAATGAAATCATATAATAGTATTCTAACAACGGGCGGACTCTATCGACATGCAATGGCGTGCAATAATGAAATGAAATAATGGAAACATGCTTCTAAAAGGGGCAATAAATAGAGTAAAATCCTACGACAACGAGAACATGCAAATCCATGATTATGATTAACTATAGCAGCAAAGTATTAAAATCAGAACAGCGAACATGCATTTTACCAGTTATATACAATGACGAAATAAACAGCGAGACATGCTTCTTAGATGATATTGAGCATTAGTAATGCATTAAAAACTAAAAACAAGGAGGCATGCTCTTATGGCAATAGGACAGTAGCGACAAAAACACGGAAATAGGGCGACTGATCATACTTCTTAACTATTGAACATAATAACGAAAATGAAAGGTTAATCATGCGGTTAGATAAATCAACGACATGGCAGAAAACAGTTGCTAATCATACGTTTAAGTGATAATTAACAGTGATGATGTACGACTTCATAACGTTACAAGCATGCTTTTGGAATAACTAGAAGCGACAACAAACATCTCAAATAAATAGCACAACATGCTTTGATCCACTAATGATAGCAGTAAATACTAAATCAAATGAACGGCGAAACATACTTCCAGATTCGAGAAAAACAACAACATTCTTGATGGTGGGGTGGAGTAATGGACATGCTTCTAAAGCGGTAATATAACAGCGAATATTATCGAATGAAGCAGGAGACAATGATGAACGATCATGCTTTTAAACATCTAAAATAGCAGTTAGTGTAGATTGAAACAGTGAACATGGTTCCCAATTAGCTAATGTACAACAAAAAGATATTAAACGCTTTTAAATATCTAATCCAACAATAAACGATAGCGAGCACCACGATGACTAGAGACAGCAGTAAACGAAGTCAAACTGGACTTAGTGAAATCATGCTTTATATCTCCAATAGTATCTAGGAGTTATGATAGCAGAACAACAGTAAAACATGCTCATATGACAAGGAAGTAAAACTACAGAACATGTTTACAGCAGAAATGTGATGTACGAGAAATAAAGCATAAATGGGCTGAACACTTTAGCATAACACTATAACCTGTACCCAGATCAGTCATCTAAACCACAACATGAGCAATAAGTCTTTAGACGTCAAAATAGAACCCCTACCATTATTAGAAATCTTTCAAGGACTCATTCATGGTTCTCATTCATTTAGGCATATTCTCTTTACTTCCTTTCAGTTTGTCACAGCAAGTATCGTTCAGCTTGTTATAGTAAATATCATGAATATTTAAGCAATAAAGAATGTACAGAACATAAAAGAAAACAAATGAAACAGTAAGGAAAACTCAGCCTCCAGCTGGAACGCATCAACCATCAAAGTATTTAAGGAAAAACATGGAAGTCTAGAATAGATAATAGTGTACAGAAGACAAACCATGTACGAATCCTTGAGACAATAGCAGAAAATTACATAGACCAACCAACTCAAGCAATGCACACTCACACACTCTCTATTACTTGGGTGTAGGGCCTCCAAATGGCCAAGACAACCCATATCCTTACCCCTTCAAGACGGTTCTTCACTCGGACAGCAGCTCCTCAGGCAGTTTCCTCCACGCAGCACCCACCAGGCCCTCCCAGCAAACCGCAAAAAATGAAGAAGAAAGAGATGAAGGCTAGAGAAATAGGGCTCACCCAGGGGACCAAACGTACACCTAGTAGGAGTATGCAGGCGATACCTTCTGACTGGTCGGGATCGTGGGAGTGAGGTTGAGTGGTCTGGGTTTCTATTGTTTCCACATCATTTCCTTTTTGTTTTTAATTTATTCTGTCACTGAACTGGGACGATTTGGAAGAGTGCGGATGACTTGATCTCGTCTGCAGCTTGTTAGCAAGGCCACATTCCTTAGGAAAATTTGTGGTTTCAGACGAGAAAAGGCGTCCCCACTCTCATCCGCACTGTCCAGATAACCATTCGGACGTCGTTTGGCGTCTGCACGTCGTCCGCATGCATCGTTTGAATGTTTCCAAAAATTGGACAGATTCAAATCGGACGACGGTCCACCTTGTCCGCAAGCGTTTGGGTTCATCCGAAAGTCCACAGACATAGATAGATTCAATGCGAACACGTCCTGCTCTCGTCCGTATCGTTCGCACCTTCGTCCTAAAGTCTCTAGACTTAAACAGATTCGATGCGGACACATTCTTCCTCGTCCGCATCGTTCGCAAGGTCGTCCGAAAGTTCACGTCGTTCCAAAGTTCGGACGTGTCATCCCATCCCCAAAGTCTTCCCAAGTCAGGGTGACATTCCAGGTGTGTTGCGGACAACACGTCACGTCCGTAACGTCGTCCTCAGGCGTCCTAACAGGCCGCAAGTCCATTTCCTTTGAATTTTTGACTAAGTTTTTACTCGAATCGAATTTCGTACAAAATAATGAGTCACAACTCAACACATATAGGGATGATGTACAAATATATTACGCCAATTTTTACTCCCAGAGTTTGATTAGATCGTTTAACAAGAAAAATTAGGATCGGGTTGTTACACCTCACCATGCCTCTGCCACCCACGCCATGCTACAAGCCATACCCTAACTTCACCATTCCTCTTCGCACGTCCACTCTGTCATCTTTTCCACCAGGCAAAACTAGGGGGAAAAATTCATTCGGTTTAATCGTCGAGCAGACCGCCCCAGCCGATCCCCAACATGAACCATCGCCCCTGTCCTTCATCACCCTGATTGCAGCCTCACCATTGCCGCCCTTCCTTCCCTCCCTGCCAATCACCACCAGTTAACTAAAATCGATAGCACCAAACAATCGTGACTCACCTCAACCCAGCGCTGGAAATTGCAGTCAGCGAGAGCTCCGAATTTGTGATACTGAGCCCTAGCCCGCAAATCTGCTCCACTGACAACAACTCGTACGACCACCAAACAGCGCCACATCGACATGAGAAAGCTTCTCTGAGTGCTCCCGTCGCGTTGCTCCTTCGCTCTTCGCATGCTCCCTCATTCATCGCATGCTCCCTCGCTCGTCGCATGCTCTCCCTCTCCCTGGTTCTCTCTCTCGCAGAATGGCCACAGGCCATTCTTTTCCTTTTGTCCTCAACGCCCCC
>CM039471.1:19372864-19464743 GCA_022433065.1 Begonia loranthoides
AAATGTCCAAAAACTAGACAGATTCAAATCCTCCACATCCGCGGCGTCCGCAACTTGATCACCCATCAACTGATAACCCACAATGCAAATAGAGGTGCATTTTTGGACACAAACCGTCTACCCAACCTTGACCCAAAACACAAGGAGTCACTCTAAATGAATTTCGATCAAGGCACTTGTCCTAGCCTCGACTGCGGGTCGACTGAAAATCTAAATTGTACAATTTCTATTAAAATTTCGTATCGTAATCACACCCAACAATTTCCCAAATGTTTACATGGTATTAATACAACAAAATACTGTCCCGCAATATAATATATGAATTTCCAAAAATTCATTACATTATATATAAACGGAGAAAAAATTATCGGGTATTACAATATTACTTAAGGATTAGTGAATAAGTATGTGATTAAGGTGTAATTAGTAGATAATTAATCCTGATGTTTTTGTAAATATACATAGATGAAAGGGTAAAATGGTCAAGTTTGAAGGACAAATTGAATAAAAGAGTAATTTTACCCCAAGAATTCTCTAGAAAAAAGGATGAAGGGTGAGGAATTGGCTTTAATTCGTGCTTAACCAAAGAGAAAAGAGAAAGAAAGGAGAAGAAGAAAGAGAGAGGGAAAATGAAGAAGAAAATGAGGAAAAAGAGAGAATTAACCCTCAATTCTTTTATCAAAATTATTCCTCTCATCAAGAACATTCTTTTGAGCTAAAAATCAAGAGATGGAGGGAGAATAAGTGATCTTCAAGAGGTAGGAACCTTAATCTAAGTATTTATATAAACTATGTTAAATATTGCATAGTTTAGGTGAAGAAAATGGTGGTTTTGTGAATTTTAAACAAAGCTTATGGAGTTGCTTGTTGTTAATTGAAGAATTCATTTTGATTTGATCTTAAATAATTGAATAAATATTGAAATAGTTGTATTTAAATGGAAGCGTGGAGAGTACATAATATTAGTTAAATTTAGTTGTAGTGCTTAAGTGAAAGCATGAATATTTGTGGATGTTTTGGAATAAAAAGGGGTTGTGTTGGATAATGTTAGACATGAAATTAATATGTGAATGGTATATGGTTATTTAAAGTTAGGTATATAACTATCATATAAATGGGAAAGCATAAGTAAAGTTTTATGCTTGAATGTTTTTAGATAGATTAAATTATCTATTTGGTGGATTATAAATTATGAGTATGATGCTAGAATAATGTGGAATTTGTTTGGAATGGAAAATATGTGAGAAATGTGAGGAAATTAGGAAAAATACTTAGGAGCGAACGACCGGCCTTTTGGGGGCGGACATCCGCAAGTGTAAAGTGTTAAAGTAATAGGTATCCGCAGATGTGAAGGTAACCACCGAAGGGTGCAAACATATGCAAGAATTAAGTGTGGACAATCGCAAGTGTGTAAAATGTCATTATGTTAAAATGAGGTTGACTAGTATTAAAGGGGCGATACAACCAGAACATAGTAATGTACCACAAAAATGGGTATCCGTGGATTGGTAGACGTTCGTAAATGAATGTGGGTAGCTGTGGATATATGCGGGTAGCTGCGGACAGGTGATTATGAAATTTGTACATTGTATTTAGGTTTTAAACTCTTTTGTTTAACCAATGCATAAACCCTTTTGGGTGAGACTTGAGATACAGATAGAACATGTCTAGACAAATGTATGACATCAATTCATGCATCATTTGTGTATGCTTAATAACAAGTTTTGCATGATTTATATACATACATTATTATTATGTATTATATGCATTCAATGTATGTATAGTGAGGATGTCAAATCATGCATCATGAAAATATTTATACATATGAAAAATATTTTTCAGGTGGTTTTATTGGTCACAAAAGAACCCAATATGTCATGTCAAACTATATATTGTGTGACGTATGTAAAGTAAGATATAGTAGGGAAGTAACTATGGATCCCCCTTGGGTTGCAAATCCCTATCTCTTTAGAGGTTTTTATATTCATGGACACGCTTCTTAGAGACAATGGCCAATATAGTAGGGTTTCATGGTAACATGCGACTTCACATACGATGGTATTGTTAGTCTAAATGTGTTAGACTCAATTATTTTGATGATAAATATTTTGATTGGAATTATAAATTGGTTATGAAGTTGTTTATTGAATTTATGCTTAATTGGATATTCATTATATTTATATTTAAATTTTATTGGAAATACCCTCAAAATGGATATTAAGTTGTGCTAACAAGTTTATCTAAATCCATGTAGTGAATAAGTATCATATTGGGACTTAGAGAAATCAAGGAAATGAAGTAGGTGAAGGAATGAAGGGTTCAGACATCCCTCAAAGAAGAAAAGGACATTTTGAGTATAAAATAGTGAAGTTGTAAAGGAATGGACATCCTTCATGAAGGAAAGGATGCCCATCTTAAAGCCGTGGCGTAGAATTTGAGAAACGGACGAAGTTTGTGAAGGAACCGATGTCCCGTGTCCAAAGATTTGAGGAACGGACATCTATCAATGAGAAACAGACATCCGATATATTAAACATTCACAGATTGCTCAAGATGTTCAACAACAAAAGAAAAGGTCGACCGCACAGTTGACCGCAAAATGTACATATTGCTCAGGATGATTAGCAATGCGGTCGACCGCAAAAATGGCAGATTGCCTAAACAGTCTCCAACGGTCAAAATCCAAAGGCTAGAATTCCAACTACAAGTAAAATGGTAGACCAGAAGGAAAAAGGTTGACCGCTCAAGCAATTTCTATAAATATAAGACACTCCAATTGTAACACCTCGACTTTTTAAATTGGATAATTATCGGGGTATTACCAAGGACATATTCGCTACATTATTATTTTAAAATTTACCGGATGATAATTAAGGATTAATTTTAAAAGAGTAATTAATTGGAAAATTAAATTGGGGAAAAACCAAATCAAAGGAATTAAATTGGACTGATAATCATCGCCAAACGATACTTAGAATAAAAAGATAATTTAAAGAATTAAAAGGAAATGTAATTGAATGAAAGAGGGATAAATCAGTTCGGTTCAGTTGGAGATTTAGTGGCCCGGATCGGTTTAGAAGCAATTAGTTAAAGAAGAATAAAAATTAGGTTAGTGGGATTGTGTAATGTTAGGGTTGTTGAAGGAAAAGAAAACATGGAGAGAGAGAGAGAGAGAGAGGGACGAAGGCCGAGAGGGTGAGTGAGAGAGATAGACTGCGCTCGAGCTCAGGTTCGTCCCGGTCAGGCGAACGACGAGTGACGGCTGGTGATGATCAAAGCGTTGGGCTTCGTGGTTTTGGTTCGCGTGAGGGTCGGCTGAACACAAGATGATTTGATGCTGCGATTTCGGTGCTCGGGTTGGCGATGTCCGATGAGCGTGCAGTCGGCAACTCGCAGAATGGTGACGACAAAGGCTGGCGATGATGAGGCTGCGGGTTCCAGGAACGATTTAGTTGGCAACAATGTGGCTGACTCAATTTGACTCAGCACGGGATGGCTGTGATTTCCTCTCCGCGGTTATGCTAGGTAAACGCCTCGATTGTTTGCTATGTGTGATTCGATTTTGTGATGGGAGATGGTGGTTAAACTGACAGGGGCTGCAATCTGAGGTTGGTAGAGAGTAATTCTCTTCGGGGCTGCAATTTGGAAACCAAGTGATGGCTGGATTCGAGTCTTCTCTGCAAGGTGAGGTCTTCTCCTGTTCTGTTGCGGTCCTTTAATGTCTGTTTTAAGATTATATTGGAATAAATACTTGTATTTGGTTGAACGAATGACATATCATGTTGTGTTGGGATAGTTTGGCTGTTGGATGATTGATAGAAATTGTGTAAATGCCCTGTTGTTAGAGTTAGAATTGTAATGGATATCGTTGACCAAATTGTTGGATAAAGTCATTGCTTTTATTGTTCTATAAGAAGCATGATAGGTCAATACTCTGTTAATGAAAATGTTTCCTATTGGATATGCCTTATAGTTTCTTTGATTTGGATTTCTGCTCCTTGGTTCCATGAGATAGTGGGATTAGATATTGGTTCGTGCACGTATAATTGTGGTTGGGTGATGGTAAATGTTCTCGGTTTCAGTTATGGGTAGTTCATATGGGTTATTTTTTGTTTTAAGCGTTAGCGAGTTCCTAGAATTTTTATATGATTTAGAATACGAAAAAAGAATGAAATTAATAAGCTATGATATTTAATGAGTAAATGTCCTAATTATGAAGGTATTGAAAAGAACGAGAAGGATAACGATTAAGTGCGAACGCGTGATAAAGTCTCGAAGTAAGGATTGGGTAGAGTCTTGGCCGTCAAAGCCCTACCCACAAGTAGTTATGTGAATTGTATTGACTTTCTTTAATGTTCATTATTTGAATTCATTGTGCAATTCCTTTGATTTATTTGCTACTGTGTTGTTTCAATTCTTGTGCATTTTCCTACTACAAATGTTGAGATGAAATGTTTAGGAATGAAATGAAGGAAAGAATGAAAAGTTATAGGATGATAAGATGTACATGAATGATTTATGAACTGCATAAGTTAGGAATTTTATTTTTGTGAACTGTTTTTAATTGTTATAAATTCCTTATAATGCTTATTGCTTTCCTTGGTTCTACTTAGGAGCAATCAATGCTCTAGATTTAATTGATATACTTTCGTTTAGCATATTTCTTATTATCTCGAATTGTCTAGCATATTTCTAATCGTAATTCGTTGAGTAGATTTTCGTATATAATTCAATAAACATGTTTACATTCTGTTTTATTTGGATAAGCATGCATTGATAATCTAGTTTTGTATTTTATGATCTAGTTATAATGTTGTTAATTCTTGGTTCTAGTTAGGAATTGTAGTTCTCTTTACTTTGATAGAGCTAAGATGCATGAATGATGAATGATGAATGATGAATGAAAATGCTAAGTTTGTAGAATCGAATAACGGAAATGAAGTATAACATGATATGCACGTATAATCATTAATGAATAGAGACTTTAAATTCTGTTTTGTACAATTAGTTATATTCTCTGGCTGTAGCTTCCTGCATATCTACCTTGTTATGAGTTGTAGTTTCTTAATTGTCAATATTTGTTTCATTTCTGTCAATCAAGCAAGTGAAGATTAATTAGGCTAATGATTCTAGAAGCATGTTTAGTATAATTAAATAAATCGAGAATGTCTAATAGGACTCTTTGCATGTTTAATTAACTGGGTCATTAATTGTAGCAAGTTTAACTAATCAAATAAAAGCATGTTTAATCGATTGGAATAAAAGCATGATCCCATTATTAATTCTTTTAGATACCTCGTAGTTAATAGTTTAATTGTCTTGCTATATCTGAGTGTTATGTTCGATAGGATCAACTATGTTATATGTCGCCTTCGATTCGTTTCCATGTTTGCTTTCAATTAATGTTACTCTTGTCATTCGTTGTTCGTTAATGGTGTTATTCTTACTATTCGTTAATTTCCATTATTGCTATTCTTTCCATTCATTGTTTGCTACTTGTATTGTTTGGTTTGTCAATTCTTTTTATGTTATATCAACATGCATCATGTTAATAGAAACAAGTAAGGAGTGCCCTCGGTGTGGTATTCACATGTATGAGTGAGGAAAATGAAATGAACGAATGATGATGATGATGATGATGATGTTGATGATGATGATGGGAAGTTGGGGGGAGGATGGGTAGTTCGGATCTAACCCACGTAGTGGTAGAAGCCGATCAAATTATTCCATCACATACGTGTTCCTTCAACTTCCAGCTCGATGTACGAGTTTTGAATGAACGAATGAATGAAACGTAATGAAAAGATTGGTTTGAAGTGGACCCATTCCAAGTGAATTAAAGAGAAGCATGATCATATTGCATATTCCCTTTCCTTACTAAGCCTTTGGACTTAGAGTTTACTTGTGGTGTAGGTACTTATGTATGATGAGAAGAATGATGAAGAAAATACAAAGCAGTTGATGAAAGGTTTACACAGACAGAGCTTGTGGCTAGTCAGGTTAAAGACGAGTAAAGTATTTTGTAAAAGTAGTGATTTACTTAGCATATTTTACTTAGTGTGTTTTAATTAGAATGTTTTTGCTTCCGCTATGTTTTAATAAATGATTTTCATAACGAATGTAATGAATGAATTTTGACGCTCGGATTTAGCTTCTGATTATGAAGGATTTTAATTGTCTTACAAAAGTTTTAAATTTTGCGTATTTTAAAAGGTTATGAAAAATCGAGTCGTCACACCAAAGCTCAACGTAATGAACCAAGAATTGATGCGAAGTTCTGCCAAATTTGAAACTCAAATCCAAATCACCTTTGAGGTTGTAAAACCTAACTCTCCGTACTCCCAAACTTGGGATTTGCATTTGAAAGAGTTAGGATTTCGTTTGTAATTTTCATATTCTACATTGTACTCCAACGCAAAAGGTCATGCCCTATGAATTCGTCAAGTAAAGGGTGACGCCCCCTAATAGTCAAAAGATAAAAGGGTGACGTCTGAGAATAGTCATTGCAAAGGTTTGTTTGACACCCAAAAGTCAAATATCATCAACCGAGAAGGTTGGACGAATAAGGATTTCCAAGTGGACGCTTGGAGCGCAGACGTAGGCAGGGTTGCCGAACCGCGTGAACAACATTGTTTGCAATCTCTTTCCCTACTCTCTTTATATTTATGTTTTTTTTGCTTAATTATATGAATTAAATCACCTAGGGTTTAGAGAAACGAATATCGCATGAAAATGATTAGAATGCCTAATTACTTCCCCCCCCCCCCCCCCCCCCTCTATTGGCGTATATCGGTCCTTCAATTGGTATCAGAGCAGGTTAATTTAAATTTTTTGTGTGATGTTGTATTTATTGTGCACATTTATACAAATTTGTTTAAATTGCATCTATTGAATTATTTTTCGTGTTGAAATTTATTTGGATAAATTTGATTGAATTCTTACATTATAGAAATTGATATGGATTTCAATATACACAATGAAGGACAATTCATCTCTATACCTCCCTATTTCGATGGTAATTATTATATATATTGGAAGTGTAGAATGAACGTTTTTGTGCAATCTATAGATTATGCTTTATGGAACATCATTGAAAATGGAATAAATCTTCCTAGATCATCTTGTGAATTCAATGATTTAGGTAAACGTAATTTGAGTTTAAATGTTAAAGCCATAAATGTTTTATATTGTGCTTTAAGTAGAAATGAATTTGATAGAGTACAAACATACGTTAGCGCTAATGATATTTGGAAAGTTCTTGAGCTTGCACATGTAGGTACACCTCAAATTGAACGTGATGAAAGCACATCCTCCAAAGATGAGGAAATGACCAATGTTTGCTTCATGGCAAAAAAAAAAAAGAGGTAAACAATTCTTCGAGTGATTTAGAAGAAAGTTTTGATGAAGATGAATTGCTTGATGTCTTTAATGAATTATATGAACAATTCAACTTACTTAAATCTAAATATAAATCTTTGAAAAAGAAAATGATAATTTGATAAAAAATCATGTTGAAATTGTTCAATCTTTTGATAAGCAAATTTGTGATTTGAAAATTTTGAATGATAACTTGAATTGTTCTATCAAATCACTTGAATGTGAAATTAGCACATTGAAGATCAAAAATGATGATTTGGATTGTGTTATGCTTAATTTCATAAATGGGAGCAAAAATTCCAATATGCTCCTAGGAAAACAAAAGGTTACTTTTAATAAAGCCGGAATTGACTATCAACCATTTGCTAAAAAGAAAAGTTATAATAATTTCTTTCTTGTCCCATCTATTTGTAATTCATGTAATTGTATTGGATATAAATCTTTTGTTTTTCAATTGAACATGAATGTGTGTGGGTTCCTAAAGGAACCACACCTAGAACTAATGGACCCAAAATGATTTGGGTACCAAAGAAACCCAATTGATTTTTGTTGTAGGTTGGAGGTTCTCCCAAGAAGCGTAAAGGAGATGGATAATTGGATATCCAAAACATAAAGGGAGTAACCTTAAAAATGTACCTCCAATACAATAAAGATGAAAATGCATTGGTGTAAGTTCACAATAATTTGTTTATATACTTGCATAGAGTTTAATTCTTTTTTATTTGATTTGATTTAAATTAAATAGATAGAATACATATAGGATAAAATTCTATTTTCTTGATTTGACTTGAATGATTCTTCTTTATGCACATTCTTGTCTTGGTATCATTGATTTTTTATTTGGTTTAGACTTACTTATTTTCATCAAATGGTACCATGGGATATTTTGGATGTTTGCATATAGGTCTAAATTTTTCCCTTGTGAAACTAATCCCCAATATTTTTTTTGTAGATGTAGTAGCATAGGGGGAGAGAAATCTAATTTCCAAATGTTGAAATTGTATATTGACAATTGGTATATTTTTCTTGAAAATTTGAATTAAATTGAATGCTTAGGTTCCCTCCAATGGTTGTAATTGGTATAAATTTTGACAAAGGGGGAATACATTTTTCTTTGAAAAATTTGTTGGTTTAGACTCCCCTCCCCAAGGAATTCTTTTTGATTATGACAAAATGGGGGAGAGAATTGTATAAGTTGTTATGGAGGAGAGAAAAGTTGTTATGGGGTAAATAATTGATAGCATGTATGCATGAAATTAAATATTAAATATATTGCATAAACTAAGGGGGAGAAATCATATTATGCAATAATATATACACATGTTTAGGTTTAGGAATAACCAACTTATAATATTTTGTCATATTCAAAAAAGGGGAGATTGTTAGCCTAAATGTGTTAGGCTCAATTATTTTTATGATGAATATTTTGATTAGAATTATAAATTTGTTATTAAGTTATTTATTGAATTTATGCTTAATTGAATATTCATTATATTTATTAGAAATACCCTCAAAACGGGTATTAAGTTGTGCTAAAAAGTTTATCTAATTCTATATAGTGAATAAGTATCATATTGGGACTTAGAGAAATGAACGAAATGAAGTAGGCGAAGGAATGAAGGGTTTAGACATCCCTCAAAGAAGAAAAGGACATCCTGTGCATAAAACATCGAAGTTGTGAAGGAATGGACATCCCTCGTGAAGGAAAGGACGTCCCTCTTATAGATATGGCATTGAATTGGAGAAATGGATGAAGTTTGTGAATGAATAGATGTCTTGTGTCTGAAGAATTTGAGGAACGGACGTCCGTCAATGAGAAACGGACGTTCGATATATAAAACATTCACAGATTGCTTGAGATGTTCATCAACGAAGGAAAAGCAGTCGATCACAAAATTGGCAGATTGCCTAAACACTCTTCAACGGTCAGAATCCAAAGGCTAGAACTCCAACTACCAATAAAACGGTTGACCGCTCAAGCAGTGTGTATAAATGTAAGACACTCTAAAACTCGACGTAACGAATCAAGAATCGAGGCGAAGTCCTGCCAAATTTGAGACTCAATTCCAAATCATCTTTGAGCTTATACAACCTAACTCTGCATACTCCCAAACTTGAGATTTGCATTTGGGAGAGTTAGGATTTCGTTTGTAATTTTCACATCCTACATTGTACTCCAATGCAAAGGGTGATGCCCTACGAATTCGTCAAGCAAAGGGTGATGCCAGGTAATAGTCAAAAGAGAAAATGGTGATGCCACATAATTTGTTTGACACCCAAAAGTCAAACATCGTCAACCGGGGAGGTTGGACAGATAAGGATCTCCAAGTGGACGATTGGAACGCAGATGTAGGTGGGGTTGCCGAAACACGTGAATGACACTGTTTACAATCTCTTTCCCTACTCTCTTTATATTTTTGTATTGTTTGCTTAATTATATGTGTTAAATCACTTAAGATTTAGAGAAATGAATATCGTATGAAAATGATTAAAACGCCTAATTCACACCACCCCTCCTTTATAGGCGAATATCTGTCCTTCAGGTATTTGATCATTCATGTTGATAGTCATATAAATGTTGACATTCACATACATGATGACTTTCACACACATGTTAATAATATGGTACTTGCTAAATAATATGACCACTTAATATAAAATGGAGCATTAAACTAATTAAAATTATCACTAAATCATAATGAAAAAGAGATTAGTGGGGTGCTTCATAAGCATTTCATATATATTGCATAATTAGGGGTCATAGGAGACATGGTAAATGGTTTAGAGTTATGGTAATTAGGTAATGATCATAGTATCATGTGTCTAGGCATTGACTTATATGCATATTGAGGAATTCCTTCATATTGAGAAATTATATTGGATAAACATGATTAGAAAGGTCTAGATAGTGTAGGATAGACATTAATTAGAAATGTTTAGAAATAAGAAAGTCTTTCATGTATAGAATTATGTGATTGAGGTATAGTTTATGATAGAAATACGTTGTAAATGTCTAGATAGCTTGCGATTAGACACATATTAGAGTTGTCTAATATTTGTGATAAATAAATCATAGAAGAATATGAGAGATGGTTTGAGAACTAGACATTATTTGAAAATCTCTCTATCGTAATGGTATTAACTACACCACAATAGAACATGTGATGCATAATATGTGAAATCACGTTCCAATGTAGAAATGAAATTATAAAATAAATATTTTATAAAGTGGTGGTGCTTCAATGGAATAGCATGTAAGAGAATTGAGTGTAAGATTCATGAGATAGATGATCATGTTAAATATAAAAATGAGATATATGGAGTATAGTATCCATGGAGTGGTGGTGCTTAATTGGGACAACACATGAGATTTGTGATGGAAGTATTTAATAATTCAATACGTTTAAAAATAAGTTGTTCATGAAGAATAATTGTATGTGAGAAATGGAAAAGGTAGGCTATAGTTAGCTAAATCATAGGCCTAAGCATTAATACATATACACTAAACACTTTTTACATAAAGAAGTATATCACATAGTTGAGATATTAATATGGAATAGCTAAAGATCTAGATAAAATATAGATTCTAGGATGTGTGATCATGAGAGTTGACTAAAAGTTAAAAGTTGGAAGTTAAGAATGTAAGAACTAATCATGTTAGGTTTAGTACATGATTAGTTGTGATATTGGTATGGTTTGTTGAATCCTTAGATTAGCATTCTTACTGAGCTTAAAAAGTTCACAGCCACTAGACAGAGAGAAGTTGACCAAAGTGATTCCCCCATGGGCTAGGGAGTCAAACTCCCAGCTGAGGCTATAGCATTGCAAAGGCTAGATAAAAAGCCAATGATACAAGCATCTAACACCCCTCAAACATTTAACCCCCCTCAACAAAACACCTGTATGAAATGCCAGAAGGGGCATTGAGGTGAATGTCTGGCTGGTTCAGAGAAGTGCTTTGTTTGTGGGAAGCCGAGTCATGTAGCCAGAAACTACACAATCTGACACGGGAGACAAGGAGTAGTAGCCCCCCGAGTTTTCACGATGGACGGACCCGACCAGGATAATGATCAACCATCAATGGTTGCAGGTATGCTTCATTTAAATAATAATTGTGCATATATTTATGATTGCTTACTTCCCTAGAAGACGTAGGAAATTTTACCTTAGGATAAATAACTTACCTAACCCTGGCAGAGATAATCTATGTAAATAAGCATGCTGCTTACGTCCTTTTTGATTTGGGTGCTATACACTCTTTTATTTTCACAAAGTTCTGTGAGCAAGCAAATTGCTTCTCCGGTAGCATGAGCTACATGCATCGTGTGCTGTTGCCTTCCGGTGATCGTTTGATCTCCGACGGAATGCTCAAGGCCTATGCAGTGGACATTAAAGGCCGTTTATTTCAAGCCAATTTAATCATTATGGATTTAAAAGTCTATGATGTCATTATCGAAATGGATTGGCTGTCTGCACACCATGCGATCATCAATTGCAAGAAAAAGGAGGTCTGTTTTGGTTCTCCGGGTAGTGAACTGCACACCTTCCATAAAACCAAGGAGAAAGAGAAATTCACTATTATCTCTACACTCCAGGCAGACAAATTGCTTAGGAACGGATGTGAAGGGTTCTTGGTTAATGTAATCAATACTACTGCAATTACGGAGACTAAGTGGAGGATGTCGGAGTAGTGCGTGACTTCCCAAATGTTTTTCTCGACCATCTTCCCGGTTTACCCCCGGACCGTGAAATCGAATTCGAGATCAACTTACAGCCTGGTACGGAAGCTATTTCTAAACATCTGTATCATATGGCACCAGCCGAACTGTGGGAGTTGAAAGTACAATTGGAGGAATTGGTCACCAAGTGACTTATTCAACCAAGTTATTCCCCTTGGGGCGCACCAGTGTTATTAGTCAAAAAGAAGGATGGAACCCTAAGAATGTGTATCAACTAGAGGGAGCTGAACAAGGTAACAATTAAGAATAAATATCCTTTGCCAAGGATTGACGATCTGTTTGACCAATTGAGCGGTGCTAGGGTATTCTAAAAAATTGACCTTCGTTCAGGCTATTATCAATTGAAGGTTAACCTGATAATGTACCAAAGACTGCATTTCACACCCGATATGGGCATTATGAATTCCTGGTTATGTCTTTTGGGTTGACCAACACCTCAACTACCTTCATGGATTTAATGAACCAAGTCTTCCAGGAATATCTGGATAAGTTTATTGTTGTCTTCATTGATGATATCTTGGTCTATTCCCAATCAGAAGTAGAACACTGTGAACATCTCTGGATGGCCTTATCAGTTCTTAGCCAGCATCAATTATATGCAAAGTTTTCTAAATGTGATTTCTAGCTGAGTAAAGTTGTCTTCCTTGACTACGTGATCTCTAAAGGTGGTATATCAGTTGACCCAACAAAGATACAAGCGGTAATGAATTGGGCACAGCCAAAGAATGTCAGAGAAGTAAGGAGTTTTCTGGGCTTGGCCGAATATTACAAGCGCTTTATTGATAGATTTTCAAAAATCGCTCGACCACTTACTAGTTTGACCAAGAAGAATGTCTGATTCTGGTGGTCCAGGGATTGCGAGAACAGTTTTCAGGAGTGAAAGCACAGATTGACAACTGCCTCGGTGTTAGCATTACCAATGGAGGATGGTGATTTTTGTATCTACTGTGACGCGTCAAAGAAAGAACTCGGTGGAGTTCTTATGAGCACAAAAAAGTTATCACCTATGCCTCCCGACAGCTTAAACCCCACGAGCGAAATTACCCTACTCTTTACTTAGAGCTTTGATGTGCCCCAAGATCCCGTCACCTGAGCTCGAGCCAAGGGCTCCTTTGGTTTCTAACATTTTATTTATTTTGTAGGTATTTCTTCTTTAGCTAACTTGGAGGAGAGTTTTAGGATCAATTAAACAAGAGGAGTTGGCACATTTGGGCTAGTGGAGGTCTTGCAATCTTTGGAGAATATTGTGGGCTTCTCTTTTCCACCGAGAATCTGACCTCCGGTTGTTCAAGTGCATTTTTGACAATCAGGAAGACTTCTTTTCAACTTTGGTCCTTCATACAAATTGTACCCAACAGCTAGAGCTTTCCAACGACGTATTGGGCGTTTTATTGTGTTTTTGTTTACTATGTCATATGTTCCTTTTACAGAGTCCAAAATCCCACTCAGGATTATTGATCTTGTGTTAGTCATGTCTAATTTCTGGTTATTTTAGTCTTTGGCATTTGTTGTAAGACACTTAGGGTTTAAAGCCCTCTTTGTGGAAGGCAGAAGGGACTTTTGTTGAATTAAAAAAAAAAAACCTAGTGTTTCCTTAGAGGAGAAAACCGCGGCACCCCCCCTCCATCGCCAATTCATCCATAGCCCGAACTCGGCATTCTTGAAAGCTTCTTGGCCGAGTTGGAAGGGTTTCTATCATATCCAATACTTCTCCTTCGTGGTGTTGATTGTGGTGTGGTGATAGAAGAATTTTTCAAACCCATGGAGAGAGCTTCCCTAACCGGTTAAGCCTTTGATAGTCGCCCCTCTCACTTTAGGAGGATTTGCAGACTCCTTGGTTGTTTCTTGTTATTTTGAGTTGCTCCATCAAGGGATTCTTGATCTTTACTGCTTATTATTCATCTATTCAGAGCCCCCTATTTTCAAATGGTAATTTTATTGAATGGTATGTGTTTAGGTTCTTTTGGTTGAAGATTTTTTGTTGGCCGATAAACTGTTTTGGATAATTTTCTGCTCAGATCTTCAGATTGGAAACGTCTAAGAGCGAATTTTTGATGTCTTTTTGAGCTGATTTTCGACAAAGCTATTATTTATATTGTTGAGCTAGAATCCTCCAAGTTTGACGTTATTAGGATGTATGCAAGTGGAGTTCCCTTCTTTTGATTTTCGGGTGCTAAATCTGTCCTTGAATTATTGCTGCTGGATTATTGTGATTGTGACTATATTTCGAAACCCTTGTGTGCCTTCTATCGATCCTATTTTTGGCTGATTTATTCTACTATTAGTCAAGATATTGTCCACCAAAATTGGCGTTGATTGGCCGTATGCATATTGGTTACTAGCTCTTTCTGATCTGTCCAAACCCTAGATTTGGATCCAGTTTGTTTCTGTTATATCTTGAGTTCTGAATGGTTCTTGAGCTGGAATTTTGATATGATGTTTATGAATGTGTTGTTTTGGTGACCTCCAAAATGCAGTTATAGTTCACGTCTGGATTGGGAGTTATTTCTGTTTGAAGTTTTCTGGTCAGAATTTTACAGATTATTGTACCCGATTTCTATCAAGTGCTCCTTGTGATTTTTGGAGCACATCAAGCTTGCAGCTATTGTCTTCACTCTCAAAGTGTGGAGACACTACTTATATGGGCAACGCAATGAGATCTACTCGGACCACAAGAGTCTCAAATATATTTTCACCCAGAAGGAATTAAACATGCGTCAACAGCGATGGCTTGAGTTCGTTAAAGACTATGATTGTGGGATGAAATATCATCCAGGAAAAGCCAATGTTGTTGCGGATGCTCTTAGCCGCAAGGAGGCAGTGATGAACATGATATGTGAAGAAATGCCTTTTGACTTCAGAAAGACTTTCAAGAGCTCGATATGCAGATGGTTCCAGCACAATTAGATGTGGTATTAGCAAAGTTGACCTTGATGCCATCTATTCTTGAGCAGAATAAGGAAGCTCAGCAAGGCGACTCTGTATGTGTGTATTTCAAACTAAATTCTACCTTGCCTATATATCGGAACTACTCTATGATTGTGGATGGCACGATCGAATATGACAATCAATGGTATGTACCAAGTGATGTAACCCTGCGAATAAAAATCCTACGTGAAGCCCATACTTCTAATTTCTCAATCCATCCTGGTTGTAACAAAATGTATCAGGATCTCAAGACTCACTATTATTAGCCAAAGATGAAGTACGACATCGCTGATTATGTGGATTCATGCCAGGGGTGCCAACGGGTGAAGGCGGAACACCAACGACCTGGTTGACTTCTCCAACCATTGCAGATTCTGGAATGGAAATGGGAGCACATCCCCATGGATTTTGTAACCAGATTGCCCAAAACAGCTAGAGGTCACGATACAATTTGGCTGATCGTGGATCAGTTTACTAAGGTTTCACATTTTTTGACTAAGATGAACCACTTTGCTAAATTATATGTCAAGAAGATCATCCAACTTCACGGTGTTCCGGTGTCTATCGTATCAAATCAAGACTCGCAATTTACGTCAGTATTCTGGAAGAGTCCCAATAAAGCCTTGGGCACAGAATTAAAGTTTAGCACAACATTTCACCCCCAGACAGATGGCCAAAGTGAAAGGACAATCCAAACGCTTGAAGATATGCTTCGGGCTTGTATATTGGAGTTTCAAGTCGGATGGGTTAAGATACTACCTTTAGCTGAATTTGCAAACAATAACAGCTTCCAGATTACTATAGGCTTGGAACTTTACGAAGCCTTGTACAGAAGCAAGTACAGATCCCCCTTACACTAGGATGAAGGGGGCGAAGTTACATTTTATGGCTCTGAGATAGTGCAGAAAATGGCAGATTCAGTGAACTTAATTAAGCAGAGGATGATTGCAGCCTAGTGCCAACAAAAGAGCTATGCAAATAATTGACGATGAGCATTAGAATTTAATGAAGGAGATAGCGTCTTTTTGAAAATATCTCCTTTCAAAGGCATTGTCCATTTCGAAAGGTGGGGAAAGCTCAACCCAAGATATGTGGGACCTTATATAATCACGAAGAAGATAGAACTAGTTGCTTATCAACTACAGTTGTCATACTCTATGGTGGGCGTACACATTGTCTTCCATGTGTCTATGCTAAAAAAGTGTCTAGGCGATGCAGCAATATTAAGCCCTTCTGATAATATCGAGGTACAGCCTAACTTGAGCTACAATGAAAGGCCTATTCAGATTCTTGACTCAAGACTAAAAGAGTTACGACGCAAGCGGATTCTGCTGGTCAATGTCTTATGGCAGAATCACACCCACGAATAGGCCACTTGGGAGAAGGAAGACGACATGAGGGGCATGTATCCCGAATTGTTCAGTAGCTAAATTTTGGGGACCAAAATTTTTGTAAGAGGGGTAGTATGTAATATCCCAACAAACATTTTCCCCTTATATGTGATGTAATTAAATATTGGGATAATTAAGATATTACATTGCGTATCTATACGTGTCAAATTGTGACGTGCATTTAGTGGAAAAATATTATGGGACAAAAGTTTAGTAGAGAAATGTGAAGAAAAATGTAAATTTAGCTTATGCGGATGTGTGCGGACGACATGAGGATGTGAGGAGTCGTCTGCAAATGTATGGAAAGACCTTAGGATGAATCAGGATGCGGTTCTGCATCCTAATGTTGTCTGTCGTGGAGTTTTAGACGACTGTGGAAGACATGCGGATGAGACGCGTCGTCCATAAACATTTAGGACGCCACTCTAGCAAGTTGTGATGAATGAGGACGAGGCCCTGCTTCTATTTGGACTTTTCGGATGACTCCAGATGGAAGCGGACGCATGCGGACGGGAGTGTTTTTAATTTGTCCTTCAGATTAGACTTTTCGGACGACTCCAGACGGCAGCGGACGACAGCGAACGTGGACAATTTGAATCTGTCCAATTTAAGGACAGATTCGGACGCACGCAGACATTACATGCGGACGCCAAATCACGTCTTAATTCTAATTTTGGACGGTACGGACAGGGCGAGGACACCATTTCCTGTTCGAAAACACAATTTTGCCTTGGGATTTTACGAATTCGGACGAATGCAGACGAGACTATCACGTCCGCAATCATCTGAAAGTGCCCAGATCAGTGTAAATTAAGAGATTTAAATCAGACAAGTTGTCGCGTAGTCATTTACTACGCACGGGAAACGCGAAGAAAAAGTCGCCCCTACAGCCTAGACCACGCAGGAAGCCGCCCTCATCCCTCCATAGGCGTGCGTCTTGTCCCCCTAGGTAAGCTCTCGCCTATTTATCTCCAGCAAGCTCCTTCTCCTGCATCACTTCTTCTTCTTCCTTGTTTAGTTCTTGCGTGAAGTGTACTCTAGGGAGCTAAGAGTTAGCTATCCGTGTACTAAATCATCAGCTAAGGGTAAGGATCGGGTGTGTCTTGGCCATGTGGAGGCCCTACCCACAAGTAGAGTGTGTGTGTGTTGTGCTAAATTGATTGTTGTTCCTATGAATTTCCTTGGGTTGACAATTTCCTGCTGTGTAGTATATTCCTGTAATTTCTCTACTTCTCTACTACAAATACTGAAATGAAACGCTTAAAGAAGAAATAAATGATAAATGGAAAGTTATAGAATGATATGATAAGCACGAACAAGTTATGAACTTCATTAACAATGATTCTGTTCTGCGATGTCTTTAGTATTTTAATTGCGGTAACACTTGTTGTATTAGTTCACTCGCTATAGATATCTATTGTTTCTATATACGTTACCATAGACGTAGTGATATTTTGTCCTGCCATTGTTTAAATATCCTGTGATAATTATAGTTATGCTTTCCTTAATTTAAACATATACAAATATATGCTATTTCTCATATCATTTGTTAACATGATAGATTTAGTTGATAATGTTGTCATTTCTTGGTACTATTTAGGAGCTGTAACTTTCTCTTGTTGATAGAAAAGTGATAAATGAATGATAATCGATGACGCTAAGCTTGTAGGATAGAGTGATGAACTGAAGGATGACATGATACGCATGAATGATCATAAACGAGCTAAGAGTTTCATTATTTGTTCTGTACAATTCATTGTGTTCACTTACTGTAGGTTCCTAGCAGTTAATTCCTACTTCAGTCAATTAATCAAGTATGTGCAAATCATTTAGAATAACAATTATTTGGGCATGATTTGTGTGTTTTACTAAACCAAGCACATTTAATTGAATAAAATTCCCGACATGTTTAATTAACTAGACAATAAATTGAAGCATGTCTAATTTACTTGAATAAAAGTATGCTTAATCAACTAGAATATGAATTCTCATTGAACTCCTTTAAGCAATCCGAGCATGTTATCTGAGTATGTCCAATTAACTCTTTAATCAATACGAGCATGCTCAATTACTTAGAATAGAAGCATGTTTACTCAATTAAGATAAGAATCGTAATATCTCATTTGAGCATGTTATAGTTGTATCAAAATGGCAAGCATGATTCTAGTAGTTGATTATTAAGCACGTTTTGTTATTTAATTGTTAAGCACGTTTATGTTTTGTTAGCGTAGACGAGCATGCATATTTAGTTTAAGTTTATTATCCTATAATTATAAATCAAGCATGATTCCATTTGTTGTGTATTAGCACGTTTCTGTTAACTAATATCTGAGCATGGTTCTATCTAGTTATTGATTCTATGTCTATGCCTTTGTATCACTGTTAAGTATGTTGATTTCGCTTGTATAATTCATAGCTAATAGTTTATTCGTTTTGCCATGTTCTTACTGTTATGTTCAATAGAATCAAACATGTTATACGTTGCTTTCAATTCATTTCTGTGCTTACTTGCCATTCGTGTTTACTACTAATGCTATTCTTGGTATTCGTTGTTGTTATCATTCTTTTTATATTGTGTCAACATACATCATGATAATAGAGACAAGTAGGGAGTGCCACCTCAGGTTGGTACTCACACACATTAAGTGAAGGAAAAACGTTAAAGAAAAATGAATGAAAGGAAAGAAAATGGAGTTGGGGGGTGGATGGGTAGCTATTCTAGTTTGGTAGTTAGGAAATGCCCCTACCTTGTCGGAAACGGGACCTAGTTGCCCATAGGAGGTTAGATCCGACCGACTATACCATCCCATATAGGTCCTTCAATCTCTAGCTCGAAGTACAAGTAAAGAACGAATGTACGAACAAACGTAATGAAAAGATTAGTTTAGGTGGCCCCCATTCCAAAAGAATTAAAGAGAGACATAAGCATAATGCATAACCCAATTCCTTACTGGGCCATTAGGCTCACGTCCTTACTTGTGGTGTAGGTAATGAGAGGATTGTACCAGGAGCAGAGGAGGCCTGACCCATGGAACCTGCGGGGTATCCAGATGAAACACGACCAGAATAGGAGTATGGCTGAAGAAAAAGAATAAAGTATCTATTTTGAAGGGTTTAACGACGAACATGTTTGGTAAAATGTTAACTACTACCCTTATTTTGAATATTTATATGTTATGCTTTGAACCCTAAACTTTGAATGTTTTAAGTAATATTTTCAGTTACGTTTCCGCTAATTTTATAACTAAAGTTTTCTATGATTTAATTGACTGTTCCAAGAAGTTAGTGACGATCGGATTTTAAGGCACTCTGATTTTAAATTGAAAAGATTTCAATGAAGATTTTAGTCATTTATCAAAATTTTAAATTTTTTCGCATTTTTAAGAAAAGATGAAAATCCTGGTTGTTACACTATGGTTTCCTAAATCATAGGTCTAAGCATTTATATATATATATATATATATATAAAACATTTTCACATAAAAAAGTATATCACATAATTGAGATATTAATATAGAATATCTAAAGATCTAGACAAAATATAAATCCTGTGATGTATGATCATGAGAGTTAATCGAAAGTTAAATGTTGGAATTTAAAGATGTTAGAAATAATCATGTTAGATTTAGTACATGGTTAATTATGATATTGATATGATTTATTGAATCCTTAAATTATGATTATTATTGAGTTCAGAAAGCTCATCTTGATTCTTTATCATGTTTTTCATGAATAAGTAATAGCAGCTTAAGGTTAAAATGGTAAGATCTATTGGATATTAGAGTTTACACAACATAGGCCTAGAGTGAGATTTTGGATTTTTATTTTGATATATTTAATTTTTGTACAACTTATGTTTTTAAAATAAATTTGGATACAGTTTGGTAAACAAATAATAGCGTACAATTTTCTTGTTTAGGTTAGATTTTATATTTATGTGGCCAAATTGTGTGTACACATATGTGAATGGTGAGCTTCTACTGTGGCTTTGTCATTTTTTGCCGAGTAGAGAATCTAATTCACAGCGCGATTCGAGAGGGGATTGGGGGTTGGATTGTGACAGAACGTCTGTTTAGCCATCGACGTAAAGTGAGATGACTAAGGAGGGGGTAAAGACATATGATGTGGAGTATATCCTCCATGGGCTGTGGAGGCAATGATGCAAAATTTGCGACCGAGATGGATGGAGATTGTCCTACCGAAGAGGGTTAGAGGCTGGAAACCTGGGATTGAGTCTAAGAAGTGGACTTGAATGGAGATTTGGATACCCATTCCCCTTCCACTTTGTTACTCCCCATACGACCCACTTTCAAGTTATTGTAGACGTCGTCGAGCTTTTCTTTGAGTCTCGGCTCCTCATTTGGAATAGATACTCCGTTATGCTTAACAATCTTTTGAACCAGTCAATTATATGGTAGACTCTTGGTCAGGCTGTTAAGTACATCGTACATGTGACTCAAAATCACATACCCGATGTTCACCCTTTTTTGGATAAACATCTTCTCTAGCATATAGAGATTCATGCAGCTAACATGGCCTCAATGTCCATCCCGAGGTAAAATAGTGTGAGTCATGATATTATGGATCACTTGCGCTCAAGCATTGAAGTTTTTGGACTTTGGCTTCGTGAACGTATCAATCTTAGGATTGTGGTGCAACTATCAAAACACTTCCAAACATTCTCTTCGTCTATTGAAATATGGATCCCAAGATATGAGGTAATATTGCTCGCATGATTCCTTCGTCGAACATTCAAGCAGCAGGTTAATTTTATTGGGAGTCAATCTCAACTTCCTTCCAAACATGTAAGTCTGGACTTCTAATGGTTGGGTGGACAATTCTCAATTAGCATAAAAAAGTTTGACAATCCACTTACAGTAACTTCCACCAAATCTACACGAACCCACTAATCCAGCACTCTCAACCATGTCTTATATTCTCATATCAGACAATGAATCGAAACCTACTCTTCTGGATGTAATAATCAAACGCTGTTTAATATCATTTTTGTACGTATCTTTTGCCAACTCAGTCCTGAAGACTAGTGAACAAAAAAAAATTGATATAGGTTGAAAACAAACCAAATGAGATATTGGTTATTCTTGAGTCTGCCATTGAGGTTGTATTTCAGGTTGGAGTCGTGCTTCAACCTCGGATTGTGTTTTGCGCTGAAATTGAGCGTGAACAGACTTAGTTGTAGTTCGACTACAGACAAGGGCTGATGGAGATTTTGGTTGAGGTTAAGACTTAGAGGGAGCAGTTTTACGTTTGAGAGTCAATTTCGTATCTCCTATAGAATCCATTAGATTGGTTAAGATAGTGAGGGTTAGGGTTAAGGTTCGAAGTTCGCTGAGGAAATCGCTCTAACTAATGTGCTTTATCTAGAGCGAAATGTGAAGCTATACTAAGACAAGTCCTTGGATTATTTTCGGAGCGGAAATGTGTCTTTTGTTTCAAAAAGCAAGTCCTTATATTAGAACTTACTTTCTGCAGCAGAATATACATTTTCGTTGCTGAAAGGGTAGTATTTGTCACAGCGGGTACTTGGCTTCCGTTACGGAAAGTAAGTCATTGACTAGAACTACTTCATGTACGGGTCCGTCGCCGAAAGAAAACCTATCCACTGCAAAAAAAAAAAAAAATTATTTTAATAGAAAACGTAACAGTGATATTTGTTCCGTTTATTTTTTATAGTTGAGTGTTTTATTTATTAGCAAAAAATTATTTAGTGGCTGTTTTGTCATTAATCTAATAATTTAATAGTTATTTTGTTAATTACCCAAATACAAAAGATTTCCTTTTAGCTCGGAGAATTGAGCGGCTAGTGGGCTCAACAATTTGTTTATACGATTGCCAATTTATTAACTAATACCAAAGCAAATTTAAAATTTAAAAATTTACTCAAAATAATTATGTGTATGTATATATATATATATATATATATATTTGAAACAAATTTAGATTACATTATATCTACTCATATTATTCCTTGTTCCAAAATATATTATGGCAATGATCAGAACTGTATTACGACAGGTACATATAGTTTTCAGAAATCGTTGTTAACTTAATATGAATCTGTAAAATAAACGTGTGAAAGACTAGTAACCAACATGCAAAAAAATGTGTTAAGAGATGTGAATTACTAAATTAGTTTCAAAGTAATAAGGTCAGCCTCATTAGCGAGTCTAGCTGCATCGACGGCTCTGTAGAATGCAGCCAAGGTCAGGCCCTTCCAACCTTGGGGTGGAACAAGGTCCGAGTCAACCAGACCCAATAGTTTTCCTTTTAGCAAGCGGTGCTGTAGCAGCTAAAACCACTGGTCGACGGACAAGACGATGCTGCCGGGCATTTCCAATGCTGGGTAAATAGGTGGTCTTGTAAGTTAAGTTTCAAAACAATTGCAACATGCCTTCTACCACACAAGTATTATTTCTAGTAATTGGATTTGGCTCAAAATTTTGTAATTTTTTAAACATTTTCAAATTTAACACGTAAACAAAGAATTATTCACGAATTAAATAACAACGACCTTGACAAATGGCATGACAAGCACAATCTTTGGGGTCTAAACGTCCAAAAAGGTTAAGTTTTCATCAGCGAATTCATTCTTCTTCTATGCACCGCTAAGTACTGTTCACGTATCTTTACAATGAAAACAGCTTCAAGGTCCACAAATCCAACTTCCCTAGAGAGAGGAAACTCCAGTGACTAAATAAAAAACGCAACATTGGCACTTTTTATGCACTACAGGCTCCTCTACCACAAAACGCGACCCATCCCCAAAATAACCAACATTGGCACTTTTTATATCTCCTCGTCAATGTGCTGCTTGGTCACAGATAGGGAGAACCAAGATGTGGACAACTGCAAACGTCTCAAAGAATCACTATACCTATGTTAGATCGCTCCAAATTTCATTTTGAAAAACCTTGTTACTTGAGAGCCTTCATCTTTCCCATTAATTTCACCTTATCAAGCAACTCTTGTATGGTATTTGATGCATCCTGCAGAAAACCAAAAATCACCCAAAAATGGCTGATGATTTTACTAATGCCTATCAAATGAGAGACCCTTTATGAAAAACATTAATCGAATTTGGGGCAGTAAGAACCTGCAGCTTCTTTCTCAAATTTTTTTCCTCCTCTTCCCGTCGTTCTCTTTCTTCGGCAAATATTTCAATTAAGCTTTCTTGTTCCTTGTTCAGTTCCTCTATTTTTCCTTCTGCTACATGAAGCTGAACAAAGAATTGTTGAAAGAGATTTAAACATAGAAAACAAACATCAGTCTACGGTTATCATTCCTAACAACCATCTTCTGGTTTTAAAAAACCAAAAGAAGAAATTTCTGGGTAGTCCACGTTTTCAAAAACTATTTCAATCTAAAGCTGTTTTTCAAAACATTAATTTTCACTGTTGGAAAATCAATGAAAACCATTCTGTTACCATTTTTTTCTGTTTTTCAAAAGTAATTTTCAAACTCCACTGTAAAAGCATCCCAAACATGCCCCAAATGTCTAGAAACTTCTAGATATTAAGTAAGGCATGGTTGCTCCATTTCTAAACATGCAATAAGCTACCCATCACCTTCCTAACGGCTAAAGGGTTCATTTTTATATGCAAAACCAATATCAAATGACTTTTAGTTTCCATTTTAATAGGTACCGTGAACGAGAATGTTGAATTGCAGACACTATAAACATGGTCTCAGTACATGGTCCAATAATTCGAAACTATAAAAGAAGCAGATGCACTACGATTATATGATAGAAAAGAAAAAACCGCTGATTTTGCGTCTCCAGTTCCTCATTTAAGATAATAAAGTGTAGAAACACACCTTAGCTTCAAGGGATCTACATTTCTCTCTCTCATCTTGCAAGTCTTTTAGTAATTCACCTACAGCAATTACTTCCTCTCTCTCCAATCTTGATAGAAAAGATGTATGATTAGTAATTGGAGAATAAGGCACATACAATAGTTTCGTATTCTAAAAAAATTATCACCTTTTCTTTAATTCATGATTCTCTTCTTTCAACTTCTCTAGAGCATGTTGTTCAAAACTGGAAAGGGATTCATCACCACCCTGACATGAACATATAAAACCAATCTATCACTAATGATACATAATTTCCATTAGCATATGCATACACACATTAACAACACAAAGACGTGGAAAGAGCCAATGAGAAAGGATCTGTTAAGCTAAATATCCAATAAAATGACATTTGAAGGGCGGTACTGAACTGCTTAAATTCATCCATCAAGGCAGTTCTTTGCCAACTATATACAACAAGAAAAAATAACTAAATTCTCTCAATACCATCTTGTAATCTTTTATGTTGGTAAAGAATAGCTTAACCTAAAAGTTAATTGACATAAAAAAAACTTCACCTAAAACTTAACTGACATAAAAAAAAAGCTTAACCTAAAAGTTAACTGACATAAAAAAAACTTAACCTAAAAGTTAATTGACAGAATAAACTAAATGCTTTCGATAGTAAATAATAATCGAACTCACTTACGGCTGGATCACACTACAAGGGCAAAAAAAATGTTCGATTTTCATATTTCATAAAGAATTCATTAAAAACTACAAATTTGAAAACCATTCAAAATAAAAAATAATGAACTTACCTTTGATGCGACTTGAGTAGTAGTTTGAGTACCTCTATTGCCAAATGCCTCAGGCTGATATCCAGTATCTTCGAGATATGAAGATGATCTACCAACTAGCAAACTATCTCTTGCACCATAATTCTTTGAGAGTAGATTCGGACTCTTAACTTTCATTTGCTTCTCAAGTATCATATCACTAACTTGGGTAGGAGGTGAATAAGGTTCAGGAGGAATTGATTTCCTAAGTTTGGTACCATTTGTAAGCAATTTGGACCCTTTTTCCCCATATTTCTGATTTAAGTGGGAATTGAACTTCTCAGCTTTTCCACTGCTTGAAAAGCCTTTCTTTCCAGAAAGGGAAGGTGTCTCCAGAAGATAATCAGGAGACGAATCTAAAAGACATCCAATTATTAGTCAGTTGATACAGTCTATTTACTAACTAATTTTTATGCACTATTACATTTTTTTTAATATCATACATTTTACCAACATAAACCGGAAACTATAATGACTTTGTTTATTTTGATCGAGGACAGGGTTGATGAATTTATCAATAACGGTGCAAAAATAATGAAGTACCTCCATCTTGAGACCCCTTAACACTCTTCTTAGTACGTGGTGCATAGCCAATTTTGTGGCACCTGGAAGACCTGTACAATATATAAAAGAAGAAAATCAATGACTAAAACATAGATAAACATGCAAGATCTCAATAATAGACTCTGTAATTATTTGACTAAAAGGAAAAGACAAGAAGCAAACCAATATGTTTTCTGCATCTGTATTAACCGTGATTCAAGTCTTGCAAGAACAGTTGTTCGCTCAAAACCCTGCTTATCATGAGCTGGTTCAACAAAATTGGCTTCTAATACACCTGGCAAAAAGAATAAGACGTAAAAGTGAAGTCTACCAAAAAACAACAAAAACTTAAAGCTTCAAAGCAGTAAGAATACCTATTACTCCACGACCATCACTTCCAGCAGCATTCCAGAGCCTCCAAAATGGCTGGAAATTATAATAAATTGTAGGTGAGATTATATTCAATAAGCTACCACATTGATGGTAAAAACAATAACTATTATTAAGTAAATAAGTAAAAGTCAAAGAATACCTTAATTAGCCTATTCTTGTGATATACATTGAATCCCTGAACATCAATATGATATTTAGCATCTTTCACAAATCCAATGGTCACAACAGCAACCATCTGCTTGACAGCAAGGTAAGTAGTTAGTTAAGGATAAGAGTAGGCATAGTAAAAAAATTATATACAAAAATTACATTATTATCCTTTATGGCCGCATCAGGACCCGTCTGTGGTCGATAGGTGATTTCTTGAGACATCATCATATCATTCACTATATTATGGTGTTCAACATCCTTGCCCCGTAGAATAATGCGGAAGCCAGGAGGAAGCCTAAGGTAGAGAATTGATGCATAACTCTGGAGATCAAAATTGATTAAATTAATACAATTGAGTTAAAAAACAACGGGAAGAGAAAAGATTTTCTATTTTACAAAAGAACAAATTAATTTACTTTCATCCATTAGTTCTACTTGCAGCATAACAAAATAAATTGCGGGGTTGAAAAAATAAAGAGAGATAAAAATAGGAGAGCATAAAGTGTGGATTGTAACTATTTAAGCACAATATCGAGTCTTAATTACTCTTAATGAATGCCGATAAGTCAGAAAATGCCTAGAATTAGTAAACTGTTGAGCCATTTGTATATTCTTCTCATCTCGGTTGACACCCCTGATTTGTATATCCTGCAAAATGTGCATTACATGACATTATACTCAAGGGTACAAAAATTGGACAAAGAAACTAGTTTCGAAACAATATAGCAGTCCCAAAGACAAGGATGAGATACATGAAAATCAGCATCGAAGTCAAGCTCCAGCAGTCCTTGGTCGTCTTCCCAAAGATTGTATATAATTACTCGTGTTCCATGGTCTTTCATCATATGAAACTATAAAGAACAAAAGGAAAAATTGGATGTCTGAGCATTATCATGTACTAAGTACCCGAAAGATGATTCACGATTCAAAGTTAGCCACAAAAAAACATATAATCTCATAAGCATGAGACCACAAAGGACTGCACCTTTATCTTTATGCAAAAAAAAAATAGGGAAGACAGTTGAACTCATGAAAATTAGATGTGGAAGGATCTCACTTGTCGAAGAAGTTCTGCTTCACTATTAAATGGAGACCACTGAACCATAGTTTCTATATTTTTAGCCCAATCAGCTGCGCTTGACCTTATCATCTTCTTCCACTCTCCTCCTCCTCTTACATAGTCAAGCTTCATCAAGTTTTTACAGTAACTTTGATCAGATGAAGAATAATAAAGATAGCTTCTTAAAGTTATAATGAAAACAAAATATCAGCTAAAATGAAGAAATTGAGTTTGACATGAAAGAGATGACCACAAGCACATGTAGTCAATATAGAATAGATTTTTCCACTTGCGATCCATCACAATCATCCCGCAAATGAAGATTTGGTTTTTCGTTAAATATAGCACTCTTGATTCACGGTCTTCGTTAGTAGTTTACCACAAAACAATAGGACAAGAATAACACAAATAGCAATGAGCAAAAAATAATAATCCTCGACCATTCAATTTCTTGATACATAAAGGACTAGGAAATAGATAAGCAAGATCATATTCACTATCAAGGAAGAAGAGACAACAAGAACAAAGGATCTCATATGATACTTCCAGCGTATATAACAAGTGCATATTTATTAAGGGAGTAGTAATTGAAGATGTATAGTACTTGCTTCATTAATAAAAAATTGAAACACTAAACTTATAAGCATACGCAAATGGCATCCAAAAATTTCACAGGTTAGGACATAATAAAGCAATAAAATGTTATTACCATGGGAACCACAATATCTTCTTTTCCAGTACTCCTTAGAAACGTATAGGACAATAATCCAATGCTCTGCGAGGAGCTAAAGTTAACATCCACAAATTAGTCATACAAACAAAGCAAGTGAAGCAGTACCATATGCTAAGAACAATTTTTGGACTCCCACATCTATCTAAAAATTAAAAGTTTTAGAAAGGCAATTGACATGAAGGAAACAAACCTTTTTCCATCTTGGCCACGACATCGTGAGAACACAATCACATCAGCACCAAGTCTCATGCTACTTGTCTTAAAGCCATTTCCATCTGTAAACATATGTAAACAGAAATCGTACAGCAAACAATAAATAAAAACCAAAAACACATATTTTGACAGTTGGATACTTTACACTGTCCAATGGTATTTGCTTGCTTGCTTTTTGCTGAATAACCTAATGACATGCAGTGACGCATTTTATCAGGATCCATTCCACCACCATTATCTGCAGTCAAAAACTATGGTTGATATGAAATTGCAGAGTATTTAAATCATATTTCCATTCCAATCCCAGAGAATAAGTAATAGCATGAGAAAATTATTGTTTAACAGTCAATATGCCATTAAATAATGCATCATGCTTATGTCAGTATAACAGATAAAAAAACATTTAATGGAAATCTAATCTAATAATCCGACAGTAATGGGGGAGATCAATAATAATGTACCAGGACAGACAACAGTCACTTCTATCAAGCATGAGAATGGTTTCATCACAATTTCTACAAAATTATTTCAAAATTTTAGAACATGACAGCTCAGTGTCCCTAACAAATTTAACTCAACTGTTTGACCCTACAAATAATGTCTGATGATGGAATTTCTACTTTTCCCTACAACCTTCTGTTCACTCAAATTATAAGAGAGTGGGGTGGTGGGTGTGGAGGTTGGGAGAGAATCCAAACACCAACACTAAGGTTCTAAAGCCACAAGAGATCTGCAACTACCTTCAACTAAAAGCATTCTGCTGCCATCTTTTTTATTCAAAAGCATATCTACATTAACATAAGTAGCCCCGTTGCAGACCTGTCATCAAAATGACAAAAGAAAGAAATAGTAGCAGGAAAAGAAGACATATCAGATGAAAAGAAGATAGATGTTCTTTCAGGTTCAAGTACCTCATCTAATGAGTTGTCCAAAAGCTCAGCAAAAGCTGCAAATGACATTTTTTTTACAAGAATCTATTAGAATTTAAAGATTTTATAAATCCAATTGAATCTGCTGAACAATTAGAACCTCATGAAAATATATTTACAGAAAGGTTGCTGAAAATTTCTATGACACTATGAATGAGCTTACCTCCAAGGGCCCATTTATGACTGGTTGCATTGGAATGGAGAAACTTAGGATGAACCCTAACATGATCCATGCCCACTGAAAAGATTTTAAGAAATTTAAGTCAGTCAATTCTTCCAGTTTGTGAAGTTCCACTAATAAATCTAATGCCTAGCAAGTGCCACTTTGAGTGTCTAATAATAAATCTCACACATAAATATCACTATATAGAATAAAAATAAATCATATTATCCTGAAATGAGACGTAAATAAAAGTATAGTTTCAGTTTAGCAATTTCTCACAAATAGACAGAGCTTAAAAGCCATTATGTGACCATTTCCAGCAGCACCAAAAAACTAGTGAATTCTCACACAATAGGTTTGCCATCAGAGTACTCCCTAATCAATATATACATGCAAAAAATGAAATATTATCCTCACACATTCATACTACATAGAACCGTATACTTTAAAATTCCACATAAGCTTATTTGCCTCAAATTTAGATTTCTTACAAAACCATAGTAAAAAAAATCCCAGGAACTATGCATACTTCGCGATTTAAGATAATGGGTAAGTCATTGAAGCCCACATGGTAAATATTAAATGTAGCATATTCCTAACGATATCTTCCCAAACTGTTGGACAAATTTTACGACATTCTTTAAAAACCATCAGCCAATCACGCATCAGAGTTCTAATAGCTTTTGTTCTTGTAATCGAAAAAGATTTCTCATTGAAAAAGGACTGCATATTTTTCGAGATTGTTTTCTCATTCTTCCGAAACTATAACAAACGTCTAAGACGTAATATACCATTTCCAGTCTCTCAGCAATAAGTAGGAGAAAGATAAAAAAGAAAACTTATTTCAGGACTCGTAGATAAGAAGACATACCAGACGCCAAATCCCAATCACCACATGGAGCACCTTCATAATCTCCAGCTTTCCAAAACTGCTTAGTGTTAGAACCACTGGCACTCATACAAAACTCAGCACCAGAATCCTGCCCCTTAACGTAAGATTCAGGCGGCGGCAACAGACGCACTTCTCCTGGTTTCTCATGCAGATGAAGAGGTTTTAGAAACCCAATCGGCACAACCACTCCTAACTCGCTCAGCCTCCTCCTCTTCGCAGAACCTCCACCGAATCCACCTCCAGGAGTTTCATTGTTCGATTCGTCGCCTGAATTGGCATAATCATCACCGTCGGAGTCCGAATCGCCGCTACTACTAAGTTCAATGTAAGCTAGGGGAGCCTTCGAAAAACCATCGTTCTGCGGCGGTTTCGACATTTCAGATACTTTCATAATTTCTCTCTTTACACGAGTTTCCATATTGCAAAAAATATAATTAGAGAGATACAGATTCAAGCTCTGCACGAGAGCGAGAGCGAGAGATTTCTTTCCCGCAGAAGTTATGGAAGACGAAGTATTTATATTTATTTTTATTTTTAGGAAAATTAATAAAACAAACCCTAAACTTTGGACTTATCTTAAAGAGTTTCACGGATAACTAAAATCATGAACTATGAGAAATGAATGACACAAACCTTGCAGTTATGTTTCTCCTCAAAAAGCACCGAGACAAACGTCACAATCATGTTTTTTCGCTTAAAAATATAAATGACCATCCAATGGGGACATCCAAAGATTAACAATGGACGTCCTTCAACGAGAAGGGATGTCCTAGGCTGATCCACGAGAAGAGGCATCCTTAGAGCCATCATAAGGCTAAGGGATGTCCATGTTGGTCACTAGATGAAGAGACAGACGTCCATGTTGGCCACTAGATGAAGAGACGGACGTCTTGCAAAGAGGACAGACGTCTAGGATAAGAGGAGGGGCGCATGTCTATTGGATGAAGGGATAAACGTCCTTCAACAAGGATGGACTGTAATATCTGGGAAATCTGTTTATATGTAAAACCGCAATTAGGTGTAGTATGGTATTTGGACGTAGTAAATCAGAATTTTTTCGAGTTATTTATATCATTGAAGATAATGATGTTGTTGATATATTAGAAGTAATATTGGCATTAGTTTATTTGAGAGTGTGATTTGCCCACAAGATAGTGGGATAAGTGGAAATTTCAATTATTGAAGAATAAAATGAAGAAAAGTAAGTTGGTGATTTTATAGTGGTACTAGTTTATTTAATGGTGTAATTTGCCAACAAGATAGTAGAATAAGTAGGAATTTCAATTATTGAAGAATAAAATAAAGCAAAGTAAGTTGTTGATTTTATATTAGTATTTGTTTATTTAAGAGTATAGTTTGCCCACAAGATAGTGAGATAAGTGGAAATTTCAATTATTAAAGAATAAAATGAAGAAAAGTAAGTTGTTGATTTTATATTGGTATTAGGTTATTTAATGGTGTAATTTGCCCACAAGATAGTGGGATAAGTGGAAATTTCAATTATTGAAAATAATATGAAGAAAGCAAAAGTTGAAGAAATGGCGGATGATTTTGGTGAGGAGGCCGGTCGATCATCTTCAAGGAGAAAAAAAACTCCAAAGAGAACTAAAATGGAAGTGGTCGATCGTCCAAAGAAGGTTGATCGACCAGTCTCAAAGAGAATATACTACAGAGAGCAGTGATTCTTGGATTGGTTGATCAGGTGAAGAAGTACGATCGACCAGGAGCAAGCAGACTTAAAAGATGAGGATTTGCAGTCGATCAAACTCTAGTGGATGATCGACTGGTATGCTTGGAAAATATGATTTAGCGACTGATCATCAAGGGTCACCAGTCGATCATGGCCATAATTTCTGTTGTAGCTGTCGATCTTAGGAAGGAATTTGATCGACCAAACCGCCTATTTGTTGCTAGAAAAGTTGTTTAGAGGCCACGAGATTTTGGAGAAAAATGGAGATAGTGGATGCCTTGTTTTGGGGCACTTCTTGGGTGATGTCCATGCTGTTTTACACCTCTTAAAGTGGAGAATAATAATATTTGAGTGGGATTAAGAGGTAGTGGAAATTGCTTTTGATATTTTCTATAAATAGAGCTGCAAAAAGCTCTTCTTCAAGAAGGAGAATTCCCTACTAGAGTGGAAAAAAGCTAAGGAGAATAAGCTTTGAAGGAAAGAAAATTTGCAGAGAAAAGGGGTTAGAGATTTGAATGTGTTTTGCCTGAAAAGGCCTACATCACAAGATTAGGAATGCTTTGATTTTGTTGATGAAAATCATGAAGATAATATACTCTGAATTTTATAGCTACTGTTTTCAATAAAATGAGTAGATAACTTTGCTTTGGGGTTGAAATGATATTTGTTGCTAAACCTTGTTTATGGATTGAGATGTGACTTTCGCCTCATAGATGCAAATCTATTGAGAAAACTTGTTGAAACACTTGAATGAAATGAAGTGACATGTTGAAGGAAATTGTCCTATGTTAATAGCAACATTAAGGAAAACATGTTGAAGAAAGTAACTGTTGAAATGCTCCTTGGTAAAATGGTTGAACGATGTGATCGTAGCATAGATATGTTGTTGAATATGTGATATATTGGGAGTTATTCTCTGCATACTTCATTTTGCTACTGACATTGGGATACTTGAATTTTATGCCATCTATAGTTTTATAACTTACTGCATAAAAGAGATTGATAAATTGCTAGAATAAGATCATGTGGATATACTGTTTTGTGGCATGATTCTTTGTTAGCGTGATACAGTGACTTGTAAAGTTTAAATTTGATTCTATATGAATGGTTAATCCCATGTTAGGATGTTAATTTACACCATGTATAGGAGCTTGATATTGTGTTGATGGGTACTACTTGAAATAGTGATAAACATGTTGATTTTCTGCGTTATTGAGATGTTAGATATCAACATGCATAGGAATGATTCATAGTCGTTTTGATTTGATAGTTGGTTGAATAAATTGGTTTGTTGGTATGAACTGTTGTGTGAAATTCATTCATGTCATGCATCATGAGTATGAATGCAAAGATAAGGTAGACATATACATGCATTGCACAGGAGAGATATTGATTAAATAAACGTAAATAGACATTGGAGATTGGAGAGATATAGTGACGGTGACACTTGTGAGAAATATGAGATGATGTATCTCATCTCCCATCAGGATTGAGTGATGGTTCTACCCATGTTGAACCCTAAGATGTATCTATTCTCTTCTGCAGAAAATCGTCAATGTTCTAGATTATATCGTGACTATGATTAAAGAACAGAAAAAGATAGGTTCTTTTCTAACGTAACAGACATATGCATGAAGTGAACATGAGCATACATTATTCATTTCAATATATCTCTTACTGACCATTAGACTCATAATCTCTCTTGTGATGTAGGTAACGCTTGTGATTCTAATGAAGTATACGTGGAAGAAGTATGACGCAACAAGTGCTTGTGTTACCCTGCGCGAATAGACCTTGGGGGTTATGGCTCACAAAATGTAATAAAGGATGTATCAGTAATTCATGGACTTTATGTGGTTTTAAAGATGATGAATGATTTTAACGATTTTTCTTAACATAGTTTTAAAGTGTTGATGGTACGTTTTATTATCTTTGTTTTATTATCTTAAAGACTTCTATTATTTCATGCACTCTGAATTTCCCTTCACGTGATTTTATGAATGAAATTTTAAAAGAAAACTTTTATACGGAAAATTGGGTCGTTACATGGATGACCAGGATGGAGGATGACCATTCTCCAAAGGCACTGTGGACGATGGTGCATGGCCGATGGATTAAAGAACGAATGTCCTTCAATGAGGATGGACGACTAGAATGGAGGAAGACCATCCTCTAAAGGCACTGGCGGAGGATGATTCATGCCCTTGGATCGAGGGACGGACGTCCCTCAACGAGTTGGATGGCAGGATGGAAAATGGTCATCCTCCAAATGTGCTGGCGGACGAAGGTTCATGGCCATTGGATCAAGAGACAGACGTCCCTCAACGAGGATGGACGGAAGTCCCTCAAACAACAACAGACATCTATCATCCCACAATGAACATCTCTCGACTTAAGGCAGATGTCCCTCCACTTACGATGAACATCTCTCAACTAACAAAGGGCATCCCTTGGCCAACAACGGACGTCCTTTAGCCCACAACAGACGTCCCTCAATACTAAAAGACAAAGTCACTTCACTTACTACGTTGTTTATCAATAACGGACATCCATGGATATTAGGCAACGTCCATTGATGTTAAGAGACAATGTCATTTAGTACTGAGAGACCTCCCTCAACTTACCATGGATGTCCCTCATGCCATGGACGTCCCTCAATACTAAACGACTACATTGAGTGACCTTCAACTCCATGTATATAAGAGGGTAGGACGTCCTCTATGAGAGAAAGTAGCAACCATAAATCCTTGAACAAATCGAAGAGCAAAAAATGTACCAGAAATTGAAGTTTTTGAGTGTTACACATCAAATGAAGTCGAGAAGTGTTGCATCATCTAGTGATGAACAATCCATTAATTGCATAATGGAGGTGGATCCTATTTCAGAAGTCCAGACTAATGAGCAATGTGCGTTCGATCACAAAGCTGTTTATAGAAGTGTATTCAATCTTAGCATCTTTAGACGAGGAGCTTCATTCCATATGCAACTCAAAAGATGATGATTCGGCAAAGAGGATGCCTACTGAACTAGAATGTTCTTCCTCGAATCTATATTTGGTGAAGAAGTATAGTTTGTTGAACGCAATTATAGAAGAAGTCGTTGATTATGTGATAAAGAATGGGCATGAGATAAAGTTGGTCAAAATCAAATCTCATCAGTTGACTGCCATATGCAAGGATGGATGCAGTTGGTGAATTCACGCTTTGAAAATAAAAGGTGAACTTACGTTTCAAATTAAAAGCTATAACGAGGTTCACACCTATGCATGATAGATGCAAAGCCAACACGCTTCTGGAAAATGGGTGGCAAACCAATATTTTGGATAAGTTCAAAAGTTAGCCCACGTGGGACGTTCCTTTCATCATTGAGACAGTGAGGAAGAGTTTTAATGTCAACATTACCATGAGTCTTGCCAGAATGGCAAAGAATGTAGCTTGGAAACTAAACAAATGAGATAGTGACAAACAATATAAGAAACTATGGGCCTACGGAGAAGATATTCGGATATCCAATCCTGGCAGCACATTGTTGGTTAGCATAAATAGGAATGATCTTACGCTTTATCTAGTATCTCAAATGATGTACATGTGTTTGGCTACATGCAAGAGAGGTTTGTTGGAGTGTGTTAGATTTGTCATTTGCTTGAATGACTGTCACTTGAAGGGGTAATGCCTAGACTAGTTGCTCACATCCATCAGTATGAATGACAATGATAGAATTTATCCAGTTGTGGCAATTGTTTAATCAAAATGCAGATACTCTTGGTACTGGTTATTGAATTGCTTGCTTATGGATTTAGATAGTGATTCAAGCAGGAGATGGACATTTATTTTTTACCAATGTAAGGGGTTGATGCTTGCTATCGAACAGTTTGTGTAACACAGGAGATTTTTACAAATAGTTTAATTAAGTAATACGATGATTTAGAATTTAATAGATTAATTATTGATAATTGAAGAATTTTAATGAAGAAGCATGACTTTGGTTTTCCAAAAGATGTGAAAAACCGTTTCTTCATGCATTTAGTCTAGATTTCCTTACTGAGTTATTGATGCAGATCAAAGTGCAACCAAGCTCAAGCCCAAAGACAGTGATCCATTGCAAGACATAGGAGGTCCAATGACAAGATCAAGAACCAAGAAAATGCACAAAGTATTGCATGACTTAATTGTGGAGATCCAAGCGAAAGAATCAACTCAACACATGTTAAAACCAATAAATATGATAAGTGTTAATGAAGAAGCAATAGTGGAAGAATGAAAAAAGGACAACAGAAATGAAGGGATTCATTATTCTATATGGGCCAACTAGAAGGACAAAAGCCATAAAGTTTAAGTAATCATTAAATTGTTGAGATTGAACTTGGGTTTTCTACTCACCAAAATTGATATGAAGATTTATACTAGATTTAGATTTTAAATGAACTCGTAATCTTCATACAAATTAAAGTAGACATTTTAAGCTTTCCATAAACACAAAGATCGCAAGATTTGGAGGATATTTAGTTATTCAAATAGTATCCCAAATTCTGCCAAGATTCAGCTCTTATTTAGGCAGCCAACATACCATTTCCAAGTTTTTTATTTTTCCTAATTTTATTTATTAGGTTCCCAAAGTTGTTTTGTTAACTTTTAAGCTTCCAAATCACTAAGATTCAGAATATTATATTTTTAGGATTATTTGCTATTATTTGTAGGAATATTTTCTAATTTATTTAAGTATGTTTGTAGCCTATTTAAATACAAGCTTTTACCTTTTTTTTTGGAGAATGAATACACATGAATTTTGAAAGTTTTTGTGGGAATTTTCTCTTTGGTTCTTTGTGATGAACTAGATCTTCTTCAAGCTTAAACTTGGAAAATCAACTTGATAACTTTGGTTCTATTCAACAAGATTGCTTAGGGTCAAGTTCCTCAAGTTGATAGCTTTGGTTCTTATCTCTTTATAGATAATGGGTCAAGCTTCTATAATTGTTTCAAGGGCGATCCTAATTCTAGTTTCCACATTGTTTAAAGGGACTCGAGTTTGATATATATGTGGTTCTTTCATCATTTGGTATCAGAGCAAAGGGTATGAGATTCAAGTTTCTATCTTTGTTGTTTCGTTTCCTTCTTGTTCTTTGTATTTTTCTTCTTGTTCTTCTTGTTCCCTTTTGTTGATTGTTGATTTCTTCTTCTTCTTCTAGTTCTTGTTCTTGCAATACAAAAAAAGGAAGGTAGAAAGATTTGTACTTACTTGAAAAAGACATATTAAAAAGAAAAAAAAAAGAAGGAAGAAAGTTCCAACTTTCTTACAAAAGCCAAAAGAAAAGTTAAAAAAAAAACATTTTCTTGCAAAAGTCGTTCATTGTTTTTGCTGCAAAGTTTCAAGTTTGTTCTTCTTGCAAAATTCAAAATCAAAGAAATTTATTTAAAAATATTTCGTGTAGCATTGTTGCTATCCTTTGATTATTGAATCTTTGATATTTTTGTGCATCAATCCTATATTATTCTTGGTAATTTCATAATTGTACTCATCTTTGGTTGGTGCACATTCTTTTCTTATTTGATATCTTTCCTTAATTCTTCTTAAATTGATATCTTTCCTCAATAGTTTTATTTCCGAAGTCTTATCTTCCCATAATTGTTAACTTTCCTAAATTGGTTCTTTCCTTAGTTGTTTTGTTTCTTAAATTGTTGTCTTTCCTAATTTGTTTTCTTTCATTTTGTTGTTTTCTTTCCCAAATTGTTCTTTCCATAATTGTTATCATTCTTAATTTGTTTTCTTTGCTTAGTTGTTTATTTTCCTAAATTGTTTCTTTCCATAATTGTTATCTTTCCTAATTTATTTATTTTTTCCTTAGTTGTTTCTTTTATAAAAATGTTTTCTTTCCTTAATTATTAACATTCCTAAATTGCATAGAACATTTTGAATAGCTATCAAATTCTATAAAAAAAAGTCATTGATTTTACTTTTCTTAGAGATTGAAATGAAATCCTTAGTTTGAAAAGTTAATCTTACTTGTTGAATTTTTCATTGATCAAAGTTTTAAGAAAAGAGCTAAAAGAGAAAATTGAGTGGTAAAAGGCAAGAGGGTGAAATTATTATAGAAAAAGCCAAGATTTTTGAGTAAAACACGAGTTAAGAGACATTGATTTGAGTGTATACATGTGAGGGAGTGTGTGAGATCCATTTTTTTTTACTAATTTTATTCTTGTTTTGTAGCAACAAAAGAAAACCATGAGTAGTGAAGTTGAACCTTGTAACTTTAATCAAAGTTCTACATGAAGGTCATCCAAGATTAAATAAAGGCCTTGAACATGAGATTGGATAACATGAAGTCTCCTTCTAGAAGTAATGTGTGGAGGATCAAAGCACACATGCAAGTGAGTATGAAAAGTCTGAATATAAAGATGGAAGTTTCAAAAGAGAAAGAGGTACTAAAACAAACCATGAAGATGGAAATCTCAACAACATCAAGATGACGATTCCTCCTTTCCAAGATAATAGTCATCCCAAATTATATTTGAAATAGGAAAGAAAAATTGAGCAAGTTTTTTATTACCATAATTACACCGAGAAGAAAAAGGTTAAATTAGCCTCAATGGAATTCACGAATTATGCAAGTGTTTGGTGGGCACAATTGGTAAGAAATCGAAAGAGGTATGGTGAAAGACCTATACTCTCATGGGAAGATATGAAGGTAATTATGCGTAAAATATTTATTCCTAACCATTATTATAGAGACTTGTGTAGGAAATTACAAGGTTTGACTCAAGGCTCTAAGAGTATGGAGGAATACTACAAAGAGATGGAAGTGGCAATGATTAGGCCTAACGTGGAGGAAGACATTGAGGATACAATGACATGGTTTATTGGTGGGCTAAATTGAGAGATCTCGGACATTGTGGATTTGAAATACTATGTGGATCTAAAGGAGTTGTTACACAAGCCATAAAGATCGAGAGGCAATTGAAGTATAATTGAAAGAATGATTAAACAACTTCAAAACCAAAGGAGGAGATCAAACGAAAGACCATGACTTCAAACTCTAACCCTATTAATGGTAAAACCAAAACTTCTACACCTATTAAGTCTCGAGAGGTTAAATGTTTTAGATGTTAAGGTTTTGGTCACATTGCTTCTAATTTTCTAAATAAAAGAGCTATAATTGTTTTGGAAAATGGTGATATGGAAAGTGTTCAAGTGATAATGAAATGTTGCCTTTAGAAGATTGTAGCAATGTAGATGTGGAAGAACATGTGAAGGGATGAATTATTGGTTACTAGAAGAGCACTCAACATTCACTCTAAAGAAAATGGTGATGAGGTGCAAAGAGAGCAGATTTTTCATACTAGATGCCATGTGAAAAATAAGGTATGTAGTTTGATTATTGATAGCGAAAGTTGCACTAATGTTGCTAGTACTAGGAAAGTTGGACCTAGAAGTCAAGAAGCATCCAAGGTCGTACAAATTACAATGGTTAAGTGATTGTGGAGAAGTAAAAGTGACTAGACAAGTTAAGGTTGCACTCTCAATTGGTAAATATAAAGATGAAGTTCTTTGTGACGTTGTACCTATGCAAGCAACACATTCTTTTGGGAAGACCTTGGCAATTTGATGGAAAATTCAAGCACAATGGAGTTAAGAATGAGTACTCCTTTATTCAAGATGGAAGGACAATAATCTTAACACCAGTTAAACCATGAGAGGTAGGTAAGGACCAAGAGAGAATAGTAAAAGAATTCAAAAAGAGTGAAAAGCCAATAACTGAAAAAGAAAAAACAAGGAGTGAGTAAAAAAGAAAGAGAGGAAAAAGAGAGTAAAATCAAGAGTAAGAAGAATAAAAGGCAAATGAGAGTGAGAGAAAAAAAGAGAAGAGTGAAAAAATGAGTGGAATAGCAAGGAAAAGTGAGGTGAAAAGTGTGATGTTAGCAAGACGACAAATATTTGTACGTTTGTAAAAGGATGTTTATCTTTCAACTGACGATCTAACCGATTCTCTTCCAAGTATTGTTTCTTCTCTTTTGAAAGAATTTGATGATGTATTTCCTGACGAATTGCCGAAGGGATTACCTCCTCTAAAGGGGATTGAACATCAAATTGATTTTGTACCAGGAGCTTCAATTCCTAATCGACTGACATGTCGTGCTAATCTTTAAGAATTACATGGTACATGTTTATTTTCAAAAATTGATTTAAAGAATGGATATTACCAAATTTGCATGAAAGAGGGTGCTAGGTGGAAAATAACTTTTAAAACTATGGTCTTTATGAGTGGTTAGTAATGTCATTTGGTTTATATAATGCGCCTAGTACTTTTACAAGGATAATGAATCATGTGCGTAGATCTTTTATTGGTAAGGATAGTATTTTTGTTGTTATTGATAGGTTTAGCAAAATTGCACACTTTATTGCATGTTCAAAAACTAATGATGCTACACATATTGCGGATTTATTTTTTAGAAAAATTGTGAAATTACATAGATTAGCTAGAACTATTAGGAATGATAGAGATGTTAAATTTTTGAGTCACTTTTGTAGGACATCATGGAATAGACTAAGTACAAAACTTTTATTCTCCACTGTAATTCACCCTCAAATAGGTGAACAAACCAAGGTAGTTAATAACACTTTCTACCTTATTACAAGCTATAATTTCTAAAAAGTTAAAACAGTGGGAGAGGTGTTTACCACATGTTGAGTTTGCATATAATAGGGTTGTTCATTCTACTACATCTTACTCACCATTTGAAATTGTTTATGGCTTTAATCCATTTGAGATTTTACCTTTACCTACTAATGAGTTTGCTAATCTTGATGGAAAGAAAAAGGCCTAATTTGTTAAGGACTTACATGCAAAGATAACGGAGAACGTTGAGAAAAAGAATGAACACTATGTGATGTGCCCCAGAATCCGATCTTTCAGAGTCGAGTCAAGGAGCTTATTTCTTTTTTAACCAGCTTCTATTTTTGCAGGAAATACCAAGATGTGAGATTCTTTGAAAGATATATCACAAGATGATAAAGGAGTTCCTTTTTGTTTGATCTCAGGGGATTGTGTACCACCAACCTAAGCCGAATTCCACACCAGTTATGAAGAGTGGTGACGTGAAGAATATGAATGCTATTTAAGGTCTTGTTTAATTTATTAGAAATAGTATTCTGAACAACAGTTTTATTAGGTTTTCTTTTATTTTGTTGTGAGATGCTAGAGAGGTGTGCGGTTTGCATGAAAACAGCACCCTCATGTTGAATTTTAGTCATTAAGGGTATTTTGGTCTTTCGACCTATTTTGTAAACCTAGGTTAAATACCCTCCCTTGGAAGATTGGAGGGTAGTTTTGAATTGAAGATAATTTTAGTGTTTTTGAAACACCTAGTCGCGGCCTCCCCCTCCCCTTAGCGCCGATTTCCTCCATCACCTAAGCAAGGGTTTCTTGAAGCTTCTCAACCTTGCAATCCTTGGGATATTGTTTCTTCCAATCCTTATCTTCGAGGTAAAGATTGTAGAGTGGAGACAAAAGAAGTTTCCAACCTTGGAGAGTGTTGGTTTTCAGCCAACCCCAAAGTCGCCCCTCTCACTAGGAGGTCCACGGACTCCATTGTATTTCCTCTTGATTATGAAGTTCTTTTATGTCGTTTTCTTAATGCTTCGATTTCCTATGTTCTGGTGATTAAAGCTGGTTATTTGTTGAAGAAGCCTTTTGGGGATTATTGATTAAAGAAGGGTATTTTTTGGAATTATTGTGAAGTGCTGAATCTATTTTATTGCTGGATTGTTATTGTCGCTGATTATAGTACCTGTTTGAGGCCTTTACGACATTCGTCTCTATTTTATGTCTTCTAGTGATTTGTTCCAGATTAAGTCAGGGAGTTACCCTCTAAATTTGGGCTCCATTTGGTGTATGTAGCTCAAGTTATGTTGTTTTGAATCTGCATTGGTAAATCTGTCCTGCTGAAACCTAATTTCGGGTTGATATTGAATTTGATATATCTTCCAATCCAGAGTGCTTTTTGGGTTGGAATTTTGACACAACTCTTTTGAATATATTAAGTTTATGTCCTCCAAAATGCAGCTCCAGTTCACGTGTATATTTTGAGTTTGATCCATTTCCTTGTTATTGATTCGGGTATTGACAGTTTTCCGAAACAGAATTCTTTAAGGTTCCCCATTTGTTTCTTGGAGCCTATCACTATGCAAGACAAGCAAACAAAGGTCGAGTGAGAGTTATCTTCGAGATCGGAGACTGGGTATGGATTCACTTAAGGAAGGAAAGATTTTTCAATAAATGAAAGAACAAGTTGCAACCTCGAGGAGATGGTCCATTTCAAGTCTTGGAGCGCATTAATGACAATGCTTATAAAATTGACATTCCTAGTTAAAATGGTAATATTAGTGCTACTTTTAATATTAGTGACTTACCTTTGTATGATGTAGGAGATTCGAGGATGAATCTTTTCAAGGAGGGAAGGAATAATGAGGATTAAAGTGCAAACAACTTCAAGCCCAAAGACAATGATCCATTGCAAGGCATAAGAGGTCCAATTACCAGATCAAGAACGAAGAAAATGTAAAAAGTATTGCAAGAATTAATTGTGGAGATCCAAGAGAAAGAATCAACTCAACACATATTAAAACCAATAAATATGCTAAGTGTTGATGAAAAAGCAATGGTGGAAGAATGTACAAAGGACAATAAATATAAAGGGATTCATTATTCTAAATGGGCCAACTAGAAGGGCAAAATCTATAAAGTTTAAGTAATCATTAAATGGTTGAGATTGAGCTTGAGTTTTCTACGCATCAAAATTGATATGAAGATTTGGGCTAGATCTATATTTCAAATGGACATGTGATCTTCATACAAATTAGGGAAAATGACAAATCAACCATCGTACTTTGTGATCAATGACAAGTCAACCACTAAACTATTTTTGCTAACAAATTAACCATTGAACTATGGAAAAAGGTCCCCGCAAACATCGCTGTCACGTTTGTTGTTAAACGTATTGACTTTGGTCAGCGGCGGATCATGTATTGTTCTAATACGGATTGATATTTTTAAAAATGACATTATAATATTGATGGTCCGCCGCGGATCAGGACACGATCCGTAGTGGATTGACTATGATCTGCGGTGGATTGACTATGATTGTCGAAAGATTGACTACGATCCACCGTGGATCGTCGTACGTTGTTCTGCATTCCTATGCCCTAGTATATAAGACTCAACTGTACGCTCTGACAAGTTCACTGTGAACCACGAAATACTCGGTGACACTTGGTGCAATGATGGAGTAAAGCTTAACGACAATAATCTGAGGGTTAAGTACTACGATTTTCTTGTCGAGCAAGACGAAGTTGTCGATGTTCGTAAATTTGGGAGCTGGAAAGAGGTGAAAGAGTTAGAGGCTAGGTTTCGTCCATTGTCGGTATAGTTACAGGACTCCGAGTGCTCTGAGGCGCTCCGTTGTATGCAACCACCTCAGAGCACTCGGAGTCCTATAACTGTACCGACAATGGCAAAAACCTAGCCTCTAACTCTTTCACCTCTTCACAGCTCCCAAATTTATGAACATCAAAAACTTCGTCTTGCTCGATAAGAAAACCGAAGTGCTTAAACCTCAGAACATTGTCGTTGAGCTATACTCCAACATTGCACCAAGTGTTGCTGAGTATATCATGGTTCACGCTCAACTCGCCGGACCGTACCTTCGAGTCTTATATACTAGGGCACAGGTACAAGAAAACGCTCGCATACATTGGTTGAAGGCTGCCTGCCAAGAAGAATGTACGCCTCGAAAATGCAAGGTGAAACGACATTTCAAATAAAGTCTTATAATGACATTCACATTTGCTCAAGAAAGATAAAAAGCCACCATGCCTGTGCAACATGGTGGCAAACAGAGCATCTGTTTTGCATCCAACACCTATATGCAAGTAAAGTAGATAACTGAATTGAGTGAGCAAACATGAAAGGATCAATAGATGAATTGTGCATCAAAACCAGATATACATCATCTACAATAGTTTATTCGAGGCAGACAGTTGAATGTTCCTCATGAAACAATACAAATGCTTGATATGGGTAGATCACACCAATTCTTAGTGCACATGTACATTATATACTTGTAACAGAATTTATAATTTAGTTTTCATCTAAAATGCACATATGCACTATATATTTGTAATTGAATTGAAAATTTACATCTCTAATGCACATATGCACGATATGGTTGTAATCGAAATTGTGTCTATAATGCACATATGCATGATATAATTGTAAAAAATTATGTTGATGTTTATGTTTTGTTGTATTTACTTGGATAATATCCGTTTGCAAAATATCTGATTTGAATAATATATGGTTTTTGATAATGTCACAGGGGGGATAGATTAAAAATAAGGGAAACTCTTGCAAATTTTAAATTTTTTGAAAGAAAAATTGACTCAAACTATTTCATACATCATCAACAAATAACTAAGATGTTCATTGTAGCAATTTAAGCAACTTGTGCATAACACTAAAATATACAAGGCAGGAGAATTCTGTTTGTCCGATGCGGGAAGTTGATATTCCGCTACGGGAAGTTGATATTCCACTGCGAAAAGTTGATATTCCACTGTGGAAACACGTCGGTCCGCTGAGGAATGTATGATGTTCCGCGGTGGAATATCAACGTTCTGCGACATAAATTCAACTTTCCGCGATGGAATGTTAGCGTGGATTATCAATAAGTACAAATTCAAAAATTCGTTTACAGATTCAAAATGAAGTACAGATTCACAATTTCATCATTAATTGCAATTCAATTACAACCATATCATTCATATGTGCATTACAAATGTAAACCAAAATATCCACCCCATATTCTTCATATCCACGGCCTTTCGAGACGCCTTTACAGTACAATTGTTGTTGAGGACAACAAACAAAAACAAATACGAATGTGGACCTTAACCTTCCTTGATTAGAGAAGACAATGCACAATCAAAGTGACTATTAAGTATGCATCGAAACTAGACATACATCATCTACAATAGTTTATCCGAGGTTCTACAATAGGCTACTTCAAATAAACTATTGTAGATGATGTATGTCTGATTTTGATGCATAGTTAATAGTCACTTTGATTGTGCGTAGTCTTCTCTAATCAAGGAAGGTTAAGGTCCACATTTGTGTTTGTGGACCTTATGCATCATACTCCTGCATAACACATTTCAAATAAAATTTGCATTGTTTAAAACGTAACACATGAAAACGTAAACACAATAATGTGCTCACCTGCGTCTCGGGAGGGGACTGGCTTGTGAACTGTCTCGAGAATTGTCTCAAGGGCTGTCTCGGGGACTCTAAAACCCATAAATGTGCCCTATGAGCTTCTTCTGCCGCCTCTACTGCGTCTGCCTCTAGGCCGGCGGCCGGCATATGCATTAGACTCTGGGCGTTCACATGTTCGAGAATAGTTCCCCACACCGGCCACACATCATGTTTAGATGTCTCCTGGGTAGCACTGTCCGGCTTGGGGTCTCGTCCACATATTGTATTCTTTATTTTTACTGCTTCTAAAATGTCTCTTAAGTGGGGGTGGCATAATTGGATCAAGATGCGTCATTGGAGGCTACATTATTTGTCCGCTGACGGGGCAGCCAAAGTGGGAGTACATCGCGATATATGTTTCTCGGTGGTAGCACTCATGCACAAAGTCCTCAGGTGATCTCCTCATGAATTGAATACACGGGACTGCATGAACACACGGAATGCTAGTCAACTCCCACTAGTAATAGTTACAAGTATGTCTATCCAAATCGACCTGGTACTGTTCGTTACCATTGCTGACCTCAAACTGGCCAGTGCCTAAAAACTAGGGACTCCAATTGCGACCTGCAAATTGTAGTTTAGCAATCCGATTCTTGACATCCGGACACAAAAGGTCCATCGAGCGTGCCATCTTTTCCTTTTTTTTTTAACGATCCTTCCCTAATGCCCTTCGTATGCTCTCGAACATACTGAGAATCGGTTTGTCCCGGGCTGGTATGATGCAAGTGTTGAAGGACTTGCTCAGGTTGTTGAGGCTTAGGTCACACTTTGGGATGGAGCAAAAGACATGTTTGGCCCAGCATCTTGCATCTATTCCTCGTAGATAGTTATGGGCTACCGGGTCAAGCAAAAATAGTTTCGCCATCTCTCTCTCAAAGTGCCTCTCTGTTGTGGCTCTAGAAGTAGCCCACATTTCATCCTTGAACAACCTCCCTTTAAATCATTTTTGATAATTTGCATATAGGTGTCGGATGCAAAAATGATGTTCCTCTTGCCCAACGATCTCTCTAACAGCTGGCACTAGCCCCTACAAAAAATAACTGTATGAGTCAAACATTAGTACACAATGCATATCATAAACATAGATGGCAAAATAAATCAACCACACCTTTTGTCGGTTAGAAATGATTGTCCACCCATTGCTGAACAAGGTGTTTAGATCGTCGAGCAACAATTCCAGAAACCAACTCAAAGAATCCCTATTTTTTGTTTCAACAAATTGCTACAGCAATCAGATACATTCCATCGTTCTTGTCGATGGTGACAGTAGTGAGCAGTTGGCCCAGAGTCGCTCCCTTCAAGTGGCAACCATCCAAACAAATTACCGGTCTACCACAGTTCAACAGGCCCATCTTACATGCAACCAAACACATGTATATCCTTTTAAATGCACTCATCTCTAGGTGAACATGCAGCGAGCTTCCATGGTTAGACCTCTGAATCTCCTCGGCATGGGACCATATGAGGTTGTATTACTCATTGCCATCCCCTTAGTTAATTTTTTTGTCGCATTTCTTGCCCTTCTAGCAAGATTGGGTGTGATGTTGACATTAAAGTCCTTCTTGACTGTCTCAATTATGGAAGAAAGGTCTCAGTCGGCCAGACTTTAAAATCTGTTCAAGTAATGTCCTGTCACCCATTTGGTAGAGGCATTGAGGCTTTCTATCTCTCAAGCAAGTGTGAATGTCATTATAGCACTTTATTTGAAACGTCATTTCAGCTTGTATTTTTGAGGCATTCATGTGCCACATGCATCCTTCTTGGAAGGCAACCCTCAACCGATGAGCGTCATTGGGAGTGAATTTTATCCCATACCCATTCTTCAACGCATGATCGACCATTTCTTCTTTAATTTTATTCAGTGAACTATACTTCTTGACAAGACCCATACTGGCGAACGTGCATTCTACTTGTGGTGCGTGTCTAGGCCTACTCTTGGTCATGTCCATGTCTTCGTCACTAATGGATTCGCATAATGAACGGAGCTCTTCCTCGTCCTCATCTAGAGTTGTCGAGACAGAATGCACCACTATAGCAGCTTCGTTTCCAATTGCATGTACCTCATTTGGTACATGTGATGACGTGGGCCCCACTTCAATTTGGTGGTTAATAACAGATTTGTCGACACTCCAAGATGCCATTTGGTGTTCAACAAATGCTTCAACTTTGCTAAAATGTGGTACAATTCAGTTATAAGAAATCTCTAGGGTTCGTTAATCGCTAACAAAATCTTTGAGAAAATCATGAGGAGTGTAGTATGAATGACTTTATACATGGTAGACATGCATGACAATCCGCAGTGGATCATTATCAATCCACCGCGGATAGTAGGCAGTCTACGGTGGATTGTATTATGATCCATGGTAGATCATCAATATTATAACATTATTTTTAAAAATAACTATCCGCGGCGGAACAATACACGTACCACTGCGGATTGACCATGATCCACAATAGATTGATAATGATCTGCCGCGGATTGACTATGATCAGTGGCAGATCAAAAATGATCCATCGCGCATCATCGTGCTTTGTCTGCCTTGAATATCTATTGCAATAAGCATGTTAATTGTTTATTCATGGTGAATTCAATGCTTTGAGTCAATATCGCTTTCAAACAATTGAAAATTTTGCAAGAGTTTCCATTCTTTTTAGTCCATCCCGCTTGTGACATTATCAAAATCAGATATTATCCAAACCAATATTTTCCAAACAAATATTATCTAAGTAAACAAAACAAAACATAAACATCAACATATAAAGAGACAATTAATTTTTTATTATATACAACAAATTTAGTATATTAGTATCCCTACACATCTCAACTAATCTACGCTGTTGGCTTCTTGCTAGATATCCTCCGCAAATCGGTGATCACAAATGGCAAATGCCAAATGTGGGTCCATGTATATGTTGGACGCTTTGGCAAAAGACGGACCCTTCATGGGTTGATGTGCCCCAAAAACGCACAAATACAATTCAAGGCTTTTAGGCAATTGGTTAACTTCAATCGATCTGTTTCCAAACGAGGGTTTGGAAAAGTGTGGAAGTGAACAAAGGAACAAGAGAGACCTGTGGGGGTGCTTGGACTTATTCTTGATGGAATGGACTTAGCTCACCTTGCTAAGTGTAGAGAGAGGATTAACTTGAGGGATCAAGTTAATTGATGTACACTCACACTTCACTTGGATATGACTCACCAAGAAAAATAGAGGCTAGCTTGGATATGACTCACCAAGCTACGGTTTGGATATGACTCACCAAACCTACTAACACTCATTTTGGATATGACTCACCAAAATAAAGGATAGCAAAAAGTGAGTGAAAGAATTTCACAAACTAAACACAAGAGTTTTTGATTCAAAGTTCCTTCTCTTTTGGATTACAAAAGGGGTTATATATAACCCATCTTAGACACAAGTTACAATTCAAGTAATAATTAGATGTTAATAACCAACCACCTAGGAAGATGAAAGGTCATTAGCAAACCAAGACAAACATTAATTACTTAAAAGAAGGGGGATGAGAAAGAGGGAAGATTCATCACCTAGGGAAATGAAAAGAGTCTAGAAAACCACAAGAGCATCTTGGAATATGAATTGCCATCTCTAGATCATTCTTTGGTGAGACAAGGCTTACCTAGAAAGATGTAAAGTTCTTTTAGTAATTCCAAGGCCACCTAATACATTTAAGGAGAACAATTGGGCCAAGGATGTGTGGGCTTTCTCTTCTTCTTTATTTGGACTTAGTCCCACTCATTTGATTAAGTGTGTGGGCTTATTTAAGTCTATGGTTGTTGGGCCGTTCTCCAAGCCTTCATGGAAGTGAATTCCTAATTATCCTCAGTCAAAATGTGATTAAATGTCTAGGAGCCTCCTTGTCATCACGCATTGATTTGTTCTCAAGTTCTTCTAGTTTATTCAATCATGCAAAAATAGTAACTAATTATATAAGCAATGAGCCTATTGGCTCAGGTCCAGATGATAGGATCTTGGGGTGCATCATGGGTACATCATCATGATGGTGGAAGTCGTTCTTCTTCTTGCAAGCTTGAATCACCCCTAACCTCTCACTCGTACATCGAAAGATGTTGTGCGGGCAAAAATGCAAAGGGCAAAATCATCACATAAGTAGAAACCAATATGAATCTACACAAGGAAAAGTGATATGTCCCAAATGAGGGTTTGGAACAATGTGGTAGCAAACAAAGGAACAAGGGAGACCGTGGAGGGGCTTGGACTTATTCCTGATGGAATGGACTTCGCTCGCCTTGCTAAGTTGATGGAGAGAGGATTAACTTGAGGGATCAAGTTAATTGATGTACACTCACACTTCACTTGGATATGACTCACTAAGAAAAATGGAGGCTAGCTTGGATATGACTCACCAAGCTACGATTTGGATATGACTCACCAAACCTACTAACACTCAATTTGGATATGATTCACCAAAATAAGGGATAGCAAAAAGAGAGTGAAAGAATTTCACAAACTAAACACAAGAGTTTTTGATTCCAAGTTGATTCCAAACTACAAAGGATGAGCAATTTATAGGCTTATTTGACTCAACGATGCATGCACAAAATTAAAGAATGCTTAGTGGAAATTAAGGATCCACTAAGCATTTAGTACAACTCGAAATTCACACCTGAATTTAAAAGATACTTAGTGGATTTATTTAATAATCTACTAAGCATTTAATACAAACATTGAACAATGCAGAAAGTAATAAAAAACATAATAATAACTTATTAAAGAGTTGCATTTAAGTAACCATGCATGCAATAAATGCACACATGCAAAAAATCCTCCAAAAGCTGCATACTCCTCGGATTTATGTTAAGGGTTCCTCGGTTTCTCTCCAAGTGAGGACATGGAAGAGTTTCTCCTTATCCTTTTGGTTTGCTTCTTCCTCGAGACTTAGGTTTCCTACAAAATGAGCAAACTTGTTAGAAAGCTTCTTGGCCATAGCTCGGGTGATTGGACCCCGTATCACATAAAAAAAAGATATACCACTCTTTTTCAGTTGGTGTTGCGACGATCGAAATTGCTTTAGGCAGCAATAGTTGGTGAGGGCAGTGAGTGTGTAGGTCAACAGACGACATAAAACATGGTTGCTTTGGGTGGGACTGAAATGCAAAGAAAGCACACATTAGAACTGTTGAAACATGAACGACAAATTGGAAAAGCAAGATGTTTACTTACGTGAATCCACCTTAATGTCAATAGCGATTTTTCCATTTGAACTTGGAAATGTTCTTATTTGTTCAATGCAGAACACTGCACACAAAGAATGCAACGCAAGGATGAGTACTAAGAAAACATCTTTTAAACTACTTATGTAACAGAATGTAATTCTCACCATGTTTGCTTTCCTTTCTTTTTGAGAGAAGATGATCTCATTGATGGGGTACTCATCCTGGAATAGCTTTCCCAAACGAATTGCACACGTCTCCAGGTTCTTCTGAGTATTTCCAGCAACAAGCTTCTTGAACAGATCCATCAGACCACCTGGCTGAAGAAAACATTGACAAGAGACCGTTAGACAAATAAGGCTTGAATAAGTGCAGACACACGTAGATAACCAAATTGAAGACGTACCATGTGCAAAATTTTTAGTGGAGGAGGCTACGATCCACCCAATGCAGGAGGAGTAGGTTCACCTCTAAGGGCAATGGTGTTGCAAATTTGAGCCATGTTATTACGTCGCACACAAATAAAGTAAATAATGGATTGCGTAAAAAGTAAATAACTTACAAGTCATCTGTGCCTTACATTGTTGAAGAGGACAATGGAGAGGCTGCTAGAGAGGCTGCTAGAGGGGTTGCTCGAGAGACTGCTGGAGATGATGTGGAGGGGCTGCTCGCTACCCCATTCTCTACAATGCTGCAAACATCTCATGATAGTGCTCCTCTGCTCACTCCTCCATTTTTTGCATTTGGAGCAGCTTCATTTGATAGAGCTCTTCTATCCGAACAAGTCAGTCCTCTATCATGCACATCCAGACGGACATATGAAGTTTTGCATACCCATACCCTGATACGCGAATGGAAGGGGTTTAGATCTAACCTATAAATATGATGATAATGGATGAGGGTTAATAGCTAGTGGATGTCCTTTCCTCATTTGAATTAGGAAAGTCTTCTCTCGGCTATGTTGAATCTGCCTTGAATTGAACTTAGGAAAGTTCAATGATCTTCCGATTTGTTTCTTTAGAAAAAGAAGAATGTGGATGAAGAAAAAAGATTACTTTTAGAAAGTAACCTTTAGGATAGTTCTCCCGTGATATGACTCACACGAGGAGTTCTTTAGATATAACTCACCAAAGGGGTTTGAAAGAGGAATCACTCCAATTTTAAGATTAGCAAAAGCTATTTTGTATAAAACTCTCAATTGAAATTAAACATAACACTATGTGGATTTATATAGCCTTTTACAAAGCATAAAGTAGGAAACAAATAAATAAACAATAATAACCTTAAATTGCCTCATAGAATAAGTTGTTCGATTTTCTACTAATAGAAACTAAGATAATTAACTAAATATTATTTAATTAATATCTTCCTTTCTTCTTCCCCAAGTCTAGATGTATTTTGGTAGCTCTTCATTGTTGAAATCATCCACTTGGATGGTTTCCATATCTTGAGTTTCTTGATCTCCAAGTTTGAAAACTTGGACTTTCCTTAAACTTTTCTCTCTATTCTTTGGGCGTTTTTCATAGCAAATGGACTCCGACTTTAAGAATTCAACATGTTCTAGAAAGCTTAAGAAGTTAGCTATAATGGTTATGAAGAATGCTTCTTGAATTGACATCGTCTTGAATGCCAAAATAGTCAAATACGCTTCAGAGGTCAAAGAAAAACAATTTTGGAAAGTCTTTCCATTTCTCTTTCCATTGCTCTTGAACTTCCACTTATGTTTAACCTTGAATAACATCACGATATTCTTTGAGGCTTGATCAATAATAGAATGGTTCCATTTTGCATCATCGTCTTAGGGTTGATAAGGATTCGACCTCGAATCATGTCTTGTTTCACCATATTCTTTATTACCATAAAAGGAAGAATCATCATGGGCTATCTTCTTTGCAATATCTTCAACACCTTCATGATTATAATAAGGGTGCTAACTTCCTTTGTAGTAGGCTAATGTCATGAATATCTTTCCATGCTTGAATAATATCTCAGATATAAGATTCTCCTTCCTTGTCTTCGAATTATAATTAATGTAGGCCACAATAGGGATTGCCATAAACATAATATTGAGAATTCCTTTAAGAATATGTGGCCATAGTATCATCTCTTCATAATATTCCTTAATTAAATAAGGAGATGTGGTGTGGGTATTGGAATTTGCCTTGGTTATAAGATCTCCATAAATAAAATAAGGAAACAATCTGTGTATGATGTGGTAGGTCAATAATATCAAGATTTGAACCAACCACTTTCCATATTTAAATAACATCTTAAAATTTTCGTGGATACCCTTTTGTAATTCCATAATTTCTATAAAAATAGTTGTGATAATACCTTTGAGTATGTGGGGCCATGGAGTAATACATTCATGGAATCTTGAGTGGCTTTTTCCTTAACTTTGCTTATTAGCAATCCAACAAACACTTTCCTTATGAGTGATTTTCGACTTGTTGTCTTGCCATTTTTGGAAACATGATCTTTGAATTGAAGCATTGACAATTAACTTCCTTTTGCCCCTTTTACAATTGATCATATAAGAAAAATAATCCAACAATTTATTCTTGAGCAATGATGCACAAATAGGTAAGTAGTTTTTGAAATAATAAAACCACTTAATTTTGAGATTATCCTTGTTGCCATAAATGTATTGCCTAAGAATCAACTTAATATCTTCATGCAATAGCAAGGTTGTCCACAAGATGCAATAGGTTTCCATAATCCAAAAATAGTAATTATTTTCTACCAAATCAAGTTCTTCCATATCATAACCATATATTACTATCTTCCACCCAACTCTAAAAATCCAAGAAATTAATTTGTCCAATGGCACATATCTCTTTGTTGTAAACATAGTGATTTCGGCTCAGTTTTTCATTAACACATCTTGATCTTTTGTAACTTGCCTTGATTGTAGTGGGATTAACTTGTCTATCCTTCCTGTGCCTTTGAACGCATAATAATTAGAAAAACTAGAATATTTATCATGTGTGTGCCTCGGTAATTCCGAACAAGGATCACGTGTAGTTGCTATATCACAAATTGCTATATTAATAAAACTCCCATCAGAAAAATTGACGAAAGTTGGTGTTACCTTCATGTCGTCTTTGGCACTCATCCAACTTAAACTTTCCTTAAAATCCATGGAAGACAATTTGTCATCACACTTTCCACCTTTCATTAAAGGACATAGCTTTTGTGTATTTACACTTCGGTAATGAACATCTTGGCCCTTGTTAATGTGCCACCAAAATTTGTACGGGATACCATGCATTAATAATTCCAAGTAACTTCCTTTAACCAAAACCAATGAATCCATGTTAGCGCAATTCTCGTCCTTAATTAATAAAGAACAAAACTCTTTTGTGTTGGAGCATGGAACATGAAATGATTGCTCATTTTGTGTTGTTGTTGCCAAAGAGTCAACTTGGTCGTTTATCGTTTCGGGTACTTGCTCTTCTTCACATTCTTCCTCAACCTGTTCTTGTGCTCGTAAATTAGAGAAGTGTCCTACTTCTTGTTTCCTTGCCAACATATCTCTCAGTTTGTCAAGTGTTTGAAGCATCTCCCCGATAATGGATTGTTGCTTCAGGGAAAATCTTGGGATTGGCAGTGCAGCTGGAGCAAATTCTTGCCTTAAGAGTTGCCTCATTAAGTGCCACGTGGTGATATCTTCTTTCCATTCCATCCTCCGGCGATACAACAAATTGTTCCACCAAATTGAGGCCTTCCATATAAATCATGAAGAAATAAGTCTAACCAAGGTCGCTTCTGAAAGTGATGAACTTTGAATGATTTCTTCCACTTGTACTTCCCAGTCCAAGTAATCTTCTCCATATGTTGATCTGCTAAAAGTAGGAAGGTTTGTTTGTAGTTTATCCTCGTCTGAAACAACGTTCCATGACTAGTTTTGTCTCCCCGTCATTGTGTAGAAAAATATCATAAATTAGTTGGACGTTTTAGCTCTGATACCAAATGATGCGCAAACGGAAGGGGTTAGATCTAACCTGTAAATATGATGACGATGAATGAAGGTTAGTAGCTAGTGGACATCCTTTCCATATTTGAATTAGGAAAGTCTTCTCTCGGCTATGTTGAATCTGTCTTGAATTGAACTTAGGAAAGTTCAATGATCTTCTGATATGTTTCTTTAGAAAAAGAAGAATGTGGATGAAGAAAAAGGATTACTTTTAGAAAGTAACCTTTAGGATAGTTCTTCCGTGATATTACTCACACAAGGAGTTCTTTGGATATAACTCACTAAAGGGGTTTGAAAGAGGAATCACTCTAATTTCGAGATTAGCAAAAGCTATTTTGTATTAAACTCTCAATTGAAATTAAACATAACACTAGGTGGCTTTATATAGCCTTTTACAAAGCATAAATTAGGAAACAAATAAATAAACAATAATAACCTTAAATTGGCTCATAGAATAAGTTGTCCGATTTTCTACTTAATAGAAACTAAGATAATGACTAAAGATTATTTAATTAATATCTTCCTTTCTTCTTCCCCGAGTCTAGATGTATTTTGGCAGCTCTTCTTTGTTGAAATCGTCCACTTGGATGGTTTCCATATCTTGAGTTTCTTGGTCTCCAAGTTTGGAAACTTGGACTTTCCATAAACTTTTCTCTCTATTCTTTGGGCTTTTTCCAAAGCAAATAGACTCCGAATTTAACAATATAACATGTTCTAGAAAGCGTAGGAAGTTAGCTATAATCTTCATGAAGAATGCTTCTTGAATTGACATCATCTTGAATGCTAAACTAGTCAAATACTCTTCAGAGGTCAAAGAAAGACAGTTTGGAAAGTCTTTCCATTTCTCTTTCCATTGGTCTTGAACTTCCACATATGTTTAACCTTGAATGACATTATGATATTCTTTGAGACTTGATCAATAATAGAATGGTTCCATTTTGATCATACCCCTTCAACTTTGCTGAACCCCATTCGGTCCTCCTTCAATTTGCTGTGGACGTTTGTGGCCTTCTCTTCCATTCTCGGTTCGTCCTCCAGGATCGGTATCCTATAATGCTCAATAATCGTCTGAATGAGCCAATTAAAAGGCGGACTCTTTGCCGAGTTGTTGAGCACCTCCTACATGTGACTTAAAATGACAAAGCCGATGTCCACTTTTTTCCTGTTGAATACCTTCTCGAGCAGATAGAGATCCATGTAGCTAACATGGTCTTGATTTCTATCCCGAGGCAAAATGGTGTGCATCATGATGATGTGGATCAGTTGGGCTATGACATTCAAGTGCTTGGACTTTGGCTTTATGTACGCTGCTACCTTGGGATCATGGTGCAACTGTCTAAGCACAGCTAGCCCTTCTTCTTGTATGATGAAAGATGGCTCTTGAGACACGTGGTAGTAGTGCTCGCTTGGGGCCTTCATTGAACATCCAAGCAGCACGTTAATATTGTTGGGAGTCATCCTCAACTCCCATCCAAACATGTACATCCAGACCTCTAATGGTTGGGTGGAATGTTCCAAATTTGCATAAAACAGTTTCACAATCCGCTCACAGTAACTTCCACCCAATCGGCACAAACCAGCTAAGTCAGCCCCCTCAAACAATTTTTCAATTTCCAACTCCGCCAATGACTCGAAGTTTACTTTTCTAGAAACAATAATTGAACGATTTTTAACATCAACTTCATACCATTCCTTTACGTTGGCTGTTCTAAAGAGGGGGAAGTGGAAACTCACTGTGACGGGTTTGAAACGGACCAGTGCACTTGCTGCTGGTCGTTTTTGAGGTTAAGTTTGTGCTTCAACCTTGGCTTCAACAGGGGCAACCGCAATTCCTCCAACGTAAACAGGGGCTACTCCAACTTAAACCGCAGGTGCTCCACCTTCTACCTCGGGGAGTACATTGTCATGAAACTGATTGATGAGCTCGGTTGCAATCCAACTTCGTTCACAGCCAGAGTCGGTCGTTTCTAGTCGTGGTTGTAGTTGAGCCTAAGACGGACAACCCTTTTGCTTGAGTGGCATTTTCTTTGTGCGGGAATCCATTGGTATCGATTAAACAGTGTGGAACGAAGGTATGAGTTTGTGAGTACGAATGTTTGCCAATGATATCGTGGTTTGCGGTGAACTTTCCACGGCAGCCAGTTGAGTCTTATATAGTAGGGCACAAGAATGCAGAACGATGCATGATGATCCATGGCGGATTATTATCAATCTGCAGTAGCTTGTAGTCAATCCACGATGGATCGTATGATGATCCATGGTGGACCATCAATATTATAACATTATTTTCATTCAAAAATATCGATTCGTGGAGGAATAGTAGACGATCCGCAGCGGAACAGTGGATGATCTGCGGCAGAATAGTGGACTATCCGCGGCGGAACAGTGGACGATCCGCGATGGACCATCAATATAATAACTTTCTTTTTAAAAATAATGATTTGCGGCGGAACAGTAGACGATCTGCCGCATACCAAAATTAATAAGTTATTTTTAAAAATATTGATCTGCAGGGGAATAGTACAGGTCCAATCGATCTGCGGCAGAACAGTCGATCGATCTGCGGCAGAATAGTACACGGTCCGCCGTGGACCGAAGTCAATACGTTTAATGACAAACGTGACAATGATGTTTGCTGGGAACTTTTTTCATAGTTAAGTGGTTAATTTGTTAACAAAAATAGTTTAGTGGTTGACTTGTCATTGATAACAAAGTACGATGGTTGATTTGTCATTTTCCTTACAAATTAAAGTAGACATCTTAAGCTTTCCATAGAGACAAAGATCGCAATATCTGGAGGAGATTTGGTTATTCAAATAGTATCCCAAATTCTGCCAAGATTCAACTCTTATTTAGGCAGCCAACATACCATTTCCAAGTTTCTTATTTTTCCTATTCAGAGTAATATATTTTTTGGATTAATTTATATTAATTTTAGAGATATTTTAAAATTTATTTAAGTATGTTTGTAGTCTATTTAAATACAAGCTTTTACCTTTTTTTTTGGAGAATGAATATACACGAATTTTGAGGGTTCTTGTGAGAATTTTCTTTGGTTCTTTGTGAAGAACTGGATCTTCTTCAAGTTTAAACTTAGAAAATCAACAAATTTGGTAGGAGTCAAGTTCTTCAACTTGATAACTTTGGTTCTAATCAACAACTTTTGTTAGGGTCAAGTTCTTCAATTTGATAGCTTTGGTTCTTACCTCTTTATAGATAACGTGTCAAGCTCCTATACTTGTTTCAAAGGCGATCTTAATTCTCATTTCTGCATTGTTTAAAGGGGCTCGGATTTGATATATCTATGGTTCTCTCATCATTTCACTCACTCCAAACGACCCCACCCCATTCTAGGTAAAGGTAAGAGCAGTTAGGAATTTTGGAGTTTGGAGTCTACCCTATATTTCCATTTATTTTAGAGTGTTTGAACTTATTTTCTGGTGAGGATAATTTGATAGTTTGCATAAACTTAATAAATGTTGGTTTGGATTTGTTGCATAGTACCTTTGGTTTATTTACTTTGCATGCATTATTATTCTTGTGATCACTACACAGAGCTTGACCTATACTTTTCAGGATATGATAAAACTTAAAAGTCTTTCGCTAAAATCCTAGACTTAGGTTGAGGGATCAAGTTCTCTCCGATAATTGGGTTGCCTGACCCAACGTTTCTGTTAGGCTCGTCTCTAGGTCGTGACATCCCAGTTGGATGGTCCTTGATGTTAGCGTGAGTGCATCGTCTATCTCGACGTTTTTTTATGGAAAACATGACTGTAAGGTTTGTATCGTTCTTTTTCTATAGTTTGATGTTTTAGTTGTTCATGAATTTTTTTCAAAGTTTGACGTGTTGTTGACCCCAAACTATAGGATTTGTTAATTTCCCTATAGTTAAATGGTAAATATTTTCTCAGTAATAAATGCCCACATTTCCTTTGGATCTCATATTCAATGTGATCCTCATCTCACTTGATCCATGCTTAAAAAGATAAATCCTATACCAATAGGAAAACAATAGTACGAGAAGCCCTATGCTAATGATAAATCAAATCATGCGCCTAACTCATTGTCACATTACCAACCAGCTGAACTCCTCTCATCCTCTATTTTTTCTTGGTAGTCCTAAATTTGTCCTCTATTACCAAATGGAAAAGATCAAATTTAGTGTATCATTCTAAATCATGTTGATTGTCTTAAGTGTATCAAAGTTGTTGTATTTAATTAAATTGTTGGAAAATGTTGCTTATACTTCATTATTAAGTGAAAATATTGCGTGATGATGGATAATTTTAGGTTAATTAATATTTAATGTCTTAAACTTTTTTAAACAAGTGACACTAAATTTAAATGTCTGAAAAAGTTGGACCCCTCTCATAAAAAATCTGTTAAAAACTTCAAGGGAACCGCGTGAACTGGGCATTTAAAATTATTTCTCTCTAAAAGTTTCTTTGTTTTTTTAACAGAGGAACACCAAATCCACGAAGATCTTCAAATTTTGCATTTGATTTAATAGTTTTGTGGTCCAAATGAATTTATTCACTTTTCTGAAAATTGCAATTTTATATTCTCTCCTTTCCTATTTTTCAGTTTATGATCCTTGAAACCCTAATTTCGCTGTGTTTCATTATTACGCAACTATGTGAACATTGCAGCTCCATCGGTAGATGTTTCAAGAGTTGGACTGTAGAAGCAATCTTGCAAAAAGAATACTTAGCAGAAAATATAAAAATCAACACCAAATATTAGCATACTCGGACATGAGCCTTACATATACGGCTGCAACCCCAAAACCCTTTTCATTGAAAAGAAATATCAACAATTACAAAAGAGAAAATGACAAACCAATCATCATACTTTACAATCAATGACAAGTCAATCACTAAACTATTTTTACTAACAAGTTAACCATTGAACTATGAAAAAAATCGCCGCTAACTTCGCTACCACGTTTACCGTTAATGACGACAATCCACGATGGCTTGACGACAATCCGCCGTGGATTGACCACGATCCGCGGCAGATTGATAAGAATGAAATTATTTTCTTTTACTTAGTGCGACTGTAAATCTTTGTAAATCGATAATTCTCTCAATTTTTAACGATTTTGGACGCTTGAAAACTCGTTGTCAAATGCAGCTTGTCCCACTTTTGAGGGCTAAAAATGTTTCTAAGTCCTCTAATTTCCCTTACCCAATTCAAAATAGTGAAGCTCCACACGTTTTTCTACCCGAATCTATTTTGATAAGCATTGAATGACAAAACAGATGTTTTCTATCTGTGCATCGTGAAAAGACGATGGAAAACGAGTCCTCAAGCGTCCAAAACCGTTGAAAATTGAGATAATTATCGATATGTAAAGATTCACCGTCGCACTAGGTGAAAGAAAAAAATTTACTTCTTATCAATCTACAGCGGATTGTGGTCAATTTGTTACGATTCGTGGTCAATCCGTGGCAGATCGTTGCAAGCCGCTATGAATTTTTGTCAAACCGCCGCGGATTAAAATCAAAGCCTTGAGTAGCAAACGTGATAGCGATGTTAGCGGCGACTATTTACCATAGTTTAGTGGTTAATTTATTAACAAAAATAGTTTAGTTATTGACTTATCATTGATCATAAAGTACGATGGTTGGTTTATCATTTTTCCATTACAAAATGTTCAGAGATAAAAAAAACAAGAGTATGTGCTACTCGTCAGTGAGATCCCCTCTGTTTTCTACAAGTACAAGCACAAACAAACAACCCCTCACCTCTGATAATAGACATCCTCCAAACTCTACCTCCTTCTCTGTGAAATATCTTCAATAGTAACCTCCCCTTAACTGGTTTAAGAAAATATATTAACAAAGAGTAGAGAATTAAGGGTGCGCAAAAATCAGTTCTGTTCGGTTCAGTTTTAGGGTCGAACCGAAACCGAATCAATTTATTTCGGTTTGTAAAAAATGGAAGTGATATTGAACTGTTTAAGAATAAAAACCAAATGAAACCGCACCAAAATTTTCGGTTCCGGTTCCACTCATTATATAAAATAATATATATATTTTTTATTTTTATATATAAATATAAATTTAATTTTTACTAATATAAATTTAATAAAAAATAATTAAAAATCAAAACAAATATTTACTTGGATGAAAAAAAATATAAAATTCAATCATTAATAATTTAATCAAATAACCAAATAATAATCAATCTATTTAATAATTAGTTAGTATAATTCATTAATATATTTACGGTATAATCTACTAATTGAATAATTAATTAGTATCATTCAATAATTTTATTAGTAATTAGATAATAATTTAATCACTAATTAGTACAATTTAAAAGCTAATTAGTCAATAATTCTATTATTATTTAGGTATCAAGCAAATAATTTAAATTTTAGACAATTATGAGACTTAATTTTGAACAAATAACAATTTATTGAATAATTATTTAATATTAACCTTAAACCAAGCAACAAATCAATTTTTTTTATATAAAAATTGTAAATTTATCGGTTCGGTTCGGTTATTGTCAATTTTGAATAAGCCAAATTGAAAACTGAACCGATAACTTCAGTCCCTATAAAATAGAACCGAAGATCAATTCTAGGGTGTTCAAAATCATCCGAACCAAACCGAACCGAATTGATTGGTTTCGGTTCGATTCACTAGTTTTGGTTCGGTTTTTAACACCCCTAGAGAGAACCACACCTATAATGCCATCATGGCATACCAAGGAAGAAAAATAAACCAAAATAGACCAATGATTTACAATTCTCCACCTTGGTTCTGGTTTCCCAACAAAAAGAGTAAAAGATTGCATCACCAACTCCAATTAGAGCTTACCTTCTTTGTATTCTTACCAAGTTTAAACAATAGTTTAACTTGGTAACCGACAATACCTTTGTTAATGCATCAATAGGATTTCCTTCCGAAGTAATTTTCTTCACAATTATGCTTCATTCTTCGATGACCTCATGAATTAATATAACCGCACATCAATGTGCTTGGTTCTTTCGTGAAATACAGGATTTTTCATAACATGAATGACACTTTGGCTATCACAATATATAGTCATGTCTGATTGATTTATGCCAAACTAGGAAGACAATCCCTTAAGCCACATTCCTTCTTTAATACATGCAGTGGCAGATATAAACTCTCCTTATGTAGTAGATAATGCCACAACCTTCTAAAGACATGTGTTCTAGCTCACAACTCTTAAATATACACTGAAAATATACCTAGAAGTAGACCTCAAATTATCAAGACAACAAACATGTCCAAAGATAATTTCTCTTCCAACATTCACCTTTCCATATTCAATAAACATGTTTAAAGTGTTAGATATATACCTCATTAACCACTTTAAAGCATATCAATGACATTTTCTAGGATTTGCAATATATTTACTAATGATACTCATTGAAAATGCCAAATCCGGGTGAATGAAAACCATGGAATACATTATGCTGCCAACTATATTTGCATATGGAATCTTTTGCATTTCTTTTTCTCAACTTGGTTGCTCCTTTTTTACAATTTAAAATGACCTCCTAGAAACGTATTAACTCCTTTGAAATTTGTCATCTCAAACCTGTGAAGCACTTTGTTAAGATAATTTCTTTGTGACCACTAGAGAGCTCTTGTTTCTTTGTTCCTCACAATATCAATGCCAAGAATGTGTTTTGTTGGCCTAAGGTCCTTCATATCAAACACTTTCCCAATCTCAACATTCAAATCTATAATTTCATATTTGCTTTTTCCCCCATGAGAATATCATCGACATACAAGAGAACAAATAACCTATTTTCCTCATTCTTCTTCATCATATAGAGACAATTATTATGTTTGCTTCTAACAAAACCAATTTTAGTGATGAATGTGTCGAATTTGTTATTTCATTGCCTTAGAGATTGTTTCAAACTATAGAGAGATTTATTTAGCATACACACCTTATCTTTGTCAGTGGTTTCAAAACCTTTCAGTTGAGTCATAAAAATTGTTTATTCAAGGTTATCTTGTAAAAATGCAGTTTTTATATCCGTATGTTTGAGTTCTAAATTTTGAACTGCCACAAGAGATAACAATACTCTAATTGATGTTAATTTTACCATAGGTGAAAAATCTCATTGAAATCAATACAATTTTTTAGCATACCTCTTAGCAACTAATCTGGATTTGTACTACGGTTTCTCCACCCTTCAATGCTTTCTTTAAGCTTGAATATCTACTTACTTCCTATAACTTTCAATGGTATAGGTTTATTCACAAGTGTCCAAGTATTATTTTTTTGCAAAACTTTATTTCCTCATTCATGGACTTATTGCATTTATCTTTATCTCTTCTAGACATTACTTCTGAAAAGGAAATAGGTTCTAATTTTTCTTAGTCTGAGGCAACCAACAATGCATAAGCAATTATGCCTGCGAACACTAGCCAATGTATAGGTTTAATAGTTCTTCTAGTTCTATCTATTATTATTTGATAGTCAACATAGGCATCTTCATTCATAGACTTTTTTGAATTAATTTGATCACTTGACTGTTGCTCACTTTCTTGTTCTTTCAGCTCAAAATTTTGATCATGACTCTACACCGCCTCAACCTAAACCTTTTCAACTGTATTTACAGGTTGTTCCTCCTTTCTTTTAAAAGGAAAATGCTTTTCATTAGAAGAAACATCACAGCTTATGATGAATTTCTACTAGTTTCCATCAATAATATAGAGTATGTAGCTTTTAACACCTTCTAAATGCCCTAGATATATGTACTTTCTAGACCAAGGTTGGAGTTTATCTTGTTTAATATGTGCATATGCAACACATCCAAAACATTTTAGATCCATATAATTTGTTGGATAACCATGCCACATTTCAAAAGAAGTCTTGAATCTAAATGCTACAGAAGGACACAAGTTAATCAAATAGCAAGCTATTTTGATTGCTTTTTCTCAAAGACCTTAGAAGCCCATCCAAAATAAGCATTCAATGAACTCTATCCAAAATAATCTTATTCATCCTCTTTGCAAGTCCATTCTAATACGGTGTGTAACTCACCATGTGATGTCTCAAGATTCCCTCTTCTTTACAGTATTGATCAAATTTTGCTAAACAAAAATTCATGCCGTTATCAATTCTCAACTTCTTCACTCTTTGGCCTGTTTGATTTTCTACAACTTTCTTCCAGTCTTTGAAGATCTCGAAGACCTTATCTTTAGTCTTTATACAGTAGGCCCAAACATGCCTTGAGTAATTATTTATGAAAGTTACAAAATAATGAGCTCCAACTTTAGAAGGAATTTTCTCCAGCCCCCATACGTCTGAATGTAACATTCCTTATGATGTATGAGAAGATTTTGAAAATTTCATGGCTCAAAACTGAGCCAAAACCTTGACCTCATATGGCTGAGCATGACTCAACAAGGCAGATGGGCTAGGGCCACAATCCTGCTTGGCTAAGTTACGACCCAATCGTCTGCCCTGATGCTAGCCACACAAAATCACTTAATTTCCCATACTTTCTGGTGAATCGAGATCCAATTTATTCATAGAACATTTTGTTATGAAAATAACAGGGTTCTAGTCCATAGTCAACAACTTTAATCCAAAAAATTCAAACTTTAAACCTAAAAACTCAGCTATTAAGATCCATAAAATCTATAGGGGCATTGATGGGAGAACCATAAAAAGTCAAATGCCCATAATGTGTTCAAAAGGTCATTCTAGGAAAATTTTACTCACAGACCTTTTTAATTAATGATAGTCAGACCTTAAATTGATTTTGAAAAAATACTATGATCTATCTAACTAATCAAAAACTAATCAATTCCCGACAACAGATATCTTTCATTAATTGCTATCTATCTAACAACAAGTGATCAATATTCAAATAACTTGATTATCACGGCTCTTTATTAAACGACAATGGTGTAATACATTATTATGACAAAATTTCATATCATAGTAAACAGTTCCTTTGCGTACCAAGCTCTCTCAACTCAATTACAACTATATTGTACAAAATAATAGGAATTGGAGCAATATCAGAAATTATATCAATATAAAATAAAAATCTCATGGTTAGGTGGTAACCCTAACAGATTCTCAAGAAAAACGTCAAGATACATGATCACAACTAATGAATATAGATCCTACCTGACTATCACATAATCATTGCTAATACACTAAAACATAATCCTAATATGCCCTAATCTCCTACACCCACCCAAACAAGTCTACCACGTAGGGTCGGTATAAAGTTAACATCCCACATTTCATTTGACAATCATTCTTTGTTTAATTTCCACTTAAGAGGCTCAAACATAAGATCACACCAAACTGATCAATTCATATAAACTATCCAAACTGCAAGTTACTCGTGATGGCCTAGTTTTTCATAACCTTTAAAAATGCTTGAAATTTAAAACTTTTGTAAGACAATTAAAATCTTTCATAATCAGAGTGCTAAAACCGAGCGTCAAAATCCATTCATTACATTTGTTATGAAAATCATTATCAAAACATAACGGAAGCAATAATGATTTATTTAAAATATAGCAGAAGCGAAACCATTCAAATTAAAATATGCTAAGTAAATAATTATGTTTTACAATTTACTTTACTCGTCTTTAGCCTGACCAGCCACAAGTTCTACTCGTGTAAACCTTTCATCGACTGCTTTGTGTTTTTTTCATCGTTCTTCTCGTCATATACGTATACCTACACCACAAGTAAACTATAAGCCCAAAGGCTTAGTAAGGAAAGGGAATATGCAATATGATCATGCCTCTCTTTAGTTCACTTGGAATGGGTTCGCCCCAAACCAATCTTTTCATTACGTTTCATTCATTCGTTCATTACTCGTATATCAAGTTGGAAGTTGAAGGAACACGTACTAGATAGAATAATTTGATCGGCTTCTAATCCTATGTGGGCTAGATCCGAACTATCCATCCGCCCATCAACCTCCCATCATTCATCATCGTTCATTGCATTTGTTCATTCATTTCGTTTTCCTCACTTATGCATTTGAGTACCACCCCGAGGGACACTCCCTACTTGTTTGTATTGATATGATGCATGTTGACATAACGTAAAAAGAATTGACAATTAAACAACACAAGTAGCAAACAACGAATGGCAAGAATAGCAATAATTGAAAACAAACACAGAAATGAATAAAAAATAACATATAATATGCTTGATTCTACCGAACATAACAATCAAGATATGGCAAGATGAACAATTAATAATATGCGAATTATCTAAGTGAAATAAACATGTTTAACGATGATATGAAAGCTTAGGCATATAATCAATAATTAAATGGAAACATGCTTAGAAGTTTACTAATAGAAACGTGATTAACAACGTGCTTTTATTCTAAGTAATTAAACATGCTTAGATTGACTAATTATGCTAAACATGCTCATAGAATTATTATCCTAAATAATTTGTAAATGTTTTATTGTTTAGCATTAACACCTAAGTAAAGAGAACTACAATTCTTAGCTAGAACCAAGCAATAACATCATTATAACTAGATTTCAAAATACGAAACTAAGTTATCTATGCATGCTTCCGATTAAAGCAGAACATAACATACTAATTAAATCATAAGCTGGAAATCTACCTAATGAATCTCAGTTGGAACATGCTCCACAATTTGATATAACGAGAATCATACTAGACGAATTGACGCTAATTAAATCTAGAGCATTTATAGCTCCTAACTAGAACCAAGGAAAGCAATAAACATGAGAGATGATATGCAGAGTAAATATTCAAAAATAAAATGTATAGAATAGAATCATCGTGAATCACATTCATAACTCCTTCATGTTTTTCTCATCATCCTATAACTTTCTATTCATCATTCATTTTCTTCTCTAATCCTTTCATTTCAACAATTGCAATAGAGTAATTTACAGAAAATAAACATACAACAAGTCGAATTCAACGTAAAATATAAGCAAGCAATGCACATCAAGGAAAAGCAATACAATTCACACAATACTTGTGGGTAGGGCTTTGACGGGCAAGACTCTACCCAATCCTTACCTCCAAGCATTAACGCGTTAGCACTTATTCGTTATTCTTCCTCCTCTTTTGTACCTTTACAAATTGGTAACATTTATCATTAATCTAGTTGATTAATCAACGTATAAACATAACATCTCCTTCCTATTCTAAATCCTTAGAAATTCTAGGAACTCGGTAAAACAAAACATAACATATCTCACTAAACTAATACAATTACTAACATACGTTTATCCAATGAATGACTCAATCCAAATCATTAGAGCATGTTATCAAAGCTTTAACTAAACATGCTTGTTTCCAAGTAACATAACATATCCATCTTTATCAATGCTCAACAACAATTATGCTTTACAATTCCAACACCAACCAACACAACATATTCATGTTCATCATTCAAGATAGCAGGTATTGTGACCATCAAAACAGGAAACCAATAGATGAATCCCAACTATTAGATAAGCTCCCACTCACTAAGAAACCTACTAATATTTGAAACCTATTAATATTTGAACAATCATTGCCCATCGACATAACCGAATACGACAGAGGAGAAACGCATCACGCAACAAAATCGACGTTCAGGATAGTTCACGAAATCCACAATACTCCACAAAAGAAACTTACCTCACAGGGAAGGCACTGCCCCAACAGAGATCACTTCTGGAGGTTTCGTCTTACACTTAAGCTTCACCAAATGAAATACAAACACCCGTTTTCACTGCAGTCCTCCTTTGCTCTTCAATTCGCCATCCTCCTCAAAATCTCAATCTCTCACTGTTTATATTTAACGACCCGGATTTTCGTAAATCGTTAAAATGCATAAAAATTTGAAATTTCTTTCTTTACAAAGCAAAACAAATCAGAGTGCATCTAACCAAATCGCTACTGACTCTTTTCTTAAAACTCGTTGTGAAAAACCCTTTGATAAATTGTGCAGAAGAGTAAATAATAAAGTAAAACCATCTATTTAAAATCTTACGGAAGCGTAAATGAATCGTTTAAAGGATAAACAAAACAATGAAGTGCAAAACAATAAACTTAATATGATTACAACTGTTTACTCATTCTTTTCTTTGCCTGGCCAACCCCGATCTCGTTCGTGCAAATCGTTCATCCCTGCTTCATTATTTGTTCGTCATTCTTAGTTATGCATCTTTCATTATCTGTTCGTCATTGTACCTACACCACAAGTAAGGACATGAGCTTTCGCCCAGTAAGGAAATGGGGGAAATCAATTATGCATTTCTCTCTTTAATTCTTCTTGGAGTGGGGGGCCACCCAAACCAATTCTTTTCATTACATTCGTTCTTTACTCGTACATCGAGCTGGAGATTTGAGGGTTCTTAGGGGATGGAATAGTTGACTGGACTTCACCCTTTACTTGCAACTAGGTCCCCGTTCCCGTTGAGATTGGGGGCTTCGCCTAACTGCGGACTAGTTCCGCTACCCATCCGCCCTCTAACTACCTTTTTCGTCCCCTCTGCAGCGTATCCCGCCTTCAAGGGTCCTACCCTTCCGGCGTATCCCGTTTTCAGGGTTTCTTCCCTCCCGACGTATCCCACCGAGAGGGTTTCTTTGGTGATGGGCGTATCCCGCCCATCCCGAACATTCTTGTTCTTAATGTCTTTCCTCACTCATGCATGTGGGTACCACCCCGTGGGGGTACCCCCTACTTGGTTTCTATTAATGTGAATACATCCTAACATCCTCAAATTCATTAACACATCTACGAAAATAACACGTACATCCAAAAGGGATTCACAATAAGTAAGAAACAGAAGAATAATAGAGCGTGCTCACATATAACAACAACAGCAAGTAACATATAAGTACAAGTAGTGCTAAGCATGCTATTAATGACTTAAAATGAAGTGACAGAGATGTGAATATCTACACATTTTTCGATTTGAGTATAATAGTGGAAAAATAATAAATGGCTAAGCATGCTTTGAATATAAAAGCGGAAATTGTAAATGACTAAGCATGCTTCCATCAAATATAATAGCGAAAATCGTAAATGACTAAGCATGCTTCTATCGAATATAATAGCAGAAATCGTAAATGACTAAGCATGCTTCTATCGAATATAATAGCAGAAATCGTAAATGACTAAGCATGCTTCTATCGAATATAATAGCAGAAATTGTAAATGTCTATGCATGCTTCTATCGAATATAATAGCAGAAATTGTAAATGACTAAGCATGCTTCTATCGAATATAATAGCAGAAATCGTAAATGACTAAGCATGCTTCTATCGAATATAATAGCAGAAATTGTAAATGACTAAGCATGCTTCAATCAAATTTTAAGGCCACAACTCATGCTTATTATCGATTAGAACAACATCAATTTAAATCATTTAACATACACTTTAATCAACTATAGCAGTAGAAAAATTTAACATTTCACGTGCTTGTAAATCGACTATAACGGTGAAAATAATGCAAACGACTAAGCATGCTTTCAAATGGAATATACAACAGAACTTTCGAACAGCTAATCGTACTTTTGCATCGAACATAACGACAGAAATACGAACGACTAAACATGCTTCCGACAATAAGGGAAAAGATAGCAGCGAAACGAAACATTTATACGTGCGTTACATCTATTACTACAACAACATTTCTATGTATAAGCGAACGATTAAACATGTTTTTGACAACAACGAATATTATCAACAAGCAGCGAACATTTGCCTTTTATTGACAACGGAACAACGAAGTATACGACTATAAACGACAGCCAAAAGAAAACTTGATAGCAGGGGAAATAACATGCTTTAGGTTATCATTTACTAGAGTTATTATGAGTAACATTGAGTATGTATAGTAGTAAGGTATATTCAACAGCATCCATATCACAGCAGAATGAAGAGAACATATTTAAACGATCACGCATAGAACGAAATAACAATAGAGGGTAGCATACAATGTGATAACAAGGTACAACAGGGAAATATCACCAATATGACAGCTTCATAGGATAAAATATTCATAGTGTAGGAAAATACAACTTTCCGTTCAGCTCATTCACTTAGAATTCATCCCTTCTTATGTCTTTCTCTTATTAAGCTTGATATCATAACCTAGTTCAATCATAGGATGAGTATGAAAATACAATGATGGAGCAGCTCAAGTTTCATTATCCATAGTACACAACTAAGTAGTGCTAACTAGTGCAGGGTAGAAAACTACAGAAATCAAAACTACAGCAAAAACCAACGAAATACAAACATATACTTGTGGGAAGGGCTTCCTCAAGCCAAGACAACCCATATCCTTACCTTCTCATTGATGACCTAACTTCTAGCAGCAGCCCTCTTCAACTCCCACACAGAACTCTCCTTCAGCTCTCCAAGACATACTCAAACCCAGGGACAAAATGGATGGAAGGGTGGAGGAGCTGGAGCTTAAAGGGCTCACCTGGGAGGCATCCCTTACGTTCAGCAGGGGTTGGCAGCGAGCAAATCCCTATTGGTCGCCTGTATTGTGTAATTTCGTATCGGGGGATTGCGTTTTCATTGGTTTTGCGTCGCTTTCATTCTGTTTTAATTTTATACTGTCGCTGATCTGCTGCAATTCGGAAGGATGTGGACGGTATCTTCGCGTCCACATTCGTCCGTAAGACCAGATTTTTCCTTGTAAAAGCCAAGTTTGGATGAAAACTGGCGTCCTTACTCCTTTGTCCATACCATCCGTAGGCATCTTGCGGACGTGATATGGCATCTGGATGTGTCATCCGCGTCATCTGAATTGTCCCTATACTGGACAGATTCAATGCGGATGCCTCCTCACCTCGTCCGCGTGCATCCAGACTCATCCGAATGTGTCAAGAGTAGTACAGAGTCGATGCGGACACCATTCTTCTCGTCTGCATCGTCCGCAACTATCATCCGACAGTTCCCAGTGTTGGAACAGATTTGATGCAGACGCCATCTTCTCATCTGCATCGTCATCAATGTGTCGTCCGAAACTGTCCAGACTTGAACAGATTAGATGCCGACGCCATTCTTCTCATCCGCATCGTCCGAAGATTCGTCCTAACACCCAAAATTCTCACTTTCTTCATCTTTCCACACTTAGCTCTTACCCCACAACATTCCTCCTACAATACTCGTCACAAAATGACACGTACAGATACGCGATGCAACATCCTCATAACTCCAACACTTTGATTACATCACATATATGGGGAAAAACATTACTGAAACCACTCATAGGCTTAACGCTCCAAACGCCCTTGGTAATATCCGGATAATTATCCAACTTAAAATATCGGGATGTTACATTATAAATACGGATGACAGTTTGAAATGCATAATAGTTTATCCCACAATATCAGCTACAGATTCTGATTATTCGGATCAACTCTCTTCGCCTTTGTCTTCGGCTCCCTTCCAAACCGTCAGACAATAAATCAAAGGAATAAACTGGATTGGACTGAACCGCAAGCTAGTCATTCTATTGCGAACCGACACCCCTGTCCATCAACCCAACGCCAATCTTTCATTGCTGGCCACCAAAAGAATGACGAAGCATCAAGGAGAATGAAAAGTCATGGACTTGCCTCTTCAAACGCACCGATTGCTCGACGCTAGAGGACTGACGCATTGTGGTTGCTCATCATCCGCGCTGCTCGGAATTTCTCGAGCCCTAAATCGGACCCCATGCCGTAGCAGCAGCTCACCAGAGCCTCCCTTTGCCGCGAAGAAGCTCGCCCTCGCCGTTGTGACGCCACCCACGAACTCCGACACGCTCCCTCTCGTTCGCTCACTCTCGTCTCTCTTTCTCCCTCCCTTCTCTGTTCTCCCTATCTTCGATTTCGTTCTTCAGCCATCCCAACACAAAATCAAATGTCCCCCTTTTCTTTTGATTTAAACCAGACCGGTCATAAATCACACAAACAGAACCGGTTTTCTCCTTCAAATCCTATTTAAATTTTCCTTTATTTCCAATCTTCCACAAATAAATCTTCACTTAATTACTCTATAATATTTTAATCCCAACTAATCTAATAAATTTCAATTTATTCTTCTTAATTTAACTAAATCCAAACCACATAATTGGTTCCAAACCGAGTCGAACCAAATCGATTAAATCCATATTTCTCCCTTCTTAAATTATAATTCCATTTATTTATTTTAATTTATTTCATAAATCTATAATTATTAAATATACCTATCATATATTATTTGATCCAATTTCCAATTAACCCCATTAACTTAACCCTAATTATTATCCTATAATTTCCTCTTTAATAATTTAATTAAATCCTTCATTTAATTAAATTATTCTCAACTCAATTTAAATTCCTGATTTATTCCAAATATAGCTCGATGATAATTGACAATTACGCCTTTGGTAATACCCCGATAATTTTCCAATTTATAAAGTCGGGGTGTTACATAACTTGCCTATGATCCGTAACTTCTGTTGGGTATCAAACGTGAGACATCCCATAATTGTAATTTAATAGTTATCCATGCATAAGGAATTGATAAAATTTTCTCCACCACTATCCTTAAAAGAAACGCAACAACGTGGAAAAAAAAAATCGTCACACCCCAACATCCCACAACACATAATGAATAAATTGGGAAAAGTAGTCGTATTATGAGTGGCACAATGTGTATTCCAATCGTAGGCATTTAAACTCCAACAACGTAAACATGTTTAAAAGACTTCTTTAAGCTCTTTCTACTCATCGTCCTCTAACTATATCACTCTTTGCTAATTATTTACCATATTCACTCAAATAGCTAGTAAGAATTGTTTCAACATATTAAATAATAACCAAATTTTCGAAAATAGAGCTGAGCATGTAAATCTAAAGATAACCTTAGTTTTGAAGTGCTTTCCAAACTTACAACTCTATCAATTACAATATACAATTTTAGTAAAATATGTCAACTTTACAACTAAAAATTATATTCCAAAAATTGAGAAGCTCTTTCTAAACCAAAATTATGATGTATCTACATATCACATTACACACTGAACATTGCCTCAAATTCTATCAACATTGCACAATCAAACATTAATTAATTCTAAAACATTTTCCATCATTACCTCAAAATATATTACAGTAAACCCAATCTAGTGTTCCACAGACATAATAATGATTTTTAAGTTCTTCACAATATTTTCCGTAGTGGTTCAAAACAAGTTTCGATCAGGGAAACCTCCGCTCTAGTCGTCCCTCAGTAAACTTGAAGGACTCTTGTACCTGGACCAAATATTTCCAACAACTTACACAGAAATCTACACTAACACTGAAATGCACAAAACAAGACCTATTCAAAAACCTCTACCAACAGTTTCTAAACTAAGGAAACAGTTACAATTCATCACCAAATCAAAGTCTACAAACAGAAGGTCCTAATTTGGACTAACAAATTCCAAATAAGATGAGGCAAATTTTGGATTTTAGAAAGAGGTTGAGACTTTCAACTACCTCCTAAGATGGACTTCTTATTTTCTAAAGGATTTCTTTAGACGATTTACGATGCATACTCTTTACCACTTCTAACTAAATTTTGAACCACTCTAAACTATACACGTATAGATAAGGAAATATGATCATCCTTATCACGACCAAAACCCTGATCTCCTCTGGAACCGCACCACGAACCAAATTCTCCACCCAGAGAACTATCACACAACTCACAACTCTCAGCGACATGCGCTCGCTCAATTGGGCCATATAAATAAAATTGCCAACCCAAACAATAATGCTGTACACTATTATTTATTTACAAAATTGTATCCAAATTTATTTTATAAACATGGGCCAAATTAAAATAAAAACTCAAACCATACTACTGGGCCTATGCTGTGCAAATCATCCATCTAACTAATATTTACCTTTTTGTCCTTGAGCTACTACTATTTGTTCTTCAAAAACAAGATAAATAGAACCGTGAGCTTTATGAGCTCAGTAAGAATTATAATCTAAAGATTCAATAAACCATACCAATATATCAACTAACCATGTACTAAACCCAACACGATCAGTCCTCACATCCATAACTTTCAACATATAACTTTTGATCAACTCTCATGATCACACATCCCAGAATCTATATTTTATCTAGATCTTTAAATATTCTAATTAATATCTCAACTATGCAATGCACTTCTTTGTGTAAGAAGTATTCAGTGCATATGTAGAAACACTTAGGCCTATGATTTAGATAACCATAGCCTACCTTTCCCAATTCTCTTGCGCAATTTCTCTTTATGCACAACTTATTCTCATACGTATTCAATTATAAAATTCTTCAACACAAACCTTATGTATTATTCCAAATAAGTACCACCAATCTCCATAGAATACTTATTCTATAAATCTTTCTGCTTTCCAATATGATTTCTCCTATTATAGATCACGTTCTATTTTGGTCCATCTATCACCATCACTATTTAGACATTTCCAATTAATGTCTAATTTTCAAACCATCATTCATTTTCTTCTATGGTTTATTTAATACTATTACTAGACACATCTACTATGTGTCTAATCTCAAGCTATCTAGACAATTACAAAGTATGTTTAATGCTGAATCATCTCTAGACATTTCTAATTAATGTCTATCCCACATTATCTGAACATTTCTATTTAATATCTTTCATAAACTATCTAAACATTTCTAATTAATGTCTATCTCATACTATCTAGACATTTCTATTTAATGTCTATTGCAAACTATCTAGACATTTCTAATTAATGTCTTTAATAAACTATCTAAATATTTCTAATTAACGTCTATTACAATTGATCCCTCTATATGAAGCAACATAGTGCATATATAAATGCCTAGACTTATGATCTAATAGATCATAGCCTAGATAACATTACAATTTATCTAACTTCATCATCTCATGACCTACGATTATGCAATAAATATAAAATGCATATCACAATGATGTAGTGATATTATTTAATGATCATAGTATTTAACAAGTACCATTTTATTAACATATATGTGAATTTCAACATATCTGTGAATGTTAACATTTATGTGACTACCAACATGAATGATTATACAGCATCATATGTAAAGTCACACGTGACCATGAAACCCCACCATACTGACCACTGTCTCCTATAGGTGTGTCCATGAATATCAAAACCTCCGGAGGGCTAGGGACTCTCAACCCAAGGGGGACTTACAGTCACTCATCTATATTTTTCCACTTTACATACGTCACACAATATATAGTTTGACGAGGTGTATTGGGTTCCTTTGTGACCAACAATACCAACCAGATAATATTTTTTATACATATAAATACTTTCATGATGCATGATTTAGCATCTTCACTATGCATACATTAAATGCATATAATACATACTAGTACTGTATGTAAAATGAACCATGCAAATCTTTTATTAAACACATAATAATGATGCATGAAATGGTACAATACATCTATCTAGCCATGTTTTATTTATGTCTCAATCATCTTACAAAATGGTTTATACAATGGATAAACAAATTGTTAAAAACCTAAAGAAAATATTCTAAAAATACAAGGTCCTTAAATTACAACTTCCGGTCGATGACACTACAGCCTCGGTCGACCATATTTGGTCCAGATTCACATTTTCTCATTTTTTTCTCAAACCAAAATCATTCAAAATTATTCCAAATTCATACCAAACCATACCAAATTACTACCAACCCATCCTAGCATCACATTCACATATTGTAGTCCATCAAATAGATAATTTGACTCTATCTTAACATATAATCAACATTATTTCACCAAATAGACAATTTGATCTATTTAAACAACTTATGCATTATAATGATTATAACAGTAATTCTAACTCTTAACAATAGAGATTTTCCACGTCATATATACCAAATTTAGATCTTAACTTCCAACCACTAATTTCTCCATAATGCATTAACCAAATGCATGGCTAAACTATTCTCTTATTCATCATAGTGTCTCAATTTAACACTTATATTCTTTTATTATCATTATTTATCTATCAATACTTCAACCAAACAACATCCTCTATAATTTTAATATTAGTTATTAATATTTAACTAAAAAATCCTAGATTTTCTCTCAATTGATCCAACACATATCCAATAGTTCAACCAACATTAATATCATTCTTTAATCAACTAAGTTGACTAATATCAATATGTTTTTCACAAACATCAAATATTCAGAACCATATCACAAGATATACCAATATGTATCTATGAATTTCCATTATAATTCTTAATCCCATCATCTTCTTCCACCAAAACTATGCAATATTTAACATAATTTATGAAATACCAAGATTATGGTTCTTACCTCTTGAAGACCACTTTATTCTTTACTTTCTCCTTTTGATTTTAGGATCAAAATGATCCTCTTTGAGAGATGAACACTTTTTCTTGAAGGATAGAGGATCAATTCTTTCTCATTCCCTTTCTTCTTCTTCCTTTTTCCCTCTTTTTTCTCTGTTCTTTTTCCTCTCTTCCCTTCTCTGGTTCAACACGAAAATAGCTTAATCTTAGCCATTTCATTCACCTTCTAGAGTGTAAATAGGGTCAAATGATCCTTTTGTCCTTTGATTTTTACCATTTTACCCTAAATTCCATGAAAATTTACCAAAATACCATTGTTAATTATCCTTAACATTTCTTAACTTAAACTAATCATTTTAGCTTAGTTCTAAGCTAATCCCCATGATTATCATAATTCATCATGATTAATTAACCTTAATCTTCTAGCAATTACACTTTAATCACACACTTAATCACTAATCCACATACTTTAATGTATTAGGAACATTGCTTCTTTTATACACTTCTCGAAATTCCAACTCTAAAGTCCAATTTAAAGACATTTCCCAAAACTGTGCAATTTTGAACTCATCCAACTGTAAACTTGCATAACTTCTATTGCATAGATCCAAATCCTTTTAATCCAAAGCCAATCACTTCATTTATGTGTATACTTTTATGACCTTAAAATGGTTTGAATTTATAACCACCATAACTTGTCCAATTAGCTCCAAACAATGACTATGCTCATATATAACACATTTATCACTTTTATGCAAAAATTCATATTTTAATAAGCATACATCTAATTGATCCAATTTTATCACCATTCTATAGTCTAAGAAATCTGTTATTATACCTATTTTTAGTTTGGAAACATATCCTTAATTAATTGGTTAATTTCTTCTTCAAAGTCATCTCCGGACTTATTATCACTTAATCATGTTTAATTATACAAAACATGATTTTTATTGTTAATCCTTAATCTGGATCATCACATCCCTCCAACGAACGACCTCAAGATGCATTCCTAGTACCACCCAAAATTTGACTAGATGTTTGAACAATCCCATGCAGAATGGTCAAACATCCAAAATATTACACTATTAGATTCTCAAATGTTCGCTCCCACAAACAATGGAATCATGTTCTGATACCAAAGATTCTGTCACAAGCCAAAGGAGACTCAAGACAGAATAAGGAGCAACCTAGTCCAAGAACAAACCGAGTCGACCAACCCATAACTTTAATTGTCCAATGTAGCAATAGAAGACTTAAATAAAAACTAAGTCATTGCCCCAAACAACTGGGAAAAATCATATATCCAAAGTCTAATAAAATCAAAATCAAGACCCAGAATAACTATGTGAATACCAAGTCTAATCTTACAAGACAATCTCAAAAGGAAATACTGAACTAAATATAAGTTTCACCTAGCTCACTCTTGTGTAGGCAACTAAGGATCCTCTAAATTAAAGCCTAAAAGGAGAGAGTTGTTTGGTGTGAGTTGACTAAACTTAATAGAATTAGAGTTTTACGTTCAACAACAAAATTATGATAAACAAAATGGGGAGCATGCCATATAGAAAGCATTTCCATAAAAACTAGTTTATAAATCAAGTAGTAGGACAAATATTAAAAACACTCTACTATAGTGTGGTATGTATAAAATGGGTCCTACTGTATAATATTAAAAGTCTAGTGAAAATGGAGCCACTTATGGACTTCGGACACATCATACCATAGACATATATAGAAACGACAATACTCGCTAATTGTTAAAACCACGAAAAGAAGACCCTGATCAAGTTTAGGGTGTTGTGCCCAAGGATATGACAAAGTCAACTATCCAATTACTCTACTTATCATAAACAAGCACATCTTCCAATGGTCGAATGTGCATATAGAAAACAGGACACTTTCACGGGTTAATAATATTTGGTTCACTCAACAAGATAATCAATGAAATAATATGCATGCTCAAATAAAACATGTCTAGTGAGAAATACAAAATAGTACGAAAAATTGACAACCATAAAATGGACATATCATTTTATATGAGAATACGTCTCAAAATAAGGTTTTATAAAAATGATGTGACATTGAACATAATTGTAATGACCTGATTTTTTATTACCTTTAAAAATACATTAAATTTAAAACTTTTCTTTTCTTTTGTAAACAGCGGAAAATCAGAGTTCTTTTTCTAAAAAAGTCAGACCGTTAGAAATCATTTCTTTAGACTCGTTATGAAAATCGTTATAAGCGGTAGAAAATTATAGTTATAAAATCATTTATCAAACATAGGGGAAGCATAAGAAATTCACTTAAGGAATACTAAACAAATAATCACTTGTTAATTACAAATTACTTTTCTCTTGTACTTTCCTTAGCCGAGCCAGCCACAAGTCCCGCGCATGCAAATCCCTCATCAACTGCTTCTTTATTTATTCTCTCTGTGCACCCGCTATTAGCAAACTGTTAGTTGAGGCCCAGAAAGAAATGTTAGGCAGTATGTTCATGCCTCTCTTTAATTCTTTTGGAATGGGTCCACCCCAAACCAATTTTTTCTTTACATATTTTATATAACTCGTACATCGAGCGAAAGACTGGGAAATCTTTAGGGAGAGGGTAGTCTTTGTTGGCTTCAACTACCTAGGGTAGACAGTCTCGCAGTCCCGACAAGGGAAAGGTAACATTCTTTTCTTCTTCTCATAACCCGTAAGAGGGTGACCCGTAAAAGGGTATTCCCCAACTCCACATTCTTTTTCCGTCACTTAATGCATATGAGTACAAACTCCAGTGTGGCACTTCCTACTTGTTTATACTAATATGATGCATGTCAATGCAATTGCTAACATTACAACTATAAGCCATTTAATCCATTCATCAAGGAAACCATAGCAAAATAGGAAATGATAATTGTACAGATATGCTTGGCAATAATAACAAGATAGATAGGTAATTTAAAGGAAACAATAATTATAGGCGTGCTTAGTAATTAAAAGAAAGCGATAACACTATAGACATGCTTGGCTATTTAAAGGGAACCACAACAATATAGACATGCTTAGTAATTTACAGAAAACAATTATAATATGGGCATGCTTGGAAATTTAAAGGAAATAATAAAATGTAGGAATGTTTAGTAATTTAAATAAAGCGATAATAATGTAGACATGCTTGGCTATCTAGGGGAAACGACAACAATATAGACATGCTTATTAATTCAGGGAAAACAATTATAATAAAAGCATGCTTGGCAAGTTAAAGGAAATAATAACAAAATAGACATGCTTGATAGTTTAAGGAAAACGATAACAGTATAAACATGCTTAGTAATTTGAAGGAAACTAAAGGAAACCAAATGATATGCTAACATCTTAAACATGCTTAGAGATTAAACCAATAATATGTGAATAACTTAAGCATAACAATTAAAGTAGCATAGTAGGAGCACAACCAAACATTTAAAGGAAAGAAACTGCGAATGGTGTAGGGCCTCTGTAGGCCAAAGAATCTACTCAATTTCTTACCTTAATTCTTTATCGCGTTTGATACTTAACAATTATCCTTCTTCTCTTTTCAACACCTTCATAATCAAAACATCTATCATTAATAATTACGACCTATAACTTTCATTTCCTTTTCATATTCTAACTTATATGATAGTTCTAAGAACTTTCCGTGTGACACCTAAATGGAACCTTAACGCTTAACGATTCTAACATGCTTAACATATCAATTTCGTCATACTCTCTACCCATCTTTACTCACTTATCACCGTACTTGGTCCAAGACAATAGAGGCATTAACCTTAATCATCAATGGATGCATTAATTTATTTATCAGATAGTAAGACTGAAATCAACATTTCATGCTTCACATAGATCAATTGCAATGACCTAGTTTTTATTTACTTTAGAATCGCGTGAAATTCAAAACTTTTCTTTTTAGATAATCATCAGAGTATTCTTCCTTTATAAAACTTGATCGCTAAAACTCTTTATTTAAAAAACTTATCAATTGTAGCAGAAGTAATAAAATCCTTTTATTAAACGCAGTGGAATTAAAACAAAATGTTAAAGAATATTAAGTAATTTACAAACCCTTTTACAAATAATTTCCTTTTAAATTCTTTAGCCCAGCCAGCCACAAGATCCACCAGTGCAAATTCTTCATCAACTGCTACACTGCTACAATTTTTGTTCTCGTGCATATACCTACATCACGGGGAAAAACAATGAGCCTAAAGCCTAGCAAGAGTCAGAATGAAATGCAATGCAAGTGATATGCGTGATCATATAATGCATTACAGAAGAGAGCCGTATCTATTCTAGAAGACAAAAGTGAGTTACACCCAGGGTCATGTGGCCTAACCACTTCACTCTGACAAGGAGGTATATCCATCGGGGGTGTTCCACAAGCCGGTATCACACTCCTTGTTAAAGACTTTGGGGATTTTAGAACGGGAGGAGGATGAACCCAGATTCCATTTAGATAACTCCTACCACACCGCTCCCTATATGGGAGCATTCTGCCGATGGAATGACTCCAATCATCTAGAACCCCCACACGCCTATTACATATATTAGGTATGACATGCGGTATGAGCAGTTTCATAATTCCTAGGATGATGCAAGTATGCCACAAATAGTTCACAGGATATACATATAAAAGAACATAGCAACTATCAATAACCTTGCAAACGGAATTCAACAGAGAGGTGTCATCAATTAATCCTTATTAACAACGAAATATTCAAAATTAGCATGCTATGTTTGAACTAATCAACCCCTAGCTCTAGTTCACACATTCTTAACCCTTTTACAACACAAGGAAGTAATTATTTGGGTGAAGCTTAATCTGAACTATTTGAAATCTCCAATCCAAGCAATAATCATTGCCTAAAAAATATTGATATGCTACTACAATAAACCTACCACCAGTGATTATTTCTAACGATTAACTGTAGCTCACGGAGTCATAATCCAAATCATAAAGGAAGGAAATAATTCATTCAAGTCAACTTATAACACTATAATATTCTAAGTGACAATGAACCATCACAAGCCTTTTCTAACTAGCAACAGAATCTCAACAAGTAGTAAACATCCATATTCAACAACAAGGGAACTTCATGCTTTCAACACTTTATAACAGATAATTAAATTTCTCAATTTACAAGGATCACTGTAAGTTATAACAAATGTACACGTTCATTCTGAAAGCAAGATCACCCCTTCTCAATTATCTCACGATGCATAACACAACAGTTCCCAAATCATGTTCAACAGTTCCTATATTCTCATAACAAGGAAATCAGCCGTAACAGAAATCATACCAACAAAACAGTCCTATGATGTAGGGCCACCACTGGCCAACATACATCCCAATTCTTACCTCAATATCGTAGCAACCAAGGACCACAATCACAACCTTTCGATCACACCAACGTTTCTTAAAATTGAACGTCACTCCAGCGAACCTTTCACAGCCACAGGATTAATACCAGTCCAGCTACACAACCAGAAATTCCAGAAATAGGAGCTCACACCTCTAACAGAATAAACGCAGAACTCACCACTTCACCCCACTCTCCACGGTTGCAGCACATAGGACAAGAATGGAAAGTTCAGCTCCGTTTCAATCTGTCATCCCATCGATTTAAAGGTAGCAGAAGACTGGAGAAACTAGATGTTTGCCCATTTCAATGGAGGAGGTCCAATAAGCGGTGGCCAAGTGGAAAGCTCCCAATCTTCTCGGGGAGGAAGAAATCATAGGGCCAGCCAGGAAAAATGAACCGGTTCGACGTAGAACCAACAGGATCGGACCAATCTAACCTGATGCCAACCACCTTGCCGAAACGCCACTGCCCTGCCAATCCATCCATAACTAGAAGCCAGGAAGAAGAACAAGGAACATAGATTATCGACTTACCCTCACCGATGATTCGCAGCTCCAGAATCGACCCTGCGAGCCGCGGCACACTGAGCCCTAGCTCGTGTTTCATCACACCCGCTGCACCACGACGCCACCAGACGAACATCCCTACGCTGGCCAGCGCACCGAGCTCGAGCTCGAACCCCGAGGCCCTCTTCTCCCTTCGTCCCTCTCGGTCTCCCTCTCCTCTCCGTCCTCCGTTCCCTCCCCTCTCATTCTTCTTTAATCGATTTTTCCCTCCCTTTTATCTCCTAATTCTATTTATCTAAATTTCCGTAATTCTATTTAATTAATCGCATTTTCATTTTATCTATCCCATTAATTTAATTCTTCCACTTCTTAATTATTCCAATTTAATCCCATTATTTATTTTCTTCATTTTTAATTAATTATTCCAATTTAATCCCATTGTTTATAATCTAACAATTACGTATTTGGTAATACCCGATAATTATCCAACTAATTCGAATATCTCTAATTACTTTCCAATTTATCCTTTTTAAATTCTGATATAAAAGTCAGAGTATTACATCAATATAGATAGTGACTGAATCCAAACAATTGGTCTAGGAAAACTTAAAATAATTTAAAAACTAACTAACTAAAAATTTAATTGAATTTAAACTTCGCTCAAAGATTTGAATGAATTCAAATTCGTGGCATCATACTTGCAGCCTTCCTCCTCTTTGGCAGATTTCTCTTCGACTTGCCAAGTAAACACATGTTTTGGTATTTCTTGGTCCACTTCATTAGGTGTGTTTTCTAATTCATCTTGTATCTTTGTATCTGAAAAATAACAAACCACAAATAATTTGAAAGCCCCTTTAATTGAGATATTGTAAGAACTCCTTATGGCCCATTAAATTCCGCATGAGCAAGAATGGACTTTCTTGATAGAAAACAAGCTCTCTATTCGGTGACCCTTTGACAAAGCAAACAAATACAAATTTAACAAAATACCCCATTCTGAAAAACTTAAAATGTCAACTATAATCTTTATGAAGAATAATTTTTTATATAAAATAGTTAAGGTTATCGAATCTGTCAAATAGTCCTCAAAGGTTAGATCACGGATTTTGCATTTTGCCATAAGTCTCTCAATCTTGTGCTTGATATTCCATTTATGCTTTATCTTGAACAACATCATGATATATTTGGATGTTTGATGAATGTAATTCATCATCTTTCTCCTTTGAGCACCTACAAAATAAACACTAAAAATATTGGTAGAGAATCTCCGTGCTCGATTATGAATCGAGGGAATCCATGACATATCAGTTTTTCATAATGGGAAAAATTACTCTAACTGAAAACTCCACATTTTCAATCACATTACACAGTAGTTCTCCCCCCGCCTCCACATGAACCTCACACTTCACAATTCAGAAAACTCTTATATTGTTTGGTGAAGGGTTTGGTCCGCAAAAGAAGAATAGAGGTCATATAAGGGGAGAATTCACGCCTTTAACAACCAGCTATTACACCATGTATATGTTTTATCTTGTATTTTTCAAAAAATCTTGCTTCAACAATAACAGTGATTCCTAAAATATATAATCCATTATGTAGTTTCCTCTTCATGAAAGTGAAAATACCTTTTGTAATCTATTTGAGTCAAGCCTCCCCATTGGCAGTAATTGGCATTTCAATTGAGGGAAAGACTAATTTATAGAGAGCATTGGATAACACTTACAAGTTTTTTAACAATTGTTTTCGCGTCAATGATTTGTTCATGGGTTTAAGTTCGACCTGACAAGGTTCAAAAGAAAGTGCATTATACCACTTGTTAATTAATGTCAATTGGAAGGAGTGAAATACACTTGAGCATAAAGAATATATTTAATTTTGTAACTTATATTATAATCATTGTTATTGTTATTTGATAATCATGTGAGAGATTTTTCTTTTGGAAAGTTCAACATTTATTTTTCTTTTTAAAAAATATATAAATATAAATATCTTTTGATATTTTTTTGTAATTAAAAAATTATTCTGAAATTATATAAAAAATTTTCCGTTATTAATTTTTAAGAAAACATTATGTATTAAAATTAAGAAAATGAATTGAACTAATAAAAAATTACAATTAATATTTGAAAATTTTAAAAATAATTTCAACATATTGCCAAAAAAAAATATTTTTTAGTATAGAAAATACATAAAAATACAGTTGCATTTGTTTTTTGAACGCATGCTGTTGTAGTTGTCAAAATGTCTTTAATGTTTTGACATTTTTATGTAATTAAAAAATTATTCAGAAATTATAATAACTTTTCTCACTTAATAATTCAAGACACTTTAAAGAATAAAATGGATTTAACTAATACAAAATTTAAAGTAATATTAAGAAAGAAAAATTAACAAATCAATCATTGAACTTTGTGATCAATGACAAATCAATCAGTAAACAATTTTTGCTAACAACTTAAACACTGAACTATGAAAAATAGACGCTACAAATATCGTTATCACGTTTACTATTAAACATTTCAATTTCATTCTATTTTGTTCTTCGGCAGAACGAAACATGTTCTTTTGCAGAACATCAGTACTAAATATAAAGCTTCTAGTTTGTTGTTCTGCAGCGGAACATCAACTTTCCTTCGTGGAACATCATTACTAATAAACATTTTCCGTTGTTTGTCGTTCCCCTGTGTGGAACGTCACACTACTCTGCCTTATATAAATTCACACTACTTTCAGAGCGATTTTTTCAGTGATTATCGAACCCTAGAGCTTTCTAAAAGCTTATGTGTACCACATCCAAGTGAATTTGAAGCGTTATTAATTGTTGCTCACCAATGGCATCTGAGAGTGATTAGGAATCCGTTAACTGCCCATTGAAAGTGGAGCCAAAACGCCATGTAGATGAAGAACATAAAGTCTCCTTATATATGATGTTTCCTCCTTTTTGCGTAAGATGTCTTTCAACCTTGATTGCCATTGCACCATATCCTCTAACTCCATGCACTTTTGCATCTTCACTACATTTGCTATCTCACAAATCAAACCTTGTAAAAATTGCTTTATGGTAGCCTTGAGATCCTCTTTAACATTTGCTCTTGTCATGCAAATTTTAAACTTCTTATGATAATCCGCCACACTCTTAGATTCTTGAGTACGGCCTTGCAACTATTGGTAAAAGTCATGATAATAATATTTAGGATCAAATCTTTTTCTCATCACAACCTTCAAATCCTCCCAAGAATCAATGGGCCTTTCTCCATATCTTCTCCTACTTAAAATAACTTGATCCCACCAGATAATAGCATTGTCAATAAATTCAACAATGGGTAACTTTACCTTTTTCAACTTTGAATAGTGATGATAATCGAACATCAACTCCATCTTTTCCTCCCACTCCAAATAAGCTTTTGGATTGTTTTTACCTTAGAAAGATGGAGTCTTCAACTTAATGTTTTCCAAATCTCAATATCTAACTCCTCTATCTCCATTGTCATCAACAATTTGTGAAAGATTATTACTAGAATCATGATCATAATCATATAGTTCATCTCCATAACAATCCTCATAATCATACCTTGGTGGACTCCTCTCCCTTTGTTGAAAAACACGAGCTTTAGGTGGGGGCTCCTTTTGTGAACTACATCCAACTTTATTTATCCTTTCATTCATCTCATCAAATCTCATCTCCATTCGATTAAATTTTGCTCCAAGAACTTGAAGAAAAGTTTGAAGTCTATGTGTTATTGATCATTATTGGATGAACATTTATATCTTTTTTAGGCATGTTTATAAACCTGAACAAAAAAAGTTAGAATACCTCACGAAAAACTCCCTCATGTGTTTCCCTCCTCTTGATGGCACTCACACTCCTGTTTACTCAAATTTTGGCTTTTAGTCTCTTATGAGCTCATATTCTTTTGCTTTTTTACACTCGATGGTTTTGTCATTTAGTTCTTTATTGAACTCTATTAAACTCAATTTAGATTCTTGCAAAACTCAAACTAAACAAAAAGAAATTACAAAGAATAAAGATGGTTAAAAGAATCAAACAAAAAATGGCAGGATTCAAGAATCAAAGAAAAAGAAGAAGAAGAAGAACAAAGGAGAAAAATAAGTAAAAGAAGAAGAAGAAAAGAGCTATTTTTTTTTCACTTTTCAACCTTTTTTCCCCTTTTTTCATCATTTTTTCCACATTTTACCCCTTTTTCACAATTTTTTTTTCTCTTTTTTCCCTTTTTTTCAACAAGTAGATCAAGAAAAAAAATTATAAAAAAAACAAAAATCAAGCAAAATAATAAAAGATAGGTTAAATCTTATTTAGAGCCGTGCTCTGATACTAATAATATGAATCTCACCAAAAATAATGTGATTCAAAGAAAATGAGAAAGATCATTCTAAATTAGTTTCAAAAATGATAGCGGATCTTGACCATTTATCTATGAAGAGATAAAAACCAAAGGTATAATATCGGTGAAAATAGGAAACATTTACTCGTCATCTATAAAGAGATAAAGACAAAAGGTATAAGAAAAATTGTAGACGCCACACTCAAGAAAGAAGAGAATGTTGTGGGTGATAAGTCTACATTGAATGCAACAAAAAACTCTTGATGAATTTACAAAGTTCTTTAAAGAACCAAAGAGAAAACTCTCATTATAAAACTAATAATCTACCTCCCTAATAAAATAAATATACCCATTATTTATAGGCTATAAATAGATAAATAAAAGATGTCTAATGTGGTTCTAATGTGGTTCAAATGCTTTCAACCACTATATCTTCAAATTTTTAATAGATGTTTCAAACGTTGGATAAGAATTGTTGAATTTGAATTGGATAAGTTTGTTGAATCTAGGCAGAATTCAGAATATTATTTAAATGACCAAATCTCCTTCAAATCTTACGATCTTGGTGTCACCATGAAGTTTAGAATGTCTAGTTTAATTTGTATGAAGGTCATTTTTCCATTTGAAATCTTTATCCATGCAAAATCTACAAATACTCCTCCAAGGTCAGCATAATGAAAGTTTTGAACTTTTTTGCAAATCTTCTAAAATAACCATAAATCAATTTTTATGCACACCATACCCAAAGCCTCTAATTAACTCCTTCAAGTGCCTTGATAACATTGACTAAGAATATTTCATAACACCTCCTTTATTCACATCGCATACCAAAACTCTTGAATAGCTCCTTAATATATGTTTCTTAGTTTAAAAAGATTCCTTCGTTTGATTGTTTAATTTGTAAACCAAGAAAAAATCTCAATTCTCACGTCATGCTCATCTCAAGTTCACTTTGCATTAGTTCAACAAATTCTTTGCAAAGTGACTCATTTGTTGCACCAAAAATAATACCATCAACATATATTTGTGCAATTAGCATGTTCTTACCCTTGTGCTTGGTGAACAAAGTGGCACCAAGCTCTTTGTGCTTGTTTCAAACCATAAAGTGACTTGTTGAGGTTATAGACATTATCTTCCTTATCATGTGATTCGAAATCTAAAGGTTGTTTTACATATGCTTCTTCCATAATATAACTATTAAAGAAAGTACTTTTTACATCCATTTGATAAAGAGTAAAATCCTTATAGCACACAAAAGCTAGAAGCATTCATACTCTAAACAAGCTATTGGTGCAAAGGTTTCCTCGAAATCAATTTCTTTCTCTTGATCATAACTCTTTGCAACCAATCTAGCCTTATTTCTTAAAACTATTCCATTCTCATCCAAATTATTCTTGCACACCCACTTGGTTCCAATTATTGAGTGTGTAGGATGAATGCACGCCTATAGAGCATAGGGGAAAGGGGGGGGGGGGGGGGGGTGTGAGCGGGATGGTGAATTAAGTGATCTTACTTTTTTCGTGCGATAATGCTATCTCTAATACTTAAGTGATTTATCAATAAATATGCAATCAAACAATAACAAATATAAAGGAGATAAGGATAGAGAGAGCAAACACAATCGGTCACACGGTTCAGCAATCCGACCTACATCTGCGCTCCAATTTCTTCACTTAGAGATCCTTAAATTCAATAACCTCCTCGGTTATTGTTGATTAAACTTTACGGGTATCAATCAAGCATTTATAGACTATTCTAGGGTGTCACCCTCTTCTCTTTGGCTATTCTCGGGGCATCACCCTTTCGATCAACGTTTGAGTACAAGAAGATATAGAAAAGCTAAAATTCCTAGCTCTCCCAAATAGAAATTCTCAAGTTTAAAAGTTGAAGAGATAGGATTGACAATCAATTATGAATGAGAAATCATGTACATATTTTGTAACAACCCGATACTAACTTTTTCCTGTTAAGCGATGTAATCAAACTTTGGAGATAAAATTTCATGATACAACTCGTCTCTACTCGCGTTAAGTGGTGACTTGTAATTTCGTGGGAATTAATTCGGATGAAAGTCTAGTTGAAAATGAGAGGGAAATGGAATTTTGGATGAATTCGGACAACTTCGAATGATTTCAGACGATGTGGACGCAGACGGACGTTGTAAGTTCAATCTGTCCGGATTCTGGATGAATTTGGACGACTTTGAATGATTTCGGACGATGCAGACGCGTTGTAAGTTTGAATATTTTTGGATTCTGGAAGAAGTCAGATGACTTCGAATGATTTCGGACTATGCAGATAATGGCGGATGTTGTGAGTTTGAATCTGTCTGGATTCTGGACTACTTCGGACGCACACGGATGACATCTCAGACGTCATTTTGTGTCCGAATTTTGAATTTGGATGGTACGAGCAGAATTTGGACGTATCCTCTTGTTCGAATCCTCCTAGAACAGCGACAGAACTGATTTAAAATCAGGAGAAAATGACGCTCAACCAATAGAAACATAGAACACTCGACCTCACTCCCATGATCTCGACAAGCAGAGAATGTCGCATGCCCCCCCGCCCTCTGCCACAATACGATTTGTTTCCCCCAAGGTGAGGCTATTTCATCTTCATCTTCTTATCCTTCTTCTTCTTCGTTGTTCTTCTTGGAGGAACTTTGGAGGGCTACTACTTGGAGTGGAGGGAGAGCTGCCGTGCGAGGAAGAGTCTGGAAGGGTAAGGGAATGGTGTAGTCTTGGCCATTTGGAGGCCCTACACCCAAGTAATCGTGTGTGTGTGTTAACTGTGACTTCCTTAATATTTTTGTGAGAATATTTGTCTCTGTTAACCCATGTATGTTGTGTTCAGCTGTAGTTCTCTAGTTGTTCTTACATTAGATTCCTTGTTGTTCTTTATTGCCTCTAAATGCTCCTTTATCTGCATGAGTGATTGTTACTTGGCTATGTGTTCTAAATGTTAAGCTTGGGTTCTCCATAGTTGTATTTTCTTGGTTAACCTATCAAGCTCAGTAGAGGAAAGTTACAAGATGTGAATAATGACTAGCAACAGTTATGCAAAGATGAACTGAACTAAGAGTTAACATTTTTTTGTTGTTTTAGTCTGCGATATCTCTCTAGTGTTTTCACTTTACTGCTTATTTCTTGTTCATATACCATGTTGCTGCTGTAAGTAGTTCCTTGTTATTATGCTGTATATTATCCTTCATTGTTATTTCATTGCTAAGCATTATCCTCCATTGTTGCTTCGTTGCTTAGCATGATAGCTTGTTGCTACTGATATTATCACTGCTTTATAACTCAATGTTGCTGCCATAGAATTTGGTGCACGTAACTCTGTTGTAAATCTTGTCCTGCTATACAAAATTGCGGTAGCAACTTGAAATATGTCTGCTGTGATATTGTAACATGATCAAATAAACTCTTTGTAGCTAATCTGCTACTATATTCCAAAGCATGTGTAATCATTCCTCTGCCGTTAATATTGAAGCATGTATATTCATTTCTCTGCTGTTAGTGTTGTAGCTAGTATATTCACTTCACTGTTGATAATATTGTTAAGAAGCATGTCTCTGTTGTTCCGTTTTCGATATCTCTAGCTGTCATTTTGGTCGTTCAAAGTAGGATTTGTAGGCACAATTCGCTGTTCTACTCGTTATTAATTCTGTTGTTTGTAGGCATTTGAAAACATGATCTGTAATTGTATATAGTTATATTTTACCACTGTTTTAATTGATGATTGAACGCATGATTAGTAATTATTTCTCCATTATTATAGTCGACCAAAAGCATGTTAGATGTTCTAACTTTCTACTGTTGCAGTTGATTAAAAAGCATGCTCAGATGTTCACATTTCCTACTGTTATATGTAAATTCTATGCTGTCACTATCTTGTAAAGCACGTAACTCACCAACGTTTAATCCTGGAGATGTATTTAGTTAAAATGAATTTCATGACTAGTTTCGTTTAATCTCTCAGCACGTTATCTATTCTTGCCATTATTATCAAACATATTTATAAAGCATGTTGATTAGTATTTTCTCCATTAACTAGCATGTAAATTAACCAATTTTCTTAATCTCAAGCATGTTAATCTATCACTTGTATAAATATTCAAAATTTCCAATTTATTGTTGTGAAGCATGTCAAATTCCTGTTTACGATTTCTGCATGATAATTACTATTAGTCTTCAAGCATGCTCATAACCAATTCAATGTCTATTGTGCTTTTCCATATTGAATTGACTATTGTTACTCCTTGAGCATGATATCCTAATTTCGCAATGCCTGTTATACTTAATATCGTTGACCAATAGCAGACTCTGGATGTTGTTTTTACATGTTTATCTTGTTGTTCCGTTAAATTTCTGCCATTTATTATTGAATTGAGATTTCTGTCATCTACTTTCTATAGATGCGCTGCTTAATTTTTAGTATCCTTATGTATTCATGTTAATAGAAATCAAGTAGGGGGTACCCCCTCGGGGTGGTACTCACATGCATGAGTGAGGGAAAAACGATAAGAACACAGAAGGAAAGAAAAGAAAAAGGAGTTGGGGTGGATGGGTAGTCGGCCTAGTCTGTAATCTAGCCGAAGCCCCTCCCTTATAGGGTACGGGTGTTCTAGGTTGCAAGTAAGGATTAGGTCCGGTCAACTATACCATTCCATATAGGTCCTCCAATCTCCAGCTTAAAGTATGAGTAAAGAACGAAACGAACGAATGTAAAGAAAGATTGGTTTAGATGGCTCTCCATTCCAAAAGAATTAAAGAGAGGCATATATAATTGTTTTTCCCCATTTCCTTACTGAGCATAAGCTCACGTCTTTACTTGTGGTGTGGGTAATAAGATGGTTGTACCAGGAGCAATGGAGGAGGCCATCCTTGTGGAGCCTGTGGCGTATCTGGAGGAGACACAACCCGAATAGTAGTACGACATCAAATGACAAGAAAGAAGTAATTTTGTAAGGGCTAACGTCAAGTTGTTTTACGAATGTTGAATCACCCTTTTAAACCTTATTTGAGTATTTATTTGAGACATTATGTAGACTTCATTTTGAAAGCTCAAACCTTGAATTTTAAATTAATGCTTTAAGTAATGTTTTAAATTACGTTTCCGCTAAATTTATTAATCATAGTTTTTTCCTCAATTTAATTGATTGTTTTTAATAAGTTGGTAACGATTGGATTTTGGCACTCTGATTTTTAAGATCTTTTACACAACGTTTTTAGTCATTTTACAAAATTTTAAATTGTAACGTATTTCCAAGATAAGAAAGAATCTGGGTCGTTACATATTTTGGCAGAGCTTCGCTACAATTCTCTCTTGGTTTTTAATGAGCTTCAGAGTGTCTTCTATATATAAAAAATGCATAACCGGTCGATCGCTTTTCAGCCTTTGAAAAAATTTTGAGCTTTTTGCCTTATTTTGGTCTACCGCCTTTATAACTAGTCGACCACCTCTTCACCTTTGATGCAAAATGGTCGACTGCCCAATTGCTTTAAGCGACCTATACTTCATGTATTCCACTCTTTGAGGCTTCTAAGTCCAAATGATGTATCCTTTAGAAACACGGACTTAACCAAATATATTAGTACACATAAATATCCTTGTTAAGGGGTATTTCCAATGAAGATCATTATAGAAATAAAGATAAAACAACTAAGCATATTCAAATGATAAACAACTTATAATTCACTTAAAACATTCATCATCAAAACAATTAAGCCTAATGTCAATTAGGCTAACAATCTCCCCATTTTTTATGATGACAATATATTATAAGTTGTTTATTTTTTTTCTCTAAGCATGTGCATAAAGTATTGCATAATTTGATCTCTCCCCCTTAGTTTATGCAGTATATAACTCTCTTTGTAGTTTATATTAAACATGTTTTTCTAACAACTAATATTACCATCTCCCCCTTTGTCACAATCAAAAAAGAATCCAATCGGGAGGTCTAAAACAT
>CM039471.1:19469733-19558247 GCA_022433065.1 Begonia loranthoides
GAGGAATAATCTAAGAATATCTCATAATATGTCTTGGAGTCAAGTTTTCTTATATTACTCTTTGTGTTTAATATAAAGCACTTGCATCCAAAGAATTTAAGGAAGCGAATGTTAGGAGTTCTATCATTCCAAAGCTCATTTGAGTTTTCTCGAGAATAGGACGAATGCACACACGATTTTGCACATAACATGTCATAGAAATGGGTTCGGCCCATAAATATTTTTGAATGAGGTTCTTGTTGAACATAGTTCGAGCTAGCTCTTATAGGGATCTATTTTTCTTCTCAACGACTCCATTTTATTGAGAGGTTCTTGGTAAAGAGAAGTTATATAATACCCAGAATTAAGTTGGAACTAAGGATAATAATACTAGTGAATTATTGGAAGTTGAGGAATGATTTTACTATGGATTGTAATATCCTAAAAATAAATTTGGGTATAATTGTATCGATTATTGTAGTGGGGATTGAAGATTTATTATATGAGTATGGAGATAATTGGTGGATTAAAGTTTAAGGAGTTGTTAAAGCAGTGAAGGAATTGTTGAATTAGTGAATGGAGTGTTAAGTTAGTTAAAGATTATAGTGGCAAAAATGAAAAAGGATAGCAGAATGGGAGGTCAATCATTGGGAGATTGTTCAGCGCTTTGCAGAAGGAAACGGTTGACCGCTAAAGAGACAAAGGCATTAAGAAGTTTGGTAGAGGGAAAAGGCCGATCAAGAGATTGACCTCAAATCTGGTAACGGTGCTGGGCGATCGAAAAAATGATAGATTCGGTGTAAAGCTGGGAGATGAAGGAAATGGTCAACCGCATAGTTGACAGTGGCATTTTAGAATGTACTACGTGGGAGCGATCGATCGTTGATCAACCAGGAAGATTTAGGGCATTCGATCATAAGACCAACGGGGATGATTTAGGGGCGGTAAAACATATGATCAACTGGCCTCATGGTGAAATCCGTTTTTGCATAAGAGCGGTTGATTGAGGGTTGGTTATCGGTCCATTGTTGATCGACTAGTTCCACATGGACTCCAGGAAGTTGTGAATCTCGAAACTTGATGACTTCTGTGATTCTCCCACGTGTCCTTTCTTTACAGATGCCTCTTTTATAGATGAGTTAGGTGAGATTTATGGGGATTGTATGAGGCTTACAAGGGACGCCTCTATGAAGAAAGAGGAAAAGAGTGAGGGAGAGGGGAAGGAAAAAGCTCTCTAGAGAGAAGAAAAGTCAAGAGCTGTGAGAGGAAAAGAGAAAGGAAGAGAGAGTAGAGTGCTTTGGAGAAAGACCGAGAAAAGGAGAGAAAGAGAGAAAGATAGTGTGAGGGAGAAGGAAAGAGGAAGTTCTTGGGAGAAGGAGAAGAGGCCAAGAGAAATAAAAGGAAGCAGAGGAGAAAAGAAGAAGAAGACAAAGGGTAAAGCTCTCAGATTCCTTTTGGTCTTCAGGTATTCAAACTCCTTCCTGAATGATTTTATGGACTCTTTGTGATTGGCATGAAATTGGAAAGGAATTGTTTTCTGTCAATTGATGCTTTGATATGTGTATGCTCTGTTGTTGGATAATGATCCCTAGTGTGTACGACTTCTTGGTTTTGTGAAGAATATTGATAGGAAATTAGTTTGCTACATGCATATTAGTGGTTTAAGCTCTATGTTTCTTGTTGCTCGATTTATAGATCTGTGCTCGGTTGTTTTGATAATGCTCCCTATTGTTGGATGATTTTGATGAAGTGATAATTTGCTGGATGATAGTTTGTAATGGATATGTCAGTAAAGGGATTCTGCCATGTTTATATAGATTCTGCTTTGATGAAAACATGTTGTAAGGAATGCTTTATTGGGTTGAATATACTACTGTGTATGTATGTTAGCATGTTAATCCTAGTTATTGTTATGGTTGTTGGTCGCTGCTATGTTTGGCTATTTGAGTTGGAATATGTTAACTGTTTGGATAAAAGATAAAGGAATATGCTCTGTAACTTGGAAATGGTTCTCTATTTAATTACTGCTTTAGTAGCGATAATTAAGGACATCCTGTGGGTTGTTTTTTGGATTGTAATCAGTGGGTTATTTTATGGATTGGAAAGAGGTTGTTTGTTGTACCGCCAGATATTGTCTTGATAATAAGGATTAATGGTATCAAAGTTGTTGAGATAATGAACTGTAGAAGTGAGGTTAAAAATCTGTGATTATTGATGATTGTTCATTTAATGATTTTGAAGGTAGTAAGAAGAAGAATAAAGTGCTAAGCTCTCCAAGGACGCTAGGTAAGTGATATTGCTTGTGTTTTACCGAAAGGCCTACATCGTAAGAGTTAGGATTTGTATGTTGCCTACATTTACTAGATGTAATAGATTGTGATCATGTCCTGAGGATGCATTGCTGCTTGTTGTTTGATGCTGTGTTTATTAGAATTAGGTTCTTTACGTTAAGAAGTATGATATTGAGCATGTTCCGAGGTTATAGCGATGATTGATCATGTTTTGAGGTTATAGTGATGATATAATAAGACTATGTGTAGTCATATGCATCCACGCATCATTGTTTTGAAAACACGCTACGAAAATGATTTTTCTTGCATGGTTTTGGAAAATGGTATAATGGATGCTCATATATACTAAGTGTATAGTGTTCTCGAGGGCTGATCACCCGAAGCGGACAACCTCCATTTGGGCTATATGATTATGCATTGTATCATTAAAGGCAAACAAACTAAACAGATACTAAATGGAAATAAATGTAATGTAAACAGATTGTGGGAAATAAAGGTGATTATCCAAGGTATTGTGGGAACGAGGTCGTGAGGTTGGTCCGCAAACATAAGCCCGACAACCAAAGCAGATAATGTAAACAGAAAAGATACTAAAATAGTAGGATACCCCAAGGTTTTTTCCAAGGTATTTTGGGAATGAAGCAGTAAGGTTGATTCGCAAGCGTGAGCCCGACAATCGAAGTAGATAATGTAAACATAAAAGATACTAAGATGGCAGGATAAGCCAGAGGTTCTTTTCGGGGTATTCTAGGAACGAAGTTGTGAGGTTGGTCTGCAAGTGTGACCCTAGAAACCGAAGCACATAATGTAAACAGCAAAGACACTGAAACGAAAATGGAAACAGAAAACTATATATAGATTTATAGAATTGCATGGCATGAATATTTGCATATTTTATATCGCTTACTGAGCCTTAGGCTCATAGTTTAAGTCTTCTGATATAGGTACTGAAGGATCGATATACGCCTATAGAGATGGAGTGAATATAGCGTACTAGTTATTTTTGTGATATAATTGATTTACTATCCCTAAGTGATTTAATGCATATAATTAAATAAAACAATCACACATGTATGCAATAATATAAAGAGCAAAGGATAGAGAGTGCACAAGATTTGTTTACGCGGTTCGGTAAACTCGCCTACGTCCACGCTCCAAGTTCCATTTGGAGATCCACTAAATAATTGGCTTATGGGTGCCAATAAAACCATTTACAAATTGACTATTAATGGGGCGTCTCCCTTGACTAATTCTTAGGTCGTCAACCTTTGACTATTGCGGGGCGTCACCCTTAGATTGACTATTGCTGGGCGTCACCCTAAATTTGACTATTGCGGGGAGTCACCCAATGATTGAACTTATGGGCATTCAATCGAGCCTATGAGTGTTTCGGGTTGTCACTCTCGTGTGATGAATTCTTAGGGAATCGCCATTTTACAATTTAGCATGATATAGGATCGGAAATTTAAAGCTCCAAAAACTTAATCCGAATTCTCCCAATAATATTTCACAAGTTATGGAATAAGGAGAATTGAATTTACAATACTCACAGTGGTGTATATTCGAGTATTGAATTTGGCAGGGCTTTACCTCGAATATTCGTTCGTTGTGGGGAGCTTGGAGTGAACTCTTATTTATAGGCAAAGGACTTTCGGATCATCCTCATTCATCCGTACTAGTCTGCATGTAGCCGCTGGAAAATATCCCTTGAAATCCATCCGTTGAAAATATAGCCGTTATACAGATTTTTGACTTTAGGACGTAGATCTCCTCATCCGCACTCATCTGAATGTTCACTGTTCACCACTTGCAGACATAGATCCTCATCTGCCATCCGCGCCGCATCTGAAACTTTACTGTTCAGCTATTTAGGACGCAGATCCTCATCCACGCCTCATCCAAAAAGTCCCCATAAAATGACATATTCAAAACTTTATCGTCTGGACTTGTTCCCACTTGTCTGAATGTGACATTCGAACGCGAAATCTCATCCTCATGTCCTCAAAATGGCGTTTGAATTGCAGACCTCAATTTGTACAGATTCAAAGTAGACGTGACCTTGTTCATTCGCATCCATCCGCACATCGTCCGCATGTACACAGAGTAGATTGGGATGAGTTTTTGCATCCGCATGCTGTCCACAGCTCACTCCAATTTCACCCCTGAACTTTACTAAGTCTCTAAAAGATATCAAACACTACATGGACTCAAGTAAACATGTTAGTACATTAATAATACCCATTTTGAGGGTATTTCCAATAAACACGGATATAAATATAATTATAAACCGATACGAATAATATCCGATAAATACAAAATAATACACCACAAAATACAACTTATTGATTTATTAAATTAATCACCATTTTAGTCATCATCAAAATACAACTTAGCCTAACAAAAAGACTAACAATCTCCCCCTTTTTGATGATGACAAAATCCAATAAGTTGTCTATCCTAAAAATAAGTATTTGCATATAAATATTGCATATTCGATTTCTCCAATTAAGTTATGCAATTTATCAACCAATTTAATCCATGCAACATGCTATATAACTCCCCCTAGAATAAAATATATTGCAACTTATACATCCTTCTCCCCATTTTTGTCATAATCAAAAAGAGTTCCTAGGCGAGGGGTGTCCTAAGACAATCAAGAGTTTTACCAATCATAAAAGCATAAAATTATTTAAGATATAATTTAATTACTCATAGAGCAATTATCAACAAGTTAAAAATAGCTCTCCCCTTTAGCATTATCAACATGAGTGTAATAATAAGGGAATTAGCTAAGACGATTTCAACAAATAATTCTACAAAATAAAATCTCCCTCGTAATCAATGAATCAAACCAAGAAGCAAACCATGGAGGGAGATACACATTCAATTTCAATTTGTGGTTAAGAGAAGGATACCAATTGTAAATAACCACAATCACAAAGATTTCTAAAAAAAATATTCTCTCTCTTTTTCATTAAGCATACACACTCATTTGAGGGAATAAAGCTAGCAAGTACAATCAATTTGTTGTACAAAATAGGATACCAATTTGAAAACAACCAGAGTCACAAGTTAATATCCCCCTTTTTGTCATGAGGCCTAATTATATTTGAGAGAAACTCTAAGCATTACAATCTAAGGAATAGATACAAAAAAATATCAAGAAATAGATACCAAATTGAGGAAATAGAATCCAAAATAAGCTCAACAAATTAAACCAATTTTCATTTTTCAACAAGTGATACCAAAATAGTGCACCACAATGAAAAAGAAGTCTAACAAAAGTATTCTTCCACTTTGTCATTAAGTATACAAATTCATTTGAGGGAATTATGCATTTAGAACAAAGGAATATATACCAATTTTAGACCTAGAATGATAATTCAATAGTCAATTTCTAATAGTGGAACCAATTGAATAAATAAGAAATTAAATAAGAATACCAATTGATGATTCACAATTAAAACCAAACCAAATTTTTCAAAGATTAACACCCATTGTAAATCCAAAGTTAAAATCAAATCAATTTTACAAAGTATGATACCAATTGTAAATTCAAAAATAAAATCTAAAATTAGAAATCTGTGAGAGATATCAAATTTATAATCAATTTTTCAATTTCTAAAAATGATATCAAATGAAGAAATAAGAAATTTAACAAATGACACCAACAGAAGATTAAGAATTAAGAACAAACACATTTTTCAACCATTGATACCAATTGTAAATCCCAAGTGAAATCCAAAATTTAAGTGTATGAGAGATACCACATTTATAATCAAAATAACGATCAAGTTATCTCTCCCTTTATGTAAATCACAAAAGAAATTATTGGGGATATAATCCAATTTTTTTAAAACTTTGCTCTCTCCCTTAGAGTAACAATAAAACAATTTAAGCATTTCTCTTCCCCTTAAAAAAATTATCACCAAGCATATATGAGGAAATTTCAAAAATTAGAGAACCATCCAATTCCAAATATCAACATATATGCTAATTGTCAAAATACAATCCATGGAAGAGTTCAAATTTTGAAAATGAAATTTCTCCCCCTATCATTATGCACAAAATCAAATAGCTGGGGAAACTCATATATACCAAGTTTAAAAATCATTTGATAAGGTAAATCAATTTGAAGAAAATTGATCTCAATAAGTCCAAATACAAAATAGTTCTATAAATGATACCAATTAAAAAAAATGTCCAATGATATCAATTGTTGGAATTTAATCCTAAAAAAAAACACAGATTGATATCAATTCAAAGATTTCAAAGACAAAAACCATTGTTGATACAAATTAGTGAAATAAAATTCAATCTCAAAAAATACCAATTGATATAATCTATCTTTCAAAATATTCAAGTTAAAGATCATTTTTCTCCCCCTAAATCATTACACATAATTAAGCCATTGGGAATAGAAATCCAAGATAGATACCAATTGTAGAGGTTTAAGAAGCAAAACAATTAATGTTATCAATTGCAAGAAAAATAATTTGGGAAAATGATACAAAATATAATACCAATTGAAAAAAAAATAAATTCATTTAAAGATTTCAAACTAAAAGAAAAGATTATGAAAATCGATTTGAAAATTAAATACAAATTTTTCTTCCTTTTAATGATAAACTAATTTTGAGTCACAGCGGAAGCATAATCATCAATATTACAATATTTCTATTTTCCTCCTCCTATATCCATGGTCAAAATAAAATCAATAAGGAAAATCAAAGTTTAAGCTATAGCGGAAGCAAATTTATCAAAACTTAAAAACTTGAACAATTTTTAAAATCAAATCAATAAACTCTATACAAATTTATCTTCTCCCTCTATATCAATAGTTAAAAGTAATTCAAGGGAGACTTCTAAAGTTTCAAAACAAAACGATTATCAAGCAAATCAATTATCTCCTATCAATTCAATTTTCTCCTCTTTTATCCATGCATACATTTAATCCAAAGGAGAAGTCCACAACAAATTTTCAAAAAGGCAAAATAATTTAGTCCATAGCAATAATCTCTCCCTTTATCATAAAAAACAAAATCAAATCAAGGGAGTGTTCTAAATTTTCAAGAATAGAACAATTGTCTAAATAATTTATGTCTCCCCATTTTTATCTATAGCAAAATCAATCCAAAGGGGAAACCAACAAATCAAAATTGATATCCAACAATTCAATATATAAGACTACAAAACCAATTGTTGGAAACCAAATCTCAAGCAACAAAAATAATCTAAGTATAGAATTATGCAAAATTTAACTTAGAATACCAATTGCAAGAGTTGAAAAAAAAAATTCATCAAAGGTTCCACAAAGAATATATTCAACTAATATGCAAATTCAATATCTTCCATTCCAAACTCAAAAATATCGCAAATAAGTTCAAAACTATGTATTGAAGAATTTGAGTCAATTCAATTTCAATCAAATATAGAAAGGCAAATTAAGTCAATTGTCAAATCTAATCTATTCACTTTAATTCAAATTGAAACATAAACAAATTTAATTTCTCCCCCTAAATCAATGATTAAAATAAAACCTATGGAGATTATTCAAAGTTTAAATCGAGAGCGGAAGCAAACTTATCAATATTAGAACATTTGTATTTTTTTCTCCCTATATCAATAGCTAATTTTAGTCCAAGGGAGAAATACACAAGTCAAAAATTGAATATCCAACCGTCCAAGTAATTTAATATATTCAAAATAGAAGTTCAATTGTTGGAATACAATTTTCAAACTCAAATATATCAATTGAATATTTACATCCAATTCAAAACAATATTTGCAATCTAGAGATCATATTGTTGGAACACAATATTCAATTATCAAAATACCACAATAATTCCAAAAAAAATCACAATTCATTAAAAGAATAGAAATTCATCTTATCAAAGCTAATAATGAATCCACAACTTATCATTTATATCACAACAAATATACAACTTATATGCAACCTACCAATTTAAACCAATAAAAAATAAACAAATAAATTCAAGAGATAATAAACAATTCAAATCCTAGATACCAATTGATGAAATAATCAACTTCTCAATATATGAAATCTATCAATTCAATCCAATGATACCAAACAAAATATGCTAATAGTAGAATCAATCTTTAACAAGAAATAGATTTTCAACCTATATGCAAGAAGTATTCAAAATTCTAAACTATGGTACCAAAAATTCAAGCTATCAATAGTTCCGCAAATAATATTGAATAAATCAAAGATCAATCTCAATATTAATTAAAATCAAATTTCACAAACAAATTTAATCAAAAAAGAAATTGTGTACCTCTAAGAGAATTTATTTCCAATTTATGCAATGGAGGCAATCTTGAAGCTTCTCACCTATTCATTTTTGGATATTGCATTATCCAAGCCATTTTTGCTTATTGGGAGAATCTCCAACCTACAACAGAAATCATTTTGCAATATTTGGTACCCAAACCATTTTGGGTCCAATTGTTAGGGCTTGGTTCCTTTAAGAACCCACATAAATTTAAGATTAAAAGTTGATTTCAAATTAATGTTTCAATCAATATTAATCAAGAGTATAAACTTTTAACTTATATATATAAACATCCAAAACAAGATAAAAAAATTCAAGAGATTATTCAACCAATTAATCCATATTAATCACAAGAGAAAAATTTAAAGATATATGTGAATAATCAACTCAATTTTATTTAAATCAAAAGTATAAATTATCAAGTAATATCATCAAATTATATGTCAACTCTTGATTCAAAACACGAAAAACACCTAAATGCTTTTCTTAGGCACCCAAATCTTTTTGGGTCCTTTATCCTTTGGAATGGTTCCTTTAGGAACCCACACCAATTTAGAATTCAAGTTAGGTTAGAAATTTAAACTAGACTTAAATTTAGAATTCACATCCAAAAGATAAGAAAATTTAGATCTAACATTTGAATCCAATTTAGCATTCAATTTTAAAGGACAACAAAAAAAATTTATGTCCTAAACAATTGCAAGAATTACAAATAGATGAAACAACAAATAAATTAGTGTAATTCTTCTTTGTAAAGGGTTTATAGCCAATTCCGGCTTTATCGAATGTAACCCTTTGCGAATTCAAGAGTATATTTAAATTTTTGCTTCCATTTGTGAAATTGAGCGCAATAGAGTTCAAATCATTATTTTTTGCTTTTAATTCACAAATATCAATCTTAAGAGATTCAATTTTAGCCTTAGCATCAAAAATATATTTAGATTTGGCATGCAAAAATCTAATATCATCTTCACGTGATTTGATCGAAATACTCAATTCATCATTGAACAATTTCAAATCACAAATATCATGCTCATGAGATTTAATGGCAGTAATCAAATCACAATTTTTACCATTTAATGAATCAATTTCATTTTCAAGTGATTTAATTGTAGAATTCAATTCATGATTCAACAAAATCAAATTGCTACAATCATGCTCAAGAGATTGAAGAGAAGCATTAGAATTTTCAATCAAGCTCTTTAATTCTACAATTTGATCATCAAGAGATTTATGCAAAGTAGCATACTTTTTGATCAAATCGTTTTTCTCATTTTTCAACAATTTATATTTCTGTTTGAGTTCATTAAAACTATCTAGCAATTCATTAAATACATCATTATCATCATCACTATTAGATTCCAAATTACTATAATAGTCGTCTACCTCAATATCGTTGGCCATGAGACAAACATTGGCCACTTCCACTTCTTTTTCCAAGGATGAGTTTTGTTTGCATTTGATCTTTTGATTTGTACCTACATGTGCAAGCTCAAGAGTTCTCCAAATATCATTAATACTAACACATGCTTGTACTCTACCAAATTCATCTTTACTTAAAGCACTATATAAAAAGATTCATGGCTTTAGCATTTAGATTCCAATTCCGTTTATCTAAATCATTGAAATCACAACATGGTCTAGGAAAGTGTAATCCATTTTCAATGATTTTTCAAAGAGTGTAATCAACGGATTGTATAAATATTTTCATTCTACACTTCCAAGACAAGTAATTATAGCTATCAAAGTGTGGAGGTGTAGATGTGCATTAACTTTCTACAATCCTATTGAAATCCATAATTAATTATATAATCTAGAAATATAATCAAGGTCATGCACAATTAATTTCTTTATAAATTCAATCCAATTTAAGATTTTAAACAAATTTATCAAATAATTTCAAGCAAGAAATTTTATCCCAAAAATTCAATCAAAATTATTCAAATAAATTTCTACAACAGAATTTACACTATGTACAAAATCACAAAAAAAAAATTAAATACTCGCTCTGATACTAATTGAAGGATCGATATACGCCTATAGAGGGGGGTGAATATAGTGTACTAGTTATTTTCGTGCGATAATTAATTTACTTTCCTAAAGTGATTTAATGCATATAATTAAATAAAATAATCACACATGTATGCAATAATATAAAGAGCAAGGGATAGAGAGTGCACAAGATTTGTTTACGCGGTTCGGCAAACTAGCCTACGTCTGCGCTCCAAGTTTCACTTAGAGATCCACTAAATAATATGCTTACGGGTGCCAATAAAACCGTTTACAAATTGACTATTGATGGGGCGCCACCCTTGACTAATTCTTAGGTCGTCAACCTTTGACTATTGCGGGGCATCACCCTTAAATTGACTATTGCGGGGCATCACTCTAAATTTGACTACTGCGGGGAGTCACCCAATGATTGAACTTACAGGCGTTCATTCGAGCCTATAAGTGTTTCGTGTTGTCACCCTCGTGTGATGTATTCTTAGGGAATCGCCCTTTACAATTTAGCACGATATAGGATCGAAAATTTAAAGCTCCAAAAAACCTAATCCAAATTCTCCCAATAATATTTCACAAGTTATGAAATAGGGAGAATTGGATTTATAATGCTCACAGTGGTGTATATTCGAGTATTGAATTTGGCAGGGCTTCTCCTCGAATATTCGTTCGTTGTGGAGAGCTTGGAGTGAACTCTTATTTATAGGCAAAGGACTTTCGGATCATCCTCATTCGTTCGTACTCGTCCGTATGTAGCCATTGGAAAATATACGTTGAAATCCCTCTGTTGCAAATATAGCCGTTATGCAGATTTTTGACTTTAGGATGCAGATCTCCTCATCCGCACTCATCCGAATGTTCACTGTTCACCACTTGCGGACGCAGATCCTCATTTGCGCCTCATCTTCCCATCCAAAACTTCACTGTTCAACTATTTAGGAAGTAGATCCTCATCCATGCCTCATCCAAAAAGTCCCCAGAAAATGACAAATTCAAATCTTTATCGTCTGGGCTCGTCTGCACTCGTCCGCACTCGTCCGAATGTGACATTTGGATCCGAAATCTCATCCTCATGTCTCCAAAATGGCATTCGAATTGCACACCTCAATTTGTACAGATTCAAAGCGAACGTGACCTTGTTCGTCTGCATCCGTTCGCGCATCGTCCACATGTACACAAAGTAGATTGGGATGAGTTTTTGCATCCGCATGCTGTCCACAACTCACTCCAATTTCACCCTTGAATTATATTGAGTCCCTAAAAGATATCAAACACTACATGGACTCAAGTAAACATGTTACTACATTAATAATACCTATTTTGAGGGTATTTCCAATAAACACATATACAAATATAATTACAAACAGATACGAATAATATTCGATAAATACAAAATAATACACCACAAAATACAATTTATTGAATTATTAAATTAATCACCATTTTAGTCATCATCAAAATACAATTTAGCCTGACAAAATGGCTAACAGGTACATGCAAAAACAGGTTAAAGAGCAGTTGATAAAGGATTTGCATGCGTGGATCTTGTGGCTGGCTAGGGTAAAAAATTAAAAAAAAAACTTGTTTGTAAAGAGTTTTGTAAAGTATTTAAATTTTTTAGTTTGATTCAAAAGTCTTCCGTTGTGTTTTATAAAAGCTTTTTAAGAAAGGAATTTTAATTATCGTCTTAAATAGGGTTTTATGAAATAAAAGTCTTCCGCTATGCAAAGTTTTTAATTTCACGCGATTTTTAAATATAAATGTAGTTTAAAAATTACACGTTTTAAATGTAAAGAAAACCGAGTCGTTACAAGTTATGTTCAATGTCATACTTTTGACAAAGAAGCTCAAAGTTCTCATTCTTAAAATCCTCCACCATGATTACTTTGGATTGCAACAATAGAGAGATCCTCTCACAGTGCACTTTCTTCCTAAAGCTAGAAAAGGTTTCAAAGATTTTGTCCTTTGTCCTTAAGAAGAAAACTCAAGAGAATCTATAGAAGTCATCTACGATAACATAGACATAGTATTTTTCTCCTAAGCTTGCGGTTTTAGATGAACTAAATAGATTCATATTGTAATACCTGAGTTTCACATCACCGTAAGCATAGGGGGATAATGTTAATATTGGATAATAATAATTATGAATTGTCGGAGATTATGGAGTGATTTTATTGTGGATTATATTACCCCAAAAATAAGTTTGGGTATAATTTGTACCAATTATTGGAATGGGGGTTGAAGATTTATTATACGATTAAGGAGATAATTGGTGAAGTATGGTTTAAAAGATTTATTTGAGAATAATTGGAGTTAAGTGGGGTTAGGAGATTGTTGGATTTATTTTGTTATGAAATTAAGTTAGAAGTAGTGTAAATTAAATTGATTATGTAAAATAATTGGGAAAAGAAATGGCTGAGGCGAAGTATCAGTGGAAGAAGTTTAAGTAGGAGAGGTCGAGCATGCTCGATTTGGAGAATTGCTGGGCAAAAATTAACAGCGGAGTGGTCGAGCCAATGCTCGACTGGTAGATTTGGTTATGTGGGAGCAGTCGATCAAATGATCGACCGGTCCTACACATTTTTCCAAAAAATGGTTTTTCCAACAACGGCAATTTCACTCGATAAGTTAACCTCGATTCTCCCAAAATGATAAGATTTTTCCATGTGGCAACTTTGGATTGTGCCACCTCCTCCGTGGTTAGGTGAGGATTATGGGGATTATTGAAGCTTATAAGGGACATTTTTATTGAAGAAAGAAAAGAGAGAGACAAAGAAGAGAAATAGAGAGAATGAGGCAGTGTACTATTTGGAGGAAGGAGCCGAGTGCTACAAAAGAAAGTGAGAGTGAGAGAAGTTTCTGGTGAGGAAAGTGCGGAGAAGGAAAAGAGAGAAAGAGAGGAAGAGAAGCAGAGAGAAAAGGGAAGGAGTGAGAGCCTTGGATGGAGAAGTGCTCCTTTGGTTCTCCTTGGGTCTTCACAGGTGAGCTTCAGGTATTCAGTTTCCTTTCGGTTTTATGGATTTTATGATGTTTATTATTAAAGGTAGAAGATAAAAGATGCAAAGTGTAGGAATGTCTTCTATTTTCATTACTACTCGATAAACTGTTTAAGGAATATGCTCTGAAATTTGGAAATGGGTTGTTAATCTGCATGTTGGATATGTCCCCTGTGATTGAATTATGTTTGCTCTTCCATGTTACATTTTGTTAAAGAATATTGTTGAGGTTTTATTCTATTGTTTTGGAAGTGGGAATTTGGTTTGGATTATGGAACTGGAATTCGGTAATTTTATTGGCCACTATGGTTTGCTGCTATATTGAGTCGTGTACCGTGAAGCTCAATGTTTATGAAGTATTGAATTGGTTGCTGCCATGTGTGTGGATTTCTATCGAGCAATGCATTTCACTATTAAGTGGGAGTATTGTCATGTTTGGGCGGTGTGAATGTCCATTAGTTGTTAAGCTTCACCGGTTGTTGTTAAGTTGTGAATGTTGGAACCGTTAGATGTTATGGCTTATAGGACTATGAATGATTGTTGAGGAAATGAAATTAATGAATAAATGTTATTAGTTTTGAAGGTATTGAAGAGGAGGAACTTATGTGCAGAAACACTTTAAGGACGCGAGGTAAGTGATATTGAATGTGTTTGGGTCTTTGGGGCACTATATCGCAAGAGTTAGGATTTGTATGATGCCTGCATTTATTGCATTTACTAGATTATTAAGTTAGGTTGTGATCATGTTCTGAAGATGTATTACTGCTTGATGTTGTGTTTATTAGAATTAGGTTCTTTTAATGATATGTTTATTAGCTTTTAGGTAATTAAGTAAAGGATTTGATATGATTATGCTTCAAGGATATAGGATTGTATGCATTCATGAGCATTCATGCATCATGGTATTCAAAACGTTACAAAAATGATTTTCCTGCATAGTTTTTAAAATGAAAAGAAATGTGAATAAATGAAAATATATATTTTTGTGGATAGGTAGGTGTAATACCCGTGAAATTTTTAAATAAGAAATTCCACGTGTAAATTTTTTTCGTTAAAATCGATCATAACGTTGAAATGTTGACCCAATTTGTCGTGTAGCGGCCACGTATGCACTTTTGGTCAAATGGTCAAATTCTTTAAAATTGAAAATTTTCCAATGGAAAATTTATTTCAGAAACCAAAATTGGAGAATTAAGTTGGACTGATGATCATCGTTTGGTGACGTTCAGGTTGAGTCGGAAGTGAGGAATGAAATAATTAAAATTGTAATATATATATTTGATGTATATGAGACATTGAATAAGTGGGATTTAAATTAAATAAAGTGAATTCAATAAATAAATAAAGATAGGAACAAAAAATAAGGTAAAGTGAAATGATCCTCTTCCCTGATTCTTCTCCCATAATAAACATTTTTTTTTATTTTTTATTTTCAAATTAGCCCTTATCCCTTCCAACTCAAACGTATATGGCGGGATTTTTCCCTCCCATTTCAATCCCTTCTTATTTCCTCATTTTACTTTACCTTATTTTTTGTTCCTACCTTTATTCATTTATTGAATTCACTTTATTTAATTTAAATCTCACTTATTCATTGTCTCATATACATCAAATATGTATATTACAATTTTAATTATTTCATTCCTCACTTCTGAGTCATCCTGAACGTCACCAAACGATGATCATCAGTCCAACTTAATTCTCCAATTTTGGTTTTTGAAATAAATTTTCCATTGGAAAATTTCCAAGTTTCAAGAATTTGACCATTTGACCAAAAGTGCATACGTGGCCGCTACACGACAAATTGGGTCAACATTTCAACATTATGATCGATTTTAACGAAAAAAATTTACACGTGGAATTTCTTATTTAAAAATTTCACGCGTATTACATTTTAACCTTAAAAGAAATTTTGTCCCGAAATTTAAAATAAAACCCGATACATATAAAAAAAATGAGGTTACTTGCGTACCATGTCCGACCCAACTTCTCAAGTTGCTTCCCTCTTTTTTTTTAGATCAACATAACCTTTCTATTTGTTTTGTACCGCCTTAAGTCTCTTTCAAGCATTTGAATATCAACCGTAATTTGTATGATCATATCAGGTCCTAGAGTAACCCCCTCTTCCGTCTCAGCCCAACATAGTGGAGAACGACAAGACCTCCCATACAATGCCTCGTATGGAGAGACGTCAATACTAGAATGATAGCTATTGTAGTACACAAACTCCACTAACGACAAATGGTTTACCTAGCTATCACCAAAATCCAAGATACAAGATCGCAGCATATCCTCCAGAATCTGAATAGTCCTTTCCGACTGTACATCTGTCTAAGGATGATAAACAGTGCTGAGATCCAACTTTGTTCCCAATACGTTCTGTAAAGACCTCTGAACTTGGAGGTGAATCTTAATTCGCAATCTAAAACGATACTCAAAGGCACGATCTAGAAACGAACAACATTCTCAATGTAGAGGCGACTCAATCTCGACAAAAGAAAATCAATCCTAATCAAGCGACCATCAAACAATGTGCACCATTTACAACAAGAGCAATAACAGACCATTGATCTCATTCCTCATCACAACATTACACTAACAGTGAATAGAACAAGACATCATTCCAATAATAATTGATCCCTATTCAGGCTTATAATCATGAAACAGATTCTCGACCATATCACGATCACATTGAACAATACTTCTCAACCAATAGCAGTGAAACTACCCCTCTTGAGTCCTAACGAATCAATAATGAGCATATTGAAATTTTTTTTTTTTTTTTTCTCAGTTTCCTCAACAACCTGCGTACAAACAAGTATTGTCTAAATAATACAATTCTTATAATCATATCCAATGACCAAACTAAAACTTTCAAGTTCACCAATGAAGACAACAACGAATCCCCAATAGTTTCACTAGTAAAATTTGTAACCCAAACAGGAACCAAAATCAACTTAGTATAACACTTTATGCAATCGAAGTATAATAGACTATTCATCGAATCTAAGATAACAATCAACAAGTCTTCAAAATTTTCCTTCAAACATCAATTTATCATTTTCACAGCTAATAATGTCAAGTAACAAGCCAATCAAATCCCACTAGAGAAGCAAAATCCAACCTAAAATAAGAACCCAAAAATCAGAAACCCAATTCATCAACGGTAGCGATCTGAACATTAGATCGATATAAGGTGAGCAATCTTGGTCAAACGATCCATGATGACCCACACCGCATCCAACTGCTCTCCATTTTGAGGTTGTTTAAATTTCTCTTTAATCAAATCATTATGTTGTTGTAACTACTTTATCCTCTAGAGCCAAAACGGTGTGACAACCACTTTATATGCACAAACTGTTTCATCTTATTCATAGTATATTGCAGACCATAGTCTCCAACAATTATAAATCACTTTCACTTATCCAAAACCAAACAAGCTAGTGACACTTGAGGCTTTGGCTCAAGGCATCAACTACTACATTCGTCGTTCCTAGATGATACTCTAGACTAAAATCGTAGTTCCCCAGGTATTTCATCCACCTGTGTTGTTTCAAATTAAATCCTTCTAAGTGAAAAGATACTTCAAACTTTTGTAATCCAAAAATATTTGGAAGTTTGAACCATATAAATAACTCATTTGAATCCTTAAGGCAAATATTATAACAACTAATTCCAAGTAATGCGTTAGATAATCCTTTTCATGGGTCTCAACTGTCGAAATGCTTAAGCAATCACTTTACCATGTTGCATTAAGACACAACCAAGCCCAACTCCCGATGCATCCGTATAAAGTGCATATGGCTGCTCACTGTCAGGTACTGTCAAGATAAGTGCACTCATCAATCCATTCTTCAATCGCTCAAATGCACTTTGACATTGGTCATTACATTCAGATCGTACCCATTTTCAAATCAACTTCGTCACTGGCACTGCTAACGAAGAAAATTTTTCAACAAACCATCGATTGTAATCAATGAGATCAAGAAAACTATGAGTCTCTGACACATTTTTCATAGGCTGTTACTGTACAACTGCCTCGATATTTGCAACATTTACCGAGATTTCATCTCGTGAAACAATATGTACTAAAAATTTAACCTTTGACATTCAAAAGTTACATTTACTCATCTTAGCATATAACTAGTGATCTCTCATGGTCTTTAACACAATAATAAAAAAAATTGTTTTCAATGCTGACTCCGAGACTTGGAATAAGTCAAAATGTCGTCGATAAACACCACGATGAACTGTTCTAAATACAGTCGAAAAACTCAGTTCATGAGATCCATGAATGCTGGAGCATTAGTCAACCCAAAAGGTAAGACTACAAACTCGAAAAGTCTATATCTCGTCCTGAAAGTTGTCTTCATGATATCCTATTCCCAAATCTTCATCTGGTGATAACAAAATCTCAAACCAATCATAGAGAAGTATCGTGATCCATTAAGCTGATCAAACAACTGACCAATCTTGGGCAAAGGATGCTTATTATTTACGGTAACTCAATTCAACTTTCGATAATCTATGTAGAGTCTCAAGGTGCCATTCGCTTTCTTGGCGAACAAAACTAGAGCAACCCATAACGAGATACTCTCCTGAATAAATCTCTAACCTATCAAGCCATACAACTGCTCCATTCAACTACTCTCTTATCTCATTCAACTCTACAGGAGTCATTTTACAAGCAGGTATAGAAACTAGGGTAGCGCTCGAAACTAAATCTATACAGAGCTCGATCTCATGGTCTGGAGGCAACCCCCGTAACTCATCATGATACATATCTGGGAACCCTCCCACAATTGAGACATCCAAATCCTGGCCAGCAGTCTCAACCTCAACATCATTCGACCAAAAATTGTCGTACTGTCTTAATCCACTGCAACCATCAAGACATGTCCACAAAATAGAATTGGTCGTTACCGCACTAGTATCATTGCAATCAACGACAATATGTCATTATTTAGAAATTACTATAACCCGCTTTAGATGACCTTTCACATTTGTCCTATACTTTCTCAACCAATCCATACCTGAAATCACATCAAATTGACTTATGGGTAAAACAACTAGATCTGCAGAAAACTTGCACTCATTAATCACTACGCAGACTGTCCTGCACACAATGACTACTCCACTCTAGACACCTAGAGGAGTACTAAACATTAACAGAAATTCCATTTCCTCCATTGGCCGCTAATCTAGGGTCAACTCATGAAAGTCTCTATCCACAAGCTCATAATAGTTAATACTACTATACCATATCCCAAATACCATGAAAAAATCTTTCCACTCCATCGACTATACATCATAACTAGATCTCACAGCGTTCCACCAATTGGCCTAAATTTTCCAAGTCATGACTAGTAATCCCCATTTGGAATATTTTCAAAATTTGGAGTGTCTCACAATTCTTCTCCACTTCCCTTTTTTTTCATTTATAAAAATTTGGGTAGAGTTTCCTTTGTTTCTTTACTCCCCCAAAAGCTACAAACATACATCCTGCATCAAATCCTAAGCAGTTCCAGTATGATCTATCCTTTATTACATCCATCAATAAATTTTACCAAGGAATTATATTCATTCACATCATATACAATCATCTGACACAGTAATAATTAATTTACATTACACCACATCTACTACCAACAAATATGTACCTTACAATTTCACTTTACCTTTAACGTGCTCACATGCCGTCTGAGCACACTCCAGTCGCTTTCTCTATCAATTAATATTTTATTTTCAACGATTATCCATATACTGAAATTACACCCAATCAATTTCCCAATTACCTTTACTGACTTTCGATACAAGAAATCAGAGTATTACAAAATTCTTCTTAGCAACCTCCCGGAAAACACATTGTCCTCATCATATTAGGTTCTTGTGCAGAATTATTATTATTCAAGTTTCGTAAAGCTTACATCATTGCTATAATAGAACTAGAACTACTCTCTTGCAGTCGACCACGAGAAGTCATTCTCGCCCACATTCTCAAAGTTTTGAGAAGAAAAATATACTTGGTTAGAAACCTCTTATGCACAGTAAACTTCGTCCAAAATTTTCACTTAAAACTTTTTTTTTTTCAAGCAATCACTATTTGGAAACCGTGGAACCTTGAGCTCTAATACCAAAAATTTCTGTCATGACCCGGAAGGGGGCCGAACAGAAACGCAGGACCAAACGACCTTGTCTTCGTAGAAGACCCGATCGCCTAGCCCAAGGCCAGTTGAATTATTGCGGAAGACTAGTAAAAATACCTAGCCGTGACCCTCCTTTGAGAGGCCACGGTCCATTTAGTGATTGCGAGAATAAATAATAAAGCATAAATAATAAATAATTTGAAAAAAAAAATGTTTATTATGGGAGAAGAATCAGGGAAGAGGATTTAGGGTTCCTCTTCCCGATTCTTCCTCCCCGCCGGCAGAGAGAAACCAAGAGAGGCGAACGGCGAGGAGAAACGCTGACGAGCGCGAGCGATAAGATGACGTCCGACTGAGGCAGCTATCAACGGTTTGCAACAATGTGAACCACGGCAGCGAATGGTCCTTCAACGTCCGAGCAGGCGACGTAGACAGAGAGCAAAAACCGACGATTCTCAGCTTCTTCTGGCGAGCTGTGAACGAGTGAGCTTCTGATCCCGAGCGACTCCGGCGACGACAGGGCAGGTCTGAACCAGGAGCTCCACCTGACCCTGCTCTCCAATTCCGGCTCCAGCGAGTAAAAACAGAAAACCCGGTTCTGTTGGTGAGCGATTTCTATTTTGATTCAATAATGGATTGTAGAATTTGACTCTGTTTTGGATGTTAGAAATTTTGGTGAAAAATCGTGGATATGGGCATTGCACTGTTATTGTTGAATTGAAGATATCTATTGCTTCTGTTTGGTTAGAGTTATTAGTTGGATATATATTTTTATTCTCTGTTCTGTTACTGCCATGGACGATAAGTTTAGCTGATGAAATTGGTTCATGTTGGATGAGAAAGATGTAGAGGGTTATATTCTGGTTGTCACAAATTTTGCAGAATAAGACTTGGGTTAAATGTTAAGGATATTTGGATCTTTCATGTCTGTTATTCGTTGGGAGGTTTGTTAATTGATTCACTTACTGTTTATTGGATGATAATGAGGATGGATTGCCTCTGTCTGTTATAATTTCGCACATCAGTGGGCTGATATGGGTTTAGTCTTATTTGGTTGATAACCCTTGAGTATTGCTATTAATTGCAGTGATGCACGTTGGGTTTAGATCATGTGCTTGGAAAATTGATAATTTATTTGATTTGTTCTGCATAAGGGTGAACTCTAGCTTACAATAACATTGAAGTTGAGTATTTTAGTTGATTATGAGTATGTTTTGGATATCAGCTTTTAGTGAGGGTTTATGGTTGGTTGTTTCTATTGTTGGATTTATTATTTGTCATTGGAAATGATTTTGGACCTTGTTTGCTAAGATTAATTGAAGCCACTGTTTTGTTATGGAAATTGGAAATTACAGTGTCAAGTTGCGTTGGTTGAAGTGGGATATATCAATGTTAAGTAAATGAGATTTTGGATTTTAGAAAACTATTGAGATGTTCAAAGTTGAATTTTGAACGTAAAGAATGTTGTTAGATAAAGTTGGAAATTTTATTGGAATTTTTAAGTAGGGTTGGTTGGGCTCCTATTCTGGTATAGGACCCTTTGTTTATTTTTGGGATTAATTTATGAATTTTCGCATTCGGTACATTTGCCAGGCTTGGATGATTCCAGCGAGTGTGATACGATTCTTGCGTGATTGGTTGCTTCGGATGGTAAGGCAGGCCGTCATCGAGGTAGGGGTTTTATACTGAGTTGTTTTGCACTGCATTGCATACTTTTTTAAAATAAAACCCTATTTTGTGGAATACCACACATAAAAAACCTGACGGGGACTGTTTGACAGCACGTCAGTTTTTTATATTATGTATGTACGAAAGTTTTACACGTTTACTTTCGTGCATCTGATTTCATGGTGTGATATACTGGATACTATTACGGGATTGATAGATCCTCTTGGCACTTTGAACGGTCCGGGTGTCAAAGTATTAGGAGGCTATCCTCGGTACATCTCCTACTGCGTGGAGATGGTTTGTTTGCGCGCTGTGTGAAATCCCAAAACCTGATCAAGGTGTATCACAGGTGTGTCATTGACGGAATTCGCTCATGACACCCTGGAATCACGGATGTGTCATTGACGGAATTTTCTCATGACACCCCGGAAGACGGGTCGGGTCTACGGACCGCCGTCATTTTCTTCCTCCAGCCTCATGAGGTGCTGCCTGGAAACGGTCGCCGCCTTTCTGTGTGTTTGTTCGGGCGATTCCATAAGTGTTTCTCCCTTTTCACGGATTACAGTTTTATGATGAAACACGACGAGGGTATTGTAACATATAGTTGTTTACGTACACAGCCATGCTTTCTAAATATCTCGTCGGGGGCCTTTGGGCCAGGTTTTCTAATGGAGAAAATGAATTTCAAATGTTTTCTAAACAAAAACATGCATACTTCTCAAAACTCATGGTGTCCACGAAAACAGTAAAATAAGTTTTACATGCACATTACATTTAGTATAAGTTCCATACTGAGGTAGTCACTTACCCCAATCGACTTATTTTTCCAGGTAAGGAGAAGATTAATTAAAGCTGAGTGAGATTCAGAATAGGGACTTTGTTCTATTTCATATTTTTATATAGTTAAACTTTCATTTATTGTTAAGCAAATATTCGGGGTGATTGTAAAATCTTAAATTTGGATGACTGTAAAAGAGTACTAAACTTGGTTGGTGGGTCTTCTAGATCGTATGCACAGTATCATGTTGATTCAAAGTTTATTATTTATGCTTTATTATTTATTCTCGCAATCACTAAATGGACCGTGGCCTCTCAAAAGAGGGTCACGGCTGGGTATTTTTACAAGTCTTCCGCAATAATTCAACTAACCTTGGGCTAGGCGATCGGGTCTTCTACAAAGACCGGGTCATTTGGCCCGGTGTTTCTGTTCGGCCCCCTTCCGGGTCGTGACAGGTAGGTAAAGCCCGACACAGAAACCAAAGAAAAGTAAATATACGTTTTGTGGAACGATAGGTAAAGCTCGGCACAGAAACAAAAGAAAACAAAAATAGGAAACAAAAACGGAAATGAAAACAGAAAACTGCATACGAATTTTAAAAGTTCTATAGCATGTGCATGTTTTATTTTATATCACTTACTATAACAACCCGATTTTTAGTACCTTTTAAAAGCACATAAAATTTAAAACCTTTTCTTTTATTTTGCAAAACAGCAAAAGTCTTTTCATTATTAAAACCTTTAGAATTATAACTAGAATTCTTTTCTTAAAAACCTAATCATTAAAATCCTTTACGATTCGCAGTGGAAAGCTTTTATAAATAAAACCAATTATTTGAAGAATGCGATAAATAAACATTTTTACATTATCTTTACAAAACATTTTACAATCATTTTCCTTTAAATGCCTTTAGCTTAGCCAGTCACAAGATCCGCGCGTTCAAATCCTTCATCAACTACTCCTTAATCTGTTCTTCTTTTCTCGTGCGTGTACCTACATCGCAACCTCACATCTCGTCAGACCAATTTACATTCATTTCTTTACATTTCAGAATCGTTTCCTTTCTTCTTCGTTTCCTTTTCAAAATCAAACATGAAAACCATTTTCATATCTTTTGAAAACCATGATGCGTGTCATGCTCATGAATGCATCAATGTCTATCATATCATTACTATAATATCTAAACATACTCGTCTATTAAACACATCATTAAAAGAACCTAGTTCTAATAAACACCTAGCAATTAGCATTACAATTTGTGAAACATGCTCAAGATCTGCCTATTCTATTAAAGCGGTAGACAAGCTCAATATCTAATAAAGTGGTAAACAATCAGCATACAATTTCCTAATTCTTGCGATGTAGGGTCCGAAGACCAAGACACATGTGTATCACTTACCTGCGATCCTTAGCGCATTTAGCTCTTTATTCTTCTCTCGCTAATACCTTCAAAATAATTGACATATATTCATCGATATCTACCAATTATGAACCCCAACTTTGATACCGTTATTCCTCGTTCATTAATCAATAATTCCAAACACTCATCCAACATATTCATTACTACTATATCTTCCAAACTTCTTCAAAACTGTGATATATATTCATTTATATTTATGCATATTCAACCCTAATATAAAACAGAATCTGATTGTTCTTATACACGTATCTCTAGCATTTAATTCAACTCAACAATAGGCAGTAATTAACTATATAGATTTCCCAGCAGAGAAGCATACAACACACAACCAATTTTTAACGTCACAGCCAATGCAACAAATTCCCAAGCAGTCATTAGGGAGCAAGAAAAAAACTCCAATAATAAAACTTAACAATTTCATGAAACATCATCAGGTATATAAACAGAGAACCATTTCCACTTTTGCATCTTTGATTATCTACGTTTAACAACATTCATCTTCAACAATAGGTTGTTCCCTTCATAGATTATCCAATAACTAAACAAACTTCCATTCCAATAATTCAGACTTTGGACAAAGAGAAATCATCACTGTTTTCATACATATTTCCAAAGCAATAAATAGTAGGGCATTATCCATCAATAGATCATTTCCTCATTAAAATCGTTCAACAATAGGGGGCAGAAACCATTACCTGCAAAGAACACGGCCGAAGAATTCCAACAGTGTTTCCTACTTCTTTTCTTCACGGTTCCAGCTTCACCAAATCATATAGAAAACTTAATCAAAATCACAATCCTTAAATCCAAGAAGGAGGAAAACATCACCTGAAGACAGAACTAGACCCGCAAGAATCGGGAGTTTCACCTTCGCTGAACACACCTCACACACGGCTCATACTTTCCATTTTATCCACTCTTGCTTTATGACATAACACATTCCAGCGAAGTCCACTATCCCCCAGATTTCTCTCTTCCATTCACTCCATCTGACCTGCTCTCTACAAAGAAATGGGAGTCTAGAATGCATACCCAACCACTGCCATCGACTTATAGGCAAGAGGAGGCATCACGTGGATGTTTAGGTTGAAGGCACAATCACCCAAATCCAAGGAGGTGGTCCACTCTGAGTCGGCCATGTGGAAAGCTCATCATCATCTTGGGAGAAGGAGAAGTAATAATTGGAGAAAATTAAAAGAATGCCAGCGATAGAAGCCAATTTTTTTTGTTAAAAATAAACTTTTGGTCAAAGGAGTTGACCAAACCCTTGACCGCATAGCGTCTGAATACCCAGTTTCACCTCAGTTTTGTGTTTTTGATTGAACCACGCGATCGCGTTCTGATTGAAGACTCAACCGCAAAATTGTCAAATTTGACAGATTCAAAGTCTCTTGTTCTTCAATCGCGATATTCGACCACATCCATGACTGCGTAGTGACCAAAAATGCAAAGAGTAACTCATAATGTATTTTTGGTCGAGATACATGACCGCAACTTCAACCCCGACTTGACCAAAACATCCTAGCCCAAAATGCTGCCGCATCCTCTCCTTGCAATATTTTATTCTTTAAACTTTTAATCCAATTTAGAAATTTTATTTAATTACTCTCCATTTAATTTACCCCCAATAAATCTTAACCAAATTTCCCACTTCACCACCTCTAATAATTTTCTTCCATTAAATCCTCAATAATTATCCGATTAATTGATATAATTATACCCTAACAATTATTTTTCTAAACTTATTTTTGGGTAATACATTCCATAATAAAAATTCTCCAAATAATCTAATTATACCCCAATTAATTTCTCAATTATCCTTACTTTATTTCGTTACGAAAAATTGGGGTATTACAGTTACTGAGCCCTAAGCTCGTTAGTTAAGTTTTATGATGTAGGTATACATTCGAGATCAAGATGATGATCAGGTTAAGGAGCAGTTGATCAAGGATTTGTATGCATAGAACTTGGTAGTTGGCTAGGCTAATGAATTTAAAAGAAAATGGTTTGTAAAAGGTTTTGTAAAGTTATTTATTTGTAAAAGAAAATGATTTTATTTGTTTTATTAAAATGAAAGTCTTTCGCTTTTTTCATAAAAGAAAAGTTTTAAATTTTACATGTTTTAAGAAAAGAAAAACTGGGTCATTACACATAAAAAGTAGTTGGAGGGTTTAGATGAAGACAAAATATTCTTAGAAGAAAACAAACTCTTTGTTTGCTTTCCCATTTGACAAGCATTGCAAACTTTATTGTTTTCAAATGAAATCTTAGGGAGACCTCTAACTATATTATTTCTAAAGATCTTAACAAAGGTATTCATTGCTACAAGTCCTAATCTCCTACGCCAAGATCAACAATCAAGAGACGAATTTAGGGGAAATTTTTTTTATCAAAACGAGAAACATTATTCAAATCAATAGTATAACTATTTTAATTTCTATATCCAAGAAATAAAATCTTTCCCTTTATACTATCCTCAATCATGCAAATTATATATTAAAAAATGACTTTGTATCCTTTGTCACACAATTGACTAATACTTTATAGATTATGCTTCAAACCATTAACCAATAATACATTCTCAATAATAGAGTTTGAGGCATTACCTATATTTCCAATATCTATGATCTTGCCTTTTTAGTTCCCTTCAAAGGTAACATTTGTTTTCTTTTAGGTGATGGAGGTGAATTTTGAGGAATTCTCTCATCATATGCCTTGAGCATTTGCTATTAAGGTACCACTCATCTTTCAAGGGAGATTCTCCAACCTACAAGCAAAGTTAGTTACTTTTCTTAGGTACCCAAATCTTCTTAGGCCCTTAAGCATTAATCTTGATTCCTTTACGAACCTATATCATTTTGCTAAGAGATTTTTCGTCATTAATCTTCAATGGACAAACAAATTGTTTATGACCTATTTTTTTGCATCCATAGCAAATAAATGGTATAGCAAAATGTAATTTTCTTTTGAAATGATTCATAATCTAATCTGACTTTACCAAAATCAATTTTTTGTTGTCCTCAAAACATGTTCAAATTCTTGCTACCATTTGTGAATTTAAGCACAATATCATTCAGATCATTATTCTTCTTTTTCAATTCAACATTTAATTTTCAAAACATATAGTAATATAAACTTGCTTCTTCACTAATTCAACATTTTGATTTTTTAAAGATTTATATTTAGATTTAGGCAAAATGAATTACTTAAGTAATTCATCAAATGTATCCAACAATTCATCTTCATCAAGTTTTTCATCCAAATCACTAAAGAAGTCTTGTACCTCATTTTCCTTAGTCATGAAGCACAAGTTTACCACTTTCTCATCTTAAGATGCGTGTCTTCATCGCTATCATCACAAGTGGCTTTTATTGCTTTTTTTCTTGATGGCCTTTGATGCCTTCTTCGTTTGGGAACAATCGGCCTTGAAGTGTCTTGGCCTTCCACATTCAAAGCAAGTGGACTCCTTTTTCTTTTGTGGTCGCTCTCCATTGGTAAACTTCTTTCCTTGGCATTTTCTTTGTTTGAGGAATTTGTTGAATTTCCAAGTCATGACTTCTATTTCCTCACCATCTTTTTCCTTCTCAAATTCAACTTGGTTACTCGATGAGGCTTTAAGAGCTATGTCTTTCTTCTGGGAGACTTTTTTCTCCTTTTGCTCTTCTTTGTCACTAGCCTTTATCATGATCTCATGTATCATGAGAGATACGATAAGCTCCTCCATCGTTAAAACCTTAAGATTACGAGATTCTTGAATTGTCATCACATTTGATTGCCATGATCTTGGTAGACATCTCGCTAAGTCTTTGTTAGGGTAAATCCTACCAAGAGCTTTCAAACCATTAGTAATATTAGTGAAACAAGTAAACATTTGACTAACAGTATCTTGTTTATCCATGACAAACGATTCATATTCATGTACAAGTAAGGTAGTTTTACTTTCTTTTAATTGGTTTGCGTCGTTGTATGTGACCTCAAGTAAGTGCCATACTTTAAAAGTATAGTCACATCCTCGTACTCTATTAAACTAATCTCTATTTTGAGCACAATATAGCATGTTAATTACCTTAGCATTTATGCACAACTTCCATTTGTCATTATCATCATACTTAACAGGAAATTTAGAAATATTTCAATAATTTTCAATCTTGATATGTGTATAGGGTCTATTTTCAATCATGTGTCATAAATCATAAGCAATGGATTGCACATATATTCTCATTCTAGAGTTTTAATAATTGTAACATTTTTGCTAGAGAAAGGTGGTCTAGAAATTTGTTGACCTTCTACATGTGCATTGTTTATACTACGTGTGTAACAACCCTTTTGGAAATCTCAATTTCTTTAAATGATTTTTTTAACACAACAATTAAAACCTGTCATTTAAATACATTTTGAATTAAAACCACACTTTAAATAAACTACTAAACTATGCATTTCTAAAATCGTTACAGCGGAAGACTTTTCCAAATCAAAACATAATTCCTATAAAACCCAAATTCACAATCCTTTACAATTTAAATAAAAAAAAACACTAGTTATAGCAACCAATGCTCCAAAACAGGATCCATTAGTAAAGAAGCCATTATAAAAGAGTATCAAATTTCAGACTACAACTCACGGTTGTTTATAGCAACCCACATTCCAAATACAGAATCTATTAGCAATGAAATCATTTAAAAGAGTATCAAGATTTCAAGCCACACTCACGGTCAACAAACCAAATAAGCCTAAGGCTCCATCATGGGCAAATGTCCTGAACCTGTATGTCATCCATGGCCTTTTCCTCCAAAACTTCCTCACCTACAAAGCAAGGTTCATCTATAAGTGTAAGACTTAGCAAGTAATGCATGAGACCATTTGTGATAAAACAGTTTGTAATAAAACAGTTATTACCACTACTTGTAATAAAATAGTTTCAGTCTCTCAAAATACCCTCTTTTTATACTCATGGTTAGGGTGTGGGCAGTCACCTCTTGTGGATGCATTCTCTACTTCGGACGCCTACGACTCTGTGATATACACCTCCCTTCGTCAATTTCTGACCTAAACGACCATGTTCCTTGATTTCGCGGCTACTTTTGTCACGCCCCAAAGAGGGCCCGCGACAAAACGGGGAACGATCCGGCCCAAAAAGGAACCAAATCGTCCAATCCTCACTTAAATCCAATAAATAGTAGTAGAAATAGAATAAAACTTACAAGCTAAATCCAAATAAAAAGTCCATCAGTGACTTTCAAATAACGTGAAATAATTAGTCTAAAATTTAAAAGACAACATCTAAATTTTAAATTAAATAAAAATCAAGTCAATTGGGATGATTCGACTAAACTCAGTAGGGAATTAATTTATATTCAACGTTTATGTTATATGAATTTAAAATATTTTTCAATTTATTAAAATAACTCATTAACATATAAGAGTCGCTGAAGAGCATAAATTAAATAACAAAATTAACAAAGGCGATACTCAGGCGATCGAAAATAGCCAAAAAGACCCTGATCAGGTTTAGGATTTTGCGCCCAGGGACATAACACATACAGTTGTCCCATTGTCTAGTTAACAATAAAGTAAATAATGTAAATGAACTGAAAGGTAAATAATTGTAACATGTTCAATTGAAATTTAATATTTACCTTTTAATAATTAAAGTGCGTTAAATATAAAATAAACCCCTACCTCGAAACTGGGTGAACCAACGCTAAGCCCAATCTAATATTCACTAAGGCCCAATAGCAATATGTCCAATATCCCTAATTTTGAAACCCAACATGAATAATTTTAAGGATAATCAATATTTAATAACCAAATTAATTTGATCAAAGGACTTTTTCTACAACGTAGCCTAAAATTATGATAACCCAATTTAATTTATCACAATAAAATACATTCTGACTTAGCCCAAAGGTTTGCTCAACAAAGTGGCCCAAAGGGCCCTTCCATAATCTGGTCCAATTGACCTCTCCAAAATTTTGCCCTTTGGTCCAAGGCCTTACACAACTGGCCTGCAATAGGGAGAGTTTGGGCTATGACCCAAAATCTCCCATTCCACAAACGGGTTACTTTGTCTATGGATAGAATGTCCGAGTTGCAACCCTTTTGTCATCAATAAGCCATCAAGAAATTCACAAAGTAGTATCCTAATATTTACTATAATCAATTCAACCCAACAGTTCAGAATTTCCAGAAGAACAAGGAATTTAACTTTCTTTTCACTGTGCAAAGTTCCACAGACACCCAAATTAAATTTCTAACTTCAACCAAAAAAATCATATCACCCAACCATCACTAATCATGAATTGAAATATTCACTTAAAGGGATGACCCACTTTGTAAAAGCTTAAATCCAACCATTAACGAAATCAATCCATTAATCACACATCCAGATGAGGAAATTGGAAACCAAAATGGAATTGGGAAAAACCATACTAACCTTAATGAAGAAAATTCCAAAATTCGTCACTGGAGAACTCAAAATCGTTATCTCCAACCTCTTTGTCAATCTCAACGCGACTTAAATTTTCAACCTTTGGAAAGACCTAGGTTCATTAGAGTGAATTTGCAGAGAATAAAATAAAATTTGAAGAAAGAACACTTAAACTCACTCGACGAATGATGAAATCTTGTATTGTCCGAAACTTAATAAGCCAAAATAGACCAAATCTTCCACCTTTGAAAGAGAAATCATCAATCATTAAAGTCAATTTCATGGAAGACAGAACCAAAATTGATGAAAGGGAACTTGAATTTACCAGACGAAGAACGAGGTCCTAACCGTTGAAAGCCAAAACCTTTTTGCCCTCCAAAATGTCTCTAAAACTCGATGTATGTCTTCCACCCTCTACTGATCAGATAACTCCAACCCTGGAGAAGTCGGACTTCGACGATGATGAAGAGGAAAAGATAGAGGAGAGGGAAATCGGAAATTTGAGTTTGCGTAAGTGGGGATAGACTCCCCATATCGCCACTGATATAGGGGAAAACTCCCCCTGTATCTCGCCATATCGCAGTAACTCCCCTGAAGTGGGGAGTTTTAAAAAAAAAAAAAATCTTATCCTTTTTTTTTTTTCATTTGGACTAGACCAAAAAGCCCAATTGTTACAACTTTTACTTCCATGAATAGATACGTTTCCGTGCAGCTTACATTTCCTCTGCGTCCAAACGACATTGTCTCCTTCGATTCGAGGACTTGTTTCACTCCACGGATGCTTACGCTCCCGCAACTTCCACTGTTTAATGCATTCCTATATCTAAAACAATGAAGTCTAGCTTTCGTCACTTAACCTCTTTTTGCGTTTCCATTCATTGAACAACAGCGTTTAACTCTTAGTGTAGCCACTTCTCTTCCCGCAAGGGAATCTTTCCTTTATGTGGAAGCATCTTTTCTTAAAACTCATGATCCATATTTTTTCCTCCCATTTAATCTTACGGTCATCCTCTCTCTCGCAACAGAATCTTTCTCTCCTGCAGGAGCATCTTTTCTTCAGCCTTTTAATCCAACGGTCCTTGACTCATCTGCTATCCATCCAATGGCCATTGTTTCATCCACTCTTCTCAATCGTTTCCGCAAACGTATTCCTCTCCGTGGTCTTCATCCGATGGATGATAATACTTCACCTGCGCTTTCCATTTGACGACCCTTGTTTCATTCGCTCCTTTCAACCCTTTATGCAGACATATTCCTATTCGCAGACGCTCCTCCTTAGCAGACACCTCACTCAACGGCGCTGTTTTATTACTTACCTTTCCCCCCATGGGATATACCCTTCCGCGTTAATTTTTCTCATTCTCTAGTAAAGCCTTACAAAATTTTCAAGAAGCCAACATAATTCCTCTGGTTAAACACTTGCATTGTTCGCAGATACCATTATACATCCTCTTGTTAAAACACTTGCACTAATTTCTAGAAACTAAATAATTCCATCTATGTATTCACAACATAATCTCAACCAAAATCCTAACTACCATCCAATCTCAGCAGATTATAAATTATACAAGTCGTTATTCCAATTCAACAATTATGAAATAACACATCTCACCAATAAACAATTAATATACGTCATTGTATTACATATACATTTAATAATCCTTTTCAAAGAAATTTTGGGTCACTACAACGTGCAAATGAAATTCTATAAGTATTTAATCACAATAAAAGTTAATGACCTAGCTCTGATACCAATTATAGAATCAATATAGCCTAAGAGATAGGGGAGGGTGAATTAGATTTTCTTACTTTTTTGTATGATTAAAATCCTATTTCTTTCCTATCTAAAAATATATATTCTTTATTAAATAAGTTTACCAAGTCTAATATGCAAGTGATAACAATAAAAATTAAGAGAGTAATGAAAGAGAATGCAAATGATTTGTCCACAAAATAGCCTTCAAAAAACACTAACTCGGGATTAGGTTTCCCCAAATACCCCTGGGCTTCAACAATTTAACCTTCGAAAAATATTGCCTCAGATTGGGCTTCTGTAAATTGCAACTATCATCCGTTGGGACTAGACTTCCATATTTTATCACTGGGCACCCGCATAGAGTGATCTTCGACCCTTTACGTTCTTCTTTGATAGTCTTAAAGTGAAAACTTAACCTATACTATATAAACTTAATAAAATACATTAGTATATCCAAATACTTGTTTTCAATGATATTATTAATGTGAATATAATTTATATGCTTTCAAAATATAATTCATTCAACCATATATTCAACAATAATTTAAACTTAAAAATTATAAATAACTTGAAATAATATTATTACTTAATTACATTTATCATCAAAACAATTATACTTAGTACCTATTAAGCCAACAAAGATGTGAATTGAAATCTCTATCTTGAAATTTGCTCTTAAAAGCCATGTTGATTCCATATTTGACATGCCCCCAAACATATTCTCGAAAATAAAAAATCAAACAAAACAATTGATTAAGAAACTAAACTATGAAAAAAATACTGAAAAAAATATGAAAAAGAAAGAAATTGGGTTGCCTCCCAATAAGCGTTTGGTTTATAGTCATCAATTTGACTTTGCCGCTTGATTTATCTTGGACCAAACAATGAAATTTGATTTATTTTTTCCTTTTTTATTGGCATTGATCACCAATTGATTATTAGAGCACACAAATTGAGTAGGAAAAGAATGGGGAAATTAACAAATCAATCACTATACTTTGTGATCAATAACAAGTCAACCACTAAAATATTTTTGCTAGCAACTTAACCACTGAACTATGAGAAATATACATAGCAAACATCGTTGTCACATTTGCCATTAAACATTTAAATTTTTGTTTCGCGTTGGATCACTACACGTTCCTCTGTGGATTGTCAATGCTACATATAAAGATTTTAGCATTGACGTTCCACAAACGGATAGTGTAACGTTCCACCGTGGAATGTCAATATTAAATAAAATTTACAATGTTTCGCAGCGGTATGACAACTTTCTGCAGTGGAACGTCAACTTCCTACGGCAGAACGTCCGCCGCGGAACCTCATGCATCATTCTGCATTCCATTGCCTTAGTATATAAGAATGAACTGTGCGCTCTAGTGAGTTCACTAATTCCTCAGTGAACCAAGAAATCCTCGGCTAACATTCATACTCTTAGAGCAAATTTCCTCATTGTTTCATCCACTCCAATGGATTCTAGGAGAAAGAAAATGACTCTCAACCATAATGCTGCTCTGTCGCAGTCTCAACCGCAACCGCCGGAAGAAATGAACTCTGCTCGTGAACGCAGATGACTTGCAACTGAATTCATTATCGGTCAGTTGCATCATAATGTACCAGCCATCGTTGAAGTTGGAGCAGCTGCGGTTGAAGTTGGAGCACCCGCAGTTTCCTTTGTTTCATGAGACAAGGTTGAAGCACAACCTCAACTTCAACCTCAACCTCAATCTCAACAACGACCAGTAGCAGGTCCATTGGTCTGTTTCCAACCTGTTATAGAGAGGTTCCACTTCCCACTCTTCAAGATAAATGAAGCGAATGATTTGCACGAAACCGATGTTAAACAATGTTCGATTATTGTATCTAGAAGAGTAGACTTTGAGTCATTGGCTGAATTAAAAATTGAAGAATTTGTTGAGGGGGCTGGCTTAGCCGAGTTGTGCAGATTGGGTTGAACTTTCTATAAACGGATTGTCAACCTCTTTTATGCTAATTTGGAAATATCCACCTAACCATTAGAGGTCAAGACTTACATGTTTGAACGAGAGTTGAGAATGACTCCCAAGGATATTAACTTGTTGTTTTGATGTTAGATTGAGGAAGCAAGCAAGCACTATTACCACGTGTCTCAGGAGCCACCTTTCATCAGATGAGGAGAATGTTTGGCAATGCTTAGATTGTTGCACCGCAATCCCAAGATCATAGCGTTCAAGAATCCAAAGTCCAATGACTTGAACGCCAAAGCTCGAGTGATACACACCTTAATGACGCAAATCATTTTGCCTTGGGATGGATATCGAGATCATGTTACCCGCATGGATCTCTATATGCTAAAAAAGGTGTTCAACTGAAAGAAAGTGAACATCGGCTATGTGATTTTGAGTCATATGTACAAGGTCCTCAACAACCCGGCCAAAAAAATGTAATTTAATTGTCTCATTCAGAGGATTGTTAGGCATTACGGGGTACCGGTCTCTGATGAGGAGACAAGAATTGAAGAGAAGGCTACCGACGCCTACAACAAATTGAAAGTGGACCGTGTGGGGATCACCAGAGTTGAAGGGGTATGGGTATGCAAAACTCCATCCAAGCTCGCCACAAAGAAGCGAGCTAAAGTTTTCCAGCCGAGCTAAAGTTTTCCAGCCGGTGACTCAATTATCTATTTTTAGATAATAGATACACTTTATGTCAACAAAAATTGTACCGGCCAACATACACTTGGCCGATGACTCCACCTCATCCTCAATTATCTCACTTTATGTCAATGCCTAAGAAGATTGCCGGCTGAATGCAAAGAATGGAGGAGCAAGCGGAGGAGCGGCATGAAATGGTGTTGGATTGAGTTCAAAGGATGGAAGACCGACTTGTACGGATGAAGGAGCTACATCAAATTGGCTGCATAAAATGCAAATAATGGAATATCACCATCAAATGGGGCTGCTCCAAATGCAAAGAATGGAGGAGCAAGCAGAGGAGCACCATCATGAGATGTTGGTCAAATTGCAAAGAATGGGGCAATAAGCATCCACTCCACCAACCTCTGCAGCAGCCTCTCGAGCAACCCCTATAGCAGCCTCTCCAGCAGTCTCTCAAGTATCCTCTTTAGCTACCAAATGCACAGACTGCTTGTAAGTTATTTAGCTTATATGTAAAGTCCATTATTTACTTTATTTGTATACGACGTAAAAACATGTTTGAAATTTGCATCACCATTGCCCTCAGACACCAACCTTCTCCTCCTGCAATGCTTGTCAAGGTGTAGGAAATAGTTGCTCCCATTCCTCCATCGACAACCACGTTGGGTAGATCACAGCCTCCGCCACTTAAAATTGTCTGCATGGTACATTTTTGATTTAGTTATCTACGAGTCTACACTTATTCGTGCTTTATTAGTCTAAAAGTAACTTGTCAATGTTTTTTGTAGCTAGGTCAACTGATGGATCTTTTCACCAAGTTTGTTGGTGCAAATACCCAGAAGAACATGGAGACAAGCGCAATTCTTTCAAGAATTATGGAAGGCTTTTTTATTTTGTATCATTAAGTGTTTTGGACTGCATACTTAAGATATTCCGCCTACTATTTTCATTTTTATGTTCAACATGAGTACCACATCACTAAGATCATCTTCCCAAAGCAAGACGTGAAGACAAACACGGTGAGAATTATGTTATGTTCCATTAAGTAGTTCAGAAGATTTTATCTTAGTATTCATCCTTGATTTTCGTTCTTTCTATGTAGTGCTTTGCATTGGACAAAGAAGAATACTTCAACGTTCAATTTCAAAAATTGCTAATGATAATAGGTTTGATTCACATAAGTAAACATCTCACTTTTCCGGTTTGTCTTTCATGTTTGAATTTGTCTTTCATGTTTGAAAGTTTTAATGCGTGCTTCCTTGCATTTTAGTCACACCCAAAGCAATCGTGTTTTATGTCATCCATTGACCTACACACTCACTACCTTTACTAGGTGTTGCTGCCTGAAGCAACGATCATCATAGTGCCAACTGAGAAAGAGTGGTATATCTTTTCCCTTGTGTAGATTCATATGTTTTCATTTATATGCTGATTTTTCCCTTTTCATTTTAGCCCATACAGCATCTTTTGGTGCACAAGTGAGGGGTTAGGGGTGATCCAAAATTGCAAGGAGCCTGGCTTCCACCTCACGAAGATCTACCCGATAAGTGTATGTTGTTCACCAAAAGGGTCCAACGTATACGTGGACCCGCAGTTGTCATTTACAATCACCGATTTATGGAGAAAATCTCACAAGAAGAAGGTGGCACCGACTTGCCGTAGTTGATGTGTAGGGATACAAATTGACATATTGATTTTGTTGTACATAATAAAAAATTAGTTTGCGTTTGCATAGTTAATTTTGTCTCTTTGCATAGTCATTGATTTTGTCTCTTTGCGTAGTCAATTTTCTCTTTGTGTAGTTAATTATTTTGATTTGGATAATAGATGTTTACATTTATGTTTGGAAAATATCTAGTTGAGTTGAATTTTTTGTTTTCATGATAGCACAGAGGGAACAGACTAAAACAATGGAAACTCTTACAAAATTTGCAGTTTTTTGAAAGAGAGAAAGAAATTGACTAAACCAAATTATCCATTTTATTCATCATCAACAAACAAACAATTAACATGTTCATTGCAACAATTTAAGTAACCTATTCATAACACCAAAATATATAAGGTAGAGGAATGTCGACATTCCGCTGTGGAAATAGGTCATTTCACTGTGGAAAATATGACATTCCGCTACGGAAAGTATGACGTTCTGCTGCCGAAAGTATAACGTTCTTCCATGGAATGTCAACTTTACGCAGCAAAATGTCAACTTTCCGCTTCAAAATGTCAACTTTCCTGGGGGGAACATCATAATTCCGTGGTAGAAAGTAGACCGCAATTCAACTGACTTTTGTTCTAATCTGTCTCACTTTGTCAAAAATTACATTTTCATACTAATCAATTTTCATTTATCATTAACAATCAATTTATCAATTCTATTAAAACCATATAATGTACATATGCATTACAAACACAGACCAGTTTATCAATTCAATTACAAAGGCAAGCCTCCAGACTTTCACCTCCAATTCCATCAATTCAAACATGACATTAAGCAACTTCCAGGTGACTTTTGGAATTACCGGTTGATCACCTATCATCACTTGATCGACCACAAAACAGTTCGAGACTAGACTCTGTATAATCTTTAGTATACCGGTCGATTACCTTCTTCAATTGATCGACCGCAAACCACAAACTTTACAATTTGTAAAGAACTAGTCATTCATCGAACGACCGCAACAATCCGATATTTACAACCTGTATAGAAGACGATAGACCACTAAAATCTTGATCGATCAATTTACTCACCTGAGAGCTACTAAACCTTATTTGATGTTCATCCGGTCGATCATTCCTCATTTGATTGACCGCTTCCTTCTCCAAATGTCCCAAGAACTTTTAATCTTCACTCCTCCTTATGCCATAACACAAGATGCAGTAGTAACTTGTTGTTCATTAAAATTTTTCGTATATCTTTGCCCACCAACAATCAAGTAATGTTAAGGTCCACATTTGTGTTTGTGGAACTTGTGCCTCATACTCCTACATAACACATTGTAAATAAAATCAGCATAGCTCAAATAACACATGAAAATATAAACGTAATAATGTGCTCACCTGCGTCTTGGGAAATATGTTGGGAACTATCTTGGGGACTATGTCAAGAATTGTGATACCCATAAATGTGCCCTGCAAGCTTCCTCTACCGCCTCTACTTCTAGACCTGCTACCGTAACATGCACTTGACTCTGGGCCTCTACCTTCACAAGTGTGGGACTTGTGCCCCACACCCCCACACCGGCCACACAACATGTTCAGATGTCTCCTAGGTATCACTATCTGGCTTGGGGCCTCATCAACATCCCTTATTCTTCGTTTTCAAGGCCTTTCGAGACGTCTCTTAAATGGCGATGGCATAATTGGATCAAGATCCATCACAAGAGGCCACATGATTTGTCCACTGACCGAGCGGATAAAGTGGGAGTACATCATCATATATGTTTCCCGGTGGTAGCAATCATATATAAAGTCCTCGGGAGATCTCCTCATAAATTGCATACACAGGACTGCATGGACACACGTGATGCTAGTCAACTTCTGTTGCCCTAAATGGTATTAGGCTTAATTGTTTTTATGATGAATGTTTTGATTGGAATTATAAGTTGTTTACTGATTTGGTCCTTAATTGTTTAATTATTGTATTTACATTTCTATTCATTCGAAATACCCTCGATATGGATATTAAGTTATGCTAACATATTTATCTAAGTCCATGTAGCGTATAGGTATCATATTGGGACTTGAAAATATTAAAGAAGGCAGTTGACATGCTGGAAGTGGAGCATAATGGCATTCGGGTCGACCAAAAATACTTTGCAAAAGGTGCAGTTGAGGACACGGTCAAGTGGACCCATCGAAACTGAATACAAATTACTCCAAGAACTTTTGGTCGAGCAAGTGGATGAGGGAGCAGTTAATGAGACCAACCGAATGCAATATAGATTATTCCCAGAGTTTTTGGTCAAGTAGCGGTCGACGATGCAGACAACGTGATCGACCGAAACACATCACAGAGAGCACTTTGGTTTTTTGGTCGAGCAAGCAGTTGAGCAACAAAGGAAATGGTCGACCAAAAAAGTGCAGAACACGCAATGCCTAGTTTTTAACGGTCAGTTATGATCAACCAAAAAGGATTTGGTCGACCGATTTCTCAGTGTTTATAAATATAACACACTTCGAGGCTCATTCTAACGAATCGGGAATTGAGGCGAAGCCTTACCTAATTTTATACTCAATTCAAAATCATTTATAGAGCTTGTAACCTAACTCTCATCATCCCTAAACTTGAGATTTGCTTTAGGGAGAGTTAGGATTTAGTTTGTTTTTCCATTTCCTTAATTGCACGCAAGCGAAAAAGGGTAATGCCCTACGAATTAGTCAAGTGAAGGGTGATGCCCTGTAATAGTCAAGAGAAGGGTGACGTCCTCCAAAAGAGTCAATTTGTAAAGGTTTAATTGGCACCCGTGAAGCCAATTGACACTAACCGGGGAGGTTAGTGGGTTAAGGATCTTCGAGTCAGAAACTTGGAGAGCGGACGTAGGCGAGATTTTTCGAACAACGTGAAAAAATTGTTTGCACCTCTCTATCCCTTATCTCTTTACTTTATTGCATATATTTGTGATTGTTTATTTAATTATATGATTTGTATACAATAATTCACTTAGGGTTTAGAGAATTAAATATCGTAGGAAACAGTTTAGCACACCTAATTCACCCCTTCCCCCCTCTATAAGCGTGAATGGATCATAACAAGTGGTATCAGAGCGGGTTAATTAAAATTTTTGTGCGATATTGTGATTGTTTGGATATATTTGCTTGAATTGTATCTATTGGATTGATTTTTGTTATTTGGCAATTGTTTAGATAATTTTGTTTGAATTGTTGATTGATAAGTTGATTAACTTAAAATGGAGTTGCATATGCACGTTGAAGGGCAATCGTTACATAGGCCTCCATATTTTGACAGCAGTGATTATACATATTGGAAGACTAGGATGAAAATTTATATTCAATCTATAGATTATGAAATTTGCAAAATTGTTGAAAAAGGACCCTTCATTCCTCTTAAATCTGAAAATGGTAGTGTTCTAAAATTTGATGATGAATATAATGATAGTGATATGCAAAAATTGAGCTTAAATTTTAAAGTTATAAATATGTTATATTGTGCTCTAAATCGTGATGAATTTAATAGAGTACAAAGTTGTGATAGTGCCTATGATATTTGGAAATTGCTTGAAATTACACATGAGGGCACTAATCAAGTAAAAGAAAATAAATTGAGTATGCTTATCAATGAATATGAATTATTTTGTATGGATAAGGATGAACTCATTAGTTGTATGTTTACTCGTTTTACTAACCTTACTAATTATTTGAAAGTGCTTCGTAGAATTTATTCAAACGAAAAGTTGGTTAGGAAAATTCTTAGGTGTCTACCAAGGAAGTGGCAACCAAAGGTGACGGCAATCCAAGAGGCTCGTGATCTCAAGGCTTTAACAATGGAGGAACTCATCGGTTCCCTAATGACACACGAGATCATGTTAATGAGCAACGAGGAGGAGGAATAAAAGGAGAAGGGAATCTTCAAACCAAAGAACATAGCCTTCAAAGTCTTCTCAAGCACTCAAGATGAATCTGAGGAACAAGTTGAATCCTTGGATGAATATGAATCCGAGGTAGAAGATTAAGATGAAGATTTAAAGTTCATCACCCAAAAGTTCATGAAATACCTTCAACATAAGAAAGAAAAAGGAAAGAAGGTAATAGTTTACTTTGGGTGTGGAAAACCCGAACATACCTCAACTGAGTGTCCCAAGGAAAAGAAGAAGTCCAAAGCCTCAAAGAAAAAAGTGTTTAAGACCACGTGGGGCAATAGCGATGAGGATTCTTTCGAGATTGAAGAGGTATCCCACATTTGCTTCATGGCCAATGAGGATAAGGTATACAATTATTATAGCAATGCGGATAATTATGATGATAATAATGAATTGCTAGATGCTTTCAATGAGTTATTTGATAATTTCAATATGCTTAAACGTAAATATAACTTGTTGAAAAAGGAGAAAAAACATTTGATTGAGAAGCATGTTGAATTAGTTAAATCTTTGGAAAATCAAATTGTTGAATATTTCACTTTGGAAAAGCATGGTTGAAACGTCAAATGCTACTATTGAGTCTTTAGAGTTTGATGTTGATGAATTGAAAGTGAAAAATATTGATTTGAACTCTATTGCGCTTAAGTTTACTAATGATAGCAAAAATTTTAATATGATTTTAGGAAAGCAAAGGGTTACGTTTGATAAAGCCAGAATTGGCTATGAACCCTTTGCAAAGAAGAAAAAGTATAATAATTTCTTTGTTCGTCCTAGTACATGCAATGTTTGTAATTGTATAGGACATAAATCATTTGTTTACCCTATAAAATTGAATGATAAAAAAGTGGTGTAATTGTTAGGACATAAAATTTTTTCCGTTTCCGTTCTCGTCTCCATTTCCATTTACGTATCTATTTCTGTTTTCGTTTCCGTCTCCGTTTTCATTTCTGTTTCCATTTCTGTATTTTGTTTCTGTCTCTGTTTTTGTACTCGTTCCCGGAGAAGCTCAACCGATTGCCCAGGCCCTTGCCTCCACAATCGCGTCCTTAGTTATCTTGATTGAGTCCGGACAACTTAAACCAACTCCGACGTAAGTCCATTTATCCGTTTGAATACTAATCCAAAGCTAATCCATGTCCCAATGATGGATAGGGAGTACCTTAACCTTGTCAGAATTTGCCGTGAATATTAATCCAAGTTGGTCATACAAATAGACTAGACCTTTCTAAACTTCTTGTTAGAGCAAGAAATCCAACCTATGTAGGAATCAGCTTTTCCCAAAATCAAACATGTTTCTCATCCTCATATAAAGCGTATTCTTAGCTCGGCAACTACCCTCCATTACTGGTCCAAAACACTCTCTCTATTCATTCTCAAAGGTCAAGACTGAGTGTGCAAATACTTGGCTAGTCAAATCTTATTCTCTTGCTTCGGCTTAGTCCTTTATATTCTTCCTCCCCATAACAAATTTATCATCCTTTATCTAGTCCGTTGCCACCTAGGTGACCTCGTTTAACTATTTAGTGGTCTAGTTTACGTAGGATTTTCTTTCCATCTATTTTCTCCTTCATATTTCAAAACTTTTTGGACAGAGTCTCCTCTATTTTTACACTCCCCCAAAACTATATTGCATACATCCTGCATAAAATCCCAAGCAGTTCTAGAAAAGTTCATTATCTATTAACAAGTTCCTAAGGAAACCATTCACTTATCTTCCTCAAACTAGTCCTACGAAAACATTACAAAACATATCAGGGTACACCCCCAAATCTACCATTTCAAAATACAACAAAATATACTTAGTCACCCCTAGTCCACTAGTCCCCACATCATTTCCTAGAAGTCAAAGACTTTCTCGAATTCCTTCCTCCAAGGTTTCAATGAGTCAGAACTGACTCTCCATGTAATCCATCAACTGATTGACTACCTCATTCTCGTTCTTTGGTTCTCTCTCCATGTTATCTCCTAACAATTCATTCACCAAAATTGGATAAGGAATCATGTGTTAGTAAAGTAGTAGAGAGTATACTTACACTGGATGAAGTATTTTCCACGTCGAGGCTTATGCTGGTAGGCGGTTACAGAATCAGTTTTAAAATGTAGTTATTTTGATATCAACTGTGTCGGAGCAAAACTGTGTCAGAGCAATTTTCATAATCATTTTTAAAACACACTTGCTCTGATACCAACTGTATGAGAGCAATTTACAAAATCATTTTTAAAACACAGTTACGGTAAGTACACGGGTCGGTTTTAAAACATTTGCTCCGATACAAATTGTGATAACCTGACTTTTCATTACCTTTTAAAATACGTTAAAATTCAAAACTTTTCTTTTCTTTTGTATACAGCGAAAAATCCTTTTCAAATGAAATCAGAGTTCTTTCAAAAAAAGTCAGACCGTCAAAATCCTTTCGTTATTCTTATTATGAAAATCATTATAAGTATTGAAAAGCTATAGTTATAAAATCTTTTATCAAAACACAGTAGAAGCCAAATCAGGAAACATAGCGGAAGCGTAAATAACTTGTTTAAGGAATACTAAACAAAGCATTACATGGTAATTACAAAACAATTTTTATCATTTACTTTCCTTAGCACAGCCAGCCACAAGTTCCCACGCGTGCGAATCTTTCATACCTACTTCTTGATAATGTTCATCTTTTTCTCGTACATGTACCTACACCACAAATAATATGTGAGCCTAAAGGCCCAGTAAGGAATTGAGGTTATGCAGTATGCTTTATGCCTCTCTTTAGTTCTTTCTAGAATAGGTACCGCCCCAAATAGTATTTTCTTTACTTTCGTTTGTTCATTCATTACTCGTACTTTGAGCGAGAGATTGGACGAACACATGTGTGATGGTATACTTTGATCGGCTTCTAACCTCTTGTGTATAGCTAGTCCCGTTCCTGACAAGGTAGGGGTGTAGCCTAGCTACTAAACTATCCATCCGCCCCCCAACTCCCCATCATTTTTCCTTCATTCATTCTATTCTTTATCATTTTTTCTCACATAATGCATGTGAGTACCATTTTTTCTCACATAATGCATGTGAGTACCACCCCAGAGGTGGCACTCCCTAATTGTTTCTATTAGCATGATGCATGTTGATTCAGTATAACATAACAATAACAATAATTGAATAGCGCATAGAAATGAAAGTAACGATAATGGCGCATATAAGTGAATAACAGTAATTAAAAATGAACAATATAGCAACGAATTAAAATAGTGAATGACATGCTTGAATTTATAAAACACAACAGTAAAAGAAATAGCGATCGGAACATGCTATTAAACTGAGATCATAAGTCAACTAACTATTCAAACAAATAAAGCATGCTTCCCAAGAGTATGACGGCATTAAATATACACAACATGAATCGAGTATAAAAAAATTAGAACTAAAGGCAACGTGCATCTGAAAGTAAAGCATAATTTAATGATGTTTTTAGCTAGAGTTAACAACTTAGTTCCAATTGTTTTTCTAGTTAATTAAATATGCTTAAATCAAGAGAGTACTTACAATTATTATCCTAGTTAATTAAACATGCTCAAGGGACTAATTACAATTATTATTCTAGTTAGTTAATCATGCTCAGATTTAGGAAACTATAACTTCCAATTAACACAGAGAGATTTCAACAATGGTAATAGCAAGGCAAAACAACACTAACATCTATAGTCTATCATGACAGCAAGGAAAAAAATAAAATGCATTCACCGAACAGAATCATCATTAAGGGGATAACTCATAGTTCGATTCTACTTAACATACGTAGTGTAGTCTTAGTTCACCATTCTTTCCAACTATAGGGCTTAACATAAGAGATTATCATTTAAACAATAAGCATTCAGTAAGCATTCATCACTTCTCTAAGCATTTCGTCAGTATTTGCAGTAAAGGAATTGCAAGAAATTAACAGCAGTATATCAACAAAGGAAGTAATACAACTCACGCGTATTACTTGTGGGTAGGGCCTCCACAGGCCAAGACTCTACCCAATCCTTACCCTAGTTGAAGAAATTCCTCACGGACAAGAAAGGTAGTAGCTCATTCCTCAGCTTACAAAGCTTCACACTCACCCACACTTATCACCTGCAGAAACACCTAAACTTACAGACTCACAATTTCTCACAGGAAGGTTTCACTCTTTCTCACAGGGGAAGCTCTCTCTCTCTCTCTCGAAAGGGGAAAACTGGAAGATTTCACTCTTCACCCAGGGCACTCTCACTCACGCAGGAAGAAAGCTGAAGTGAAAAGGCAGAGAGGAATGGCTTAAATCAAAAGCCATACCTGGAGAGAGACACTCGTACTCTGAACGTAGAGGGAGGGGCGTCCATCGACAGGGTCCACGCGTGGGGGAGGTGACTATATGTCTCCTGAGTGCGTTTTAATTGACAAAATGACAAGAAATTCTATTATTAAATCCCTAATTTTTCGCAGGTCTGAGACATTTCGGACGAGAGGAGTCGTCTAGGCCTCGTCTGTGTGCATCAAAAATCCTCACTATTACTGTCAGAATTGCATTTTCGGACGAAGGAAGTTATCCTTACCTTTGTCCGCATTCGTCCAAATCTGCCACTCAGATTAAGAAAGGCGTCCGCATCCAGCGTCCACATGCGTCCAAAACTATCCAAATTGGACAGATTCAAAACCACCGCGTCCGCATGCATCTGTACTCATCCGCAAAGACGAGTTACAGACGAATTAGGATGCAAAACCTCATCCTGCATCATCCCAAAACACAGGGACTACTTTCCATGTCTTTTTGGATGACATTCCTCATCCTTGCGTCGTCCGCCATCATCTGAATTCATCAATTCTAACTTTTCCTCACATTTTCATACCAAGTTTTTATCCTATAAGATTTTCCCAATAAATACACGTCATAATTTAACACGTATCGATATACAATGTAATATATTAATTAACCCAACAATTAATTACAACGTGTATACGGGAAAAATGTTATCAGGGTATTAGATGCTCAAATTGTTTACGCTAATGTCGCACTTTAGGATGGAGTTGAAGGAATGTTTTGCCTAGAATCTCGCATCTATTCTGCGTAGATAAGCATTGGCTGCCAGGTCAAGCAAAAATAGTTTCGCCATCTATCTCTCAAAGTGCGCTGTTGTTGTGGTTCTAAAAGCACCCCACATTACATCCATGAACAACCTACCTTTAAATTGTTTTTGAAAATTTCCATACAGGTGTCAGATGCAAAAATGATGCTCCGCTTGCCCTACAACATCTCTGACAGCTAGCACCAGCCCTTACAAAAAATAATAGTATGAGTCAGACATTCTTACAAAACGCATAACATAAACATAGATGGCAAAAGCAATCAACTGTACCTTTTGTGGGTAAAAATGATTGTCCACTCATTGCCAAACGAGGTGTTGAGATCCTCTAACAACAATTCCAAAAACCAACTCCAAGAATCCCTACATTCTGATTTAACCATTGCTACAACAATAGGATAAATTCCATCATTCTTGTCGATGGTGATAGCAATATGCAGGTGACCCAGAGTCACTCCCTTCAAGTTGCAACCATCCAAATAAATAACTGGTTTACCACAGTTCAACAACCCCATCTTACATGCAGACAAACACATGTACATCCTTTTAAATATACTCATCTCTAGCTGAACATACAGCGAGCTTCCACAATTAGACCTCTGAATTTCTTCGGCATACGACCATATGAGCTTGTATTGCTCATTGTCATACCCTTCATTCATTTTCCTTGCCGCATTTATTGCCCTTCTAGCAAGTCTAGGTTAATGTTAATGTTAAAATCCTTCTTGACTGTCTCAATTATGGAAGGAAGGTCCTAGTCGACTTCACTTTTAAATCGTCCAAGTAATGCATTTCACCTTGCAATTTTTTAGGCATGCATCCGCCACGTGCATCTTTCCTAGTAGATAGCCTTCAACCAATAAGAGTCACTATGGGTGAATTTTATCCCATACCCATTCTTCAACGCATGATTGATAATTTCTTTCTCTAATTTGATTTAATGAACTACACTTCATGCCAAGACCCATATTAGCGAATGTGCATTCTGCTTGTGATGGTTGTTGAGGTCTACTCTCGGCCATGTCCATGTCTTCATCACTAGATTCGCATAATAAACGGATCTCCTCCTCGTCTAGAGTTGCCGAGACGGAATGCATCACTATAGTAGCTTTGTCTCCAATTGCACGTACATTAGGTGCCAAAACTGTGGGCATGGGCTCTACTTCAAATGGGCAGTTAACAAATTCCTCAATACTCTTAGATGTCCTTGGTGTGCAACAATTACTAATGCTTCAACTTCGCCAACATGTGGAAAGTAATGTTCTGCGGCAAAATGTATGATGTTTTGTGGAGGAACAACAAATAAATCATCTTCATATTTAGCATTGACGTTCTACGACAGAACACTACACGTTCCGCTGCATAACAAAATTAATACGTTTAACGAGAAACGTGACAGCAATGTTTGCAGCGTCTATTTTTCATAGTCCAGTAATTAAAGTGTAAGCAAAAATACTTTAGTGGTTAACTTATTATTGATCACAAAGTATAGTGATTGATTTGTTAATTTTCCAAAAGAATATTACGGGTGAAATAACACAAGTCTTATTATTAACAAGTTAATAATTTAAATTACACATAAAATAGACATATCTTTTTGTTTTGTGTAATTATTAAAGTTGTGATTTTAGTTGGGTTATTTATGATTAGATTCTCGTCTGAATATAGAAACGATAATTTAAATAACTTTATATAATTTCAAAAGAGATTTACAGAGAAAATAGACTACTGAATTGGTGTAATTGAAAAGGAAAATTGAAAATTAAAGGGAAAATGACAAACCAACTATCGTACTTTACTATCAATGACAAATCAACCATCATACTTTTTTACTAACAAATTAACCACTAAACTATGCAAAAAAGTAGACGCTAACGCCACTATCACGTTTGCTGTTAAATGCATTGACTTCAATCCGCGACGCTCGTCTACTAATCCGCCACGACTCAAAATTTTAAAAATAACCTTATAATATTGATGGCCCACTGCAGATCATATACGACCCGCTGCAGGTTGACATTAACCACGGCGGATTAATACTGATCCGTCGCGGGTTGACAAAAAACCACGACGGATTACTACTATTCAACTGCGGGTTAACTATAAACCACGACAGATTAATACTGATCTGCTACGGGTTGACGATAATAAATGAAAAACACGTATTTTGTTCAACAATTTAAGCAACCTGTGCATAACTAGCCTTCACAGTTTCAATCAAATTAAATGCGGTAGATCAAAAAGGGAAATGTTAGCTTGGGGAATTGTTATTATTTTTACAGATCAATTTCCATTCATCATCAACAACCAAATTATCAATTCCATTACAATCACATCATGTACATGTGTATTACAAACGCAAACCAATTTATCAATTCAATTACAACCATGTCGTGCATATATGCATTACAAACACAAACCAAATTACCAATTCTGTTACAAGCATATAATGTGAATGTGCAGTAAGACGCAAACCACATCAAGTATTTGTATGGTTTCCTGAGGAATATTCAACTGTCTACCTCCAAGAAAACCGTAATACTTAACCATCAGAATATCTTCGTTAAGTTCTACTCCAACATTGTTTCCAGCGTTGCCGACGATTCCTTGGTTCGCAGTGAACTTGCGAGACCTCACATAGGATTCTTATATACTAGGGCTCTGGAAACACAAAACGAGGCATGATGTACCTCGGCAAATTAGTATTAAGTCGCTGCAGTTTATAGTCAACTGCGGTGACTTGGTATTAAACCGCTACGGTTAATTGGCGACGGTCGTATATGATCCACGGCGGGCTATCAATATTATAAAGTTATTTTTTTAAAACTATTGAGCCGAGGCGGATTCGTAGACAAGCAGCCGCGGATCGAAATCAATGCGTTTAACGGCAAACGTGATAGTGATGTTTGCAGGGACCTTTTTCTATAGTTCAGTGGTTAATTTGTTAACAAAATAATTTAGTGGTTGCCTTGTCATTGATCATAAAGTACGATGGTTGGTTTGTCATTTTTCCAAAATTAAATTAATAGTGTGGCGAAGGTGGAATCCTAGAATTTTCATAAAACATAATTTGGTTTTTAATTTTGGCACTTTTGTTTAGATATTAAAGTTCACATTTTTAATTTAAAAAAAAGGGTCTTCAATTAATTGAATATTATCAAGGTAATACAAATTGTTATTTAATAAATTAATTCTATTCGGGACAAAAATTTGATTTCATGATGTGTGATTGCATTAGAAAATCAACAACAATGACATACGAACAATGATTTACCGTTAAAATCTCTCTAATGAGGGTCATCTCTCCTGTCTCGCCTACGTATTTCTCAATGTTGAAGGAAGAGGACTTTTATTTATTAAATTCTTTTTAAAAAATTATATAATATTATATATATGTGTGTTAAATAACTTCTTACATTCTTATGCCCAAAAATTCAAATGTTGTACACAACTTTATATGATATAACTTTTAGGGAAAATGACAAATCAATCATCGTACTTTGTAATTAATAATATATTGACTACTAAAGTATTTTTGTTAACAAATTAACCACTGAACTATGAAAAAAAGACTGCAACTATCGTGTAACATCCCGTAACATTTTCCGTATAAAAATTTTCTTTTCTTTAAAAACATTGTAAAACCATTGCATAATAAAACCAGAGTCATAAATATACAGTGGAAGTCTAAATCATATAAAACATACAGCGGAAGTTTTTTACAATTAAATACCATAAACTCATTGTTTAACTAAACATTTAAATAAACACATTAACTTAAAACATTTATTTGAAGTCATAAATACTTAAAAGTCTTTAAAATATTTTATTTCATCTTCGTGAGCCATAACCACATGTCAATGTCGCCAATAGCACAAAAGCCCACACAGCAATACTCCATCAGCTACGTCATTTAACAACTTTATCCATTTATCTGTTTCTTATCTACATCAACGGGACTTAACTATGAGTCTAACGCTAAGTACATGATATAAATGTAAAACATAGAATTTACATACTATTACTATAACATTGCATAAGGTTTTCTATTTTGTTTCTCTTTTACTGTTTATGTCTTATATCGTTATTTTGTTTTACTTTTATGTCTCTATTTCATTTAGCTTATATGCCGGGTGTATCAAACCGGACCATACATTTACTGTTTATATGTCAGGCGTATCAAACCAGACCATATAAACATCTGTTTACTCAACACAGGAATGCTTCATCAACTGTAAGTATTAAGTATAGTGCTTTATTTAGAATAGTGTTTTGTTTATAGAATTAACTTTAGACTAGACAAATTTTGAGGACAAAATTTATATAAGGAGGGAGGGTTGTAATATCCCAAATCTTCGTTGAGCTGAAAGCGTAGCTTGAGTGATAATTTTGGGATATTAGGAGCTAAGTTAGACAAGTAAAAATATTGGTCAAGAGAAATGCATTTGGAATAAGTGAATTATGATACCCTGTTAGGTTTATAGTTAGATTATGAGAAGGATTGAGGTTAATTGGAGATACTTTTAGTTATATTGGACGATATCAAGTGGATTGATAATCAGTGGGAATATTAAGAGAAAATATATTTAAATGCAATTGGACATATTAAGGTTGAAAGTATAAGATTTATAATAGTTTAGGAAATATTGGATTTAGTGAAGGATAATGTGAAGGAGAAATGGTGAAACATTTGATTATGATGAAATTTAGATAGTTTGGAAAAAGTGATTTAAGAGTACATATCTATTATAGATAGGGTATAAATGTTATTATTAATTAGGTATATTTATGTATGTGTCACGTAAGGAATAATGTGTACATGCATGCATGGTCTGGAGAAGTAATACATGTTGCGTCAATGTTTGGAGTCGGCAGTCAATCGGCTAGGGGAGATCAATCGGCATCGATCGACAGGCAGTAAAAGTTGGAGTTTCATAATGGAATATGCGGACGTTTGATGGATGGACAGTCGATTGTCCTTCATTAAAAATGATCGATCGCCAATTAAAGTGAATGTTATGGAGAAGTTCATCAAATAAATGTTTTGAATTAATGTGTTTATTTAAATGTTTAGTTAAACAATGAGTTTATGGTATTTAATTGTAAAAGACTTCCGTTGTATATGTTATATGATTTAGACTTCCGCTATATATTTATGACTCTGGTTTTATTATGCAATGGTTTTACAATGGTTTTAAATAAAAGAAAATTTTTATACGAAAAATGTTACGGGATGTTACAATTGCTGTCACATTTGCCATTAAAAATCGATTTCTCTTGCGTTTACAAATCATTTAATAGCAGACGACAACAATGATTTCTCTTATGGAGAAGAAGGCAAAGATTTCAGAGTCTGGAGACGTCTGTAGAAGGGATCGTAAAAATGGAATTAGAATTATTCAAAGGAAAACTAAGAGAAAATTGATCAAACGAGAAAACTGCGGTAGTGAAGATGAGCAGAGAGAGTGCGAGCAAGTTTTGGAGAGACTATTAAATGATCTGAGAAGAAAAGAACAAAAAATTGGAAGAGAAATGGAGGAAATGAATTTTCTATAAAAGATGGAACAAACATAACTTTGTTTTTCATTATTCCGCTGTGGAACGACGATATTCCATTGCAGAACGACAACATTCCGCTGTGGAACGATGACAGCCTGCAGCGGAAAGATGTCAGTCCTCAGCGGAACGACAAAATTCCGCTGCGTAAGGAAAAAACAGAAAAAAAATGAAAGAAAAAGATTTCCTATTTTTCCTAAGAGAAAATAATTTCATTCCTTCTTGTCCCAGAGAAAAGAAGAAAATTTTCATTCATTCTTTTAATTTCCTTCTTTTCTCTAGGGAAAGAATGAAAATATGGAGAATTCTTTCTTTTATCGGGAGAAAAAAAGGAAAGTTTCCTTCATTTGGAAAGGAAGAAATTTTCCTATTTCCTATATGGCATTCCGCCATGGAAAGTCTGGGAAAGATGTCTTTCTGTGACGGAATATTTTCTTTTTGTGGTGGAAATTGTAATGTTCCACCACGGAACAACAAACTATAATCATTTTATTTCGAAATATAATGTTCTGTGGTGGAAAGTGTAGCAATCCGCTACGGAACGACAACGTTTTTTAACGGAAAATGTAACTGTGGTATTTGCTCTGTCAATTTTTCATAATTCAATGGTTAAGTTGTTAGCAAAAATACTTTATTGGTTAACTTGTCATTGATCACAAAGTACGATGGTTGATTTGTTATTTTCCCTAACTTTTATTTACCCAATATTGTTTTTATTTTTTTAACCATGCGATAACTTCTACTTTTTAATAGTTTTGACCATTTGATGAAATTAAACAAGTTTACATGGTGACGACTAACGAAAATTTGAGTTAACCACAAAAAAATTTGACCTCGTAAAAAGAAATTTTGTTTTTTTTAGAAATTTCACTTATTAAAAATTTTCTTTATTTACAACAAAAGTGAGGTGAGCTTTAAGTTATTGTGGAGGGGAACTTTATCCTTAATTAAATAGAAAAATTTTATTAGATAATATTATAGTTCTGTGTGACTCAAATTCTAGTTGGACCAGGTCAAACCCTTATCTAATATTAGGATTTTCTATTTGCTCTAGATATTGATACTTGAGTTGCAAAACTCATTATACCTTGATTCATATTAGTGAATTTATCCTCTGTTTGGGATTTTTTTTCTAAGGGTTTTCTACGTAAATCTTGATGTCTTTATTTCTGCGTGTTATTTTTTTCAATTTCGCATTTGATTCTTAACAATTGATATCCGAGCAAGGTTAAGAGTTTCTGTATTCGAATCGAACAATTTTTTTGGGTTTACAATTTTGTGAAAATTTGCAATTTTTTAAAAAGAAAAAAAAAATTTTAAAAAAAGGAATATTGGTTTTTCCTCTGCTCGTGTTGTTCTCATTCACAGAGGAAGGAGAGAAATCTTAGTTGCAGCCACTGAGGAGTTCCTCTTTGTAGCCGTCCATCGTTATCAAAGAAGCAGCCATTGCCATTGTCATTCATCTTTTGTCGATTAGCCAACCATCGCATCAGCAGTCCAAATCCAAGCGCCGGTCTAAAGCAGAGAAGCTTCTACTCGTTCTCTGGCATCCTTTTGACCACACCGTTAGGAGAAGAAATTGGCCGTTTGCCACTGTTTGTCTCTACCTCATCCCGTCAGCTGTACACAGAAGTCGTTGATCGTCGATAGAGTCCGACATTGCCATATGTGGAAGAGTCGTCCTCCTCTGCCCCTATCATTCTCCAGTGCACAAACCCAATTTGATTGCCTTGTTTCCATCACCAAAAAGCTACGTAAACATCCATTGCTCACATCATTGCCAATCAGCCATTCTTCGACCGCATCAGATGTTCTCCGAATATGCGGATTGCTTCATATTTGGACGGGCAAATTTCCAATTTTGCAAATTGAATGCAGAATTTCTAGTGTTTTGATGTTGTGGAAAATTTGACTTTAGACTTTGTACCTACTTGTTGGAATTTTGGAAATTTATGTGATTTTTAGGGAAGATACATTCTGATTGTGGAGTTAATTTTGTTTGGAATATCATTTATCATTAGGGCTTCAAATATTTGGGTGGAATATTTTGGAGGAGATGAGTTCATTGAAATTTGATGTTCTGCTGTTGGACCAAAACACAAGGTTTTAGCTATGGTAAGTGAAAATGCGAGATGTACTCGCACAGATAGAATTAGACGACGCATTGTTAGGACTCGATAAAATATCAACATCTTTGAGTGGAGAGGAGAAACTTTGAAAGGATCGAAAAATTATATCTTTGATACATCTGCATTTGTCAAATTAGATTTTGTTGGACATTTTGAACGAGAAATTTGCTGCTAAATTATGGTTAAAATTGAAGCCGTTGTGTATAAACAAAACCTTGATTAGCAATTTGCATTTGAAACCACGACTATATTCTCATCAGTTGATGGAAGAACGTTCTATTGAAAAACACTTGACTGCATTCAACGAGTTAGTTTCAGATTTCAAAATTATGGGATGCAAGTACAATGAAGAAAATTTAGGGTTGATTCTACTGTGCTCGTTAGCAGCTTCATATGGTGCTTTCAGAGATACAATCTTATGTAGTGGGAAAAGTCTAACTTTTGAAAAGGTTTATGGTGTCTTGTTATCAAAGGAGAAAATGAAACAGATTGTTGTTGGATTTAAAGTCTCAAGGTGAGGGATTCGTCCTTCAGAGTAGAACAAAAGAGTCAAACAACAAAGGTAGTAATAATGTATACATTTCGAATGGTAGATCAAAGTTAAAAAACCGTGATAGAACCTGTTACTTCTATCAGAAGAAGGGGCACATCAAATCTGAGTGCCGTAAATTGTAGAATGAAATTAAGAGACCTGCTAAGAAGGGAAAACAACCGAAGACATCCGATGAAGTTGTTGTCATAGAAGAAAAAGACTATAGTGATGTAGATTTTTTAATTGTATGATAGAAAAACTCAAAGCCAAACAATGATTAGATTTTGGATTAAACTTATTCATTTCATATGTGATTCAACCGGGATTGGTTTTCGACATATGACACTGTTTCAGAAGGTGTTGTGATGATGAGTAACAACATACTTTGTAAGATAGCTGGTATTGGTACCGTCAGAATCATAATGTTTGATGGAGTTATCAGGACACTGGGTAATGTGTGACATGTTTATGATTTGAAAAAGAATCTGATCTCATTGAGTACTCTGGATTAGAAAGGGTATAAGTATAGCATTGTTGGTGGAGCTATGAAGATCAATAAGTGTGCTCTCGTCATATTAAAGGGACACAAAAGCTCTGCAAATTTGTATATGTTGCAAGGTTCTACAGTAATTCGTAATAAGGCTGTAAAATTTGTGAATTCACCTGCTAAAGGATTTTTTGAGAAGACTAGAAAGAAGTAGGTTCTCAAGTGAAGTTCAAGTTGAGATCTGAATCTATATTAGAGCTGATACGTTAGCTTATTATAGATGTTCAGAGTGATACAGTCACCACATCATCACCAATTTCAGTTTCACATCATAGTGATATCGTTAAAGGCAAAACCAAGAGAAAGAGTAAAACTCTAGGCGGTATAGTGAAACTACTTCAGTGGGTTGTACGCTGAATGTGTTCGAGGAAAATTATTCTAGTTGGGAGTCTTCAACATATTCAAGTTTAATTCATTGCTACATATTTGATAATTGAGTGATATTATGGAGGAGATGTGATTTCTTTTCGAGTGTGTCTCTCAAGTTCAAGCAGGGCTTAAACTTGAACGATATCAATTCTTGAGTTGGCCCTACTGAGGCCCTTTGTGATAGAAGAAATTATTTTTCATTGGAGTTTTGCATATTTGTTTGCTTTACATTGGAATTTCTTTGAAGACAGAGATTGCTAGAGTTCAGTGTTCTGAATTTGTTTTGGGGTGGGCCGAGAAGCCTGAATTGGATATTTCATGTGGAATTTGTGTCAATGTAGAGATTGTTAGAGTTCGATGTGACCCAAATTCTAGTTGGGTTAGGTCAAGCCCATATTAGTATTAGAGTTTTCTATTTATTCTATATATTGATGTTTGAATCCCAAAACTGATTGTACATTGATTTTTATTGGTGAATTTCTCTTCTGCTCGTGGTTTTTTCTTATAAGGATCTTCCACGTAAATCATGATGTCTTTATTTTTGCATGTTTTTCCTTTTTTGATTTTGCATTCTATTCTCAACAGATAAGATGGTTGAAATTCATTTTAATTGGATAAAATTAAGGAAATTAGAAAACTAGTAATTAGAAGATTAGGATAACATTTCTCCACGTACTTATTCACTTTGTTACTTGTTCGATGCGTGTGTTTGTGTTAGGAAATACCCAACATATTTTAATTTGAAAAAAATATGATTTCCATGCAAGAATGATAAAGAGACTTTAAGTTATAGATCAAATACTAAGTGGCACATGTTACATTTGTTGATTAGTTCATTAGCCTTAAATAAATTTTAAATAATTTATTTGACAGAGGGTAAGGGAGTTTGCATATTATGCGTGGCTCACAATGGTGCGACATTAAAAATAAAAGTAAGAATAACTTGAAAGAACGTAAGACAAGTAATAAAAGTAATAAGACAATGGTGATAATATTAAGTCATGTAATTTCATTTAAGAGATGGTTGTAAGTCTATATATTTTTAAAAGTAGGTCGAATGCCGTGATTTTTCTCGTTTTCATTTTTGATGTAAACTTCTTGTGTTACACCTTTTTGTAAAAATCATATTATCACCATTTTAGACAAAGGTGCTTCAACACATTTTAACTCAAAAAAAAAAAAATGTCTTATTCTAAAATGAGTGGTTAGATAAGCTAAATTTATAATGAACTCACGCTGATGAGTTGTGACATTCTGTTAAAAAACACAATAATCTTTTTAAATTTATTTTTATTAAATGCGCAGCAAATATTTAGGAATTACAATACATGGATCATAAATATATGTAGAAAGCAGTCAAGTAGAGGTTTTGAACAAGGAGTGATCAATCACTCCACCAAGTAGTAGTGTAAACACCATTGCATGATTTTTGGGCAGAAGAGATTCACCCAAAAAAACATTGTATACCACCACGGCTCCGTCAAGAACTCGTCTCCCCTACAAACGCCTCTAACTATTGCTCTTGCACACCCTTCTGTTGACTCTAATGGCATAACATTCTTCAACCGTAGCTGCAAAGCGTACAAGTTCATCGTTACTATCAAACATTCCTTTTCTATCAAAAGTAACTTCAACTTGTATAAGATTATTTAAATGAGAACTGTCCACCTGTGACATAAACCGGCCTGTTGCGATCTCTGAATGAACAAAGCCGGGAGCGACAATGGTGATTCCAACATTTGAGCCAAGCTCAGCCTTCAACGTCTTAAAGAAACTAACTTGAGCTGCTTTGGTAGCCTGAAACACATCAAACATTTGTAGAAATCATCATCAATGTTCCCATAAATGTCATGACTCGGAGATAGGTCGAGACGGAAACACCGGATGAAATGATCCAATTCTCTTAGAGGATCTGATCGCCCAACTCAAGACTCGGTTTATAGTAGAAGACTTAACAAAAAATAAAGCTATAGCCACACGGGATAGATTGACTCCACATAGTAATCACAAAAGAACAAAATAGTGTAACAAATAATCCAAATAAATATTGTACATAAAATAAAATATCAAACACATAATATAATATACAGACTAGGAAAGAAAAACAAAAGAAATAAAATAATCTCCACCAATGATCAACTATTTTTGCATCCACTATCTTTATCTCGGAAAATAAGGGAGTCTTTTGGGATAAGAGACTAACTTAGTAAAGAACTTCATACTCTATTCAATGTATGTGAAAAACTGAATATAAAAAACAATTGCTACATACATAGATAGCTATATCAAAAATAGTGTCACCATCGTTTTCTGTAGAATAATAGCCCCTGGTGAAAATAAGGTCACTTATGGATCTATGCACATCGAACACAAGGCACGTAATGTTGGCCTGATTGACATTAGGTTGTTTGTTTGATGATGATGATATTTAGTTATTTAAGTTGTTTATTGTATATTTGTTTGAATTGGTAAATACGTTATATTATTAATTGAAAATACCCTTAATATTGGTATTAATGTTATCTAACGTTTTTACCTAAGTCCATATAGCTCATAGTAAGATCATTGCTAAAAGAATTCAAGAAATGTAAAACAGGAGAAGAGGTCGACTAAACAGTGGAAAAGGTTGACCAAATTGGTCTGCACGAAAGAAATGATCGACCAAATGATCGACCGCAAAATCAGAAAAATGCTCGAGAATTTCACCTGTTGAAGAAGTGGTCGACCGATGAAGAAATAGTCGCCCGCAAAATAAGATAGATTGCTCCATATGTCTACGGCCGAGGAAGCGGTAGAGTAAGAGGCCGAGTTGATTGATTGTGAAATGGACAGAGTCGACGAAGGGCTTCAACTGTGAGAAAGCGGTCAACCGATAAACCTGTATAATGCAATGGCTAGTTCCAAAGGTCAAAAGGCGGTCGACCAAAATGGAGGTGGTCGACCAATTAAGCAGGGTCTATAAATAAGAAGGCCTCTGAAGCTCACTCTAACAACATGAGAATTAACGAAGCTCTGCCAATTTTTCTACTTGATTTCTCTATACTCAAATGAATGAATAGGCTTAATTCTCTCAATCATAAACTTGAGATTTTATCTTTAAGAGTAAGTTTTAAAGTTGTATTTATATTTCCACACTTGTAAATGACAAACAAAAGGTGCCGCCTCATGAACAATTAAGAGAAAGGTGACGCCCCGTAATAATCATTGTAAAGGCTTGATTGATGCCCGTGAAGTTCAATCAACCATAAGCGGGGAGGTTATTGGGTTTAATGATCTCCAAGTCAGAAACATAGAGTTCGGACGTAGGCTGAAGTTGCTAACCAGCGTGAATAAACTCGGTATCGTATTTCTTTCCCTTTTTTTATATTTGTTATTGTTTTATTTAGTTATTATTGATAAATCACTTAGGTGATTGTTTTATTTAATTATTATTGATAATTTATCAATATTTAGTTATTATTGATAAATTATTAAGCAGAGTCTTTAAAAGTTAATTAAATCTCCTCCTCTATAGGCTCATACGATCCTGCACATAAGAGAAACAATATCGATTGTCCTTAGACCTGTTAATCAAATATCAAACACAATAATAAAACACCCTGGTTAGCTTTAGGGATTCGAACCCATTAACATGTCATCACTGTCCCAATACCACTTTGCGTGTACAAGCAAAACAACTTCATGCGACATATGGTGTATAACAAACAAAAGACCCAAATCACGACCCAAAACAACTGGAAGTTCGTCTGACATATATATAAAATGAGATAAAATAACATCTTTGTGTAAGATAAACATGTAAAACTGACATACATATAGTATAAAAACTAACATATTGTTCAACAGTACATATCGGATTTTGTTGTGATAGCTCATAAAACAAGATTTTTGAAAATCATAATGCATATATAGTACGGTAAAGAAACCCCTACTTGCACGACAATTGTTTTATCGACCAACCAAAACATGCTATCATGTATAGGCTTGAAATTCGAAACATCAATCTAAACTAAAACAAATATGATGTCAAATTCTCGTATAAAAGAGTAGAGACAATGGATTGGTTTTATACCAAGACTAGAAACTCAATCAGAAAGAATACGATAAATGGCAATAAACTTTATCAAGACAACAAAAATTCAAATATGACTAATATCCCCAAAAACAAGCTAACAACAATCCAACAAAACCCAAGGAATAGGCTCAAAACAAGGCACCAGAAAAATGGGCGAAATGGCCCAAAATAGAGTCATCAACACAGCTTAAAAAGAGTCACGGAACGGAGCTTTGACACGCGTGCCATGTGGTGCGCAACCATTAGCCCACGCGGAGAAGGCAACACCACAACTTAGGACATGCTATGTTATAGCTTAATCAGCATTTTTCCAACCCCCGAAAAATTGATTTTTCTGCTGATTCACACCAAAACTCAACATAAAATTTATATCACACATTGACAATACAAAATTGAACCACATACTTTGATTTTGACCAACGATTTTGAGTTTTCAAACTCAAAAACAGATTTCCCATGTAAAAGAAAATCATTTAAATTTTGTTTCATTTTTAATATATAAAATACTATAATATATATTAAATGAAATCTTCAATCCCGAGTCACAGAAACATCCAAAGGATATCTAAAACTTCACACGCAATAAGTTTGAGTTGCCTAACGTTATTTCGAAATTTTAAATCCAGGTAACTTTTAATTTTTACTGATTTGATCATTTGATTGAAAAAATTATATGTATTTGAATGTTAATGAATTAAGAAAATTTTATTAATATAAAATGGATGAATTTTATAATGAAAATCCACAATGAAGTTAAAAAGGGAGGAGAATTCGTACGCTGTAGAGGGCTGTTCTTGGGAGAGAATTCCATGTTGCAGATGAAGAAATCACAACGAGCTTGCCCTTTCTCTTTCGAAGATGTTGAATGGCAAAATGGGTGGCGTAGACAGATCCCCAGAAGTTTATTTCCTATGTAGTTCATTAAATCATAACATATTTTCGTGACTCATTAAAATTAATAGTTTACTCTTCTTAAAACAAAAATACCATAATCCATCTGGCATTACGGAGCTCATCAATGGGGATTTCTTCAAACAAAGCTGTATGGATAACCCCGGCGTTGCTCACCAAATGATCCACTGTCAGTTGTCACACGTAGCACATCCGCAGGTTACGTAAAATCATAGGTTTTTCGATTTGAAGAAAACTCATGAAAATGAGGGACAAAACAAAACTAAAGAACAAAGCCACTATACATTGCCCAAAATGGCTCACTGTCTCGCCCACAAATCGCTTACAGTCCTCCACCTTAGAAACATCAGCACAGATCACAATAACATCAGGCGACCCCAAACGGCGGGCTTCATCGGCGACCTTCAGAAGGCGTTCCTCTCTTCTGGCTACGAGGGCCAAACAGGCCTTCCTCTTCGCGTATTCGTAAGCTACATACTGTTTACATTCAAAATGTAAATCATTTCAAAAAATCAATTTCTTTCAATAAAGACAAAAAACAGTTGTACACGATGTCAGAATACCTCTCCGATTCCAGAAGACGCTCCGGTGACCAGAACCACCTTACCAGAAACGTTTTCAGGAAAGACGCATACTTTGAGGAAAGAAAGAAGCTTGAAAGCCAGTAGAAATGGGAGAGAGCAAAGAAAGAGAAGAAGTATGAATGGAGGGAGGAAAATATTAAGAAGCTCGTGAATCAATTCCATGGGAGTTATTGAGAAGATGTGGTTAAGGTTTGAGTTGCATACTTATAACTCCCCGCCTCATTTGGTTGGGAAAAATAAATATAATAGAAATAGTTTCATAAATACTGTAGATATTCCTCGACAACATAATTCTCAAGAAAAATTATTATTAGCAATCTTATTATAGAATTACTTTTTCAATTAAGTTCTAGAGAAGACTAGAGGGATAAAAAATACTCTCACTTAAAATTTAATTTTTTTAAACATAGTTTGTTTATACAGTACAATTACATTACTAACCGAAAAACGATAACAGATGTGATCCAAAAATTTGAAGAATATTTTTCACACACGGTTATAATTTAACAATAAATATGTAAGAGAAATAACAATAAAAATAGAGACTGATAATTTTTACGTTGAAACCTAAATCGGAAAAAAACCACGGGGCCCGAGTCTAGAAAGATCTCACTATAAAAAAAAATAGAATTTACAATATTCTCCTAGAAACTAAATATTCTAGAGAATATTCACTAAAAGAAAGATCATCACTTTTAGATTTCACAATGTGTACAAAAGCACCACATCTATTTTTTCCTTCGTGCATTTTCTTTTCTCTCCCTAAAGAATAATTCTCACCCTATTTTTTTACTCCCTCTTCTTGAATTTTGGATGCTTGAGAGATGCTAAATAGTTTTCTATTTATAGGAAAAAAATTTCATAAAATGACAAACTTCAAATTGACATATTCATTAATAAATGCGTCGAATCCTTCTTTCACATTATCTTCTTTCTACCACATTGAATGTCTTTATTCAATAAGGTAGATTTGTGTCACATCTCTCAGAAAGGGAGGTCCTACACATTTACGTGTCAGTGTGGTTTATTACTATAAATATCAATTTTAGCACGAGATGAAACAAATTTAATGGGCCATTCTAAACTAGGGACATTTCAATCAAGTGACAGGGATTTAAAAGATGCTCTTTCTCCATCGTTTATAAAGTTTTTCTTATATACAATGATTGATTGGTCAAGTTCTTCATTCAATTCAACTGATCCTACTAAACCTTAACCGTAACAATTGCATAATTTACACTTCAAAAAAAAATTATTTGTTCCATTATGTAATTAAACTGCAAATATTATCATAGTAGCACATGCCTACATTTCCTGGATCCCAACTTCTATGTGATCCTCATGCCACGCTTTATCCAGTCTCAAAAAGATCACCCCCATACTAATAGGCCAACAATAATGCTATAGGCCCCATACTAGAGATAAATTAAATCACGTGCTTAACTATTCATCCACTCCTCCCACTCACCTTATTAACAAATGTCATCGATCAAATTCATTATAGCGATGTATCAAATTTGTTGCATTTAATTATAAAATGTTGAAAAATATTGGTTACACTCAATTATTAAATTTAAATATAGAGTGGTGAACTTATGTATTTAAAAATAAGATAAATTTCCTCTCATTTCTCTTTAACTTTGGAGTAATTGATAATTAATAATTTAAATTATTTTTTAAAAATTGATCATGTAAAGTCGGGCCCAAAAACAAAAAGCCCAAATGAAAAAAAAAAATCTGGTATTTTGAAACACCCCATTTCAGGGGGTGTTTGTCGAAAATGGGGGAAAGACTCCCATTTATCTGCTACCGAAGGAGAGGGGGTTGAGCCCCACTCGATCCTCATCCGACTTTGCAGTTCCTCTTTCGACGTGTGAACTGGTAAAGGCGAGCAATTTCATATCGGTCGAGCTATCTACGGTAAGTCAAGTCTCAAGCTTTGGTCCGATTTCTTCCTCGGCTTGCCCTAATAATGGAGTGTTTGTCTCCCTTAGGTCGGAAGACGTACCATGAATCTCGAGTGGTTCTTTTTTCGGCGAGTGTTGAAGATAAGGGTTCTGATTCATCAGTGTACATCGACGAGTAAGTTTAAGCTCTCTCCTTCAATTTCTGTTCTATCCTTCGCAAAATCTGTTCTAATGGACATGGATTTTTCTAAAGGTTGAAGTTTTTACTTCGTTTTGGTTATTGGAGGCTTCGAGCAGTGTGAGATCTCTTCATGGTATCGGAAGCCGTTAACTGAAAGGTATGAAAAATCAAATCTTTCCATTTGATTTTATTTCTGCTTGCTGGAGTTGGTCTGAACATTGGGCATAAACTATCTATAAATTTCGTTACTTGGAGCTGAATTGCTAATTCTATATAAGTCATTGTTGATTTGGATAGTTTAGAATTTTCCAGTTACATTGGGTTGATATCTATCGATGTATTTCGTTGGTCAGCGATTCAACTAATACTGAGTCGCGATCCATGGCCGAGACAAGGAGTCTCAGCCAGATGTGATTTATTCGCTAGATGAAAGAAATTTTTTTTTGGGTACTGTGAATGTAGATTTGTCTGCGTCGAAGGGGAAGAGAGATCCCCCTCTCTGTAGGTCACCAAGCAAACCCATGGGTTTGGACCGTGGGCTGCAGTTAATTTTTGGGTTGGGTTTAAGCCCTAGGTTTGGTGGCCCATTGTGAATCCAGTCCTTCTTGGAACGAAAATTTAATATTTTTTTGGGTCTATTTTAGGATTTTCTCTAGCCCAATTGAATTTAAATAATAGTGGAATTTTTAAAGTTAACCCACAAAAATTTTCAACTTTATTTTGGTACCCAAATATTGAACTAAGTCATGGACTCTATAAAATTAGATATTTTGAGCAATTGGGCTTGGAGAAGAAAAACCCACTTCGAGGTAGGGATTACTTATGCACTACACTTATTATTTTCTTTAAATAATTCTTGTAATTTGAAATTTATATCCTAATGAAGCATTCATTTTCAAACATTAGGATTTCCTTATATTGTATTTTCACACATTCTATCCTATGAAATGTGTTTGTTTATTATTGAAATGGATAATAGGAGATTTCTTTAGAAATGTCCTTGGGTTCGAATCCCTAAAGTGTAAATAGGTAATAGGACTGCTGTAGGTGTCGTGTCTTTGGGTTGCGAATCTCTAAACCTGATCAGGGTATTATTTGGTTTTTGCGATCGCCGAGTATCGCTTTTATTCTTTTACATATCTATGGCATGGTGTGTCCGGAGTCCGTGAGTGACTCCATTTTCACTGTGGTTTTAATTAGTGCAACAAGGGCGTATTTTGATTACATACCATGTATTAGTGGGTCATTTTAAACACGTGCCCTTTTGTACAATTTTCTTTTAAAAAAAATTTTGAAATTTATAAAATGTGATCTTAAATTTTATATATGCTTAATAAAAATTTTTTTTTTTTAATTTGAAAATTTTAAATCCCTACTGAGTTTAGTCAACTCACCCCTATAACAAATTTTCAGGAAATTATCTGCCAGACTTCTAGTTGTATAGTCAAGATTAGATCCGACAGAGTTATTTAGTTTCGATTATTTTAATAATTTTCCTTAAGAGAATACTCATTTATTTGGATAACTGTAATCCTTAAATTCTTCATTTATTTTCTGCACAGTTTTTCTTTTAATTGGATTATATTTCTTTACTATCTGATTTCACTTTTGGACCTGTTAAGCCCATTGTATTTTGGGCTCTTGCTTTAAATAATTAAAATTTTGTCTTTTGCTGTTAAATGTTAAACTTAAGTGAAATGGGTCGGATGATCCGTCCCTTTTGGGCTAGGTCATTCCCCGTTCTGTCTCGGGTCCTTTGCGGGTCGTGACAGATTACGTGAATTTAAATAGGGAAATTAACAAATCAACCATTGTACTTTGTTGTCGATGACAAGTCAACCACTAAAGTATTTTTGCTAACAACTTAACCACTGAACTATGAAAAATAGACGCCACAAACATCGTTGTCACGTTTATCGTTAAACGTTTTAATTTTCGTTTTGTGGCGGAACATTACACGTTCATCCGCGGAACATCAATGTTGTAACACCCCGATACTAATTTTCTCGTTTACGCGATGTAATCAAATATTGGAGATAATGATATGTCGCATTTCGTCTCTATATGTATTAAATTATGATGGGTATATGTGGGGAAATTATTTCCGGGATAAAAAGTTATTAGGAAAAAAGTGAAGGAAATGGAAATATGGTTAAGCGGATGCATGCGGACGAGAATCGACGTTCGTACGAACACTTGTGAACAAAGGCAGGATGAATTCTCACATCCTGAACTTACCCTATCGCTCTGCAGACAAGGTATGGACGATGCAGATGAGGACAGGATGCATCTACAATGGATTTGTCCAATTTCTAGACACCTTCAGATGCTCACGGACGAGTGCAAACGAGGTGAGGCCTCGTCCGATTTGCCTCTGTCCAATCCATGGACACATGCAGACGCTACGTGCGGACACTATGTGTGAACGCTAAATGGCATCCAAACATATACTGCAGACGGTACGGACAAGAGTGGGGACGCCATTTCTAGTCTGTGACCACGAAATTGCCTACGAAATTTCACTCATGCAGATGAATGCAGACGAGATCTATGCGCCCGCATTCGTTTGGAAGATCGCAGATCTACGATAGAAAATGATTTAAAATCAGAACAAATCAATAATTAACCAATAGAATCACAGCTACTCGACACAAATCGCCCTCCACCACGACCCGACCAGTAGCAAACTGTCTCCTATACCCTTCCTACTAGACGTATCAGTGGTCTCTAGGTCAGCTTTCCCTTCCCCCTTTTTAATCTCCAAGCCAGCTCCTCCTCTTGGGCATCATCTTTTTCTTTGTTTAGCTCTTGTGTGATGAGTAGTCCAGGAGTGGGGAAACAGCTGCTCGTGATAAGACTCCCTCTGTTAGGTAAGGATATGGGTTGTCTTGGTCATGTGGAGGCCCTAGACCCAAGTAAAAATATGTGTGTGTGTGTAGTCCTGTTAGTGGTCTTAAGTTTTTGTAAACCTTCTTGGTAATACTCTGCTGGATACCCTGTTTTGTAGTTGTTCCCTACATATCTACTGTTAGTTTCACTTCAATGTTTGAATTACTTTCACTGAAGATTTGTCTACTTTGTTGAGAATGAAGAAAAAAGTAAAGACAAATGGAATGTATGAATCACTGAATCTGTTAAGGATGAACGTAAGCGAAATGTAGGAATAATGACTATAATATGTGATTCTATGGTTGTGTATTATTGATCTATTGTGGTAACTTTTGTCCTTCCATTCAGCTTATATTGGTTTTGAATATACGTCACTGATATGTCGCTCTACCTTAATCACTTTCCTCCATTTTGTAGCTGGTTTCGTTTAGACGTTGAGTGCATAATTCATTGTTCCATTTCATTATTCACGCACTGCTGTTTACTGTTGTTAGGGAGCATGTTCTGTAGTTTCATTTCGTTTCATTACACGCTGCCGTTTATTTGCCGCATAAAAAGCATGAATTGTGAATCACGTATGTATGCTTTGAGTCGCTGTTACGTTTCGTGGTTACTGTCAAAATGTCATGCACGTATGCACGTTTCATTCTACTATTCATAGTCATTTAAGGAGCACAATTCGTTGTTTAGTTTTGCTATTTACTACTACTATTTATAGTTGTTTTAAGAAGCATGTTCCATTGTATTGTTCATTATTTCTCACTGTTGTTCATAGCTGTTTAAGAAATATGTTTCGTCATCCCATTTTGATATTATTATTGCCGTTTATAGTTGTTTTAAGAAGTACGTTTCGCTGTCAGTTTTCGTTATTGCTTACCGCTGCTGAATATTATTCATTTTAGTGGATGTGAAAAGCATGATTTACTGCTATTTCATTTCTATATGATGTTGTTAATTTCATAGCATAAAAGCATGCTCTATATTTGTTTTATTAAATGTTAAGAGTATGCTTTACTATTACTTCGCTGCCATATGCTGCTGTAATTTCATAGTATAAAGCATGCTCTATTATTCGTTTTAATGGATGTTAAAAGCATGGTTTTTTCGCCGTTACATATTGTTGTTATCGCCATTGTATGAAAGCATGTCCCATTATTCATTTTAGTGAATGTTGAGAGCATGTTTAAACTCTATGTAGTTGTTATGTAGTTGTTATATATGTCTTCGCTCTCCTTATTTGTTTTGAATGTTGCCATTTAATTATTGAATTGACGTTCTTCAATTGCCGTCATTTCCGTTCCGTGTATACGCTATTTAAATTGAAAATGTTTTCCTACATTCACTTTAATAGAAATCAAGTAGGGGGGGTCCCACCTTGGTTGTGGTACCCATACATGCATGAGTGAGGAAAAACGCCAAGAAAAGAATGTTCAGGATGAGCTAGATATGCCTATCACTAAAAGGAACCCTAAAGGCGTGATACGCCTGAAGGGAAAAGAAAATGGAGTTGGGGTAGATGGGTAGTTCGGATCTAGCCTGACAGCTAGGATACACCCCTATCTAGTTGGGAAAGAGACTAGTGTGCACACAGGAGGTTAGAAGCTGATCAAACTAGGTCATCTCAAAGGACAACCTCTAATCTCCAGCTCAAAGTACGAGTAATGAACAAACAAGCCCACGATGTAAGAAAAAGATTGGATTGGGTGGTCCCCATTCCAAAAAGGAACTAAAGAGAGGTATATGAAATTGTATTAACTCATTTCCTTACTGGGTTATAAGCTCACGTCTTTACTTGTGATGTAGGTAATGAAATGGTTGAGCCAAAAGCAGCGGAGGAGGCCATTCTCATAGAGCCTGCGGTGTATCCAAAGGAAACGCAACCCGAATAGTAGCATGACATCAAGTAAAGGAAGAAGAAGCTATTTTGTAAGGGTTTAACGGCAACATGTTTTGTAAACGTTAATTACTATTCTAACCCTTATTTTGAGTAGATAATAGGTTATGTTTTTTTAACCTTTAACTCTAACTTATGTTTTAAGTAACATTTCATTTTCCGTTTCCGATATATCTTGAAGAGTAGTTACTTTATGTTTCCGCTGATTTCTAAAATGATAGATTTCCACTATTTAATGAATGTTGAGATGAGTTTTGGTAACGATCGGATTTCCTTTGAGAAAAGACTCTGATACTATTTTAAAGGATTTTTTTATAACGATTTTTGTCATTTACCCAAATTTCAAATTCAACGTATTTTAAGAGAAACGAAAAATTCGAGTCGTTACAAATGCTAAATATGAAGGTTTTAGCACTGATGTTTCGCGATGGAAATTGTAACGTTCTGCCGTAGAATGTCAGTAATAATTAAAATTTACAACTTTTCATTGCAGAACGTCATCCATCATTCTGCGTTCCGTTGCCCTACATTTCTCTCTCCGGTGAGTTCACCAATTTTCTCAGTGAACCCCAAATTCCTCGGTGAACCTACATACTCTCAGAGCTAATTTCCTCACTGTTTTATCCATTCCAATAGATTATAGGACAACGAAATTGACTCTTAAGCATAAGGATGTTTCATCGCAGTCTTAGCCTCAACCTCAAGCAGAAACAAAACTTGGCTCGTGAACGCAGACGGCTTGCAACTGAATTTCATTGTCAGTGAGTTTCACCGCTATATACCAGCCATGGTTGATGGTGGAGCACTTTCGATTGAAGTTGGAGCACCCACGGTTGACCATATTACAGAAGTTGAGGTTGAAGCACAACCTCAACCTTAGCCTCGACAATGACCAGCAGGTCAATTAGTCTATTTCCAACCTGTTATAGACAGGTTCCACTCCCCCCTCTTCAGGACTGCCAAAGCGAACGATCGGTATGAAGCCGATGTTAATTATTGTTCAATTATTGTATCTAGAAGAGTAGATTTTGAGTCATTGGATGAATTGGAAATAGAAGAGTTGAGGTGGCTGGCTCAGCTGGTTTGTACAGGTTGGGTGGAAGTTTCTGTGAACAGATTGTGAACTTGTTTTACGCCAATTTAGAATTGTCCACCCAACCATTAGAGGTCCAGACTTACATGTTTGGACAGAAGTTGGGAATGACTCCCAAGTATATTAACTTGCTGCTTGGATATTCGACGGAGGAATCTATCGAGCAATATTACCTCATGTCTAGAGAGCTAGATTTCATCAGACGAGGACAAGGTCTGGCAGTTCTTAAAAAATTTCACCGTGATCCTAAGATTGTAGCGTTCAAGAACCCAAAGTCCAATGACTTAAACGCCAAAGGCCGAGTGATTCACACCATCATGACACACACCATTTTGCCTTGGGATGGACATCGAGGCCATGTTAGCTGCATGGATCTCTATATACTAGAAAAGGTATTCAACCGAAAGAAAGTGAACATTGGCTATACATTTTTAAGTCACATGTACGAGGTCATCAAAATCCTGGCCAAGAGTTTGTCATTTAATTGGCTCATTCAAAGGATTGTTGAGCATCACGGGATAGTAGTCTTAAATGAAGAGCCGAGAATCAAAGAGAAGGCTGCCAACGTCTACAACAATTGAAAGTGGACCGCATGGGGATCTCCAAAGTCGGATGGGAATGGGTATGCAAGACTCCATACAAGCCTGCCTGGAAGAATCGAGCTAAAATTTCCCTGCCTCTAGCCCCCTTAGTTGTACGGCCTCCACCCCCTAAGTTGTATAAACTTCAGCCTTCTTCAGAGAAACAACCTTCATCATCGCCTCTGCAACACATGTAGGATGATACTCCACAGCCGATGACTTCGCCCCCTCCTCAGTCATCTCAATTTTCATCGGTGTCTGAGAAGATTTCCGGCTGGATGCGAAGAATGGAGGAGCAAGTGGAGGAGCAGCATCAAATGGTGTTGGATTGAGTTTGGATGATGGGGCACTGACTTCTAAGGATGGAGGAACACTATCAAATGGGGCTGCACAAAATGCAAATAATAGAGGAGCACCATCAAATGAGGCTGCACCAAATGCAAAGAATGAAGGACCGAGCAGAGAAGTGTCATCATGACTTGTTGGCCGAATTGTAAAGAATGGGGTAGCAAGCAGCCCCTCCACCATCCTCTTCAGCAGCCTCCCGAGTAGCCCCTCCAGCAGCCTCTCTAGCATCCTCTCCAGTGTCCTCTTCAGCAAATGAACGCAAAAACTGCTTGTAAGTTATTTAGTTTATACGCAAAGTCCATTATTTACTTTATTTGTATCTAACGTAATAACGTGTCTCAAATTTACAGCGCTATTGCCCTTGGACACCAACCTTCTCCTCCTGGTGTACTTGCCAAAGTGCAGGAGATAGTTGCTCTCATTCCTCCATCGACAGTCACGTCGGGTGGAACACAACCTCCATCACTAAAACTGTGCTTGTGGTACATTTTTTATTTGGTTATTTACATGTCTGCACTTATTTATATCTTATTAGTCTGATGATAACTTATCGATGTTCATTGTAGCCATGTCAACTGATGGATCTTTTCACGAAGTTTATTTCTGCAAATACCTTGAAAAATCTGGAGACATGTGCAATTCTTTCAGGGACTTTGGTAGGCTTTTCATTTTGTATCATTAAGTGTTTTGGACTGGATACTTATGATATTTTGCCTATTGTTTTCATTTTTAGGTTCATGATTAGTACCACATCACTGAGATCATCTTCCTGAAGCAAGAAGCGAAGGCAAACATAGTCAAAATTACATTCTGTTACATTAAGTAGTTTAGAAGATTTTATCTTAGTACTCATCCTTGCATTGCATGCTTTGTATGCAGTGTGATGCGTTAAACGAAGAAGAATACTTAAATGTTCAATCTAGAAAATTGCTAATGACATTAGGGTAGATTCACGTAAGTAAACATCTCACTTTTCTAATTAGTATTTTATGTTTGAATAGTTCTAATGTGTGATTGCTTTACATTTCAGTCACACCAAAAGCAATGGTATTTGTTTGTCGTCGGTTGACCTGCACACTCACTACCTTTACCAGGTGTTGCTGCCTGAAGCAATTGCAATTATCGTAGCGCCAACAAACAAAGTGTGGTATATTTTTTTCCCTTGTATAGATTCATATTACTTTCCGCTTATGTGCTAAATTTTCCCTTTGCATTTTAGCATGCACGACATCTTTCGGTCAACTAGTGGGCGGTTAGGGCTGCTCAGAAATTGTAAGGAGATCAACTTCTACCATCACAAAGATCTACCTGATAAAAGTTCATTGTTCGCCAAAGGGTCCAACATATACGTGGACCCATAGTTGTCATTTACTATCACAGAATTGTGGAAGAAATGTATAAGGTAGAGGAATGCTGACATTCTGCTGAGGAACGTCAACGTTCTGCTACAGAAATAAGTCATTTTGCGAGGGAAAGTATGATGTTCCACCGCGGAATTTCAACTTTCCGCCGTGGAATGTCAACATTCTGTCGCGGAACGCTGATGTTTCTTGGCGGAACGTCAGAATTCCATGGTGAAACGTGGACGCTAACTCTAGTTCTAGTAAACTGCAATTCCACTTACTTTGGTGCTAATCTATCTCAATACTACTTTGTCCAAAATTACATTTTCATACTAATCAATTTTCATGCACCATCAACAACCAAATTATCAATTCTGTTACAACCATATAATGTACATGTGTATTACAAATGCAAACTAAATTATCAATTCCATTACAAGCCATATAATGTACATGTGCACTAAGAATGAGTGTGTCCTGGGCTGGTAATACTCACTCAAGCTTGTAATGCGGGCAAACTAGCATATTTCAAGGAAGGTTAAGGTCTACATTTGTGTTTGTGGACCTTGCGCATCATACTCATGCATAACACATTACAAATAAAATTAGAATAGTTAAAATAACACATGAAAACGTAAACACAATAATGTGCTCTCTTGCGTCTCGGGAACTATGTCGAGAAATATTTTGGGGCTCCCACATGCACATGACTCGGGGCCTCCACCTTGACACGTGCGAGAATTGTGCCCCACACTGAGCACACGTCATGTTGAGATGTCTCATGGCCAGCATTATTCAGGTGGACAAAGTGGGAGTACATAGTCATGTATGTTTCCTGGTGGTAACACTCATACACAAAGTTCTCGGGAGATCTCCTCATAAATTGCATACACAGGACTACATCGACACACGGAATGCTATTCAACTCCCACTGGTAATCATTACAAATATGCGTGTCATAATCGACAGCATATTATTAATTACCATTGCTCACTTGAAATTGGGGAGCGCCTGAAAAAATAGGACTCTAGTTTTGACCAGCAAGTTGTAGTTTGGCAAGCAGATTCTTGACCTACGGATATAAAAGGTCCATCGACTGCGCATCTTTTCATGTTTTTTAACAAGCCTACTTAAGATGCACTTTCTTATAATCTTGAACATACTGAGAATCTATTTATCTTGTGTTGGTAGGATGCAGGAGTTGAAGAACTCGCTCAAGTTGTTCAAGCTTATGTTGCACTTTGGGATGGAGCTGAAGGCGTATTTGGCCAAAAATCTCGCATTTATTCCTTCTAGATATGCGTGGGTTGCCGAGTCAAGCAAAAATACCTTCCTCATCTCTCTCTCAAAGTGCGCTAATTTTGTGGCACTAGAAGCACCTCACATTACATCATTGAACAACCTACCTTTAAATTGTTTTTGAAAATTTGCATACAGGCGTCGGATTTAGAAATGATGCTCCTTTTGCCCTGCAAACTCTCTTACAACTAGCACCAGCCCCTACAAAAATTAACAGTACGATTCAAACATTGGTACACAACTCATAACATAAACATAGATGGTAAAAACAATCAATCGTACATTTTGTCGATAAAAAATGATTGGCCACCCATTGCCAGATTGGGTATTTAGATCCTCGAGCAACAATTCCAAAAATCAACTCCAAGAATCCCTACATTCTACTTCAACCACTGTTACTGCAATCAGATAAATCCCATCGCTCCTATTGATGTTGAAAGCAGTGAACAGGTGGCTCGGAGTCGATTCCTTAAGTGGCAATCATCCAAACAAATAATTGGTCTATCACAGTTCAACAGCCCCATCTTACATGTAGCCCAACACATGTACAACCTTTTAAATGTAATCATCTCTAGCTGAACACGCTATGAGCTTCTAGGATTAGACCTCTGAATCTCTTCGGCATACGATCATATGAGCTTGTATTGCTCATTGTCATCCCCTTCATTCATTTATTTGGCCGTATTTCTTGCCCTTCTACCAAGGCTGGCTGTAATGTTCATGTTAAAATTCTTCCTGACTATCTCAATTATAGAAGGAAGGTCCCAGTCAGCCTCACTTTTAAATATGTCCAAGTAATGTGTTGCCACCCATTGGTGGCTTTCCATCTTTCTTGAGCAAGTGTGAATGTAGTTATAGCTCTTTATTTGAAACATCATTTCACCTTGCATTTTGAGGAGTGCATCCACCATGTGCATCCTTCTTGGTAGGTAGCCCTCAACCGATGAGACTCGTTGTGTGTGAATTTTATGTCGTACCCATTCTTCAACTCATGATCAACAATTTCTTCTCTAATTTGATTCAATGAACTATACTTCTTGTCATTCTACTTGTGGTGGTCATCAAGGTCTACTCTCGCCCATGACAATGTCTTTGTCACTTGATTTGCATAATGAATGGAGCTCCTCCTTGTCTAGAGTTACCGAGACGGAATGCACCACTATAGCAGCTTCGTCTCCAATTGCATGTACATCATGTGCCAAACTATGGACATGGGCTTCACTTCAAATGGGCAGTTAACAGATTCCTGAACACTCCTAGATGCCATTGGTGTTCAATAATTACTAAGACTTGAACTTGACCTTCATACGATACTCTTCAGCTCTCAGAAAGCTCTAGGGTTTAATAATCGCTTAGAAAATCGTAGTGTGAATTTATATAAGGCAGATGATGTATGATGTTCCACTGGAGAAAATTGTCATTCCATGACAGAAAATTAACGTTCCGTGGAGGAACGTATGATGTTCTGCGAGGGGGAACTAATGACAAGGACATTCCACCGGGGAACATATGACGTTTTGTGGAGGAACAACAAACAAATATCTTCATATTTAGCATTGACGTTTTGCAGAGGACTGTGTAGTGTTCTGCCATGGAACAAAAATTAAAACGTTTAATGGCAAGCATGATAGTCATGTTTGCGGCGTCTATTTTCCATAGTTTAGTGATTAAGTTGTTAGCAAAAATACTTTAGTAGTTTACTTATCTTTAACCATAAAATACAGTGGTTGATTTGTTAATTTTCCATTTAAATACATGAACAAGTGGACCCCTGCCCTAAAAAATCTCTTGAAATTCCTGTGAACCACATGTGTGGGCCATTCAAAATTATCTCTTAAAAGTTTTTCTTTTGAATAGGGCAATACAAAATACACAAACATTTCCAAATTTTCATTTGATTTATTCTTTTGTGGTTGAGATAAACTTATTCTCCTTTCTTCTCTCTATTTTCCTAAAAAATGCAAATTTATGTTCTTTCTTTTTCCTATTTGTTAGTTTATGATGCCTCAAAACCCTAATTTCGCTCTCTATTTCACTTTACGTAGTTATGTGCAAAAGATGACAAACAAGGTGATCGAGGAAAGTCGAGATTGAAAAAATATGCTCACCAAGCCTACCGAGTTAAAGGAGCCAATAAAAAAAAATCAACTCAAGTCGGCTTGCAAGCCACGACTTAAACGAGTTGGGCTGGCTGAACGAGCTAAGCAGGTTCGACTAAATGAGCCAAACCTACAATACTTAAATGTTTTAAATTTACATTAATATAATTAATATTTGTTAAAAAAATTTAGTTATTAAAATTATATAATTATTTATTATTATAATATCAAATTCTAAATATATAATAGTTCTATTCACGGTTAGTCGTTTAATTAAAAATTTATTTTATTAATGGTAATTAATAAAAAAAACCCTTGAATTATGATGTTAGTGACAAACCAACTATTAAACTAAATTTATTAACAACTAAATCCCTGAACTATGGAAAATGAATGACGAAAACATCACAATCACATTTTCTATTAAAAGACGCCTTTCAAACATCTCTCAGACGTTTGTGCCATCCGCAGAAGTTCAATTATACCCATTTACATAAAGGTGGATATCCGCTTACATTGTCTGCCAATCACAATCCACCATGTACCTTATTTCACAGATTCTACTTCACATTCGTGGACACTAATGCACCCGTTGTTGATATTCGCTCACATTGTCCACCAATCACAGTCTGCCACATACCTCATTTTGTGGATTCCACCTCATATCTCCATTGTGAATATCCGTTAACATTGTCCACCAATCACAATCTTCCACGTACTTCGTTTTTGTGGATTCCACCTCACACTCGTGGACACCAACGCTTCCGCTGCAAATACAACATAACCACCCACATTGTCTATCAATCACAATCTACCATTTACCTCATTTCATGGATTCCACTTGACCTCATATCCACTAAAACCAATGTTTCTGCGGACATCAATGTTTTCACTATAGATATCTGCTCACATCGTCTGTCAATCACAATATGCCACGTACCTCATTTCGTGGATTCCACCTCACATCTGCAGACATCAACGCTTCCACTGCAAATATCCGCTCACATTGTCTATCAATCACAATTTGCCATTTCATGTGTTTTCGTGAACAAACTTTATTACGAATATTTAATAGTTGCGTCACTAAAAATTGGATAATAGATATATCTTAACTAGGTTGCCACTTATCTAATTGCCAACCATTCATTTATTTGTGACATATTAAAAAAATTACAATTTCAAAAAAATTACTTCAAATTACAATAAAAAGTACAAAAAAAAAATACAAGATCTAGTCTTCAACGTCTAAATTTTTGAAGTCTTTAAGTATTTTATCCTCTCGTTGTTGTTCTCTTATCTTGGCGTGATTCCAATCTTTGATGCAAATGAATGTCTCCACTAGGTCAAATGCAAGTTGTTCTCTTCATTCATTATACACACGTCCACCTGCACTAAAAGCAGATTCCGATGCTACAATAGAGACTGGAGATGTTAGTAGATCACATGTCATTATAAAGAGAATAAGATATGTAGTAGAATACTTTTTCCACCAATCTAAAATATCAAAATTCTCTTCTTAAGAAAATTGATAATGAGTTTCAAAATAAATATCAAGTTTATTTCGCAAAAAAATAGAATAACTTTTTGTATCTTATTTACTCTATATATCATGAATACTAAACCGTGGAGCTACAATACAACAACTACTAATAAGATGAGTCTGTGTGTGTGGAGGAGGATGTAAACAATAAACGTTAGAATATTTTATTTCATAATAATAATATAAACTAACAATTTCACTTGTTATTTGATCTTTAGTAATTAAAGAAGTAGTACTTAAATTAATAGAAATCCAATTAATCATAAAACGCGCTCCTTTTAATATATATATAGGGTCCATGATGCATGCATAACAAAAAATGGAAGGAATGTCATACCAATATTTATTAAAATTTGTTTCTATTTAATTATAAATACTACTAAATTCAACTATTTGTCAATATTGTGTAAAAATAGATGTTGAATTTACAAAAATTTGAAGAACAATATGAGAAGTAATATAATAAATTCCATAACATTCATTTGTAGCGTCATAAAAAGATTTTTAAAAAACCAAGAAATACATTAGCAATATCACAACTAGATTTATTAAGATTAATACATTTTTTTTATTAATAAAAGTACAAATAACTTACTAATATGGACTAACATTTTTGTAATACCTGGATTTTTTGTATGAATAGTTTTAATTATGTCATGCGACAATATAGAATTTAAAAAGATTAATTATTGTCATGAATTAAGAATTTTAATGAAGGAATTAAAATAGTAGGATTATTATAATGATTGAAATTAGGAAAGTTCAAATAAATAATTTTATTTTATAGATAATAAAGTAAAATAGCAATTATTAGAGAATTAAGAAAGTCAAGTGTAATAGAATTAGTAAAGAATAATATGTAATAGTCCAAGGAATAGGAAAGATTTAAGTGTTGGTTTAGTTAATTTTATTCTTGAAATAAGGAAAATATAGTGTAGGAAGACCAGATGCAATAGACATCATTGGATGAGGTTTAGGAACTATCGTGATCAATCAAAATGGAGAAAGATGCTCTGTAGAAGTGTTTAATGGGGGAGGCCATTGAACCGTTAGATCGGTTTAGCGAAAGAAACGTGGATTGTTGAATTTAAGAAATACAATTTCACGAAAGTGTTTGATGTCATTTGGGTGTAAAAGGATGCTAAACTGTAAGATTANAACATGGCAGAAGCGTAAATAAAAATCATTTACTTAAAACATAGCGGAAGCATAAATAAATCGTTTAAGAAAGAAATACTAAACAAAGCAAATACTGCGTTCAAGAAATGCAACTAACAATTAAGTACCATTTAATTACAACTGAGTTCTCATTTCTCTTTTTAGCCGGCCAGCCACGAGTCTCGCTCGTGTAAATCCCTCATCCTTGCATTATGATCTGTTCATTGTCTTTGCATACAAGTACTTACACCACAAGTAAACTGTAAGCCCAAAGGCTTAGTAAGGAAAAAGGTTTAATGCAATGTGAGATGTCTCTCTTTAGTCCTTATTGGAATGGGGGCCACCCAAACCAATCCTTTCATTACGTTATTCGTTCGTTCTTTACTTTACTTTCGTTCATTCTTTCATTACTCGTACATCGAGTGGGAGATTGAAGGAGCCATATAGGATGAAATAGTTGATCGAATCAACCTCCTATGGACAACTAGGTCCCGTTCCGACAAGTTAGGGGCTGTGCCTAGCTGCCAGACTAGACCCAACTACCCATCCTCCCCAACTCCCCATTTCTTTCATTTTCTTAACATTTTACCTCACTTAATGCATGCTTGAGTACCACTCTGGTGGCACTCCCTACTGGTTTCTATTAACATGATGCATGACCATACATTCTCATCATAACATGATACATGATGCAACATAACGTAATCATTATCAAAAATCAAAGTGCGCATAAAAGAAAGTAACTAAATAGTAGGAATTGAAAGCGCATTTAAAAGGAAGTAAAGGACGGAACAATAAGAGACGATAAAGTAAACATGCGATGAACTACAATGAACTAAACATGTTATTAATTGACATGCTAGTTATCTTAGTTAATTTACGTGCTCAAGTAGAATTGTCATTTTAGTTAGTTGTCTTAATTAATTGGCATGCTCAAGAAGATAAGATAATTATTCTAGTCCTTTAGCCTAGTTATTTCCTAATTGATTTACATTCTCAAGTTAATATGCTTAAATTGACTAGCATACTTATACCTAATTAACATCCTTAAGGCTAATTAACATGCTTGAAGAATAATTACATGCTTCAATTTAGTTAATTAAACATTCTTAACTAGTAATTCAATTATTGTCCTAGTTAATTGGCATGCTCCACGAAGTAATCAACAATGGCTAATTAAACAACTATCTAAACACGATTACCCTAGTTGAGTTAATTAACATATTAAGCATGCTTAAGGCTAATCAATTACTAACTAGCATACTCAACTAGTAAATTAATTAACATGCTTAAGGATTAGTTGTTAATTAAACAACTAGTTAAGTAAATTAATATGCTTGAGTAATAGTTATCATGCTCAAGTAAATTAACATTCTTAAGTCTAATTAAATTATTTTCATGATTAGATTATCTAAATTGGTTAACATGCTGGTTAATTTAACATGGATATCAGACAAAGGAAATGGTGGATCGTTACATATTTTGAATGAAAGGAATGACAATTGCATTATCTCAGAGAATGCAAACTAGATGGCAAATAAATAATAATTAACAGAGCATTTAAGGGAAACTTTTAATCCATTCACGCTACTCATCATTCACGCATTCATCATTCTCTTCTCTATTCTCATCACATTCGGACATTGCCCATTCATCACAAAACTAACAAGTGTAGTAAAGAAAACAACTATCAATACAGGAAATCTACACTGTCAACCAACAAGAAATTAACGATAGAATATTATCTAAGGGATTATAGCAGTAACAAGTAGCCAAGAAATCTACACTAACAACCAAAGAATTATCTACAGAGCATCAACAAAGGAATAATCACAGTAACTCATTCAAGGAATTATCACCTAACAACCAACAAATCAACAACTAGCAATAAGCATTTTAGGGACACTAAAACAAAACTCACGCACTCTACTTGCGGTGTAGGGCCTCCAAATGGCCAAGACACACCCAAATTTCTTACCTCAATTCTTTATCGTGTTTAGCACCTAATCGTTATCCTTCTTCGTCTTTCCGATACCTTCACAATTCAAACATTTAACATTAATGATTAAGACCCATAACTTGAATAATGATTCTAAGAGTTTCTTTAATGCCCAAACGAATCCTATCGATTGACACGCCTAACATGCCAATCATAGCGACTTCGTTGTTTTCTCCATACATAGTCTAAGGCAACAGAGGCAAAAACTTTCATCACAATTTCACTTTACAACAGCAGGGAGGAACCATTAAATCAACAACTAACAGAGAGCTAAATCCAACATGTTTGTGCTTTCGGAAGTAACCAACAGAGCATAACTTGAAGCATTCCAATATACCATTACTCAAACAGTTCCAACAGTTATATATTTTCCTAATTAACATTCAGAATCAAAATCTATAACTTAACAACTTAATTCTCGTGACAGTACCTCGCACAATAATTATTTAGGGTAGAGTCAATCAATAGCACAAAGTACACCCATTTTAAATAGAATCATAGAACTTTATTCCAACTTGAATTAACGAATTAGAAACTCATTAACAGAACCAAAAGCAGAAACCCAACATCACTGTCAAACTTCATCCGAAAACATAAACCAAATACCAAAATAGCCGAGGAAGAAAACTCACCAAAAGCTCACGGCCATTCACTTCCATCTAGCAACCCGCTCCTCTCTCTTCCTCTCCTCTATATATCCACACCAGGAAGGGTCACTCTCTGCCAATTCCCAGAAGGCAGAGAGCACGCTCGACAGCAATTCCACAAATCCATCCAGCTTTTTAGAGGTTGTCCACCACGCGGAGTGCGAATCTAGGTTGGAAAAGAAGGGCCAAAGTGGAAAATTCATCCTTGATAGCAGAGGGCTCAACCCGACCGACAAGACTGGATTTGGACGCAACTGGGTCCCAAGTCGCCATCCACACCTGTCCGCGATTACCCCTGCCCGCCACAAAAATCGAGGATTCCTCTCGCCAGAAATTAACAGCCTAGTCAGCCAAATGACAAAACACCAAGAACACAAAGACTACAGACTTACCTCTACTGGTCGTCGGCAATCCTTCATCAGCAGGAGCTCCGATTCGTTCATCCTGCAAAGCCCTAGCTACACCCGCATCGCAGTTCCTTGTCGCTCGCATAGCGCCTCCTGCTGGGAAGAACCTGCCGGCGAGCTCTCCCGATCGCGAGATCTCCCTCTCGGTCCCTCTCTCTCATCTCCCCCGCTCGTTCTCTCTTCTCTCTCATGAATGGCCGAAGGCCATTCTTTGGTCTTCAGCGCAGAATGGCCTGCGGGCCATTCTTCTCCCTTTTAACACACTGGATCGATTCACAATGAACTAGTTCAGTGAATCTCCTCCCTCCCCCAAAATTATATCCCCAAACCTTACAATTTAATTCATTAAATTAACATCTATTTTAATTACTTAATTCTTCATTTTATTCATTCAATTCATCTTTAATTCAAAACAATTGTAATTAATCCCAAACATTATAACTTAATTTATTAAATTAATATTTATTTTAATTACATTAATTATTATCCAATAAGTTTTCATTAAATTATAATATCTTACGAATACGTTCTTGGTAATACCCAAATAATTATCCAATAAATCCGAATATCCCCCATTACTTTCTAATTATCCTTATTAAATTATATTATGAACAGTCGGAGTATTACATTTGGCCTTTGGCTGCATCACAAAGTGCTAGGGTAAGATAGTATGTTTTGATGACATGTTAGGATGCCTACGGGCTTTGTTTCAAGAATGTTTTTTTATTAACTGTTGGATGCCGATGAGTTGTGCTTCAAGGATATGATTTATTAACTATTATTATGATTTTCTAATTAGAAACATGTAATGTTAGGATAAAGAGTGTTGACTTTGGAGATGCTTCAACTGTAATAGCCCAAATTTTTATATTGAAATTTATTAAGAATAATTAGAAATTAATTAGGGGTATTTGGATTTGACGGTGTATTACCAAGGACGCAACCATTCGGTTATAATTTAAGAGAACTTATTGGAGGTCTAATTGATGGAAATCAATTTAGGAAAATGGAATTAAGAAATTTAAATTGGACCTCTAATAATCTTTTAACGATACTTGGATTAAGTCGAGAGTTACAAATTGTGTCACTAATATTTGACACTTAAACATATGTTTCTTTATAACACTAATTAATTAAGGTTAAAAATGAGAAAATTAAATTGAAGAGGGGAGGGAAACCTAAACCGGTTTAGGCTATGTTGGCTCGGATGGGAAGATAAATGAAGGTTCTTCTTTTAGCCTTTGGCCATTCAGGCAAACCAAGCCCGAAGAGAGAAGAACGAGAGGGAGAGAAAGAAGCTCAAGAGGGAATGCGGGAGACAGAGCGAGAGTGAGTGACGACGAAGCTCGGGCTCGGTTTGGGCGGCTTCCTGCGACGGTGAACGTGCAAGCAATGGCGGTGGCAGCATCCTGGCAAGTGGCAAACAACTGGGGCTCGCAGGTCATCGATTTTTGGGCATCAGGCCGATGTTCGACGAACGGTGAGGCGACGGTACGACGACAGATCGGCGATGACGAGGGAGAGACTACTCTGTTGTGTTCGGGTTGGCGGTCCACTGGGCAGTGGTTGGTTTGGCTCCCAGTTTAGTCCAAACAAGTACTTCTTCCTTTGGCTTTCTCAAGGTGAAAACGAAAACAAGTCCAGTGTGGGGAACATCCTCTTAAAAGTTGGAGAGGTTGTCGGGCATGTTGGGAGCTACACTCTTTGCCTTCTGGGAGTGGCAGAGAGTGTCTCTTGGTGGTTACTTATAAGAAACAGGGAGGAACGAGAGACAGAACAATTTTGAGGGAAGGGAAGCTGGAGAACGAAGCTCTCGGGTGAGCTTCTGCGCGAGGAGAACTGCACTCCGAAAGGCGGAGCTGCTGCTTGCCTCGGGTGCTCTCTGGTGAGTAGTTTCCTTCACCCTATTCTTGAGTTTACATATTAGTGTTATGCAATTAAGATGAAAGATAAAAATGTGCTATTGTTGTCTTGATTTATTCTCTCGATGGTGAGTAGTTTATGTGGGAGGATTTTGTTTGGAAAATATAATTGGATGCCCTCTATTGTTTTTCCATTTTTCGCTATGTTTATGGCCAATAATGGGTAAATAGACTCTGTTGTTAAGGATTAATCTCTGTTGTTCAGCCTTTAGATTCTGTTTCAAATGATAGTCCCACGTTGATTTAGATGTTGTCTTGTTAAGGATTTCTGGATGAGTTTATTGACTCTATTGGGTTTTTATTTTTGACTCTATAAATGGATTCTGCCTCTTATTGTTCTGTTTGTTATTGTTTTGGATCATGTGTTGGATGAGTTTTTCTTTGGTTAAATTCTACAAGATTAGAAAACAGACTATTGGACAATGATTGAATATATTACCCTCTACTGTCTGCTTTTGGTTGTGTGAGGAACGTTGTTGGATTGCTGTCTGGTGACGGATGGGGAATGGTTAAACTCTGCTAGTGGTAGTGTTTAAAATCCTTGTTATTGTGATACTTCTAGAAATTGTGAAATATTATACTTGGATGCATTGTTATGTGTAGGAAGAATATGTTAGTTAAGATAGAGTTGGATTCTGTGTTGCTCTTCTATTTGGAAAAGTTATATTATGTTTATGATACAAGTAAGAAAGAAAGTGGAGTAACGTGATTTTCTAATATGCTGCTGGTTATTGTCGTGTGATAAGTTATTTCTAAACAATATCAAACGGAAATAAGATGTTAAGTTGGATTATATTAAAGAAATCGTTGTTGACCTCTATTGGTTTTGTTGTTGGTGAGCTGTTGCGACTTGGAATGGAGGTGGAGTTATCTGATGTTGGACTGCTGGCTGAGGGTGGAGAGCTGTTGCCGAGAGCTTCTCTGCTTGATGGGTTAAAAAGGGAAAAAGGATAACTAATAAGCGCCAACCGCGATAAAGATTTGAGGTAAGGAAATTAGGTGTGTGTTGGCCATTTGGAAGCCCTACACCCCAAGTGTGTGTTCGTGATTAGTGTCGGTTTCGCTTGAATGATTCTGTAACATCCCGACTTTTTATCAGAATTTAATAAATATAATTGGAGCATAATCTGGGCATTTTAGATTAATTAGATGATATCGGGGTATTACCAATGACGTATTCGTTAGATTATAAATTATGAAAAATTAAGGTAATTAAAATAAATATTAATTTAATAAAATAAATTATTATGTGGGATAAATAATCTATAGGAGATAATTAAATAGAGAAATTAGAAATTTCTAGAAAATGAAATAAAGAAACAAGATTAGAGAATTAAATTGAATCGAATAACGTCATGGGTAATGTTCGGATTAAGTCGGAAGTTGAAAATTGATTAATTAATATATATATATATATATATATATATATATATATATATATATTAAAGGAAGAGAAAGACACGTTAGAAGGGAAAAATGCCAAAGTTGGAATTTGAAGAAAGAAGGGTATTGGAAGACAGAGGAGAAACTTTAGATTAAATTAAAGAAGAAAGTGATTGAAGTGAAGGAAAGGAGTCAGACCTGGAAAAAAAAGGAGAAGAAATAGAAATTAAATGAAGAAAATAAAATTGGGTAAAGAAAGGAGAGAGGGCAGCAGGTTGCACGGCCAATTTGAAGAAAAGGGAAAGTGATAATTTCTTCATTTTACCTTTAGCTGCAGGAGACTTTGAGGGAAAGGAAAATAGGGTTTTTCCTTCCTCCTCATCTCTGTTTCCTACGGCCGACAGAGGCGATTTGTGAGAGGGAAAAGGAGACACAATGGCTACAACTCGAGACGAATCGGAGCTCCTGCGGTGGACGATTCTAACAACTATTGGAGGTAAGCTTGGTTGGGTTTCTCCTCCTCTGTATTTCGGTTGATTGTTCGATGGTTGGTGGCATTGTAGGGACAGAGTCCGACGATGGTTGCCAGTGTGGCGTTCAGTAGAGAGAAAAAGGGCAACGGTTCTGGCTTAGGTTGTTGGGCCGATTGGGCGGGTCGATGGAGCAACTGGGCCTGGGTTGTTGGTCGGCCCAATCTGATGCCCTCTCCAGGTGAAAACGATTGCAGGCAGCGTGGGAAACAATTTCTGAAAAGCTGGAAAGGTTGTTGGGTTTGTTGGAGAGCTACACTCTCTGCCTTCTAGGAGTGGCATAGAGTGTCTCTTGGTGGTGATTTAGAAGAAGGGGGAGGAACGAGAGACATAATGATTTTCAATGAAGGGAAGCCCGAGAATGGAGTTTTCGGGTGAGCTTCTGCACGAGGAGAACTGGGCTCTGAATGGCGGAGCTACTGCTTGCCTTGAAGCCCTCTGGTGATCAATTTCCTTCATCCTATTCTAGAGTTTACAGATTAGTGTTATGCAGTTGAGGTGCAAGATAAAAATGAGCTATTGTTGTCTTGATTTATTCTCTCGATGGTGAGCAGTTTATGTGGGATGATTTTGTTGGAAAATATAATTGGATGTCCTCTATTGTTTTTCCATTTTCTGCTATGTTTATGGCCAATAATGGATAAATACAGCCTGTTGTTGAGGATTAGCCTCTGTTGTTCAGCTTTGGATTTTGTTTCAATGATAGTCCCATGTTGATGTAGATATTGTCTTGTTAAGGATTTCTGGATGGGTTTATTGACTCTGTTGGGTTTCTATTTTGACTCTGTAAATGGGTTCTGTTTCTTATTGTTCTGTTGGTTGTTGTTTTGGAACATGTGTTGGATGAGTTTTTCTTTGGTTAAATTCTACAAGATTAAAAAGCAGACTATTCGACAATGACTAAATATATTACCCTCCGCTGTCTTCTTGTGGTTGAGTGATGGTAAATGTTCTTGGTTTTGGTTAAGGATATTTCAAATGGGATGTGCGTTGTAATGGGAGGTTTATATTCTGTTGGGGTGGTGTCTAGATTATAAAACGTTATGAAGTGACGAATAAGGATTAAGGTTATAAATAATGATGAAGTGGTTAATGATAAACGTTTCTAATGTGTGAAGGTAGCAGAAAGACGAAGAAGGATAGCGAATAAGTGCAAACTGTGAAAAAGATGTGAGGTAAGGAAATAGGGGTGCTTTGGCCATTGAGGCCCTACACCACAAGTGTATGCGTGAGTTTAGTGTTAGTGTTCTTAAATGTTTACTGCTAGTTGTTAAGTAGGTTGTTGTCTTAAAATGCTTATTATTAAAATGCTTATTGCTAGTCGCTGAGTACTTGTTTGGTAAATGATAATGATTCCTGCTGCATTCCTTGATGATTTCCTTGAATGTTCTTTCGTTGATTAGTTTGTGCATTGTATTTCGTAAATTCATTTAAGCTCTGTGATATCTCCCTTTGTTAATGTGTTATGTTTCATTGTATGTTAAGTGATGCAAATGTATTGCTAATAGTGAATTGATAAATGAAAAAGGAGTGATAAATGATTAAAGCGTGAAACGAGAAATGCTCACTGTCTAAGTACTTGTTGTTTAATTCCGCTGTTATCATTATTATGCACGTATGCTTAGTATCTTACTTGTTGTTACTTACTAAGCATGTAATTAATTAGGATAATTAATTAGCATGTTAATTGACTAATGCGTACCCTATTAACGGAATTTTATGTTCAATATATCAACTAACATGTTTAAGTGATTAACTAACATGTTTAACTAGCATGTGTAAATCGATTAACAGCATGTTAATTATCTAGCATAAGTAACTTGATTAAGAACTAAGCATGTTAATTAATGTTAATCAATTGGAATCGAATTTACAATTATTGTTCAAGCACGTTAACTAACTAGGAAAATCATCTAATTAGATCTGAGCATGATTAACGATTAATGAATTAATCTAGCAAGCATGTTTAGGGTAATTTAACTAATCCTATAATCTAAGCATGCAAAGAATTAATTATGTGAATTGGGCATGTAACTTAACTAAGATAACGAACTAGAACATTTAACTTATGTCTCTTGAGCATGTAAATGGATGAAGGAATTAACTAAGATACATAATTAGGATGATAAACGTATTCAATCATTGAGCAGGCAAATTAACTATTTAGGATAATAATGGTACCCTCTTGAGCATGTAATTAATTAGGATAATTAACTAGTCTATTAATGATAGCATGTTTTAGTTAATTAGAATAAAAGCGTGCGTAATCAACTAGAATAAGAGTTACCAATTTTCAAGCATGTTTCCATTATCTGTTGTCTAAGCATGTTTTCGTTAATTGTCGTTTAAAGCATTTTTCCATGTCTAGTTAGCTTAGTTAACGAGCATGATAGTAATTCATTGTATGCTTCATTACCGTTTCTTTACTGTTTGTTTACTTTCAATTATGGTTATTTATTATATTCGCAATTTCAATTATAGTTGCTTTCAATTAGTTTAATTCAATGCGCACTTCAATTACATAATCGATGCTTTACTTTTCTAAAGAGTATAATGATAAAGAGGATGAAAGGAGAATGAAGTAAATGAGAATGAGCTAAGGGTTTCATTGACTAAGTGAATGAATGACTTATGACTGCTTTTGTTATTGTTTTTCTTGTATTACTTATGGTTCCGGGTCCTTAGCAGGTTATTTTCCGTCAAACCAATACATGATTTATTAAGTAGAATAAAAACATGAAATCAATGTAGGAGCATGTTAATAACTAATTAGAATAACTGCTTAGAAATGTAAACGTAGAAAGCATGTAAATGGACTAGGAAGTTAACTAGACTGAAGGACTAAAGAGCTGGAATGTTAATCTTATCTCCTTTGAGCATGTAAATTGGTTAGCGTAATTAACTAGACCGAGCATGTAAACAAGATTAGATGAAAGCAAGTAACCTACCTCAGATAATAAATTAGAATAATCACCTAGAACAATGAATGTAGGACGCATGAAAAATGATTAGGAAGCATGTAAAATGACTAAGAAATAAATTAGGATATGATAGTATGTTTTGAGATCTCATTCTGTGTTTCGCTGTTTACGATTCAAGATTATGATCGTTCTCTGTATGTGCCTATTTTCGTTATTCCTTTTATGCGCTTTCAATTCCTGTTACTTACAATTACTTTATATGCGTACTTCAATTCTTATTAAAGTTATGTTATATGCATTGTGCGTCATGTTAGGTTGAGATCATGTTAATAGAAACCCAGTAGGGGGTACCCCCTCGGGGTGGTACCCACATGCACGAGTGAGGAAAATGCTAAGAACAAGAATGTTCGGGATGAGCAGGATACGCCCATCACCGAAGAAACCCCCCCGGCGGGATACGTCGGGAGGGAAGAAACCTTGAAGGCGGGATACGCCGGAAGGGGAGGACTCTTGAAGGCGGGATACGTCGGAAAGGGGACAGAAAAAAGGAGTTGGAGGGCGGATGGGTAGCGGAACTAGTCCGCGGCTAGGCGAAGCCCCCAACCTTGACGGGAACAGGGACCTAGTTGCAAGTAAAGGGTTAGGTTCAGTCCACTATTCCATCCCCTAAGACCCCTCAATCTCCAGCTTAATGTACGAGTAAAGAACGAACGAAGAACGAATGAAATGAAAAGAATTGGTTTGGGTGGCCCCATTCCAAGAAGTATTAAAGAGAGATATGCATAATTGTTTTTCCCCATTTCCTTACTAAGCCTTTAGGCTTACAGTTACTTGTGGTGTAGGTACAAACGACGAACAGATAATAAGTAGACGATAAACACATAATGAAGCAGGGATGAATGATTTCGCACGCACGAGACTCGGGATGACCAGGCAAAGAAAAAGATGAGTAGACGGTTGTAAATCAATGATGTTTAATTGTCAAGTTTTATTTGTTAGACGTAGTGTTTAAATTGTTTAGTATTTCCTTCTTGAACGATTTCTTTACGCTTCCGCAAGATTTGAAAATAAATAGTTTTATTTTATTATTTACGCTTCCGCACCTTGTAATTGCTTTTCCCAAACAAGTTTAAAGAAAGAGTCGGTAGCGATCCGGTTAGACACACTTTGATACGCTTTGTTTTAAAAAGAAAGAAATTTCAAATTTTTATGCATTTTAACGATTTACGAAAATCCGGATTGTTACAAATTCACTATCATTGAACTTCCTTTGTTGATAGTGTTAGTTGATTCCCCTTTACTAATGCTTTATGTGAATGGTGTTTCCTTGTTGTTAATAACGTAGATTTCTTAGTACCCTGTAGACTTATTGTTAGTTCTTCTCCTTCCTTGTCAACTCTGATGTTTCCTTTATTATTATTTTGATTATTAATGCTTCATTCTGATGGTTGCGATGAATGCTTAACGTTTGAATGAGATAAGGGTAGAACGATAAGTGTAGTAGAATGATGAACATGTGAATAATGAGGAGCATGAATGAGTCAAGAGTTCCTTTATTTGTTATGTTCCTTGCTTTTACATACTGTCCAGTTTAAATCTCTTTCCATGCGTAAATTATAAATTGTTATTCCAACATCAATGTATATATTGCTTTTGTCGTTCTTATTGATCCATGTAGATGTAGATCTTGCCACTGCTAGCATGTTTACTTAAATCGCAATCATTAGCATGGTAAATTAACTTGGTTATGCCATGCTTACTTATTAGCTAGACCACCATGCTTGATTTATTAACTAAGCTAAGTTATTCTATGAGTTGATAATATCACACATGTGTTAAATTCCTAAGCACATTTAAATGTTAATTAGAATTATAATTTCAACTGCAAGCTGAGCATGCTAATTAACTTAACTAAAGTGATTAAGAGCATGTTAATTTACTCAATTGGAGTCACTGATTAGACTTGAACTTGTTTAGTTTATTAATTTACTATCTAGTTTTTGAATAACGAGTTCAAGCATGTTTAACCAGTTGTACAATGAATAATCAATTATTGAGCATGTTTAGTAAGTAGCATGTTGAATTAGTTGAGCATGTTCACGTGTAAATCAATTCAAGAATGTTTAATCAATAACTAAACCCTGAGTATGTTAGCTAATTTATTGAGCATGTAATTAACTAGGATAATAATTAGACTATTAAATACAACACGTTTAACTAATTAAAATAAAAGTATGCGTAACCAACTAGAATAAAGATTACCAATTTACAAGCATGTTTCCGTTATTCGTTGTCTACAGCATGTTTCCATGTTTAGCCTAGCTTAGTTCAATGAGCATGTTTAGTAAATTATAATTTGTCGTATGTTACTTTATTGTCTTATCTTGTTCACTCATTGATTCAATTCGATATCATAATTGTTCCCTGTATTTATGTATGCTTTCAATTATTGTTATTCATACGCGAGTCCAGTTATAGTACTTTACTTCAATGCGCATTTCAATTTCCATTAATGTATGTTATAATACATTATGCTTCATATTAATAGAAACCCAGTGGAGGGTGCGCCGCCACCACCCCCCCCCCC
>CM039471.1:19558341-19701516 GCA_022433065.1 Begonia loranthoides
CCCCGGGGTGATGCCCACATGCTTGAGTGACGAAAAATGCTAAGAAAAGAATGTTTGTGATGGGTAGGATACACCCATCACCGAACAAACCCTCCAGCGGAATATGCCAGAAGGGAAGAAACCCTGAAGGCGAGATACGCCAGAATGGAAGGATCCTTGAAGATGGGATATGTCGGAAAGGGGACGAATGCTAAGAAAAGAATGTTCGGGATGGGCGGGATAAGCCCATCACCGAAGAAACCCTCCGGCGATATACGGCAGAAGGGAAGAAACTCTAAAGGCGGGATACGCTGGAAGGGGAGGAACCTTGAAAGCAGGATACGCTAGAAATGGAACAAAAAAGGGAGTTGGAGGGCGGATTCCATCCCCTAAGACCCCTCCAATCTCTAGCTTGATGTACGAGTAAAGAATGAACAAAAGAACGAACGTAATAAAAAGAATTGGTTTGGGTGGCCCCATTCCAAGAAGAATTAAAGAGAGATATGCATAATTGATTTTCCCCATTTCCTTATTGGGCGAAAGCTCACGTCCTTACTTGTGGTGTAGGTACAAACGACGAACAGATAATAAGTAGATGATAAACACATAATGAAGCAAGGATGGATGATTTTGCACACACGAAACTCGGGGCTAGCCAGATAAAGAAAAATATGAGTAAACAGGTGTAATCAAATGATGCTTAATTATCAAGTTTTATTTGTTAAACATAGTGTTTAAATTGTTTAGTATTTCCTTCATGAACGACTTATTTACGCTTCCGCAAAGTTTTAAACAAATGGCTTTATCATTTACGGGGGATAAGCCCATTAGTACGGTTATGTCGGGGCTTGATTGGAGTTCATAAGGTAGTTGCGCATTGAGTGTACAATACTATCGAAGGTCCCAATAAGAGGGACTGTCTTGCCAAAGTTCATGAGACTAAGTGGTATGTTTCCCATAGTCTTCCCATAAGAATCTTGACTAACGTTGCGAGGTTATTAAAAGAAAGAAAAAAAAAAAGAACAAACAAACATGTTTTTACAAAAGTGCATCACATACTCATACCATATTGTGCATCTCTTATTGAGTATTAGGCTTATAGGTAAACTTTGTGATAGGTAATGATGGAATTAGAGGGCAACATGAAGATAGAAATAATTGATAGCACGGTTGAAGAGGAATTCTCATGGGCAAAGATAAAGCATTGTCGAAGCAAAGTTGACCTGTTGGTGAGGATTTGAAGAAAACAGAAGAAAAATAAAGACTTTACATTTTAATTATGTTTTTAATAAGTTGATATTTAGTTTGAATTATTTATACTTATTTTACGAAGGGTTTTAATATGATGGATTTTAAAAGTGATTTATTTTAAATACTTCCGCTGTGTATGATTTGAAAGGTATGATTTTTATGTATAATGTATTTTTTTTAAAAAATAGCAAGAAAAAGATTTTAACGCTACAGGGCATTACAATTTTATAACATTAAATAATTTGAATTCCACCAACTATATACGTTGATTTTTAATTTTCTTGGTCTAAGTTAGGTAGCTTTACAAAATTCTTTATATTCTTGTTGTTTTGATTAGACCCTATAATGTAAGAAATTGCGGATCTAATTAATTATATATGAGGTGAAATATATGTCATATCATCTTCAACAACCAAATTCAAAATATAACACAACCATTTCATATGAAAAAGAGAATCATGAATAATATATAATCGGAAATAATTTCTAAAATGGGAAACAACAACATCGTTAGACTAGTGTTGTCAATAGTTATATTAAAATTCTATCTCTAATAGAATATTCTTACAATATTTTGATAATATATCTATAAATAAAGATACCAGTGTGAAGATATTCACAGCTACGAAATCATAAAATTCTTTTATTTAATTATCAAGATTCATCAATAAAATAAAAAGTTACAACTATATAACCTACAAGATTACGTGCACTCTATAAATCAAACGTAATACAAATAGACATTAAAGAGGCATTTGCAAAAAATGTAATCAATTCATTTTTCATATAATAAAATATTTTAATAATATTGTTTCTCGTTGTACTTCTAGGTACACGTTTAAAAGTAGGAGTAATATACTCTTTCATAAAATTTTCAAATACTTAACTATTGGTGAATGATAAAGGCAACTCGGATTGTACTACAAGTTTTGTTATTCATTCTCTCATTATATTTTGTGAATATGTAAAAGTGTTTCTACCATTAGCATTCAATTGTGTTTGTGTAGGACCTCTTATTTGCTCATTTAAGTGACAATTGTGAAAACATCTACCAATTGTGCTAGTTCAACTACCGAAAACATATGCATAATTTTTAATACAGTATTGACATTGAACTCTAATTTCCATTTTTCTACTAATTTTAAATTTTTTTACTCAAAGTGATTCCATATATTAGACATTTTATTTCTTTTTTTTTTTATAGATGAAGATATAAATGCTTGTGCAGATGATTATCTGATTGAAAATGTAAGAGCTAACTCTTTAATTTCTTTAACTTCATCATCATCATCAATATTTTCAACATTATAATTGCATGGATCATAATAATTAAAATTAAATATCTAAAGCAAAATTTAAATAATAAATTGATACCACAAAACCAACAATAGCTCGTAGGTTGTAAAACTCGCAAATTTTTAGATTTTACATTTTTCTGAAATAAATTTTTTGCTTTGATCGGGTTAATTTATTTTGTGTTGACTAGGTCTTTGCCACATGTCATGGGTCTTCAACCTTGTGTGAAGGAGTATAGTCAATGGTCAACCAGTGCTTTCCGTGTTTCCCTGCTACCCAAAGTTGTGGGATTTTGTTCAGTAAGTTCTTATTTCTGTAGATTGAGTTTTGGGTTTTTGTCAAGTTTTATTGGATTAGGATTTAAGGATTTATTTGATATTTATAATATGTTAATTTATATTATATATTCAATAAAATTTTATTTTATTTGTAAAGGAAGTAGTTTTCCTTTTTGCTGGAGGTCGACCGTCCGTGAGGAGAGGAAGAGAGATGAGAGAATTGAGGGATAACAAGTGAGTGATTCTTGTCATTTCTCCGCCTGATTCTTGTTTGTGTCGTTTTGATCTCCATCCTTTGTGAAGGACTTTCACAGATAAGTACGTTTCTAGCTTTGTTTTGCCGTTTTAATTTTTTTAATTTTATGTCAGTTTCAGATTCGATATTCAAAAATCAAATCCTTCATTGTTTTCTGGATTATTATGGTTATTTTAGAGTTTATGCAAGGTTTCACACCGATTCGGGGCAAGAATCGACGAGGGAATACATTTTACTTGTGGTTTTCATGCTGGAAAACCTTCCCCAGTCGACCAATGATTGGGTCCAGTCGACCGAAATATTAGTCGAGAGCCTTTCCGTTTGTGAAGGCTTGGATCCAATCGACCACTCTTTGAGTTTGGTCGGCCACAACCAATGGGGTTGCTCGTAGCGGTCAATTGCACCAGCAGGCCGGTCGATCGCAAATCTTGCAGTTTGGTCAATGGTCGTTTCCTATCGACTGCAATAGTGAGCTGGTCGACCGCGAAATGGACAGTTGGACACTGAAGTCTTTGGTCGACCGTGGAGGTCCCAAGTTGACTACTTTTGGCACCTTGTCGACCATGGGAGGTCCTAAGTCGACCACAAAGTGTTATTTTTCATGTTTTTGAGTTGTTTATGCGTCGGTTGGGTTTCTAGACCCGCCATAGCACTCTTCCACTATTCTTCTTGTCATTGTTGATGGAAATTTCTAAGCTTTGACATGGTTTTAAATTCAGTCGAGTTTGTGGATTTTGAGCTGACTCTTAATGAAGTCGTACTCGATTGACTCAATCTGAGTCTCCTTGCCTGTTGAGTCATTTGAGTCAGGAGTGTTGTATCTCATCGACTGCTAGGTCTTTCAAGCTCATTTGCTATTGAGTCTTGGATGGTTGCTAGTGTGTCATATCGATAGCTACAAGGTCCCAGTTCACAGTGGTCATGTCTTATCGAGACTAGATGGTCTAGATTCACCATCGTTGAGTTTTGTTGATAGCTTGGTGATCCCCGTTGACCATCGCCTTGTCATGTTGACATTGGGTGGTCCTAGTTGAATTTGGACGTGTTCAGTTAACTTCAGCTATGTCTTCTCAATTACTAAGTCATTAGGTTAGGTGTGTTGTATTCGATTGACCATAACCACGTCTTTTTGACCGGTGGATCTTTCTCGTTAATTGTTGTTGTGCCTGGTCGACCACTATTACTTCTTGGTTGACCGCACTATTTGTTTCATGGAATTCAGGTAGTGAACTTCATTCGACTTCCTCAGGCACATCTTGTTCCCGGTTAGTATGTCTTATAGGTTCAATGTGTGGCTTCTTGTCGTTCTTCGACTCGAGCCAAGAAGTCTTATGTTAATTCTTCTTATATAGTTTTGGTTACTAGTTTGGGACTTGTGTTTTGTTCCTAGTTTGTTAATACCCCAGATTTTTGTCATATTATGCTTAAGAGGAAGATGAGGATTATTGGAGACTTAAGGAACCATATTAGTATTGATATAGTTATTGATGATTTGTAGTTTAGGGTATATGAAATTTTAGTGTTTTGGTTAAGTGGTGGAGTAGTGATTTTATGTTTGTTTACAGTATGTGGATTTTCTATAACACTAGAAGAATTACAAGGGAGTGTGGTCGATCAAGAAATAGGGTGGCCAATCACAAGCATTTCAAAATATTCTATAGGCGAACCATTTTGGAAGTGGCCGATCGTCCACAGGAGGGTGATCGATCGAGTTGAAGCAGTTTTTTGAAGAAATGTGATTTGCGGTCGATCAAGATGATATTTGCAGTTGATCACAGTCTATGTAAAATATTACAAAGCAAGAAAAGTTGAGCGGTCGATCGTGTGAGCGTGTTGGTGATAGACCAACTCCTCCAAGTTTTCAGATTTACGATCGATCAGAAGAAAATTGGCAGTCGATCATGGTCTTGACAATTGTAACTCTGATCATTTGCAGTCGATCAAGTGAATAGGGTGATCGACCGGGATATCAAGAATCGCCCAGAAAATGGCTAACAGTCATCTAGAAAATGAAGTGATGCCTGGAAAGTGATTTGTCATGACGTGTCGCCTCTCCCTGTAAGTTTATAAACGTATTAGAGGGAGTTTTGGCAAAAAGAAAAAATGAAGAGGAAGAGACCATGAGAAATAGGGAGTGAGCTGTGGAGAAGAGAAAGAAACCGTGAGAAACGGAGAGTGAATTCTAGAGAAGGAAAGAGCCGTGAGAGAGAAGGAGAACTTTAGAAGGAAGTAAGAGAAACTTTGAAAGCAAAGAGTGGAAAGGAAACCAGTGAAGCCGTGAGGAGAAAAAGGAGAAAGATTTGTCTTCAAAGAGGTAAGAAGTGTGCATGTGTTTTCCCATTTTGGGCTCCATCACAAGAGGTTGGTTTGATTCTTGTTTGATGCTTGTTCTGAATAATTCGATATTATGGTCCTGGATAAACTATGTGTTGTTTTTGGAGATGCTTGCTGTTAACAGAGAATGAGTTCTAGATTTGTTGTTAATAAGAACATGTTGGTGATAAGAGTTATTTGTTGATTGATGATTGTTGTTTACTATTGGTTAAGAATATGTTTTGGGATTGTATTGTTATGCTGTGGATGATAATAGTGTTCTGCAAAGTGAAATGGTGCTCTTTTCTATTCATTTGACAAATCTTGTTGTGCTTAGAGGTTAGGGTTCGATCATGCTATTATTAGAAGAGGTACTGTTATGATATATTGTTGATGTTGCTATCATGAACTTAGGGTTTGGTTGTTGATAATCACTGTTGAGTTGAAGAAAATGTAGAGCTAGTTCTTTGTTGTGTATTGCTTGATAACCGTGAGGTAAAATATTGTAAAGGTAGGAATTACTCTCAATTATTGCTTGGGTAAACTGTTGAATGCTTTTGGTTAGTCTCTGGAGGTGCTTTTGATGATGTTGAGGTGTTGGATATGTTAAGTTATTGTTATGTTAAGTTATGGAAATATTAATTGATGTTGTTGGTTGCTAAGGGCATGTTTTTAGTGCTATGTTGTGCTGGTGTGTTTGATAAACCTTAGAGTAAATTGACTAGGTTGTTGTGTATGAATATGTGGTAGTGTATGTTTAATAGATATTAGGTTTTGAACATGCTTTTTCTTGGAGATGTACTATTTTACTATTGTTTGATATGGCTTGTTTAATCTTTGGATTTGTTAGATCTAAGTCGGGATTCCGTTGTTGTTTGAGGATGTAATGCTAAGTTGTGTGCATTCTTGCATCATTGTTTCCAAGAAAATGTAAATGGATTTATCATTCATAAGTGTTTTTATGACTTTAAATGCTACTTGTTAAAGAATATGGAAAGATAAGGTTGAGTTTGTTAGTTTGTTCTCGATTGATGTTAAGATAGACCGGCTAATGGTTGGTGATGCCATTTAAGCGTTGATGCGCATGGTCGATAGTGTGTTTTGATTGATGTCGGAACAGATTGTTGTACATTTATTGTACAACCGCTAGCAAAGCTTTTGGTCGATGTTGGAGCTACTTACTGATGGTGATGGGTCGTTGTGCATTGAAATGCACAGCAGCTAATAGGTGGTTCAATTGATGCCGATCCTTTATCAAGAGGCGTTATGCATTGATGTGAATAGCGATTAGTGAGTCTTCGATTGACGTCGGGACAAAAGCGCATTGATATGCGCATAAAAGAAAGAAAAGAAACTAACATGAAAAGGATTTTAAGAAAAATGCATTACATGTTTAATATTTCATTTCACTTCTTACTGAGTGTTAGACTCATAGTTTAAGTCTTATGATATAAGTATGCACAGTATCAAGGATAGGAGCAGTTGATGGAGGATTTACACTCTGCGGACCATGTGCCTGGCTAGGCTAAAAGTTAAAGGGAAAAATGTTTTCAATTTGTAAACTGTTTATTGTTTTTAAGTTAAGACATGTTTTCCTAAGTTGTAAAGGTTATAACGAAAAGGATTTTATTTATGCATTTCCTTTTATTTCAATTAGTTTTCAAATGCAGAGTCTTCCGCTGTATAATGTAAAAGTTTTAAATTTTATATATTTTTCAAAGAAAGAGCGTTTTAAACTACAACGTTTTAATAAAAGGGAAACAGGGTCATTATAAGTTTTGTTGTGGGGTTTTCACACTAATTTGGTTTTAGGTTCCAACGGTGTCCATGTTTCTAGTGTCTGTGTCCGACGGCGCATGCAACGGGTTTACTTGACTTTTCTATTGTCTTTGAGGTAGGGATTTTCATTTTTTTTGCACTATATTACATCATGGTTTTCAAATAACTATTTTATGGGTTACGCATATGAAAATCCGATAGGCACTATTCGACAACACGTTTATTTTTACCTATATGTACATATCTTTTCTCACATTTATTTTATCGTACATGGTATTTAATTTTATTGTGCTAGTTATATATCTGAGAGGATGAATCCTCTTTGATGTTTCCCAAGATCCCGTCACCTGAGGTCGAGCCAAGGGCTCTTTTAGTTTCTAACGTTTTATTTATTTTGTAAGTATTTCTTCTCTAGCTAACTTGGAGGAGAGTTTTAGGATCAATTAAACAAGAGGAGTTGGCACATTTGGGCTAGTGGAGGTCTTGCAATCTTTGGAGAATATTGTGGGCTTCTCTTTTCTGCCGAGAATCTGACCTCCGGTGATTCAAGTGCATTTTTGACAATCAGGACGACTTCTTTTCAACTTGGGTCCTTCATACAAATTGTAGCCAACAGCCAGAGCTTTCCAACGACGTATTGCACTTTTTATTTTGTTTTTGTTTGCTATGTCATATGTCCCTTTTACAGAGTCCAAAATCCAACTCGGATTTATTGATCTTGTGTTAGTCATGTCTAATTTCTTAAGTCAGGGTTATTTTGGCCTTTCAAACTCTTGTAAGGCCATTAAGGGTTTATATGCCCTTGTTTTACTGTTGGAACGGACTTTTGCTGAATTGAAAACAAACCCTAGAGCTTCCTTAGAGAGGAGACCCGCGGCGCCCCACCTCCATCGCCACTTCATCCATAACCCGAACTCGGTGTTCTTGAAATCTTCTTGGCCGAGTTGGAAGGGATTATATCACCTCCAATACTTCTCCTTCATGGTGATGACTGTGGTGTGGTGATAGAAGAAGTTTTCCAAAACCTTGGAGAGAGCTTCCATTCGGTTAAGCCTTGAAAGTCGCCCTCTCACATTAGGAGGATCCACGGACTCCTTGGTTGTTTTAGCTATTTCGTATTATTTCATCAAGGGGAAATTCTTGCTCTTTGTTGCTTACTAATCCATATTCAGAGTCCCCTATTATTGAATGGTATATTTATTGAATGGTAAGTGATTAGGTTCTTTTATTTGAAAAGTGCTTGTTGGCTGAAAACTATTCTGGTTAATTCTCTGCTTGGATCTTCTGATTGGATACGTAATTAAGTGACTTGCTGTTATCATTTAAGGCTAAATTGTGGTGCAGATATTATTTATATTGTTGAGCTATATTCCTCCAAGTTTGACGTTAATTGGTTGTATACAGGCGGAGTTCTAGTCGTTTGAATTTCAGACGTCGAATCCGTTCAAATGAAACTCTGATTTCGGATCTGTGTTGTTTCTGCCATAACTTGAGTTTCCGAGTGGTTATTGAGCTGAAATTTGGATATGTCATTTATGTAAGTGTTGTTGTTGTGACCTCCAAAATTGAGCTGAAGTTCACGTCTGGATTGAAAGTTATTTCCGTTTGAATTTGATTGATCATATTATTACAGATTATTATGGCCAATTTCTATCAAGTGTTTCTCGTCATTTTTGGAACACGTCACTCTTGCTGCTTTTGATGTTCTTGGTATCAAAGCATCACGAGTCTAGCCCGTACAATCTTCTATTGCATGAAAATTACTTGTGTGCATGTGCGAAATGGGTAATAGGTAATTGGTGAAATGTCCTTGGGTTTTGAATCTCTAAAGTGAAAATGGATAATAGGGTAGTGATGACATGCTTCTTGGGTTTCAAACCCCTAAACCTGCTCAGGGTATTTAGTCACACGGAGTGGAAGATTATTGGTCACTGAGTTTTGCTCGCCTAATACCTTTCCATTTGATGGGTGGCATGACAGCTCAGAGCTCGCTGGCAACCTTTATTAATTTGAATCTAACAGATGGCTAGTTACGGAGTAATCCATCATCAACAATCTTATTTATTCTTTGATTTTACATATGGTATTGTCGTCTGGTCTCTATATCGCGAGCACCATTTCCTTTGTACTCATGATGTGTTATTATCGACAGATGACCACCTTTCTATGCTATTTGTCAGATAGGTCCTAGTGTGACCATCCCTTTTCATTGATGAAGTTTTTGGCTAAAAAAATTATGTAGACTATTTTTATGATATAGTTGCCTATGTATACAACACGTTTTCTAAAATGCCTCATCGATGGATCATGGGGCCCTATTTTTTGATAAAATGATAAAAGGTTTTTAAATGTGGTTTTAAAGTCCATGTACAATAACAAGATGCACTAAACCATGATTTTTCAAAGAAAAGTAAAGCCTATTTTCTCATGCATTGCATTTAGTTTAGATTCTCTTATTGAGTTGGTCACTCATCCCTCGACATATATTATTTTTCTCAGGTTTAGATCATGAGGGTTAGTGTCTCCCTGTTATCCTCGGTGATGATTTTCCTTTCTTGTTTCATTTTTGTTAAATTTGTCGTGGTGTTGAATGGTTTCTTTTTTTGCAAAATGTGTTTCTCTTTGTTATTTTTATGTTATCTTTAACTCTTGTGATCACTTTGTGGACTCTAGACCATTTGTTTTGGGCTTTCCACTTAATTTTATATTAAGACTTTTGCTGCCAACCTTGCATTGGGCTGAGTGATCGGGTTCTCTCCAAGGATCGGGTTGTTTGACCTAGCATTTCTATCAGGTTCGCCTCTAGGTTGTAACTGAAATTTGTAGTATTAGAGCACAAGGTTCCACTGTTCCTGAGAGTGATCACTTGAGAAATCAATAGTGTTATTTTTTGGACGTTAGTCCACTATGCATGGAATTATTCCAACACATAGTTAAAATTTTGAATGAGTCAAGATGGTACTAGGAAGGCATTTGGGGTTATCTGCTGGATGATGACCCTATCTTTTCCATTCTGCATGAGTACTGGGTGTGCTCCGTTGATTGTTAAGTGAAATTTCTTTGGATTATGAGTTGTAAACTCATTTGGGTTTGTTCTTTTGTGTGGTCCTGTGTGGTTCAGAATTTAGATCTTAGTCTGAGTTCTTTTCTTTGTTCTCTTGTGTTGGCCTATGTGGTTCGGAATTCACATCTTACTTTTGAGTTTTTTTCGTCTTCCTCTTTTGTGGATGTGTGTGGTTCAAAATTCAGATCGTACTTCTAGGTTCTTTTCGTCTTCCTCTTTTGTGGGCCTGTGTGGTTCAGAATTCAAATTTTCATCTTGGGATGTTGTCTAAGTCCCTGTCCTTTTTCTTGAGTCCCAAACTTATCTTGTCTTATTTGAAACTCATTAGTCCAGGACGTTTCGTTCATAAACTTTGGATCAGTTACATGTAGTATTTATTCCATTGGTTTGGAGATCGTTGGTTGAAGTTTTTGAATGGATCTTGTTCCTATGTGTCCCAACTTGGTCTAGACGTCTGCATAGGTTGTTAGAAATACTTGGTCAGGGAACTGGAGTCATTCGATGATTTTTTACAGAGGATGACTGCAGCGGAGGCTTCCCTAACTGATGCTCATCTTGTATCTGCTTAGGAATAGGTTGTACTATCATGATAGTCACGCGCTCATTTTCTGTGACAGTCACACTCGTTTTGTAAGTAGGACTTAACTGATGGGACATCAATGTTTTTGGTTAGTCAGAATCCAAACATCCGTCTTAAAATCATTTTTCTTAGCTTTCCTCGTTCCTTAGGGTTCTTGCATTTTGGTATATTCAGGGGATCATAGTAGTTCAGTTCTTGTAACTGGTTGTTCTGTTTGAAGATCATTCAATTCATGTTAAATGTATTTTTTTGTCTCTATTGTTCCTTTCCTCGTGTCGATGTATCAGTGGATTGTGGGAAACCCTATGAATTAGGTTTCACGTCTTGTAAATTAAATTTCTTTTCTTGGAAATTGTGTTGACAATGGTAGGAGTTGAAGATAGGCAGCGATTTCCATTAGTTGGTTGAGTAAGTGTCACCACTGGGCTAGGTCCACATTGTCAGATGACTGGGAATATGGGTTGCACTTCTCAATGGACTAGTTAGAGTGTCCCTTGATCATGAGATCTGGTTCTGTAGTGGCTTACTTCTAACCTCTACTTTGACCTCGTCCGTGTTGTATGGAAGGTCTGTGTATTTCTTGGGAATCTAGGACCCTAGTTATAGGAGTTTTTTTGAATGAAGGTCATTCATGTGTTTGTGTCTTCGTATTTTGTGTTCCGTTTCATTCGTTTTCGTTGACACTCTTGTGTTGTGACAGGTGGTGTTGTCTCTCAAGCTTTGTTTTGTTTTCTGTCAAAGCCTGTCACTTCTCCCTGTTAATATGGTGTGCTTTTCCTAGTAGTTCATTAAGCTTTGTCGCTTGTCTTCCTACATCTTGAATTGTTGTTCTGATGCTGCCTACTGTTGTTTTGCTGGAGCTTCTCTTGGTGGTAGTTTTACATTTTCTTGTTCTGAAGTTGGGCATCTCGAGTTTCTAATCTTATCCTTTAGTTTGACCAATGCCCGAATGTCAGGGTTAGGTGTTGGACTTGTAGCATCTCGTCTAATATCTTGGTTAAATCCTCTAGAGATGCATGTACTAATTAGCAACATTTATCTAAAGCCGCATTGGAATTCATGGATCTCTGAGCCTTGTCAGCTTTCAAGTCCTTGTTAGGGTTATTTTCATTGTTAAATTTGTTGTTGTCTATGTGGGACATGACGCGTGTCAGGTTCGTGTTAGATGTTTTGGTCCAAGTGCGCTATGTGTTTAAGTATTGTTGTGGGTGGACCATATCTACTAGTTCCTGATTGGCGTAGCATTAAGCAACCTGCGTTGTGTGTCAAGCACTTGGTTTCTAGTAGTGTTCTAATGCATCAAGGGATAGTGGTTAACCATGAATCCGCAAAATTTGGTTTTCATTGGATGTTTGGCTACCTAACTTTGCCTTGGTTTTACTGCAAAGTCTTATCTGTGTCTTCACTAGGAGTTTTTCCACGTGTTGCAAATGTTGAGTCATCTCTTGTTGGGGTTGGTACTTGGGTAGTATGAGGCCAAGGAGTGTTGTTTGGCTGTGATATCGGTTTAGAGTATTGTTTTGATGTGGAAAGCATTCAATCTAATGCTCTAAAACTAAATCCAACTAGTAATTTTCCTTATTCTGTCTCAGACATGTTTGTGGTCGAGAGAATTTTTTAAGTTGCATCTCGGGTGTTACATGGACTCCACATCAGTTCGATGTTGTGTGAGTCGTTGTAACTAGTTGAATGGCCTTGTGTGTCTTTCATCAATTCATGTGGTTCTTACCATTTCAAATTCGGTTCGTTTGTTGACCGAATCGGGTCATCCATTTAGTCTCTATTCGGGCGACCTTTCCTTGTACTTGTTCGGTTGTCTTTGCTTCATGAATTGGTTTTGTTTCGCAACGTTTGCTTCAGTGTCAACTTCGATCGTGTTCTTAAGTCTTCATCCTATTCTAGGTGTTTTGGAAGCCTGGAAGGTAGGTATTCAAGTCCTTTCTTGGGATATTCACTTGATTTGTGTGCTATAGGTACCACATTGGATAGGGAATTTCCTAAGAGTTTGTGTCTGAGGTACTTTCATTCCTTCGGTAGCCCCTTGGATTGTGTTGAAAGTTGGGTATGAAATTCTTTAAAGTGGGGGAAAGATGTAAACCCACAAATTTTTAGGTTTTACATTTTTCTGAGTAAATTTTTCACTTTGATCAAGTCAATTTATTTTGTGTTGACTAGATCCTTGTCATATGTTGCAGGTCATTAGCCATGTGTGAAGGGGTCCAATCAATGGTCAACCATTGCATTCTGTGTTTCCCTACGACCTGAAGTTGTAAGATTTTGTTTAATAAGTTCTCATTTCCATAGATCGAGTTCCAGGTTTTGTCAGGTTTTGTCGTATTAGGATTTAAAGATTTTATTTAATGTTTATAATATATTAATTTATATTATATATTAAATTTTATTTTATGTTATTATTATTTGTTTTTTTAAGAAAGTAGTCTTCCTTTTTGCTTGAGGTCGATCGTTCGCGAGGAGAGAAAGAGAGAAGGGAGAATTGGGGGAGAACAAGCAAGTGATTCTCGTCGCTTCTCCGCCCAATTCTTGTTCATGTCGCTTCGATCTCCTTTCTTTGTGCAGGAGTTTCACAGCTAAGTCTGTTTCTAGCTTTGTTTTTCTGTTTCGATTTTTTCATTTTATGTTGATTTCATATTCGACCTTGAAAACTCAAATCTTTTGTTGTGTTTTGGGTTATTCTAATTGTTTGAGAGTTTATGCAGGGTTTCACACTGATTTAGGGCAAGAATCGGCAATGAAATGTGTTTTCCTCGCTCTTTTCAAGCTGAAAACTTTCCCCGATCGACCACTGGTTGGGTCTGGTAGACCGTTATATTGGCTGAGAGCCTTTATGTGTGTGATGGCTTGAGTCTAGTTGATCACAGACAGTATGGTTGCCCATAGCGGTTGATTGCACTAGCAGGCCGGTTGACCGCAAATCTGGCAGTTTGGCTAGTGGCCGTTGTCGATCGATCGCAACAGTGAACTGTTTTACCGCAAAATGGACAATTTGGACAGTGAAGGTCCCTGGTCAACAACGAAGGTCCCAGGTCAATCGCTGGTCAATCCTAGGATGTCCCAGGTGGACTGCACAATGTTATTTTAAATGTTTTTGAGTCATTTACACATCGGTTAGATTCCTAAACCCAACATAAAACCCTTCCACTATTTCCTTGTCTTCGTTGATAGAAATTCGTAAAATTTGGCATGGTTTGAGGTTCGGTCAAGTTTGTGGATTTCAAGCTGACTCTCGATGAAGTCGCACTCAATTGACTTTGGCATAATCTTCTCCCTTGTTGAGTCATTCGAGTCAGAAGTGTTGTATCTCATTGATCGTTAGGTCTGTCGAGGTCTTTTGCTGTTGATTCTTGGATGGCTGATGCTGTGACTTATCGATCGCAACGAGATCTCTGTTGACCATCACCGTGTCTTGTCGACATAGGGTGGTCTCGGTTGACCGTTGTTGACATTGGGTGGTCCCAGTTGACATTGGGTGGTCCCAGTTGACCTTAGACGTGCTTAGTTAACTTTAGCTGATGCACCTCAAAGTGCAAAGGAGTCGAATTGAAGAGAAGTGCTCAAACCGACTAGGTCTTATCTGCTGACAGAAATTCAAATAGGTATAACTTCCAGTGAAGGCAATCAATCATGATCAAATTTACAAGGCAATTAAAACTAACAAGGAACAAGATGCACTCAAAAATTCATGGTCAAATTCACACGAAAACGACAGTTATGTAATCGATAATTCACTGCCTGAAAAATAGAATTACATAACAGAATCAGGAATAACTTACAGTGCAGGCAACCAATCATGCTCAAATTTATAGGCCAATTAAAACTAACATGGAACAAGCTGCACTCCAAAATTCACAATCAAATTCGTACTGAAACAATAGTTATGTAATCGGCAATTCACTGTCCGAAAAACAGAATTACAGAACAAAATCGGGAACCAGATTTATAAATACTATATCTTTCAATTTTGAAGACCAATGGTCACCAAAATTGGACGGAACCTATAAGACACAAAAATATAGAACGTCTTCAAAATTCGTACTTAAAATCATCACGGAATGAAAGTTATGCAGGGAAGAAAACGCTGCTCGGAAAAAGAACCACAAACAGTGATTCGACCCTCTTCAATACAAGTTGCACAAACTCGCTATTTTAATTCCAAAGTTCACCAAAAAGATATCCAGTTCACCACAATCAAGAGGAGGTCACACCTTCAAAACACAGAATCAAATCGTTCAAAAACAACTATAACAGAAAACAAACATACAAGTTGGTCCGCAAATTCCCTAAACCCGGAACCGTGACTTCAATGGACTCTCTTGCAAAAAGACTCTCCAACTCATTTTCCACCAATCTTCTGGGTCTCCTCTCTGGTATAATACTTCTAAGAAGGTATTAGGAGAACTCGGTATAAGACTATTTGTAATGACCTGGCTTTCATTATCCTTTAAAAATGCGTGAATTTAAAACTTTTATAAAATCACCAAAATAAATCAGAGTGCCTTCCTAAAACAACCGGATTGTTAAAATCCTTTCGTTATACCCGTTATGAAAATTGTTAAAGGTATTGAAAAGCTATAGTTAACATAGTAGATTTATCAAAACATAGCGGAAGCAAACCATAGTTATAAAAACGTAGTGGAAGCACAAATATGTTCTTAAAATATAGCGGAAGCATAAGGAAATTACTTTAGGAATACTACACAAATAATTACGTATTAGTTACAAATTACTTTTCTCTTTTACTTTCCTTAGCCTGGCCAGCCACAAGTTCCCGCGCGTGCAAATCCTTCATCCCTACTTCTTTATCTGTTCATCGTTTTCTCGTACATGTACCTACACCACAAGTAAGTTGTGAGCCTAAAGGCCCAATAAGGAATTTGGTTTATGTAGTATGATATGCCTCTCTTTAGTTCTTTTGGAATGGGTCGCCCTAGACCAATCTTTTCATTACGTTTGTTCATTACTCGTATGTCGAGCGAAAGATTGGAGAAACCCTTGTGTGATGGTATAGTTTGATCGGCTTCTAACCTCCAGTGTGTAGCTAGTCCTGTTCTTGACAAAGTAAGGGTGTAACCTAGCTACCAGACTAGATCCGAACTACCCATGATGCATGTTGATACATTACGACATAACAATAAGCATAATGCATGTTGATACATTATGACATAACAAAAACAATAATTGAATAGCGTATAGAAATGAAAGTAATAATAATTGAACAGTGCATATAAGTGAATAACAGTAATTAACAACGCATAAAAGAGAACAATCATAGTAGCGAACTAGGGTATAGCAATAATAAAAGAAATGGCAGTTTAGCATGCTTCTAATAGCGAAGTCAAAAAACGAATCATGACAACAAATCAACATGCTTCTAACATTGACAGCAAATGTGATACCAATTTACACGCTTTTATGTTGAGATTTAAATCAATAAACCCTACGAGATGCTCAACGGAATTAGACATGTTCAATTATTAAGTAGACATGGAATACGTAATTTAAATGGAAACATGCTCAGCTCATTAGAAATTAGCTTATGGGACATGCTTAATAATTGGATACGACTGTAGAAATGTGCTTAATAAATTGATACTAGCTAGCTAAGTACATGAATCAATTACAAATAAGTTGACTAATGANAGTACCACCCCAAAGGTGGCACTCCCTAATTGTTTCTATTTGCATGATGCATCTTGATACATTATGACATAACAATAACAATAATTGAATAGAGCATAGAAATGAAAGTAACGATAACTGAACAGCGCATATAAATGAATAACAGTAATTAACAACTCATAAAAGAGAACAATCATAGCAGTGAACTAGGACATAACAATAATAAAAGAAATGGCAGTTTAGCATGCTTCTAATAGTGAAGTCATATAATGAATCATGATAGCAAATCAACATGTTTCTAACATTGACAGCAAACTAGTTAACAATTTACATGCTTTTATGTTGAGATTTAAATCAATAAATCCTACGAGATGCTCAACAAAATTAGACATGTTCAATTGTTAAGTAGACATGGAATATGTAATTTAAATGCAAACATGCTGAGATCATTAGAAATTAGCTTATGGGACATGCTTAATCATTGGATACGACTGTGGAAATGTACTTATTAAATTGATACTAGCTAGCTAAGTACATGAATCAATTACAAATAAGTTGACTAATGATATCGTGCATACTAAAGTACCGCATGGCATCGTTACGGAATGTTATTACAGAATGTTAATCTGGTTAACTGCACATGCTCAATTGATAGAGTAGATTAATGGAGTATTAACCTAGTAATCTACACATGCTCAGATTAAGGAAACTGTAACTTCTAGTTAACACAGAGATATTAAACAATGGTAATAGCAGAACAATATATGCATCGAACAATGGGAATGAAAAGAACAATATATGCATTGGATGAAGGAAATAACAATTTATAGTTAATACAAAAAGATTAAACAATACAGAATAGAATCATCCTCAATGGCATAGCTCTTAACTCGTTCATACTTTTCAAGTCATAATAAGATCTTCAACTCATCATTCTATCCTACAGGCTTAACTCGTTCATCCAAGCAGTAATCATTCATCATTTTTCTATTAAAGTAAAGCATTGGAATTGTAGAAGTGGCAATAAAGAGAATTGGAGGAATTAACAACAAAGCAATTAGTACTACGCACGAACACTACTTGTGGGTAGGGCCTCCACTGGCCAATACTCTACCCAATTTTTACCATTTATGAAGAAAACTATCACAGATAGCAACTCCCAACTAACTCCTCAGCTCACGATCCACATGGAAGAAATGCACGAATACACTGAACTCATACGAACACATGATTTCTAATGGGCAGATTTTTATCTCACACAAACTTTCTCTCGCTGGGGAAGAAAAGCTGGACAAAATGGCAAGGAAGGAGGCTTATATCGAAAGCCATACCAGAAGGGGAACAATCGTACTCTGAATGGATAGGAGTGGCATGTCTTCAACGTGGTCTAGGCGTGGGATAGACGACTTCATGTCTCCTGAGTGGATTTTTAATTGCAAAAGGACAAGAGTTTCTATTATTTAACCCTAGTTTATCTACGGGTTTGGAATATTTTGGACGCGAGGAGTCGTCACGTCCTCGTCCACGTGCGTCCAAAAAATACTATTTTTCAGGTAGAAATGCACTTCCAGACGAAGGATGGTGTCCTTATCTTCGTCCTCATTCATTCAAATCTATCATTTGGACGAAGGAAATCGTCCCCATGCCACATCCGCAATTGTTTGAAACTGTCAAGAAATTGGAAAGATTCAAAAACATCATGTCTGCATGCATCCGCCTTCGTCTGCATTCATTCGAAACTACCCAGTCAGAGATAGGGGGTGAATTAGGATGCGAGGGCTTCGTCCTACGTCATCCCAAAAGGCAGGGATGGCGTTCCATGCGTTTGCGGATGACATTTCTCGTCCCCATGTCGTCTGCATGCGTTCGAATTCCCATTATGCAGTTTTCCCCTCATAATTTCTTCCTAAATATTTTATCCAAAAATATTTCCCCCATCTATACACGTCATAATTTAACACGTATCGATACGCAAAGTAATATATTAATGATCCCGACGATCGATTACATCGTGTATACGGGAAAAACAATATCGGGATATTACACTCTTCCTCAAAAGAATGGCAGAATGTGAGGAAGAGAATTGCTTGAAGTCGAGTCTCGGCTAGGCGTTGATAAGAACTCTAGTTTGGCTTTTGGGAGATAACTCCAAAAATAGGATTAAGCTACAACTTTAGGGTTTCAAAAACTCTTACAAAGCAGCCCTAATGGGGCTTAAAAACCCCCTCATGAAATTAAGGTTGCCTAATGTCCATTACAAAAATAACCCTAACATTAAAACACACAAAAAAGGTCCATGGCTAGATTTTAGGTCTCTGTAAATGGAACATTTCACGTAGTAAACAAACTCTAAATGTAACACAAAAACACATTTTCAAAAGCTAGCAATGTCTGCTAGAATCTGTATGAAGAACACTTTTTCATATAAGATTGTCTTGGTCTGCAAAACCGTCAAACAAAAGTGTTCTTCATACACATTGTAGCAGACATTCCTAGCTTTCCAGAATGTGTTTTCCAGAACTCCTAAAATGCTGATTTTTTCAGTTAGGTGTGTTGTATTCCGTCGACCGTAACCACATCATGTCGGCCCATGGTTCTGTGTAGTTAATTATTGTTATGCCTGGTCGACCACTGTTATGTCTAGGTTGAACTCACTATTAGTTTTGTGGAGTTCAGGTTACTGAATTTCTTTGGGATTCCTTAGCCATATCTTGTACCTGGTCAATAATTCTTTTAGGTTCAATGTGTGGCTTCTTGTCATTCGTCAACTCGATCCGAGAAGTCTTTTGTTCATTCTTTTGGTCTAATTTTGGTTACCTGTTTGGGACTTGTGTTTTGTCCCTAGTTATGTTGTGGGCTTTTAACACTAGTTTGGTTTTAACTTGTAACGGTGTCCCTGGTTCTGGTGACTGTGTCCGACGGCACGTGCAGAGGGTCAGCTTGGCTTCTCTCTCTTCATCGAGGTAGGGATTTTTATACTTTATGCACAACATTGCATTATGGTTTTCAAATAACTATTTTGTGCGTTGCTACATATGAAAATATTAAGAGGACTGTTCGACAGTACTTCTGTTTTTACCTATATGTACGTTTGATTTTCACATTTTTTTTATCACACATAGTATTTAATTTTGTTGTACTAGTTGTATATTTGAAAAATTGAATCCTCTTGATGGTTTAGACATTCTTGGTATCAAAGCATCATAAGGCTATCTCGTGCAATCTTCTACTGTGTGAAGATGGCTTGTGTGCACGTGTGAAATGGGTAATATGGCATTGGTGACATGTCTTTGGGTTTCGAATCCCTAAAGTTAAAATGGGTAATAGGGCAATGATGATGTACTCCTTGGATTTTGAACCCGTAAATATGGTCAGGATATTTAGTCACACAGATTGGAAGATTGTTAGTCGTTGAGTTTTGCTTGTCTAGTAGCTTTCCATTTGATGGATTGCGCAACGACTCGGAACTATGCTCTCCCGCAACCCTTATCAATTTGGATCTGACAGGTGGCTAGTTGCGGAGTAATCCATCATCAACAATCTTATCTATTCTTTGATTATATGTATGGTGTCACTGTCTGGTCTCTAGATCACGGGCACCCTTTCCTTTGGACTCATAAGGTGTTGCTATCGACAGATAGCTGCCCTTTGCGTTGTTTGTTAAAAGGGTTTGTGTCTGACCTATTGGCCTAATAGGCATTAGGTTATTTGTTTTGATGATGACGGTTTTATGTGTGTAATTAAGTTATTTATTATGTATTTATTGAATCGTGTAAATATGTTATTAATCCTTATTGGAAATACCCTTAATATGGCTATTAATGTTTTCTAACATGTTTACCTAAGCCCATGTAGCTTGTATATTGATTCTTTGGACTAAGATAATTCAAGAAGTGTAAAACATGGAATAGAGGTCGACTAAAGCCTTAAGGAGGTCGACCAAATTTGTGGAGAACAGGGAAGACGGTCGACCAAATGAATAATGGTCTACCGATTTCAAAAGGCAAATTGCTTGCAGGTTTTGTGGTCGAAGAAGTGGTCAAGCAATGAAGAAATGGTTGTCCACATAATTAAATAGATTGTTCCTTGTTTATACAGTTGAAGATACGGTCGAGCAAGCGATCGAGTAGCCGAATTGTTGATTGACCAAAAGTATAGACATATGAAGAAGCGGTTGACCAAAAAGGAAGTGGTTGACCGATTTGACAGATCTGAGTGAAAAATGGACGACCAAAAGCATATTGGTAACTTTCTAATAGTCAAATGTGGTCGACCAAAATGGAAATCGTCGACCGCTTAAGAAGGGTCTATATATAGAAGACGCTCCAAAGCTCAAGGTAACGAAGTGAGAATCAAAGCGAAGCCCTGCCAAAGTCAATACTTAGTTTCTCATCATTACTACAATGTCAACCCTAGCTCTCCCACCCTAAAACTTGAGTTAAGTTATTTGTTGTATTTTCTGTTCATCCACATTGTACTCAAATCAAGGGTGATGCCCTGCGAATAGTCAAGTGAAAAAGGTGACACCCTAAGAAAGAGTCAATTTGTAAAGGTTTGATTGGCCCCCGTGAAGCTAATTGACACTAACCGAGGAGGTTAGTAGATTAAGGATCTCCAAGTCGGGAACTTGGCCACGGACATAGGCCGAAGTTGCCGAACCGTGTGAACAAAGTGTTTGCACTCTCTAACCCTTACTCTTATATTTGTTACTGTTTTTATTTTATAATTGTGATAAATCACTTAAGGTTAGAAAAATTAATATTGCATGAAAAAGTTAGCACACCTAATTCACCTCCTATAATTGTGATAAATCACTTAGGGTCGACCAAAATGGAAATCATCGACCGCTCAATAAGGATCTATATATAGAAGACACTTCAAAGCTCAAGGTAACGAAGTGAGAATCAATTAGTTTTTCATAATGAGAAAAATTACTCTGACTGAAAACTCCACATTTCTGATCACATTACACAGCAGTTCTCCCCCCACCTCTACAAGAACCTCACAATTCACAATTCAGAAAACTCTTATATTGTTTGGTGAAGGGTTTGGTATGCAAAAGAAGAATAGAGGTCATATAAGGGGAGAATTCACTCCCTTCACACCAAGCTGTTACACCATGTATATGTTTTATCTTGTATTTTTAAGAAAATCTTGCTTCACCAATAACAGTGACTCCTAAAATATATAATCCATTATGTAGTTTCCTCCTCATAATAGTCTAAATACCTTTTGTAATTTTCAAAATTCTAGACTCAATTTTAACATAGCATCCATTTGAATCAAGCCTCCCAGTTGACAGTAATTTGCATTTCAATTGAGGGAAACACTAATTTATAGAGGGCATTTAGGGTTCACAAAATTATCCTAAATAACACTTACAATATTTTTTTCATGCTAAGAGTCCAAATTATCCCAAATGACTGTTTAAACAATTGTTTTAACGTCAACGATTTGTTCATGGAAGTTCGACTGGACAAGGTTCAAAAGAAAGTGCATTATACCACTTGTTAACTAATGTCAATTTCAAGGAGTGAAATACACTTAACCATAAAGAATATATTTAATCATTGTTATTGTTATTTTATAATCATATGAGAGGTTTTTCTTTTGGAAAGTTCAACATTTATTTTTCTTTTTAAAAAATAAACAAATATAAAAAATTATTCAGAAATTATATAAAAAAATTTCCATTATTAATTTTCAACAAAAAAATTATATATTAAAATTAGGAAAATGAATTGAACTAAAAGAAAATTACATAAATTTAAAAATAATTTCACCATATTGCCAAAAAAATATATATTTTAGTTTAGAAAATACATAAAAATACAGTTGCATTTGTTTTTTGGACGCATGCTTTTGTGGTTGTCAAAATGTCTTTGATGTCTTGACATTTTTATGTAATTAAAAAATAATTCAGAAATTATAATAACTTTTCTCACTTAATAATTCAAGACACTTTAAAGAAAAATAAAAGAATTTAACTAATACAAAATTTAAATTAATATTAAGAAAGGAAAATTAACAAATCAACCACTAAACAATTTTTGTTAACAACTTAACCACTGAACTATGAAAAATAGACGCTACAAACATTGTTATCACATTTACTATTAAACATTTCAATTTTATTCTGCAACAGAATGATATACGTTTGTCCGCAGAACATCAGTACTAAATATAAAGCTTCTAGTTTGTTGTTCTGTAGCGGAACATCAATTTTTCTCCGTGGAACGTCATTACTAATAAACATTTCCCCTTGTTTGTCGTTCTCCTGCATGGAACGTCACACTACTCTATCTTATATAAATTCATATTACTTTTAGAGTGATTTCCTCAACGATTTTCTCAGTGATTATCGAACCCTAGAGCTTTCTGAAAGCTGATGTGTACCACATCCTGACAAAGTTAAAGTGTTATTAATTGTTGTTCACCAATGGCATATGAGAGTGATTAGGAATCTGTTAACTGCCCATTGAAAGTGGAGCCGGTGTCGACAATCTTGGAACATGATATTTGTGCATTTGGAGACAAAGCTACTATAGTGGTGCATTTCATCTTGACAATTGTAGACGAGGAGGAGCTTCGTTCATTGTACGAATCCAATGACAAAGATATGGGGCATAGAAAGCCTTAACGACCACCATAAGCAGAATGTTCTTTCACTGATATGTGTCTGGACAATAAGTATAGTTCTTTGAACCAAATTAAAGAAGAAATTGTGGATCATACATTAAAGAATGGATACGATATATAATTCACGCAAAGTGACTCTCATTGGTTAAGTGCCGCTGCCAAGAATGATGCACTTGGTGGATATATGCCTAAAAAATGCAAGGTGAATTTATGTTTCAAATAAATAGCTAAAACGACATTCACACTTGCTTAAGAAAGATGAAAAGTCACCGTGCCTCTGCCAAATAGGTGGCAACTCATTACTTGGACTGATTCAAAAGTCAAGCTGACTGAGACATTACTTCCATAATTGAGACAGTCAAGAAAGATTTTAATATGAACATTACACTCATCCTTGCCAGAAGAGCAAAAAAATACAACCTAAAAACTGAATGAAGGGGATGCCAATGAGCAATACAAGCTCATATGGTCGTATGGAGAGGAGATTCAGAGATCTAATCCTAGAAACTCACTGCATGTTCAGCTAGAGAGGATTGATCTTTCACACAATCTAACATTTAAAAGGATGTACATGTGTTTGGCTACATGTAAGATGAGGTTGTTGAATTATGGTAGACCTGTTATTTGCTTTAATGGTTGCCATTTGAAGGGATTCTGTCAAAGCCAGCTGCTTACTACTGTCAATATTGACGAGAACAATAGAATTTATCTGATTATTGTAGTAGTGGTTAAAGCATAATGTAGGGATTCTTTGAGCTGATTTTTTGAATTGTTGCTTGTAGATCTAAACACCCTTGTCCGACAATGGTCAGACAATCATTTCCAATCGATAAAAAGTACGATTGATTGCTTTTTGCAATATATGTTTATGTTATGCATTGTGTATGAATTTTTCACTCAAATTGTTAATTTTTGTAAGGGCCGGTGCCAGCTGTTAGAGAGTTTACAGGTCAGCGGAACATCATTTTTGCCTCTGACACTTGTATGCAAACTTCCAAAAAAAATTTAGAGACAAGTTGTGTAAGCATGCAATGTGGGGTGCTTCTAAGGCCATAACATCACCGAACTTTGAGAGAGATATGAGGAAGCTATTTTTGCTTAACTAGTCAGTACACATATATCTACGAGAAATATATGCGAGAATTTGGTCGAAACATGCCTTTGGCTCGATCCCAAAGTGCGATATAAGCCTGAACAACTTGAGCGAATCCTTCAATGCCGGCATCCTACTAGCTTGAGACAAACCGATTCTTAGTTTGTTCGAGATTATAAGAAAGAGTATCACAAGTAGGATCATTAAGAAACATGAAAAGATGGCTTAGTCGGCAAACATTTTGTGTTCGTACATTAAGAATCGGATTTCCTGACTACAACTTGCAGGTCAAAATTAGAGTCCTGTTTTTGTAGGCACTAGCCAATTTGACGTGAGCAACAGAAAAGAACAATACTCTATCAATTTGGACAGACGTATTTGCAACTGTTATCGGTGGGAGTTGACTAGCATCTCGTATGTGCATGTCATCCAATGTATGCAATTTATAAGGAGATCTCCCAAGGAATTTGTGCATGAGTGCTACCACTGGGAAACATACATGAGGATGTACTCCCACTTTGTCCCCCCAGTTAGTGGAAAAATCATGTGGCCTGTGACTGAACATGATTCAATTATGCCACCGCCATTTAAGAGATGTCCCGAAAGGTTGTGAAAACAAAGAATAAGAGATGTAGACAAGCCCCAAAGCCAGACAATCTTGTCTAGGAGACATCTCAACATGACATGTGATTGGTGTGGGGCTATGGGGCACAATTTCAGCATGTGTCAAGGTGGAGGTCCAGACATCGTTGAGTCAAGTGCAAGTGGAAGCCGTAGGTCCAGAGGGAGAGGCGACAGAGGTGGCAGCCGTAGCTCCTAAGACACATTTATGGTTTTACATTTTCTTAGACGCAAGTGAGCACATTATTATGGTTACATTTTCATGTGTTATTTTAACTATGCTAATTTTATTTGCAATGTGTTATGCAGCAGTCTACTGCGAAAGGTCCACAAATATGAGAAGTCGTAGTAACTCTTAAAAAAACACAAATGTAGACGTTCACTGTGATTAGATCGTTGTAATGCACATGTACATTATATGGCTGTAATGGACATGTTGCTTAAATTCTTATAATGAACATGTTAATTGTTTGTTGATGATGAATGAAATGGATAATTTGCGTCTGTAATACCCCAAATTTCCTCATATGAAGTATAAGTGATGTGATGAATATTAAGGATATGAACTATTAGATATTAAGTATGAATTGACGAAAATATAAATGGATTATAAGACAAGGAATGTTCAGTAGGAAAATGTAATTTTGGACAAAGTGCAGACGTCTACATGTGAAAAAACACGTTCTGGATTGGATGACTGGAATCGAGACAAATTAGAATTTGCTGGCCTTGGATAGATTTGTGGTCGATCGAAAGTGTATTTGTGGATGATTGAAACCAGTGTAAATATCAACTTTTCTCCACCGAACGACGTCGTTCCTAGGTGGAACGTCAGAGTTCCTCTGCTTTATATAGATCATTGTAATCCACATGTAGAATAAATGTTGTAATGGACATGTTGCTTAAATTATTGTAATGAACATGTTAATTTTTTGTTGATGATGAATGAAATAGATAATTTGGTTTGCGTCAAAGTATCTTTCTTTCACTTTAAAAAAAATGAAAATTTTGCAAGAATTTCCCTTGTTTTAATTTATTCCCTTATGGCATTATCAAAAAGAAATCAAACAATGAGGTTCTCAACAAGTATCTAAACATATAGATATTATCTAAACATATATTTTCCAAACACCTATTTCAAGTCAAACAATTAACTATGCAAATAAACAAATGTTAAGTATTCATGACAAGAATATCACAATCGGTATCCAATTCAATATCCCTACACATCAAATAAATTACATTGGCACCACATTTCTTGGGAGATTTCCTTCGTAAATCAGTGTCTACGAATGACAACTTTGTGTTCACGTATACATGGAACTTTGGCCATACAGGGGATCCTTATCAGGTAGATCTTCATGAAGGTGGAAGTTTCTCTTCTTAGAATTTTTGAGTAGCATTAAACCATCACTGGTACATCGAAATATGTCGTGCAGGCTAAAATGGAAAGGGAAAAATCAACACAAATGGAAATCGATATGAATCTACACAAGTGAAAAAGTTATACCTCGCTTTGTTTGTTCACGCTACAACAATTGCAATTTCTTCTGACTGCAACGCTAGGTAAGGGTAGTGAGTGTATAGGTCAATGGATGAAAAAAACACGGTTGTTGTGGGTGTGACTAAAAAGTAACCATGCATTAGAATTGTTCAAACATGAAGTACAACAAGTAAAAGTGAGAAGTTTACTTACGTGAATCAAACATAATGTAATAAGTGATCTTTCAATTAGAATGTTGAAGTATTCTTCTTTGTTCACCGCATTGCACTACATACAAAGAATGCAACGCAAGGATGAGTTTTAAAATAAAATCTTTTAAACTACTCAGTGTAACATAATGTAATTCTCACTGTGTTTTCTGTGACTTCTTGCTTCAGGAGGACGAAATTAGTGATGTGGTACTCATCATTTAACTAAAAATGAAAACAAGAAGTAAAATATACTGAGCATCCAGTCTAAAATACTTAATGTCAGAAAATGAAATAGTCTACCATAACCATTGCAAGAAATGTGGAGGGCTCCAGGTTTTTCTTGGTATTTGCAGGAATCAATTTCATGAAAATATCCATCAGGTCACTTGGCTACAATGAACATTTTCAAACCGTCAGACTAATAAGGCATGAATAAGTACAAATACGTAGATAACCAAATTGAAGACGTATCACATGCACAGTTTTAAGTGGAGGCCATATTCCAACCAACGCTTCTGTCGATGGAGGAATGGTAGACACTATCTACTGCACCTTGGCAAACACAGCAAGAGGAGAAGATTGGCATGTGCGGGCAAAAGTGCTGCAAATTTGAAACATGTTATTACATCGTATACAAGTAAACTAAATATTGGACTTCACGTATAAACTAAAAACTTATAGGAATTATGTGTTTGGTTGCTAAAAAGGTTGCTGCAAAGGTTACTGGAGAGGCTTCTAGAGAAGATGTTGGAGGAAATGTTGGAGGGGCTACTCGAGAGGATGTTGGAGGGACTACTCGCTACCTCATTCTTTGCAATTTGGCCAACAACACATGATGACGCTCCTCTACTCGGTCCTCGATTCTTTGCATGTGGTGCAACAACATTTGATGGTGCTCCTCTATTCTTTGAACTCAGTCCAGGATTCTTTGAACTCGGTCCAACACCATTTGATGTTGCTTCTTCAATCTTTGCATCCAGCCGACAATCTCCTCAGACATCGACGTAAAGTGAGATGAATGAGTAGGGGGCAGAGACATCGGCTGCGGAGTATCATCCTCCTTATGCTGCAGAGACGATAATGGAAGTTGTTCCTTTTAGGTGGATGGGGGGTGTACAACTGATGGGGCTGGAGGCCTTACGACTAAAGAGGCTGGAGGCTAGAGGCTGGGAAACTTTTTCTCTAGCCTTCAAGGCGGGTTTGGATGTTGTCTTGTATACCTATTCCCCTCCAACTTTGGTGATCCCTATGCAATCTACTTTTAATTTATTATAGACGTCACCAGCCTTCGCTTGGATTCTTAGCTCCCCATCCGAGACAAGTACCCCATTATGCTCAACAATCCTCTGAATGAGCCAATTAAATGGCAGACTATTGGCCAAGTTATTGAGGATGTCATACATGTGACTCAAAATCTCATAGCCGATGTTCACTTTCTTTCTATTGAACACATTCTCTAGCATATAGAGATTCATGCAGCTAACATTATCTCGATGCCCATCCCGAGGTAAAATAGTGTACATCATGATAGTGTGAATCACTCGAGCTTTAGCTTTCAAGTCATTGGACTTTGGCTTCTTGAACGCTACAATCTCAGGATCACGGTGCAACTGTCTAAGCATTGTCAGATCTTCTCTTCGTCTGATAAAATTTGGCAAGACATGTGGTAATATTCCTCCCTTGGTGTAAAATCCAAAAATTTTAAAATGATTTAAAAATGTCACGTGTAAATTTTTTTTTGTAAATTTTTGGTCAAATGTGGCAGGATTGACCAATTTTGTCTCGTAGCGGTGATGTATGCATTTTTCTGTAAATGGTCAAATTGAATTTTCTCGAGTGGGAATTTATTTATGGGAATGTTGTGGTAAATTATTTGGTTAAGAAATTATTTTGAGTTCAACATTTTAAATGGACCGAATTTTTAAAACGGGTTTTAAGTTGAATTTATAAAATATATAGATTTTTTATTATATATTATATAATTATATGAAATTTTATTTGTTTTTACAAAAAGGAAAAATGGAATTTTCAGCAGCTTCCTAAACACACTTCTTCTCTTATGTCTTCACGATTTTTCCACTCCTCCTAAGGGTCGCGGGCGAGAGAGAGAGTTCAGCGAGAGAGAGGAGAGTTTGCGGGAGATGCAGTCCGTCCGAGAAAGAGCTGGCGAAGGGCGATCAGGCGAGGGAGCGAACCCTTGGTCGGCGACAGCTACGAAGGCTTGGGAGTCGTCGACCACAGGCGCTGTGTGGTCCGTCCTTGGGTTTTTCCGATGCTTCAGCGACGGTGAACGCACCGGTGAGCTACATTCCGCCAACTTCTTAGGTTTAGGTAAATTTTCGTGCATTTTGGTCTCTCGACCGACGCCCTCTGACGATTTGATTTTTTTAAGGGCTTGCGATTTGATTTGAAACTTTGCCGGTCCTGTTTTGATTCCCGAGCAGGAGGATGGTGAGGGCGACGATGGAGCTTCAGAGAGCCCTCCGAGCAGGAGATGGCTGAGTTGAATCGGCTGGTTGAGGTGCGTGACTCTCGGCCGGCTACTCAGTCTTGCTGCCAATTTGATGAATTAAATTTCTTGGATTCTATTTTGATTTGGTTTTGGTTTCTGTCCTGTTCTTTGCTGCCTTTGGTAAAACTCCCAAGTGTCACCCTAATTTGCCGCGATTTACTGCTTCCTTAGTCGGACCGTTTTTGTTGATGCGATGTTGATAATTAGGTTTTTAGTTCTGCTTTTGATTTCTAAAATTGAATGATGAAGATTTTGGTTTTGTTTGGATTAGCAGTGCCATGACCTAGGGTTGATATTGGCTGCCGGTTTTTTTTTTGAAAAATCCATTTAACAGTGACTTATGTAGGTGTATAGATTTGCTTGACGTGTTGAACTGTGAATAAAATCCGATCGTATTGATAGGTTAATCTATGCCTCTATATTTGAGTCATTGAGATCTGTTGGTTTAAATAATTCTCAACATATTGATGTAAATGATGAGGTTATAACTGCACATTTGTGTCTTGTTCACGTACTGTTGGTTGTGTAGAATTGATAGAAGGGCTATTGCTCTATTGATTAATTTCAGTTCTGCAATTGGTTCTCTATCTAGCTTCCTGCTAATAGCCACTGTTGTGGATTTGATCTGTAAGTTGAGTTGTAAATCGGCATTTTTAGAGTTATGCTGGATGGACGTAAATGCTGTCTTCATGAAATTGATAGATTGTTGAATCCTATCACATTATTGAATGATAAAGTTGGAGATTCTGTTAAGATTCTTAGATTTGGTTTCCGGTTAAAGATCTTTGTTGTACTCTTGGATTTGGTTTCCTGGTTGGGGTTGACCCTAGGAACCGTTTTAAATTCTCGTCTTGTTTAAGACTTGTCTAATATCCCTGTTATGTTTGTTGGGATGTTGACACCAACCTTGTTGTAGGTTCTGGTGGTGTCAGATAATTTAACATTTCGCTTACAACAACGCGTTGAGTGGGATTGTAGGTAAGCGTGTCGTGGTCACCATCGAGGTAGAGATTTTTATACTTTCTGCACAGCATTGCATAATGATTTTCAAAACTACTATTTTGTTGACTACGACACTTGAAAACCCGACAAAGACTGTTCTACAACACATTAGTTTTTATTAGTAGTATGTTTTCTCATGTTTACATTTCGTACATGATTTACTGTTGATATTCATATATTTGTTGATGATATGATTTCTGTGCCTGTGTTTAGGGGATAAATCCTCTTTGTGCTTTAGGCACTCTTGTGCTAAAGCATCACGAGGCTATCCCGTCAACCTACGACTACAAGAAGGTTTAACTTTGGGTTATGTACATTGGGATGATGAATCCTCTTGATGCTTTAAGCACTTTAGCGCTAAAGCTTCACGAGGCTATCCCCGAAATCTTCTACTACGAGAAGATTTGATATGTACATTGGGTGGATGAATCCTCTTGATGCTTTAGGCACTCTAGTGTTAAAGCATCACAAGGCTAACATCGTGCAATCTTCTGTTGCGTGAAGATTAGTCGTTACGTGCGAAATACAATGGGGCATTCATGTCATGTCTTTAGGTTAAAAGTCCTGGAAGTGAAAGACAATACGATGAGGCATTGGTGACGTGTCCTCAGGTTGCAAGTCCTGAAAGTGGAAATTCGGATGGGAGGGTTAACCTGGCTAGGGTATTGTCACACGGGTTGGCAGTGTTGTCGGTCACAAAGATTAGCCTATCACAGTATTGTTCTATTTGGCGGGTTGGCTGGATGACTTGAGTTTACTCGTCGGCAACCCTCGTCAATTTGAGACACTGAGGTTCTAGTTAGAAGGGTTCTATTATGGGCTAACCTCATCCGTTATGTGAGTTGTGTTAGCTCAGAGCTTGCTCACCGACAACTTGGATGATGTGCTGGATCTGCGAATCGCCGTCATTGGTATTCTTTCATGCCTCATGAGGTTTTGCTATTGGCAGATAGCCACCTTTCTGTGGCTATGCTGGGTGGTTGCGCGAGTTGTGTCGTGATTGATTGGTTCACCGACAACTTGGGTAATGCACTGGATATTCGGATCGTATCGGCGGTGGCTACGGCCCGTCGGCACATCCGAGAGAGCTGACCACCTTTTGATGATGAGTGACGGATGAGTCTCTGAGTGACCATCCCTTTTCACTAGTGAGGTTTTTATACGGAAAAAGATGTTGACATATTTTGCGATTATAACTGTCTTTGTATACAAAGGATTTTAATAAAGTCACATTAAGGGTCATGAGCCGAATTTATAAAACGATAAAGAGTTTTTGGATTGTTTAAAATTTGTAACATCTTGTAACCTTTTTCGTATAAAATTTTTCTTTTTCTTTTAAAACCATTACTTTATAGAACATCAGAGTAATAAACAACGGAAGTCTGAATCATATAAAACATATAACGGAAATCTTTTACAATTTAATACCAAAAATCTATTGTTTAAATAAACATTTAAATAAACACATTAACTTAAAATATTTATTTGAAATCATAAAACATTTAAAAGCCTTTTAAAACATTTATTTCATTTTCGTGAGTCATAACCACTGGTCAATGTTGGCAATAATACAAACGTCCACACTACAATACTCCACTAGCTACGTCCTTTAACAGTTTTATCTATTCATCTACTCCTTACATACATCAATGAGACCTAACTATGAGTCTAACGCTCAGTACGTGATATAAACGTAAAATATAAATTTCACATACAATTTCTATAACATAGCATAAGGTTTTCTGTTTCGTTTCTATTTTACTGTTCATGTCTTTTATCGTTATTTTGTTTGCTTATATATCGGGCGTATCAAACCGGACCATACAAACTTTCGTTTACTATTTCTGTCTTCTATTGGTTATATGTCGGGCCTAACAAATCGGACCATACAAACATTCATTTACTGTTGCTATCTTTTACTGTTTATATGTCGGGCGTATCATACCAGACCATACAAACATCTGTGTCGAGCGTAACAAACAAGTCTACAGTTATTTATCTTTTGTTTCTGTGCCGGGCGTAACAAACATGTCCACAGAAACAGCTATTTACGTATTTTACTGTTTCATTCTGTTGTTTCATATAGTTTTAGTCTTTTATTGTTTATATGTCGGGCATATCAAACCGAACCACACAAACATCTGTGTCGGGCGTAACAAACCTGTCCACAGTTATTTATCTTTGGTTTCTGTGTCGGGTGTAACAAACCTGTCCACAGAAACAGCTATTTACGTATTTTATTGTTTCATTCTGTTGTCTTATATTGTTTCAGTCTTTTACTGTTTATCTACCAGGCGTGACAAATCAGACCACATAAACATCTGTGCCGAGCGTGACAAATCGGTCCACAGTTATTTACTTATCTTGATTTCTGTGCCACACGTAACAAATCGGACCACAGCTGTTAACGTATATTCCATTTTCATGTACTTTATGATTCCATGTTTTAACGTTGTCGTGCACATACAATCCTATCTAACGTGTTCCTTAATCGTATCTTTAAAACGTGATCCGTCCTAAGTAAGGAACTAAACTTAATCTATAAACATGCAATTCATAACAATCAATTAAACAAACAGTAAACACTCCATAATTCCCGTGGTGTAGGCCCTTTCAGACAAAACACATGCAGTACCACGTACCTAAAGTCCTTAGCTTTAATGGTTTAACACTTAAAGTTTCCTTCACAAAACCTATCTATTATTAACACATATAGCTATTAATAATTAATTTCCAATAACAAGATCCCCTAACTTCAACTAACATGCTCATACACCCATAATGGATAACTTCCCATTATATCTAAACTATCAAAGAACCTTATTTTACAACAATCACTTTTTCCAACAACTATAAACCTTAATCCAATAATTATTCCAACCTTATCCTTCAACGCATTACAACCACTAATACCACATGATAATAATCAACCTCATGCATAACACCTTAATCCATTAATATTTTCTCCAATAACAATCTCTTAATAACATGTTGTCATCATAATCAAGATCCATTTTAATAATAACAGACAACAACCATCACATATAATAATCCTTAATAAAACATAAGTGAAGATTGCTTACCCGTATCCACGAATTGGAATTCCTCTTCACACTCCAGTACCTCACTGTTTTTCTTTCCTCCAAAATCACGGAACCTTATTGTCCTTCCTTTTTCTTCACAAACAATTCCATTACAGCTGTTGCTCCTCAACCATGCACTCACACAGTTTCCAATTCTCACATAATCACTTCTCCAAAAGTACAACACTCAACAATCACGATTTTCTATCCTCACATTGCCTATCCTCAAAAGACCTTCACTTTCACTGTCTCACAAATTCAGCAGCATACTCATCATTAACCAATGAAACAACTTCTCTCTCTCAAACCCTTCACTCTCCTTTTCTTCGAAATCTCTAGAACTCCTCACACTCATCTTCCAAAAACACAGAAGCATATTATACAGAACCTCTCTTCCAGAAGCAAAGCCTCACTCAACATTTCGGCAGAGCTTCCGCAATGTCTTCCTTCTCTCCAACCTCACAGCAGTCCACCTCTATTTATAGGCTACGGATTATCGACTCTTCAACGCCTCAACATTAACTCTCCAAACCTCTAATGGTTGGGTGGAAAGTTCCAAATTAGCATAAAATAGTTTTACAATCCAATCACCGAAACTTCCATCCAATATGCACAACCTGACTAAGCCAGCCCCCTCAACCAATTTTTTAATTCCCAAATCAGCCAACGAATCAAAGTCTACTCTTCTAAATACAATAATCAAATGATATTTAATATCAGCTTCGTTTCTATCATTCGCTACCGTAATCCTGAAGAGCGGGGAGTGGAAATAATATGTAACATGTTCAAAATGGACCAATTGAGCTCATAGTTGTCATTGAGGTTGAGGTTGGGGTTATGCTTCAACATCGGTTTGTACTTGTGCTTCAACCTCGGTTTGTACTTGTGCTTCAACCGCGGCAGGTGCATTGCGCAAAAACTGAGCACGAATGAACTCAGTTGCGCTTCATCTACGATCACGGGCTGAGTCTGTTTCTTGAAGAGGTTGATGCTGCAACAGCGACAGAGCACCTTTACGCTTCAGAGTCAATTTGCTCGGCCTAGAATCTATTGGAATGAATGAAACGGTGAAGAAATTGCTATGAGAGTATGAAGGGTTCGGGGTTCGGGGTTCCCTGAGTAGGGTTTGGGGATCAGTGAGGAAATTGTTGATCTTTCTAGAACGCGAAATGCCAATTTATATACATACTAAGACGACGAAAGGCAGAATGTCTGACTTTCTGCCCAAAAATGATGTCTTTTCGCAACGGAACGATAGACAATGGGAAATATTTATTAATAATGACGTTCCACGGAGGAAAGTTGACATTTTGCCACAAGGAAAGTATGACGTTCTATAGAGGAATAACAAACTAGAAGCCTTATATTTAGTACTGACGTTTTGCAGAGGAACGTATATGGTTCTGCCGTAGAACGAAATGAAAATGTTTAACGGTATATTAATTAGTTTTTTTTTTTTTTGGGGGGGGGTTGTGTATTCCCTTTTTAAGGCTTGTCCTAATTAGTTTTGAGTTAGAAAATAAACCCTTTTGAAAGATTGGAGCTCCCTCCAAATCGACCATCTCCCTTGGTGGTATTATCCTAGTGGATTTTATGTCAAAGAATTGAATCACCATTGTTCCTTGCAAGCCTTGCGGTGATTTTTCATATACTAATCCTTGCTCCACTTCCTTGAGAGGTGAAAATCCCTATTAAAGGTTTAGAATGCCTGCTAAGACCCAAGTTGGAGTGTCTTCCTCAGTGGAGTCCATTGAAGTTGATAGGTGCAACTTTGGCATCCATTAAGATCAACTTGTCCCTATCCGTGCATTGTTCTTGTTCCAAACCAATTATGTCTCTGAGTTTTGGAGGAAAATCTCTTCACTTATAAAGTGGCTTATGGGCCAAATTTCACATCATTTAGACGTTATTTGGTCAAGTTACGAGATACTCCATTTGGGCTCTAATTCTTCTTTTAAGCACATGTTTGATTAAATAGTACTTCTCCAAGTCTAACTTCCATTTCCGAACGATTCTCCCCTTTGGAGGGTACTTTGTTTACATATACAGAGTTACGTTGTAACATCCCGATATTTTTAATTATTGGGATATTACAGGGCGTATTAGAAACGTTAGGACTACAAGTATTTTAGTGATAAAGAATAAATTAGATTTAATTTGCTAAATTAAATCAATCACGAATAGGATAGGGTTAGAAATGATAAATTGGGATATATTAATTTATTTTCATAAAATAAATTAATAATGGGGTATTTTAAAGTTAAATTTATGAAAATATTTTAATTAAAAATTAGATTTAAATAGAATTAGAATTTAATTAAAACAAAAATGATGAAATGGCCAAAAGGCCATTCCATGTTTCGAGTTCACGGGCAGAAAGCGAGAAAGGGAGAGTGACACGAGACGACCTGCAAAAGGAAGTACGTGTTAGCAACCCACGAAGAATGACAGGGACGGAGATGTAGACCTTTGATCGGATCCGGGAACTATCTAACGTTAGGTTCACGGATTCTAGATTTTCGAAGAAAATCTACCGATCGCGGGCAATGGTTCGGTTTTCCCTCGCTCAAACTCCCAATGGAAGTTTGAAAAGGGAAAACTTACGAGTTAGCTCAAGCACCACGAGCTTGCTAACAAGGAAGTCCTCTACTTCGTCTCGGATTCGAAGATCCAGGGCGGCCGCTCGACGGAGTCGGAGTCTCCTCACAGGGAAGGGAAATAGTAATATATTAATCTCGTCAAAAGTTGTCTTTCAATGCGTCTAACCATGGAAATTTATAACCTAGGTGATGATGAGTAGGGGTGATGGACGGTCGAGATGAGGCAGATGATGGACGGCCAAGATGAGGCATGTGGGTGGCAATATGCAGGCTCTTGGATGAATGTGGAATGAATGGCCGAGATTAAAGCTGGTGGAAGAACATGCATGGCATACACGTGGCAGCTCCTTGATGTTTTCTTTGGGCTTGCTCTTTCCTTGGGCTTGAAAAGGATTGGACTTAGCCCATAACTCAATCATCACCATCTAACCTAACCAACAATCTAAATGCATGAATGAGTATGGTTGCTTGATTTCTGTTCTGTGGTTGTTTGATTCTGTAGTTGGTTTTCTTTGATATGGTTAATAATTCTTTGAAGTTCACATTTTAGTTGCTGCAAATGGATTTCAGCGTTTGGATTAATGCCCACTCTTAGTTTTGTTAATTAACCTTAGATGATCTTTACTTGCATGTTATTATGTTGCCATTGTTGGTTTAGTTATTAACAGTTCCTTGGATGAATTTCTATTGCTTTTCCTTAGTCGATTTCTTAGGCTGTTGAGTTATGTGGAGAGATATGTTAGTATTGTGCGAATTGTAGCTTGTGATATAGGTTGTTAGTTTGATAATCAATTTCTGTGATGTGGATACCCTGTAATATTTTTTTTTAGTCGTTGACTACTGGCGGCTTGTTATTTCTCTGGATAATAGAAATGTGTCAGTTAATTGTAGAATTGTTTTAGTTATTTAAATTCTATTTTTAACTCTTTCCTTACTGAGCCTTTTTAGGCGTACAGTTTATTTTAATTAAGTTTTCATAAATTGAAATAAAATAGCGAGTTTATTTCTTTCAATATTTACGCTTCCGCATATGTATTATTTCTGCAATGTTTTTAAGTGTTTTCTAACGGCCCAGCTCGCATTCTGATATTTCTTTCATAAATTTTAACGCATTTTTAAAAGGGATTTACAAAGAAAATCCGGGTCGTTACATACGTGGTCCAAATTTTGCAAATTTTGGACAAATATTGAGTGAATTGTGATTGTTTCCATTTCTAGCTGGAAACTACCAATTTGGTGTCTTTCTGGATAATCTCAATTGCATTAGCATAACTTTGTCTCTCGAGAGTATTTTCTTATGATTTTAGGAGCGTGTTCTGAACTCTCATTGAATTTAGCTTGATTCTATTTTCAAGTCAATTGGACAACAAACACATGAGTTGCACAGAGCCACTATCATCCAAGGGGAATTCTAAGCTTTGCATCCTGTGGTGCATCAGAGCCAATATCTGCTACACCTTGGCAAGCACAGCAGAAGGAGAATGATTGTAATGGACATGTAGATTAAATGTTTGTAATGGACATGTTGCTTAAATTATTGTAATGAACATGTTAATTGTTTGTTGATGATGAATGAAATAGATAATTTATGAAAATTTTGCGAGAGTTTTCTTTGTTTGTCTCTCCCCTTGAGGCGTTATCAAAAAGAAATCAAGCAATGAGGTTCTCAACAAGTATCCAAACAGATAGGTATTATCCAAACATATATTTCCCAAACGTATATTTCAAGTCAAACAATTAACTATGCAAATAAACAAACCTTAAGTATTCATGACAAGAATCTCACAATCGATATCTCAATCAATATCCCTACACATCAAATAAACTACTTTGGAGCCACATTTCTTGCGAGATTTCCTTCGTAAATCGGTGCCTGCAAATGACAACTTTGGGTTCACGTATACGTTGGAACTTTGGCTGTACTAGGGAGCCTTATTAGATAGATCTTCGTGAGGGTGGAAGTCTCTCTCCTTAGAATCTTGGAGTGGCCTTAAACCCTCACAGTACACCAAAATATGTCGTGCAGGCTGAAATGGAAAGGGGAAAATCAACACATAAGTGGAAACCAATATGAATCTACGCAAGTGAAAAATTTATACCTCGCTTTGTCTGTTGGCGCTACAACAATTGCAATTACTTCTATCAGCAATGCTTGGTAAGAGCAGTGAGTGTACAGGTCAATGGACGACAAAAAAGACAATTGTTGTGGGTGTGACTAAAAAGTAACCACACATTATAATTGTTCAAACATGAAGTACAACAAGTAAAAGTGAGAAGTTTACTTACGTGAATCCAATCTAAAGTAATAAGCGATCTTTCAATTAGAACGTTGAAGTATTATTCTTTGTTCACCGCATTACACTGCATACAAAGAATGCAACGCAAGGATGAGTACTAAAATAAAATCTTTTAAACTACTTAGTATAACATAACGTAATTCTCACTGTGTTTTCTGTCTCTTCTTGCTTTAGGAAGACAAGATTAGTGATATGGTACTCATCATCTAACTAAAAAAGAAAATAGGAAGTAAAATATCCTGAGCATCCAGTTGAAAACACTTAATGCCAGAAAATGAAATAGTCTACCATAACCACTGCAAGAAATGCGGAGGTCTCTAGTTTTTTTTTAGATATTTGCATGAATCAATTTTGTGAAAATGTCCATTAGGTCACTTGACACAATGAACATTTTCAAACCTTCAGACTAATAATGCATGAATAAGTGCATACACATAGATAACCAAATCGAAGACATATCACGTGTATAGTTTTAAATGGAGGATGTATTCCAACCGACGCTTCTGTCGATGGAGGAATGAGAGGCACTATCTACTGTACCTTGCCAAACATAGAAGGAGGAGAAGGTTCGCTTGTGCGAGCAAGAGTGCTGCAAATTTGAGACATGTTATTACATCGCATACAAGTAAACTAAATAATGGACTTTACGTATAAACTAAAAATTTATAGGTATTATGTGTGTTCGATTGTTAAAGAGGATGCTGCAGAGGTTACTAGAGAGGCTTCTAGAGAAAATGTTGGAGGTTGGAGGGGATATTTGAGAGGTTGCTGAGAGGATGCTGGAGGGACTGCTCGCGGCCCCATTCTTTGCAATTTGGCTAACAACACATGATGACGCTCCTCTGCTCAGTCCTCCATTCTTTGCATCTGGTGCAACAACATTTGATGGTGCTCCTCTATCCTTTGAACTTGGTCCCGCATCCTTTGAACTTGATCCAACACCTTTTGATGCTATTCCTCCACTTGCTCCTCCATTATTTGCATCCAGCTGACAATCTCCTCAGACATCGACGTAAAGTGAGAGGACTGAGTAGGGGGCAGAGACATCAGTTGCAGAGAATTATCCTCCATGTGCTACAGAGATTATGATAGAGGTTGTTCCTTCGAGGTGGATGGGGGGTGTACAACTGAGGGGGTTGGATGCCTTACGGCTGAAGGGGCTAGAGGCTGGGAAACTTTTACTCGAGCCTTCGAGGTAGATTTGGATAGAGTCTTGCATACCCATTCCCCTCTAACTTTGGTGATCCCCATCCAGTCCACTTTCAAATTTTTGTAGACATCACTAGCCTTCTCTTGGATTTTCGGCTCCCTATCTGAGACAAGTACCCCGTTATGCTCAACAATCCTCTGAATGAGCCAATTAAATGGCAAACTCTTGACCAAGTTATTGAGGATGTTATAAGTGACTCAAAATCTCATAGTTGATGTTCACTTTCTTTCTGTTGAACATCTTATCTAGCATATAGAGATCCATGTAGCTAACATGATCTCAATGCCCATCTTGAGGCAAAATAGTGTGCATCATGATGGTGTGGATCACTCGGGCTTTGGCGTTAAGGTCATTAGACTTTGGCTTCTTGAACGCTGCAATCTTAGGATCACGGTGCAATTGTCTAAGCACTATCAGACCTTCTCTTCATTTGATGAAATCTGGCGACACATGTGGTAATATTCCTCCCTTGGTTTCTCCATGAAACATCCAAGAAGCATGTTAATATCCTTGGAAGTCAACCCAACTCCCGTCCAGACATATAAGTCCGAACCTCTAATGGTTGGTTGGACAGTTCCAAATTGGCATAAAACAATTTTACAATCCATTCACCGAAACTTCCACCCAATCTACACAACCCGACTAAGCCAGCTCCCTCAACCAATTCTTCAATTCCCAAATCAGCCAACGAATCAAAGTTTACTCTTCTAGATACAATAATCAAACAATGGTTAATATCAGCTTCGTATCTATCATTCGCTGGCGCAATCCTAAAGAGTAGGGAGTGGAAACTATCTGTAACATGTTCAAAACGGACCAATTGAGCTCATGGTTGTCATTGAGGTTGAGGTTGGGGTTATACTTTAACCTCGGCTTGCACTTGTGCTTCAACCCTAGATTGTGCTTCAACCTCATATTGTGCTTCAACTACAGCTGGTGCATTGGGTTGAAACTGAGCACGAATAAACTCAGTTGCGCTTCATCTGCGATCACGGGCCGAGTCTATTTCTAGATGAGGTTGAGGCTGCGACTGCGATGGAAGACCATTACGCTTCAAAGTCAATTTGCTCGTCCTAGAATCCATTGGAATGGATTAAATAGTGAAGAAATCACTCCAAGAGTACGAAAAGTTGGGGGTTCGGGGTTCGCTGAGTAGGGTTTGGGGATCAGTGAGGAAATTGTTGATCTTTCCGGAGCGTGGAATGCCAATTTATATATATACTAAGACAACGAAAAGCAGAATGTTTGACTTTCCGCCCAAGAACGAAGTCTTTTCGTAGCGAAATGACAGACAAAGAGAAACGTTTATTAGTAATGACGTTCCACGGAGGAAAGTTGACATTTCACCACAGAGGAAAGTATGACATTCTACGGAGGAATAACAAACTAGAAGCCTTATATTTAGTATTGACGTTCCGCAGAGGAACGTATATGGTTCCGCCGCAGAATGAAATGAAAATGTTTAATGGCAAACGTGACAACGATATTTGCGACATCTATTTTTTATAGCTCAGTGTTTAAGTTAATAACAAAAATTGTTTAGTGATTGACTTGTTATTGATTTCAAAGTACAATAGATGATTTGTTAATTTTCCTAGATTGAATATGGTTAAATTCTTTATTAACATAATAAAAATTTGGACTCAAGATCAGGCCGAGACTCGCCCATCGTCCTCAAGCCTGACAAGCTTGCCGCCCATTATCTTAAATTTTATTACACGTCACCTTTCATTGCTATGTACAAGAAATTGGGTTATTTTAATTTGGATTTGTTCATCTTTTTAAACATTTTAGACGAAAAGAAACTCAAATATGGCCTTCAAATAGGATTCCAAGTAATAGAAAACATTACAGCTTTCGTCGTCCAAGAGCACTCCCCATTGGAGTAATTTGTTCTCAGAGACACGCGACTCGTAACTTCCAGACCAAAACAAACTGATTATTAGCCCAAACATTACTGAAACAAGTTTTGCTACTCAGTTCTTCAAGCCTCTCTCACTTCTTGCCACGCAGCTTCGGCCCAAGAGCTCTTTCGAGTTTCGTTATTATTTGCTGATTTGGAATCGCTTTTCCTGATTCGTACTCCTGAATGATTTGAGGCTTCTCATTAATTAACTGAAATGTTCTGGTAGTCAGTATTTTGAATCAAGAATATATATATATATATATGCAGAACAAAGTGTGTAGGTGCGTGTACGAGTGATCGCTTTTTCTCTGTTCGTGCTTGAATCAAGGCCCTTTTGAGCTCAGTTGGTACACGATCATCTGTACTCCAATTAACTGACATTTGAGTTGATAAAAGACAAAGCAGCTGATATTTATTTTCAATCTACATAACTACTTATAATCCATTCAGAAAGAAGAAATTTAACCATACTATAATCAGGGTAGTATGTACTCCAATACTTGTGTGCATTTCATACTTTTATGTCGCAAAAGCTTACTCCAAATCTGTAAGTATATGCCTATGCAGTAGAACTTCCATGGGAAACAATTGTTAAAAAACTCTCAACTACTACGACGAATGCCAAATTTAATTATTAAAACTAACAGACTGAAAATTGATTATGAGCCACAAACAGAGCCAGGAGCACATGAATTCAGAGTGGCACAGCCTCTACTTAAGTGAAAATTGTAATGGAAGCATTGAATGAGACTCTAATAAATACAACAACTCTGGTTAGGATCTTAAAAAAAGCATACTTTCCATGTACAAGCCAGTGCTGATGCACAGTTGAATATGAAATTAATAAAGGTAGCAGCAAATTCCTTGCAATTAAAGCAAATCTTCAAGTTCAGGTCCAAACATTTGCACAATTATCCAAAAGAATAATACAATATTATTCTTACTTAAATATTGACAGGGGCAATTAATTACTTATTTTAATTATTTGTAATTTATTACATTAATGACACTAATCAATATTAAAGGGACACAAAAGCTCTATAAATTTGTATATGTTGCAAGGTTCTACTGTAACTCATAATAAGGCTGTAAAATTTGTGAATTCACCTGCTAAAGGATTTTTGGAGAAGACTAGGAAGAAATTAGGTTCTCAGGTGAAGTTCAAGTTGAGATCTAAATCTACATTATAGCTGATACATCAGCTTATTATAGATGTTCAGGGTGATCCAGTCACCACATCATCACCAATTTCAGTTTCACATCATAGTGATATCGTTAAAGGCAGAACCAAGAGAAATGGTAAAACTCTAGGCGGTATAGTGAAACTACTTCAGTGGGTTATACGTTGAGTGTGTTCGGGGAAAATAATTTCAGTTAGGAGTCTTCAACATATTCAAGTTTAGTTCATTGCTACATATATGATAATTCAGTGATACTATGGAGATGTGATTTCTTCTCGAGTGTGTCTCTCAAGTTCAGGGAGGGCTTAAACTTGATCGATATCAATTCTTGAGTTGGCCCTATAGAGGCCCTTGTGGAAGAAGAGATTATTTTTCGTTGAAGTTTTGCATATTTGTTTGTTTTGCATTGAAATTTCTTTGAAGATGGAGATTGTCAGAATTCAGTGTTCTGAATTTGTTTGGGGTGGGGCGAGAAGCCTAAATTGGATATCTCATGTGGAATTTGTGTCAAGGTAGAGATTGTTAGAGTTCGGTTGACCCAAATTCTAGTTGGGTCGGGTTAAGCCCGTATCAGTATTATTAGGGTTTTCTATTTATTCTATATATTGATGTTTGAATCACAAAATTCATTGTACATTGATTTTTATTGGTGAATTTCTTTTCTGCTCGTGGTTTTTTCTTATAAGGATTTTTATTGGTTTTTTCTTTTTCTGATTTTGCATTCGATTCTCAATAGATAAGATGGTTGAAATTCATTTTAATTGGATAAACTTAAGGAAATTAGAAAACTAGTAATTAGAAAATTAGGATAACATTTCTCCATGTACTTATTCACTTTGTTACTTGTTGGATGAGTGTGTTTGTGTTAGGAAATACCCAACATATTTTAATTTGAAAAAAAATGATTTCCATGCAAGAATGATAAAGAGACTTAAGTTATAGATCAAATACTAAGTGGCACATGTTACATTTGTTGATTAGTTCATTAGCCTTAAATAAATTTTAAATAATTTATTTGATAGAGGGTAAGGGACTTTGCATATTCTGCGTTGCGTACAATGGTGGAACATTAAATATAAAAGTAAGAATAACTTGAAAGAACTCACGCTGATGAGTTGTGACATTCTAAAATGAGTGGTTAGATAAGCTAAATTTATAATGAACTCACGCTGATGAGTTGTGACATTCTGTTAAAAAACACAATAATCTTTTTAAATTTATTTTTATTAAATGCGCAGCAAATATTTAGGAATTACAATACATGGATTATAAATATGTTTAGATAGCAGTAAAGTAGAGGTTTTGAACAAGGAGTGATCAATCACTCCACAAAGTAGTAGTGTAAACACCATTGCATGACTTTTGGGCAGAAGAGATTCACCCAATAAAATGTTGTATACCACCACGGCTCCGTTAAGAACTCGTCTCCCCTGCAAACGCCTCTAACTATTGCTCTTGCGCACCCTTCTGTTGACTCTAATGGCATAACATTCTTCAACCGTAGCTGCAAAGCGTACAAGTTCATTGTTTCTATCAAACATTCCTTTTCTATCAAACGTGACTTCAACTTGTATATGATTATTTGAATGAGAATTGTCCACCTGTGACATAAGTCGGCTTGTTGCGATCTCTGAATGAACAAAGCCGGGAGCAACAATGCTGATTCCAACATCTGAGCCAAGCTCAGCCTTCAATGTCTTAAAGAAACTAATTTGAGCTGCTTTGGTAGCCTGAAACACATCAAACATTTGTAGAAATCATCGTCAATGTTCCCATAAATGTCACGACTCGAGACAGGTTGAGACGGAAACACCAAAAGAAATAATCCAATTCTCGTAAAGGATCTGATCGCCCTACTCAAAACTTAGTTTACAGTAAAAGACTAAACAAAAAATAAAGCTATTGACACACGAGATAGGTTGACTCCACATAGTAATCACAAAATAACAAGATAGTGCAACAAAAAATTCAAATAAATATTGTACATAAAATAATAGAATCTCCACAAAAAAAAAAAAAGAGAATAAACACTTAAAACAAAGAAAGGGAACGAAAGAAAATTCCACGAAGATCAACTATTTCTGCATCCACTATCTTTATCTCGGAAAATAAGGGAGTTTTTTTGGAGTAAGAGATTAACTTAGTAAGAAACCTCATACTCTGTCCAATATATGTGAAAAATTGAATATAAAAAACAATTGCTACATATATAGATAGCCATATTGAAAATAATGTCTACTAGTGAAAATAAAATTACTCATAAATTTATACATATCAAATGCTCACAAAGTGTGTAATGTTGATCTAATTGAGATTGAGTTGTTTGTTTTAATGATAACAAATTTATTTGATTATTTAAATTATTTATTATATATTAGTTTGAATTGATAAGTAAATTATATTATTAATTAAAAATACCCTTTTAATAGAGTCATCACCACAACTCAAAAAGAGTCGTGCTGAGAACGGAGCTTCGACACACGTGGCATGTGGTGGGCAAACATTAGGCCACACGGACAAGGCAACACCACAACTTAGGACATGCTATGTTATAGCTTAATCAGCATTTTTCCCACCCCCGAAAAATTGATTTTTCTGCCGATTCACACCAAAACTCAACATAAAATTTATATCACACATTGAGAACACAAAATTGACCCACATACTTTGATTTTGACCAACGATTTTGAGTTTGGAAACTCAAAAACAGATTTCCCAACAAAAACATGAAAACGTAGGGTTAAAAATTTACTCATAAATTTCATTAATATAAAAATAGTGGATTTTATAATGAAAATCCACAATGAAATTAAAAAAGGAGGAGAATTCGTACGCTGTAGAGGGCAATTGAAGAAATCACAACGAGTTTTCCCTTTCTCTTTCGAAGATGTTGAATCGCAAAATGGGTGGCGTAGACAGATCCCCAGAAGTTTATTTCCTATGTAGTTCATTAAATCATAACATATTTTCGTGACTCATTAAAATTAATAGTTTACTCTTCTTAAAACAAAAATACCATAATCCATCTGGCATTACAGAGCTCATCAATGGGGATTTCTTCAAACAAAGCTGTATGGATAACCCCGGCGTTGCTCACCAAATGATCCACTGTCAGTTCTCACAGGTAGCACATCCGCAGGTTACGTAAAATCATAGGTTTTTCGATTAGAAGAAAACTCATGAAAATGAGGGACAAAACAAAACTGAAGAACAAAGCCACTATACATTGCCCAAAATGCCTCACTGTCTCGCCCACAAATCGCTTACAGTCCTCCACCTTAGAAACATCAGCACAGATCACAATAACATCAGGCGACCCCAAACGGCGGGCTTCATCGGCGACCTTCAGAAGGCGTTCCTCTCTTCTGGCTACGAGGGCCAAACAGGCCTTCCTCTTCGCGTATTCGTAAGCTACATACTGTTTACATTCAAAATGTAAATCATTTCAAAAAATCAATTTCTTTCAATAAAGACAAAAAACAGTTGTACACGATGTCAGAATACCTCTCCGATTCCAGAAGACGCTCCGGTGACCAGGACCACCTTGCCAGAAACGTTTTCAGGAAAGACGCATACTTTGAGGAAAGAAAGAAGCTTGAAAGCCAGTAGAAATGGGAGAGAGCAAAGAAAGAGAAGAAGTACGAATGGAGGGAGGAAAATATTAAGAAGCTTGTGAATCAATTCCATGGGAGTTGTTGAGAAGATGTGGTTAAGGTTTCATGATCATACTTATAACTCCTCACGTCCTTTTTTTTTTTTCGGGGAAAACCAGAAAAATATAAAGAGTTAAAATAAATGTTGACATGATAATTCTTATGAAAAATTATTTTGGACTAAGATAAAATTATATTTTCAAATAAGTTTTCATAAAAGGTAGAAGAGTGATAAATAGTATCACTTAAAATCGTATTTACTTATATAGAACTTATTTACACATTTCAATTATACTACTAATTAGTACAAAAAATAATAGTAGATATAATAAAAAGTTAAAATAAATGTTGATATTATTGATGAAGATAATTTTTAGAAAAATTGTTTTGTGCAATTTCTTTACACAAAATTACATTACCAAATAAAATTTTACAAAAGAATAGAGGTGTCACAAATGGTATCAATTAAAATTCAATTCACTTATATAGAATTTACTTATATAGTATAATTACACCACTAACCAATATGAAAAATTATAATAAATGTGATAAAAAAAATCAAGAATATTTTTTTCACATTGTTATAATTTAACAGTCAAAAAGTAAGAGAAATAATAGTAAAAATAGATATCGAGAACTTTTATGTAAAAATTCAAATTGAAAAACAAAAATTACAGAGATCAAATCTAAAAAAATCTTATTATAAAAAAATAAAATTAAAAACAAAATATTTTAAAGAATATTTACTAAAAGAAAATTATGGCGCAAAAAAACGAATAATTGATAAATAGTGTTTTAAATTATTTTTGAAAAAATTGAATAGACCCCTATCGGAAAAAGTGTCTTGAAATTCCTGTGAACCACGTGTGGGCCATTCAGATTTACCTCTCTGAAAAGTTTTTCTTTTGAATAATGCAATACAAAATACACATTCATTTGATTTATTCTTTTGTAGCTGAGATAAACTTATTCTCCTTCCTTCTTTCTCTATTTTCCTGAAAAATGCAAATTTATGTTCTCTCTTTTCCTATTGGTTAGTTTATGATGCCTTGAAGCGCTAATTATGCTCTCTATTTCACTTTACGCAACTACGCGTAAAAATGACAAATGAGTCGATCGAGGCAAGCCGAGTTTGAAGTCTGGTTTGCCGAGTCCATCGAATTAAAGAAGTTAATTAAAAAAAAATCAACTCAAGTAAGCTCACGAGCCATAAGTTAAAAGAGTCAAGCCAACTGAACGAGCCTAGTCAAGCTAAGTGAACAAGCCTAACATGCCAAATATACAATACATAAATATTTTAAATATATATTAATATAAATAATATTTTTTTAAAAAATAATTGGATATTAAAATTATATAATTCTTTATTCTTATAATATCAAATTCACAATATATAATAATTTTGTCCACCATGTTGTTTAATTAAAAAATTTATTTTATTAATGGTAATTAACAAAAAAAACCTTGAGCTATGAGATTAGTGACAAATCAAAGATTAAACTATATTTGCTAACAACTAAAATTCTGAACTATGATAAATGAACGACGAAAACCTCGTAGTCACATTTTTTGTTAGAAGACATCTGTCGAATGTTTGCACCACCGGCAGATATCCAATTATACCCATTTACATAAAGATGGACATCCGCTTACATTCTCTGCTAATCACAATCTGTCATGTACCTCATTTCGCAAATGCACTTCACATTTGTGGACATCAATGCTTCATATTGTCCTTCAATCACAGTTCGCTACGTACCTCATTTCGCAGATTCCACCTCACCTCTTCGTTGCGAATATCCGCTAACATTATCCACCAATCACAATCCACCACGTACTTCATTTTGTGAATTTCACCTCACACTCATGGACGCCAATGCTTCTGCTGCTAATACGACATAATTGCCCATCATTTTAGGTTATTGTGTAATTTTCGCAGCTGCGTTCGTGTCCACAACATCGAATTTAGGCATTGGAACAGCTTCATTTGGATTAGTAAGCCTTAGTCAATAGTGTTAGAGTGGAAGCATTTGCATCCGCGGATAGATTAGTGTCCACGATAGGTTTTGGACGAAGTGAAACTTCGTCGTTAGATTTAATGAATTCGTGGAGACGCTGGTGTTCGCAATAGGGATTTTAGCTATAAATAAGTACACATGGCGAACGGTGAACTTGCGGATTGGAGTTTCAGTGAGAGCGTTTGCTTTCGCAGAAGTGTTTGCGTCCGTGGTTACTTTGGTGATCGCAAATATTTATGGCTGACGTAGCTGGTTGAGTGGGTTTTAGCAAACGTCCTCTGCGGCTATTCATGCATCCATTGTATCTCAGGCAAGTTTAAATTAAGTTAGTTTTACAGATTTCTTGTGAGCTACGATTTGATACATAGATTATTCAGAAAAAAATAAAGTTTATATACGATTTTAAGGGATTTTCTACCAAGAGCTTCTCTGCTTATAGTTATATAAATATTAAGGTTTGGGTGTAAACTCTAATCACCTGAGAACGCCATAGACGAGAGAGCCATTCTCACAAGCTTTTGGGTGAAACTTTCTTTCTAGATTCTCAAAGTAAGTTATGCACTGTTTAGTTTATGAAATTATGTTTGACAGTGAGTAATGTTTATGGTTATTCTTTTTAGCTAACTCTTTGTTTATTTAAATGAAAAGTCAGTGTTAAGGAAGAGTTTGGGATAGTAAGACTCTACTAAGAATTTCAGGTAAGAGATGTTATGTGTGTATTTGGCCTTTGGTTGCATCACAAAGTGCTAGGGTAAAGTAGTATGTTTTGATGACATGTTATGATGCCTACAGGCTGTGTTTTGAGGATGTGTTTTTATTGACTCTTTGATGCCTACGAGTTGTATTTTGAGGATATGTTTTATTGACTATTTGATGCATATGGGTTGTGCTTCAAGGACGGGATTTATTGAATATTATTATGATTTTCTTATTAGAAACATGCGATATTATGATAAAAGGTGATGACTTTGGAGCTGCTTCAACTGTTTATACTTGTTTGATGAGATTGTTGGTTAATATGTCACATTTCATTGACCCGAGGATATGCCTATTGTTGTATGTCCAAGCAAGTTAGACGGTTATCATGTATCATGTAAGTTCCATACATCACGTTTTTTAAAAAAAATAACGAAAATAATTTTCATGCATATGTTTTCATGGAAAACATAAACATAATTTAAGATAGATAAGAAAGAATATGGAGGGTTGATGAAATGTTGTCCCAAAGGTTGGTCCTATGGGGGATAAGCCCATTAGTCCGGTTATGTCGGGGCTTGACCGAAGTTCTCCAAGTAGTTGCGTATTAAGTGTATCACATTGAAGAAGGTCCCGGTAAAGGGGATTGCCCTGCTGAAGTTCACAAGACTTAATGATGTGTTTCCCATAGTCGTGCCTAGTCTTCCCATAAGAATCTCAACAAAAGTTGCAAGGTCATCAAAAGAAAGAAAAAAAAATGAAAAAGAAAGAAAGAACAAAAAGACATATTTTTACGAAAAGTGCATTACATACTCATATTATATTATACATCTCTTACTGAGCGTTAGACTTATAGGTGAAATTTGTTAGAGGTAATGATGAAATTAGAGAGGAACTTGAAGATAGAAACAATTGATAATACGGTTGAAGAGAAATTCTCATAGATAAAGTTAAAGCGTTGTTAAAGCGAAGTTGATCCATAGGTGAGGATTTGAAGACAACAAAAGAAAAAGAAAGACTTCATATTTTAATTATGTTTTTAATAAGTTGAAATTTAGTTTGAATTATTTAAATTTATTTTAGAAAGGGTTTTACTTTGATGGATCTTAAAAGAGATTTATTTTAAAGACTTTTGTCGTATATAGTTTTAAAGACATGATTTTTATGTATGATATATTTTTAAAAAATAGAAAGAAAAAAGTTTTAATGCTACGGGGAGTTACAATTTTGTAACATTAGATAATATGAATTCCACCTACTATATACGTCGTTTTTAATTTTTTTGGTCTAAGTTGGGTGGCTTTACGAAATTCTTTATATTTTTGTTGTATTGAATTAGACCTTATAATGTAAGAAATTGCGGATCTAATTAATTCAATATAAAGTAAAATATATGTCATACCATCTTCAACAACCAAATTCAAAGTATGACAAAATCATCTCATATGAAAAAGAGAATCATGAGCAATATCTAATTGAAAATAATCTCTAAAATGGGAAACAACAACATTGTTAGTACTAGCATTGACAAGAGTTATATTAAAAATTCTATCTCTAATAGAGTATTCTTGCAATATTGCCACAATATATCAATAAATAGAGATACCAGTGTGAGGATGTTTCCATTTACAAAATCCTAAAATTCTTTTATTTAATTGTCAAGATTCATCAATAAAATAAAAAGTTACAACTATATAACCTACAACATTACGTGCACTCTATAAATTAGGCGTAATAAAATAGATATTGAAGGTGTATTTGCAAAAAAATATAATCAATTCATTTTTCATATCATAAAATATCTTAATAATATCACTTCTCGTTGTACTTCTAGGTACACGTTTAAAGCTAGGAGTAGTACTCTTTCATAAATTTTTCAAATACTTCACTATTGGTGAATAATAAAGGCAACTCGGATTGTGTTACACGTTTTCTTAGTCCTTCTCTCATTTTATTTTTTGAATATGTAAAAGTGCCTTTACCACTAGCATTCAATTGTGTTTGTGTAGAATTTCTTAATAGAATGGGAGAAGGAATAACAAATACTAGAAAACCTTCCCTAGTCGACCACTGGTTGGGTCCGGTCGACTAGAATATTAGTCGAGAGCCTATCTGTTCGTTTAGGTTTAGGTCCAATCGACCACTCTTTGAGTTTGGTTGACCACGACCAGTATGGTTGCCCCTAGTGGTTGATCGCACCAGTAGGACAGTCAACCACAAATCTGGCAGTTTGGCCATTGGCCATTTCCGATCGACTGTAACAGTGAGTTGGTTGATCGTGAAATAAAAAGTTTAGACACTGAAGGTCCCTGGTCGACCGTAGAGGTTCCAGGTTGAGCGCTAGTGGTTCCTAGTCGACTTGTGGGAGGTCCTAAATCAACCACACAATGTTATTTTTCTTGTTTTTGAGTCGTTTACGCATCGGTTGGGTTCCTAGACCTGACATAGGACACTTCCACTATTTTTCTTGTCATTGTTGATGGAAATTCCTAAGTTTTGGCATAGTTTTAGGCTCGATCAAGTTTGTAGATTTCGAGCCAACTACCAATGAAGTCGTACTCAATTAACTGCAGCTGAGTCCCCTTGCCTTGAGTCATTCGAGTTGGCAGTGTTGTATCTTGTCGACCGCTAGGTCTATCGAGGTCTTTTTCTATTGAGTCCTAGATGGTTGTTGATGTGTCTTATCGATAGCCATGGGGTCCCGGTTCACAGTCGTTGTGTCTTGTTAACACTGGGTGGTCTCGATTGATCGTCATTGAGTTTTTTTGACAGCTTGGTGGTCCCCGTTGACCATCGCCATGTCCTGTTGACATTGGGTGGTTCCAGTTGACTTTGGACGTGTTGTATTCTATCAACCGTAGGCGCGTCTTGTCGATTGGTGAGTCTTTCTAGTTAATTATTGTTGTACCTGGTCAACCACTATTACGTCTTGGTCGATCGTACTATTTGTTTCGTGGAGTTCAGGTTAGTGAACTTCATTCGGCTTTCTCAGCCATATCTTGTTCCCAGTTAGTATATCTTCTGGGTTTAATATGTTGCTTCTTGTCGTTCCTCGACTCGAGCTAAGAAGTATTGTGTTAATTCTACTCGTCTAGTTTTGGTTACTGATACGAAACTTGTGTTTTGCCCCCAGTTTTGTTGTGGGGTTTTCATAGCGGTTTGGTTTTAGGTTCAGAGGGTGTCCTTAATTTTGGTGCATGTGTCCGATGGTGCGTGTGGCTAGTCAGCTTGGCTTCTCTGTCGTCATCGAGGTAGAGATTTTATTACTTTATGCACTGCATTGCTTCATGGTTTTCAAACAAATATTTTGTGGTTTGCCCATATGAAAATTCGATGGGGACTGTTCAACAACACGTTTGTCTTTACTTTTTATGTACGTATGTCTTCTCACATATATTTTATCGTACATGGTATTTAATTTTATTGTGCTACCTATATATTTGAAAGGATGAATCCTCTTGATACTTTTCTTGTGTGCAAGTGCGAAATGGGTAATATGTAATTGGTGAATGGTGACATGTCCTTGGGTTTCGAATTACTAAAATGAAAATGGGTAATATGGTGGTGATGACGTGCTCATTAGGTTTCAAACCTCTAAACCTGGTTAGGATATTTAGTCACACGGATTGAAAAGTTGTTGGTCATTGAGTTTTGCTCGCCTTACACCTTTTCATTTTACGGGTAGCGTGATGTCTCGGAGATATGCTCGCTGGCAACCCTTATCAATTTGGATCTAACAGGTGGCTAGTTGTGGAGTTATCCGTCGTCAAGAATTTTATTTGTTCTTTGATTTTATGTATAGTGTCTTCGCCTGGTCTCTAGATTGCAGGTACCATTTCCTTTGAACTCATAAGGTGTTATTATCGATGAATGGTCGCCTTTCTTTGCTATTTTATGGATGGGTCCCTATGTGTCCATTCCTTTTCACGGATGACGTTTTCTAATAAAAAATGATGTAGACTTATTTTTATGATATAGCTGTCTATACAATTCATGATACACCCCAAAACCTTATCGCCTGAGCCGAGCCATGAGGCTCCTTGTTTATCTAATAAGTTATTATTTTATAGGTTGAAATAAGCTAAAAGAACTTGAGCATGGACATATACATGATGATAAAGAGGCTCCTAGCATTCACTTACTTGGAAGTAAAAATATAGAAGAAATGGTGTGCGTTACAAACTTGCCTACAACCCGACCATAGTGGAGTATTTGACATTTTTATAGACATAGACAATCTTAAAAGAAAAGGCATTCTTCATACGGTTTGTAGCAGACATTCATAGCTTTCCAAAGTGGTATTTTGTGTTACTTTTGGCGTTCATTTACTGACACGAGACGACCTGCAAAAGGAAGTACGTGTTAGCAACCCACGAAGAATGACAGGGACGGAGATGTAGACCTTTGATCGGATCCGGGAACTATCTAACGTTAGGTTCACGGATTCTAGATTTTCGAAGAAAATCTACCGATCGCGGGCAATGGTTCGGTTTTCCCTCGCTCAAACTCCCAATGGAAGTTTGAAAAAGGAAAACTTACGAGTTAGCTCAAGCACCACGAGCTTGCTAACAAGACTTCGTCTCGGATTCGAAGATCCGGGGCGGCCGCTCGACGGCGTCGGAATCTCCTCACAGGGAAGGGAAATAGTAATATATTAATCTCGTCAAAAGTTGTCTTTCAATGCGTCTAACCATGGAAATTTATAACCTAGGTGATGATGAGTAGGAGTGATGGACGGTCGAGATGAGGCAGATGATGGACGGCCAAGATGAGGCATGTGGGTGGCAATATGCAGGCTCTTGGATGAATGTGGAATGAATGGCCGAGATTAAAGCTGGTGGAAGAACATGCATGGCGTACACGTGGCAGCTCCTTGATGTTTTCTTTGGGCTTGCTCTTTCCTTGGACTTGAAAAGGATTGGACTTAGCCCATAACTCAATCATCACCATCTAACCTAACCAACAATCTAAATGCATGAATGAGTAAAGCTTATAACCATGCTTTACCCTCACAAAATAGGCTCAATGTTTGCCATGAAAATAAAAATAAGAAATAAATAAAAATATGCAGAATTGAAAGGTTACACGTTTGGGATGCCGGGAAGACAAATTCCCGTCTGATGAAGCTCATAACAATCACGTGTGTCCCAAGTCAAGACATGCACAGGTTGCTCCTTATCCGTTGGGACAACATCCCAAATAGAATCATCCTCGAAGTTAATACCTGCAAAAGAAACAAGATCATCAATAATTTGGCTAAGTGACAGTAAGGACCTTGTTTGCGATCGAGTAATAGGCCTCGGCCCCCGAGGCATGTCATTTACTATATCAAACACTGCTTTTACAGAGGCCAAAATTCTAGCCACGGACCTATTTTTTGTGTTTTATTGTTTAAGGTCACTTTTGTCATTTGATTTTTGGGCATTTTTGTAATTTGTAATTTTCCATTAGGGAGGTATTTTAGCCTAACTAATCAGGTCCAGAACCCAGTTTTTAAAACCTAAAATCGCAGCAGCAGCAGCTCTTGCTTGGAGTCATCTCCAAAACCCCTTGGTGCTCGGTTCTTGCTTCACCGCAAATTCAACACCAAAGCGCCTCCTCTCACTCGTTCTTGCATGGTCTTAGAGAAGAGGTTTGAGCTAGCCTTTCCAGCATCTTCCTTAGGAGGTGTCTTTGGGGTATCGAGTTAGAAGATCGTGGTAAAAGCTAATGTGGAGAGGTACTCTTTGAAGTGTCCCGAACCAGTCGTAACCCACGGGAGTGAGGGCTTGCAGACCAGCTTGGTGCTCCTTGTTCTTACCATTTTTACTTAAGGTCATTGTTGTATTTTGATTTGAAAATATTGGATTTTCTGTTCTTGTGAAATTATGGGTGATATTTGTTGAATTGGATTCATAATTTAAAAGTTGTGCAAGTTTTTCTAAGAGTGCCGCAAATCTGTTTTCTAGCGGTGATTTCTGAGCTGTTTGTTCTTTCAGGTATATCTTTGTGATTGTTATGAATTTTTGTTCTAGCTTTTTGAGGGATTGAAGTCCTGTGGATTGTGGTTAGTTGAAGACAGATTTAGTTTAATTTGGATTGAAATTCGCGACGTTGTGCATCGTCCTTTGGAGATTGCCAGAATTATCTCTGCAGAAACTATTTTTAGGGCAAGTTAATGTTTCGTGGATAACTTCCATTTCGTTGTGTTTTTGAATGTGAAATTTGAACTGGAATGATACATTGGATACTACTTAGAGCCTTGTAAATTTCGTGGCATTTGTCTTTTTGCACTAAATGTTATACTCCTTCAAATTCACTGCTTAGTTTTTGAGATAGCCGATTGTGCTCTTTTTGGGGAATTAATTTGGATTGAAATTCGCGACGTTGTGCATCATTCTTTGGAGATTGCCAGAATTATCTCTGCAGAAACTGTTTTTAGGGCAGGTTAATGTTTCGTGGATAACTTTTGTTTCGTCTTGTTTTTGAATGTAAAATTTGAACTGGAATGATATATTGGTTACTACTTAGAGCCCTGTAAATTTCGTGGCATTTGTCTTTTTGCACTAAATGTTATTGTCCTTCAAATTCGCTGCTTAGTTTTTGAGATAGCCGATTGTACTCTTTTTGGGGAATTAATATTCTAACATTTTGGGGCATATCATTTGGTATCAGAGCTTTGCTCCTATTTTTGTACTTTGAAATTGGTGAACTTGAACTCCTAGTATGATGGCGAGAGGCTATAGATATGATATGACATGTTGCGAAGAAGAAAATGAGTTCTTGTACTCTATTCCAACTGAAGTGGGTTAGATTGGCTCGAAGTTTACACAGATTAGCAAGTTGAGTTGGAAGAATTTTTTTTAACTCACGAGTTTTCAAATAGGAGAAAAATGAGAATTGCTTCGTCGAAACTTAAAGGAAAAACTTCCCTTTGGTGGAAAGGGGTAAATTCTAAGAGAAAGGATTGTGGCGAAGAAACCATAAAATCGTGGAAATTGATGAAGAGAATTTTGAGAAGCAAATTTGCTCCGACGCTTAAAGGTTTTCTCAATTTCTCCACCATCAACCCGATCCAAGAAGCGAGTTTCCAAAAGGCAACAAGCCCAAGTATTTGACATGAGGGACTCCCTACAGCATATAGCTCAAAAGCTACAAGAGGTGCAAGATCAGTATCTTAAAACTCTCCAACCAACAATTCCACGGGAAGAACATGAAAAAAATTTTGAAGAAGTTTTTGCACAAAAGGAAAGTCGGCAAGAACGTATTAAAGAAAGTGATATTGAATTAATGGCATCATGTTTTGAAAAAGAGAAATCGGTCGAAGAGATTGTCTCTCCACATGATGGTTCAACTTTCCAATGGGATTTCGTATTGGAAGAAATGAAGACTGATTCTTGTGAAGCGCCCATTACACTAACTCATGAAGAAGAAGACTTAAATATTGAGCTTATCTATTCGCATGTTGATCCACAAATTGAAATTAATTTGGGAATAGAAACAAGCATTGAAAAAGAAAGAAAACATGAGGAAGAATTTGATACTCAAGAAAGTCTCCTTCTAATCCTACCAAGGCAAGAGAAAGAAGAAATAAATGAAGAGAGCGCCTCTTGGATAAGATCAGTTTTAAATGTGGAGGATATCAACTTGTCTTCACACACAATTCAAGTAAAAGAGAATGATTCTAGTACTAAGCATCATGCAATTGCCTCAAAAGAACCATTAGTTTTGAAAAGGCTTCAAAAGGAGCTTGAAGAATGGGACACAATCAATGCTAATTCCACAAGGTACATGTCATTCCATACATTTATCAATTTTTCTTCTAAAATTGGGTGGATCAAAAATCTTGGTAATTTTGAATCTATTATACCACTTCAGATTGGAAATGTTGTTATTGAGGTTGATGTAGATCACACTATTTTTACTGGAGTTTCAATTGGGGCTGCCAACTTTAGCTTGCCTAATGGTGAAATTGAAAATGTGTTGAGGGTCAATTTGGGTGTTTTGGCTGAAAATAATTTTGACCCAGCTTTATTACTACCGTATGATCAAGTTGATTTGAAGAATCCGACGCATGGTGTCAAACCAATTTTTACATTTGATCTGGGTGGAAGACATGAGTTCAAGAATAGGTGGTCAAGCCTAGGATTTGAGGTCAAATCCTCAACCACCCCAGGAGGATGATGCGCCCTAAGACCCTACTGCCTGAGCCGAGCCATGAGGCTCCTAGTTTATCTAATAAGTTATTATTTTGCAGGTTGGAATAAGTTAAGAGAACTTGAGCATGAACCTATACATGATGACAAAGAGGCTCCTAGCATGCACTTTCTTGGAAGCAAAAATATAGAAGAAATGGTGTGCGTTACAAATATGCCTAAAACCTGACCATGATGGAATATTTGACATTTTTATAGACCCAAACGATCTTAAATGAAAAAGTGTTCTTCATATGGTTTGTAGCAGACATCCATAGCTTTCCAAAGTAGTATTTTTTGTTACATTTGGGGTACATTTGCTATATCAAATGCTACTTTCATAGAGACAAAAATTCCAACCGCATACCTATTTTGTGTGTTTTATTGTTTGAGGTCACTTTTGTCATTTGATTTTAGGGCATTTTTGTAATTTGTAATTTTCCATTAGAGAGGTATTTTAGCCTCTATAATCAGGTCCAGAACCCAGTTTTTGAAACCTCAAATCACAGTAGTAGCAGCTCTTGCTTGGAGTCCTCTCTAAAACCCCCCCGGTGCTCGATTCTTGCTTCATCGCAAATCCAACACCAAAGCTCCTTCTTTCACTCTTTATTGCACGGTCTTGGAGAGGAGGTTTGAGCTAGCTCTTCCAGCATCTTCATTAGGAGGTGTCTTTGGGGTGTGGAGTTAGAAGATCGTGGCAAAAGCCATGGTGGAGAGGTACTCTTTGAAGTGTCACGAACTAGTCGTAACCCTTGGCCAAGTGAGGTCTTGCTGAGCAGCTTGGTTCTCCCTGTTCTTCCTATTTTTCCTTAAGGTCATTGCTGTATTTTGATCTAAAAATATTGGATTTTCTGTTCTTGTGAAATGCTGGGTGATATTTGTTGAATTGAATTCGTAATTTAAAAGTTGTGCAAGTTTTTCTAAGAGTGCCGCAAATTTGTTTTCTTGCGGTGATTACTGAGCTATTTGTTGTTTCAGGTATATCTTTGTAATTGTTATGAATTTTCTTCTGGATTTTTGAGGGATTGAAGCCCCGTGGATTGTGGTTAGTTGAAGAAAGATTTGGTTTAATTTGGATTGAAATTTGTGACGTTGTGCGTCGTTCTTTGGAGATTGCTAGAATTATCTCTGCAGAAATTGTTTTTAGGGCAGGTTAATGTTTCGAGGATAACTTCCATTCCGTCACATTTTTGAATGTGAAATTTGAACTGAAATGATATCTTGGATACTACTTAGAGCCCTGTAAATTTTTTGGCATTTGGATTTTTGCACTAAATGTTATACTTGTTCAAAGTCACTGCTTAGTTTTTGAGACAGCCGATTGTGCTCTTTTTGGGGAATTAATATTATTGCATTTTGGGGCGCATCAATTCACGTTCAAAAAAACCTCACCGATGGACTATGTGTTGGTTTTTAGATTCCCTCGCACAGTGGATTTATCGATGTTCATAATAACGGTAACGTGCGTAACCTATGTATCATGAAAAACAATTTTAACATGAACATAAAACGGATCGTTGTCAACTCAAATAAGCACCTGTGGGCGTGATGAATGCAACAAGATCACAGTCAATTTATGATAGATTGTATTCTCAACGCATGAGACGATCTATTTGGATTTAGAAAACACTTCTCTAAAGCCAACAAGGAAGACACAAAAATTTGCTCTCAAAATGGATTCTTCAATTTCAAAGACTTCAACCACCCATGCTAATGAATTTAGATCTCTATTTATAGTGGAACAACTCCATAATGGTCATTATGCCATTTAGAGAAAACCACTAAAAATATTAATTTTTCATTTAAGTTATAATACATTTATAACAAAATGTTATGGAAAACAAAAGGTCTTGTCACCATAGCTCAACACTTAACACTATGACATTCACTCAAATTTGAAAAAATTCATTTTAAAAAGTATTTTCAAAAGTTATTTTTTATTTTTTAATTAATTGAATAATCAATAATTCAATTATTTCATTTAATGAAATATAACAAAAATATTAACTATGACAACTTTTGTCATTTTGTCCTAATTAATTGAATAATCAATAATTCAATTATTTCATCTAATGAAAAATAATAAACTTATTATTGATTTTATTAAATAATTAATTATTTAATTTTCTTTGTTCATTTTTCTATTATTCGAATAATGATAGAAGGTGACGAAGGGACCGATGGACTTATCGTTTTAAACTGCAATAATATTTCGTTAATTAGAATAAACTCTTTATATTAATTAACATAATTATTAACTCTAAAGTAATTCCACTAAATACTTAGAGTTGCACTCTAAAAAACTATATAGTATATTTACTTTAAGTAATATCCATTGATATAGTCATTACATATGTATTAACACTCTATTTAGATTTGCAATAGAGCTAGATTTCTAATCCGTTAACCTCTCATATTGTGTCTTTATCCTTGACTACCATTTTTTCTTGATTGAATAATTAATTCATAATGCTTATGAATTACACACTAATTATTCGATCATTGAACTAATAAACAAGGGAATCTATAGAAATGAATTTTATTGTACCGATATTAACATTCTCAGCTATTCATTTTAATCCACTCCCAATATACAAGGTATACGAATCGTAATTCGTACAAAACTTTTCCGAGTAAATTAAAGAATAAATTAAAATAAAATAGGAGTTTGTTAAATACAATGAATTAAGTTCATGCATATATGACCATCATTATGATAAAATTAATTGTTCTATATTTAACATAAATTATCAGAACAATATAATTTTATTTGGTCCAGTTCTATATAATCATATTATATAAAACATATTTATCTTATGTCGCTACATATATAGTCGGGATATGACTATACATTCTTAATGAGATAAACTATGTTTGTGACTATGAACTATTTGAAGATTGCATACTTCAAATATAAGTCATGGATATATTTTGGTTATTATTCTTTATATTTTATCCCACATATATACAATATGTATGTTAATATAAAGTTAGTATAAATAACCAAAGAAATTTTCTATGAATTTTATAAAACATAATCTAAAATGTTAAATATAATATCAATCAATATAAATTTATTCATATATTATAAAATTGTTCTATTACATTGCTTGTTGGGCACATTAAAATAATTTTGGTTATTACCTCCTCTTGTGCCTTTTGCATAACCAACAAACATGCAAACCTCAGATCGAGTCTCTAATTTTCTAGTGTTTCCTACTAGCACATGTGCAGGACACCCACGTATGCGAAAGTGTCTCAAACTAGGTTTGTGACCACTCCACAACCCTAAAGGTGTCTTAGGAATAGACTTAGATGGGACCACATTCAAAATATAAGTCGTTGTCTGTATGGCATATCCCTAAAATGATTTTGGGAGTGAAGAGTAACTCATCATAGATCGAACCATGTTAACTAAAGTCCTATTTCTCCTCTCAGCAACATCATTTTGCTGAGGAGTGTTAGGTGTTGTTAGCAGAGATATAATTCCATGTTCTAACAAGTAATCCTTCAATTCATTGTCAAGGTATTCACCTCCTCGATCTGATCAAAGGCACTTGATTGACTTATCTAATTGTTTTTCAGCTATAGCATTAAATTCTTGAAACTTTCTAAAAGTTTCTGATTTAAACTAAATTATATAAGTAGAACCATATCTTTAGTAATCATCAACAAAAGTGATGAAGTACTCATAACCACATCTAGCCCAAGTAGTCATAGGGCCACATACATATGAATGTATGAGTTCAAGTGGCTCTTGAGCCCTTCGACCCTTTGCAGAAAAAGGTCTCTTGGTTATTTTTTCCTCTAGACAAGATTCACCGATTGGTAAAGATCCAACATTTAAATCTTTTAAAGGACCGTCCTTCACAAGTCTATTAATTCTATCTAGATTAATAGGACCTAGACAAAGGTGGCAAAGATATGTGTTTTCATCATGAGAAATTTTAAGTTTCTTGGACTTCGACAATTTTACTTTAAAAATTTCAGTATTCAACAGTAATTTATTGGTGAGCCTAATCACATAAAGTCCACTTTCCATAAAACCAAAACAAATATCTAGTCTAATACTAGAAATAATAACAATATTATTATTAAAATAAATTGAATAACATTGTTCAAATAAGGGAGAAACATAAATGATATTTCTAGTAAACTCCGGTACAAAATAAACATTATTCAATAATAAAAATTTATTCTAAAAAAATAATTTTGTTTCTCTCACTACTGAAGTTGAAATTAGTGCCCCATTGCCCACTCTCATAGTGAACTCCCCATCTGCTAGCTTCCGATAGGAACTAAGCATCTGTAAAGAATAACAAACATGATTAGTTGCTCATGAATCAACTATCCAGGGTGATAAATCATTCTAACCTAAACAAGATTCAATAACAAGTAAATTAGATTTACCTATCTTCTTTTGTTTTAGCTCATTGAGATACTTTTTACAGTTTCTTTCCCAATGAGCATCAACTCCACAATGAAAACATTTTCCTTTGGGCTCTTTCTAGCTCGAGCTATTCTTGTTTCCCTCGTTAGTTTTGTTCCTTTTATTGGGGTTGTCCTTCTTACCCCTTGCTGGATTTGCTCCTTGACCTTTTCCCTTTTTCTGAAATTTCTTCTGCTTCTTAAGGGAAGAGTGAGAAGAGGAGGGTTCAACAACATTTGTTTCTCCCTTCTTCTCTACAGAATAAATGGACTCATAGGTCGTAAGCTCGTTGAGCAATTGAGTCATATCATAACTCAGTTTGTTGATGAAGTAGTTGCTCTTGAATTGTAAGAACTGTGGGCTCAAGCTTTCCAAAGCATGCCCACTTGGGTAGCCTCATCAATATGGGCCCCATTAATTTCAGCCTCATGAATCGTGTTACCTCATGAATCGTATTAATGATCATCAACACATGCTCACGAACGGAGGTATAGGCCCGCATTTTGCTATTCATGACTTTCTTGATAGCTTCATGACGGGCTTGGTCAAATGGTTTACCAAACATGTTCTGAAGAGACTCCATTATCTCATAAGCAATCTCTGTGTTCTCAAATTTTGTGTTGAGAACATCTGTCATGGAAGCGAGTAAATAACGAGGAGCTTTGTCATTTGTTCGTTTTCATGTCTCGAATAGTTCTCTCTCTTCTTTTGTGGCATTTTCAGCAGGGACCGGAGGACATTCCTCAGTCAGGACAAACTTCAAGTTGTCGTGCACAAGTATCATATTCATGTTCTTTTTCCAATTGACGAAATTATCATCAGTCAACTTTTCAGTCGTGAGTAGATTAATCATAAAAGAAGACATTATGCTGTAATGAATAAATAAATAAAAATTAATATTATGCATAAAATTCATAAGAAATATGGCTAGTAAAATGATGCATGAGCATGCTAAATCCCTAAATAAAATATAAATGTTATTATTGTCTCGATACATAATATTTTTCCTTAGGGTAAAAATATTATCTATTAATAAATTTATTCAAAATATCTTTTATTTTCAAAATTTATTAACTATCGATTAGTTTTGGTCAAAATGTGATTAACACATTATATTACATTTTTATGAGTGTATACCATCGTTTCGATTTTATAAAACTTAACTTATAATTGGCGCCTTAAGGACGGTCAACTATAAAATACATTTTATAAAACCTATCTCTAAAAGATCAACCTTGGTATTGATCTAAGTGAATACTCTCCTTAAGGAGAACGATAACAAAGTTGTCTCGTAGCCCCGCTTAAATCTCACGTTGTTGTATCAACAATGGAAACCATGAAAAGTTGCGCCTAACTCTCCACTCCCACTCATTATTTTGAATTATAGTGATTTTATAGAATATCACATATTCTATTAAATCTATATAAAAAAATATTTAATCAAAATAAATTTATTTTATATATCGATTATTAATTTTATAATCAAATTATAAAATTAATGATACTAAATAAACTATTTATTTAGCATTTACAAAATAATGTAAAAATTTTAACAATTAAAATTTTGCATTATTTTATTTTCTCACATAATTCATAAATATGAATTAATAGTTTCAATCTAATTAAAACCACTTAATTTATTAAAATTAAATAAATAAAATATATACTAAGAATGCCTGTCAATGTGAGAAAACTAAATGATAAGTAGACTCTATATGCAAGTACTATATGACATGTGAATGCATGACAATGATAAAACAACTTATATCAAGTATAAAAGTAAATGAAATAATAACCGGGTCGATTTGGGTATTTCTAAAATTACATATAAACTCATAAAAAAAATTATATAAAGTCTTGGTAGCTTCCACATTTTTGCGTCATACATCGCGGTGACAACAATTGCACACCATAGTCTCGCTCCAAAATTTGTCTTGTCCTTCTTTCTTTGATCTCCATCAATATTACATAAAGAGTATTTATCCAAGACAAATTGGGTTTACATCAAAATTAAAAATAAGAAATTTAAAAAATATTCCTAACCCAAATCGGCCACATGAAATCATGATAATTATTTCAATCATGCAATATCCATACATTCAACATTCCAAAAATATATATAAATTAAAAAAATGCGTAAGCCTACTTATCATCACATATCATGATTTTCATAAAATCGTATTATTAAATATATCATAATTACAATGAATCTCTGATACCAATTGTTGGTTTTTAGATTCCCTCGCACAGCGGAATTACCGATGTTCATAACAACAGTAACGTGCGTAACCTATGTATCATGAAAAACAATTTTAACATGAACATAAAACGGATCTTTGTTATAAAATATTAATAATAATATGTATTTAAAATCTTTATTTAGATCTAATATAAAAGATTAAGAATATTACCTTTGTAGCTTACTTCACACAGGTACAAAATCAATATTCAATCTTCTCCGTCAATCCTTCTCAGCTCGAATAAGCACGTGTGGGCATGATGAACGTAATAAGATCACACTCAATTTATGATAGATCGTAATCTCAATGCATGAGACGATCTCTTTGGATTTAGAAAACACTTCTCTAAAGCCAACACGAAAGATACACAAATTTGCTATCAAAATTGATTTTTCAATTTCAAATATTTCAACCACCCATGCTAATGAATTTGGACCTCTATTTATAGTGAAACAACTCCATAATGGTCATTATGACATTTAGAGAAAACCACTACAAATATTAATCTCTCATTTAAGTTATAATACATTTATAACAAAAATACTATGGAAAACAAAAGGTTTTGTCACCATAGATCAACACTTGGCACTATAACATTCACTCAAATTTGACAAAATCCATTTTAAAAACTATTTTCAAAAGTTACTTTATATTTATTAATTAATTGAATAATCAATAATTTAATTATTTCATTTAAAGAAATATAACAAACATATTAACTATGACAAATTTTGTCATTTTGTCTTAATTAATTGAATAATCAATAATTCGTAATTAATTCAACAATTAATTCGTAATTAATTATTTAATCTTCTTTGTTCATTTTTCTATTATTCGAATAATGATAGAAGGTGACGAAGGGACCAATGGACCTATAGTTTTAAGCTCCAATAATATTTCATTAATTAATATAAAATCTTTATATTAATTAACATAATTATTAACTCTAAAGCAATTCCACTAAATACTTAAAGTTGCACTCTAAAAAACTATATAGTATATTTACTCAAAGTAACATCCATTGGTATAGTTATTACATATGTATTAACCCTCCATTTGTATTCGCAATAGAGCTAGATTTATAATCCGTTAACCTCTCATATTGAGTCTTTATTCTTGACTACCATTTATTCTTGATTGAATAATTAAATCATAACGATTATGAATTGCGTACTAATTATTCGATCATTGAACTAACAAACAAGGGAATCTATAAAAATGAATTTCATTGTATCGATATTAACATTCTTAGCTATTCATTTTAATTCTCTCCTAATGTACAAGGTATACAAACAAAACTTTACCGAGTAAATTAAAGAATAAATTAAAATAAAATAAGAGTTTGTTAAATACAACAAATTAAGATCTTACATATATGACCATCATTATGATAAAAGTAATTGTTCTATATTTAACACAAATTATCAGAACAATATAATTTTATCTGGTTCAGTCCTATATAATCATATTATGTAAAACATATTTATCTTATGTCACTACATATATAGTCGGGATATGACTATATATTCTTAATGAGATAAACTATGTTTATAATTATGAACTATTTGAAGATTCCATATTTCAAAGATAAGTCGTGGACATATTTTTGTTATTACTCTTTATATTTTATCCCACATATATACAATATATATGTTAATATAAAGTTAGCATAAATAACCAAAGGAATTTTCTATGAATTTTATCAAACATAATCTAAAATATTAACATAATATCAATCAATATAAATTTATTCATATATTACAAAATTGTTCTATTATATTTGCTTGTTAGGCACATTACTCCCAACACTATAGGCACTATTTTTTGATAAAATGATAAAGAGTTTTTTAAATGTGGATTTAAAGTCCATATACAATAACAAGATGCATTAAACCATGATCTTCCAAAGAAAAGTAAAACCAGTTTTCTCATGCATTGTATTTAATATAGATTCTCCTCCTGAGTTAATCACTCATCTCTCGACATATATTATTTTTCTCAGGTTTAGATCATGAGGGTTAGTGTTTCCTTGTTGTCCTCAATGGTGATTTTTCTTTCTTGATTTATTTTTGTTAAATTTGTCGTGGTGTTGAATTATTTATTTTCTTGCACAATATTTTCTCTTTGTTATTTTTATGTTACCTTTATCTCTTGTTATCACTTTGTGGACCCTATCCCATTTGTTTGGGCTTTGATCTTAATTTTATATTAAGACCTATGCTGCCAATCTACTCTTGGATTGGGCGATCATGTCCTCTTCGAGGATCAGGTCGTTTGACCAGACATTTCTATCAGGTTTGCCTCTGGGTTGTGACATTGGTGGTGTCAATTCCATCACCTCCGCGCATACAAAACCTACAAAAATTAATACAAAAAATATTAACTCATGTAAGTCAAATTAATAATAGTGTAAAAATATACAATTAAATTAAAAATATGCTTTGCTGAATGAAAAAAAAAGAGTATGAAAATTTGTAAGAGTAAGAGAGAATGAAGAAACACTATAAATTGAGAAGTAGGAGATTAAGAATTTGAGACTTTTTTTGTGAAAGAAAATGGAGGAGTTATTGTGGTATTTATAGAGGAGGAAGGAGGGAGTGGGTTAGAGTTGGAGCTTGGAGGGGGCTAGAGGGGAGAGTCCGCGTTAACATGGCCATTACTTTATTTTTTTAATGTGACAAGTCTAAGTTACTACTGCGGATATCCACTTCACTATTCATGGATCTGCTTTCTCCCTAGTTAACATGAGCAGCCCACATGTCTATCCTTGTCTCTGCGGGTGCATATCACCCCCTTCTCCATTCATTTTGTCGTCCTCATTAAATCACGTGTGCTGTGCACATGATTCTTCCTATCCACAAATGTGTTCCTGTTCGCTATAGATATTTGCTTACATTGTATGCCACTCATAATCTGCAACGTACCTTATTCCACGGATTCCTCCTCAAATTTTTGAGGGTTCCTTTCCGCTATGGATATCAGCTTCACTATTCACAGATATACACTTCCCTCCTAATTTACATGAGTCGCACACATGTCCATCCTTCTTTCCCCATACGACCCATTCCCCATTTGTTTTTGCTTACTCATTAAATCACGTGTTTAGTGCATGTGATTCCTCCTATCCATGGACGTGATCTTGTCCACTATGGATATCCGCTTATATTGTTTGCCAATCACTATCTGTCACGTAGCCCATTTCACAAATTTCACATTTCTACCTCATATTTGTGGGTGTTCCTTTACACTACAGATACCTGCTTTAGCAAATATCTGCTTCACTGTTCACGAATATCCGCTTACTCCCTAATTAACATGAGTTGCCCACGTGTCTATCATTCTCTCTGTGGACACCCCCTTCCCCATTCGTCTTTGTTTCGTCATTAAATTGTCTGTGTCGTGCGTGTGATTCTTCCTATCTGCGAAAGAGTTACTGTTTGTTGCAGATATCTGCTTACATTGTCCGCTAATCACAATCCGTAAAAGACCACATGCCTCATTTCGCAGATTCCACCTCATATTCACGTACACTAACACTACTGCACCTAATTTGGCAAAATAAAATTTGCCACTCACCTCATTTCATGGATTCCACATTACATCCATTGATTCGCAGACACCAACACTTTCACCACAGATATCCACTTAAATTGTCTACCAATCACAATCCATCGCGTAATTCATTTTAGGGATTCCACCTCATATCCGTGGATACCAATGCTTTCGCTATATATATTTGCTCATATATATATCGAGCCCCTAAGCAAATCTCATTTTACGGACACCAATCCTTCCAATGCGGATTGGTTTACCGAAAGCATTACTTAGGGGCTCTCCGCCACGTTATGTCTTTCCATGGACCGACAAATCTCATTTTACGGACACCAATCCTTCCACTGTGGATATCTGATCACTCAACACACACCACTAATGAGCAGCCTCGTGTCCTTTTAAACCAACTATCCACGAGCACCAATACTACCACAGACACAAACACATCCGCAAACACCAACATTTCTGTGGATACCCTTGATTTTAATTGATAAAAGAGAGAGTGATTGTTGAGTGAGAGTGTGAGACTGTGAGAGGAAAGGGTAAAGAAGGGAACATGGGGTGCCAACGTGCCATGTGTGAATGTGAGAATCTCACATCAAAATTTTAAGTTAGTTATGAACAACATATAGAGAGAGAGAGAGAGAAGGTGGGTTGATGGTTGAAAAAGTAGAGAGGTGGAAGGCTAGAAGATGGGCCCCAAAGCTAGGGTAGAAATTTAGTAAAGAATTTTGTGGGTCTCACATATATATATAGCTTGGCGAGCTTAGCAAGATCGAGCCCCTAAGCAAGCCGACAAGCCAACCCATTTAACTCGACCCTAGGCAAGCGGAGAAATTTTATGACTGAAAAGAGTTTTTGACGTCTCGATCTACAAGCTTTGCAAAGGTTCTTCAAAGGTAAATTTGAATCTTTTTTTTTTCTTGTTGATTTTTTTTATAAATTATCAAATTTAGTTTTCCTGGTTAGAAACTCGAAATCCTTGATTTTTGTTTTTTATGTTATTTCGGTCGATCTATAATTTACATTAATTCTCAATCAATTGAAGATAAAAGTTGATTAAAAAAACAAATTTATTTTGCGATGTCGTTAGAACGTTGTCTCTGGGTGTCCGCTATTCGATTTGGGCATCCAGAAGGGATAAGGGTCTAGGAGTTTAGGGTAGCGGTCCAAACGTCCATTGTTGGTGATCGCAATAGAGGTCAGGACATCCACTATGGGAATTTGCTGCAGGTGACTGGGTGTCTGTTGTGGGCTTTTACTGTGGGCACTCGCTACAGAGTTTTAGATGACTGCACAATAGCCTTTAGGGGAAAATGATGTCGCCTTGACTAGGTTCACGACTATTTATCATTTCCTTACATTTGAGTTCCTAGTTCTGGTATAGTACTCATCGACTTTTTTTCACTAGTTTGAGTAGAGAGATTCCTTACATTTTTTCATTAGAGGTTCTGACAATTTCACAACCCTTGAATCTATTCTTGCGAATAGTGCTCCAATTGGTCAAAACTATAGTTGTAAAGGTAGGGATACACTGTATTGTATTTCATCATGATTTTGAAAACTTTTGTTTTATGAGTTATCACACTTAAAACTTGACAGATCTTGTTTAACAGCACATCTTTTTTTATATTATATGTACGTTCTTTTAAACATTTAGTTTACACATGCATGGTTTTACCTTTTTATCGATACATATACATGTGTGGATAAACCTTGAGTTGTTTTAGACAATTTCGAGGTAAAAACAACATGAGGTTATTCCTGTATGTCTTTTGTTGGGTGAAGGTGTTTTCTTTGTATGATGTGATTTGGTAATATAATGGTGATGACACATCCTTGGATTTGAATCCCTAAACTCAGTCGAGATGTTTGTTTATACAATCGATACACACTAACTAGTCATCAGACAATCTTTTCTTTCTGACTCATGTGATGAACTGGAGCTTTGGATCATTGTCATTCTTTTATGCGTCTTGTGGGAAATCAATGTGTTGGGGTTCATGAGTGGCCTTCTTTATGGTGGAGACTTGTTTTTATGTAGCTGGCTATGTATGTGGAAATGTTTTTGATACCTACCTCACTTGAAGTTCATGAAGCCTACTTTCTTAAAATGGTAAAGAAGTTTTGATGAATGTAATTTCATGCACAATATTTTATCACGGGTTCATGCTTTAAAAATGATATGATAAAATTAGTTTTTTTCATGAACTGAATATAGTATAAATTTTATACTGAGTTAGTCACTCACCTCAAACGATCCCCTCCTTCCTAGGTAAGAATTGAGGCGATCAGGAGCAGTGATTGGAGTGAAGGTCTTTAGAGTTTTATTTTCATTCCTTGGTGAGATCTTTTCCTCCAAGCCTATATAAAAAATTCTACGACGTTGGGTGTTTTGTATTCCGACACAACATTTTAATTTGTTACAGTATTGTTGTCATACCCATCAATCTCAAACTAATTATGACGTTGCCACCTCCTAGAAAGCTCACTAACCACAGCTTCGCCACCGATGAGGTGGTTGAGACCTTCTCTAACACTGTAATTCTTGGCCACTTCTCCAAATCTCACGTCTACAAATTACAAAGATGATCAATCAAAACCGTTGAACCATCTCCAGTCTCTCCCACTCTCTTTCTGTGAAAAGGGTTTTGTTACAGAATGGGAAAAGGTAGACGGCCGAGCAAGCTGATCCGATTGATCACTTCGCCGGTTATAATTCTTAGGAAAGCGAGAGATTTGTATGTGCAAAGCATAATATGTTGTGCTGACAGTGGAAACTATGGCCGCACAGAGGGTTACCATGGCATCAATTTCATTGCCTACCCGAGGAGCTTCAGCGTCTGCTTTCATCGGTCGAGCGACGTGGATGATTTCAAGGAGTTGGTGAAGACTACATCTGTTAAGAGCTTAGGAAATGGAGTTGCAATTGATATAAATTTCCAAGAACCTTTGAGTCGTTTAATTTTTGAGATTGGATTGAAAGATTTGCCCAAAAGTTGTAGCCTTCAAATGGGGAGGATTGATGAAGACAAGGTTTACGAATTTGGAGAAGATGATGGCATTCCCAAGGTGGTAGAAGAATAGAAGGTAGAAAATTTTGAGGAGAGAGAAAGAAATGAGGGAGTGGATGGAAGAAAGCCGGAGTTGGAAAATTAAACGATTTATTAATAGAGTTTAACGAACCTTAATTGTAAGGTGTTTAATGCTAACAACTTAAACTCTATGGTGTTTAATAGCAAAATTAAAAGTTTAAGGTATTAATTGAAAATACTCTCTAACTTCAGGAGTCATTTTGATAATTACCCTAATTGTATATATAGTTTTTTACTGGACATATTATATCAAGCATATACATTATTTTATTGATCATCTTAGCTATGTGAATCAAGTTTAATTGACTCATGTAGGGGTCGTATTTTGCTACACACAATCAACTAATGGAGAATGTGTTTGTTTGTTGTTAACTAAAATAATGGGACAGTTGTATGTACGGTATCCTTGGATGGAAAACCCTAAAGATAATCAGAGTCATTCGTGGATTTGTGATCCCTGATTATCACTGTCATTATTATTATTACGTATGACATTATATGCCCAGTGTCTATAAGTGACTTCATATTCACTAAGATTTTCTTATTTGACAATAGATGTCTATTTTACGTATGTTTGACATTGTAGTTGTTCAACACTTGCCCTACTGTTTGTTTTATACTCAGTTTTTATTAAACATTTTATATATAACATGCTCACATATTAGTTCAAAACATTTACGTTCAATGTAAAACTCTATCCTTACTGAATTTAGTTAACTCACACCAAAAGTCCCCCCTTTTAATGTTTTAGTCAAGGAGAATCTCAGTAGTCGAAGTAGGATTGAGCTTGACAGTCATATTTATTTTAGTTGTTTATAATTTTCATTATGAGTTCATCATTGGTGAGGTATAACTCCCCTATTGTATTTTCTTCTAGCTATGTTAACTTTTACTTTGCACAGTTGATTGAATTTATATTCTCACATTATCATAGATATCACTAATGAATTTGTGAGTTAGCCCATTTTTATTGCACTCGAGTTTTTATTATTTTATAAGAATTCCGCTCCAATAATAAATTACCAACGTTAAGAATCAGACATTTCAATTCTCTTATTTGTCGAGTTATTTCCCGTTTTGTCTTGAGTCCCTCGTGATTATGACAGAAATTTTGGTATAAGAGGCATGTTGTTATCTTGAAAAGTAATATCATAAGATAGATTGTATAATAATATATAAGAGATTTGAAATTTCTGTGCTAAAGAACGTAATACTAAGGTTTGATTTGAGTTTGTTATTTGGGGGAGCACATTGAGCATTTGCATAAACCAATTTGATATAGCCCATTGGTTTATTTATGGTCTTGAGAGTCGAGATACTAATTTTATCTAAAGAGGATTGTTTTTAAAAATCATACATTATGCAAGTGCACATGTTGCAATCAAGTAATGTGTTAGTAGAGTATCGATCCCACGAGAACAAAATTATCACAATTTAAACCTTAGCAAAAAAAATGTAATTAAATATCACAATTAATTAAGTGATTTGAATTAATTGACAACTAAATGACTAAATCATAACGCAAACCACTAGATGAAAAATTCAGATAATAGAAACATTGTCTAGAGTCGATTTCTCCTTTTATGTAAATATTACTATAAATGTTGTGAATATGTTGGATCAAAACATGTTAGATGACATAAAATTTTCATTTTCATATAAGCCTTGGTAGAGTTAATTTTCATTTTTCTACATGCATGTGAAAGACAAATATCATAAAGAATTCATTTAAATACAATTCTAAATAAGTCATGTGCTTAAAAAAAAACGATGTGTAAATGTTTGAAATTAACAACATAATGAAGTCAATATTCTAAGACAATTCATTATTAGTCTTGATTCCTATTTATTGCTAAGTATAATAGGAATCTAATTAATTATTTTTGCCTTTTGAACATTGAATAAAATAAACTCAAAAAATATATTGAATTATCTAACTAGTTCGAGCAAAAAATCTAGCAAAAGTAGATAACATTCGCTTAAACAAGTATTATCTCCTCCTAGCCACTCAAAACTTAGTCCATAAATAAAGAAAAGATGATCATTTTGATTGTAAATAACATAGTGTTAAACAGAAAGAATATGGAAATCTTCTCTTGCGATGTTATGTTGTTTTGTGCTGCAACATCGATTGCAACTATGAACAAATTCAAAATACTATTTTGCAACTGGAGATGAACAGAACTAGTGTCTGTTTCCTTATCTAGTTGTGCTCGAAATCCCCATTAAATTGATTTTGTTCTCATATTCCGTCCTCTTGTTTGGCTCTCTCCCTTTTTTCGAAACTCCACCATTTCTCTCACCACTAGTTTTCTCTATTTCAAAAATAAAAGACATTCTCTTTCTTCTGTATATCTTCTCTTTACTTCAACTTCTTTATGGAAGATAGGATAAGAATACCAATCTTTTCTCCCACTCTGAAGCTACTAGGATATTTCTCCATATTCCACCTAACAACATTCTCTTATTTAATCGCAATATTTGAAGCTTAAGTGAGATCCTATTTTTTCTTGTTGGATTATTTTAATAATCTATTAAAGTGGTCCGTGTCAATTAAATGATATTGACTTAATATTAGTATGCTTAATGTGATGGTTGTTAAGTATAAAGGAAATTAAGTTAATTGAGTTTTAATTCCCTCTCCTTGACCTTATTATAGTATATAAAGTATGGTTGAAGAGGTATGAATGAACAGACATAATTAAAAGGGTATTTAAGTAAAATCATTTGTAGGGTTGTCTATTCTATTCTTAAAAGGAAAACTATAAGCAGTTTTTTTTAAAAAAGGGAGATAATCGATAGGTTAGATCTACCTCTGAATGGCAACCAAAACTAAATGCTCTCTTGATCATCAAAGAGGCAATAACAGAGAAAGGATTAAGGCGACAAAAGATTCGATATTAGAATCATCAACAAATGCTTTTATCATGGATCAAGGTTGGTATTATAGAATTCTTTATCTGTAATTATAGAAAACGAATTGGTTAAATCAATAACGTTAAATATGGGACATAAGAATTGTAAGTATTGAATATAGAAAATACTAACAATTGGTATAAGAGCAAGTTGTTAAAACGTATTGATTTACCATGTATAATTGATTGGATTTCGTTTGAAACAAAAGTTAGGGTTTTCATAAATTTTATGAATATAATGAAATGATTTTGTTTGAAACGAAAAATTAAGGTTTCGCAAATAAAACGTATTGATTTGCCATGAATAATTGATTGGATTTCGTGTGAAACAAAAGTTAGGGCTTTCATAAATTTATGAATATAATGAAAGGATTTTGTTTGAAACAAAAATTAGGGTTTTATAAATTTTTGTGTATAGAGAATCGATCGATGAAAGAATTGATCGATAACTCAAAACTTCTGGAGAAAACTGATTCCGAAAGAATCCGTGAAAGTTTCAATCATGGACGCTCGTAGACGCTCGCAGTCGCTTATGGATAGGAACGTTTACAATCTATAATTGTTTGAAGTTAACTGTTCTGTTTTGACACTAGCCGATTGTGCAATTTTTGTGAATTGGCATCCTTGCACTTGGGAGTGCATCAACTGGTATCAAAGCCTAAGTTGGCGTCTTGTGCAACTCTGTGATTCTATTTTGTGCAGAGAATGAGTACTAGAAGTGGTGCTAGTTATAACCATAGTAAAAAGGCAATGCTTAGCTCAAGTTCACCGCCTGCCAAGAGAGATCAAGAACAAGCCGAGAATGGCTTCCAACATCAACTTGATGAATTAAAGGAGATGTTTCTAAAATTCCAGTAAAATTAAAAGGAGCCCTCTAAGGCACATATGAGAGGACCAAGAACTCCTAGACCTAGAAGAAGGGTCAGCACTTCTAACGATTCTAGAGGCGAAGTGAAAGTTCATTTGAAGAAAATGAAGGAGAAACGGATGATGATTCAGTAAGTCCGAGAAGGAGTTCATGAGACAAAGATGAAATGAAATGTATTAAAGTGTCCATAATTCCATTCAAGGGTTCTAGTAATGGCAGCGACTTCTTGGATTGGGTTGAGAAATTGGAACGTATCTTTGAGTGCTATGACTACTCCAAGAAGGTTAAAATCCGAATGGTGTCTTTGGAATTGTCCGGTTATGCGAGTTTTTGTGGGAGGATCTAAAAGCTCAAAGAAGAAGAGTTGGTGGTGTTGAAATAAGAAATTGGAGAACCATGAAGTCCCTTCTCTTTGTACCTCCCCACTATAAGCAAGAATTATTTCTATAACTTCCAAATTTAAAACAAGGAACTCAATCTGTAATATCCCGATATTTTTAAGATGGATAATTATCTGGATATTATCAAGGACATTCGGAACGCTAAATCAATAAATATTTCAGTAACGTTTTTTCCCATATACGTGATGTAATTGAAGTGTTGGGATTATGAGGATATTTCATTATGTGTTTACACGTGCCATTTGTGATGTGTTTCTATGAAGAAAACGTCATGGGGATCACATTGAGTGCGAAAAGATAGTAAAAATTGAAGAAAATGGACTTGAGGACGCCTCGGGACGCCAATCTGCGTCCTAAACTTGCTGTTTTGAGAAGTTACAGACACAGAATGTGGAAAGTGCAGACGGTGTGGACAAGGCAGGCCGCGTCCGCAATGAATCCTTTTAGATCTAGAGTTTTGCGGACGACTCGATTCAGCGTCTGAATGAATCTGTCCATTTTTTGGGACAATTCGGACGCCACATGTGGACAACTCGATGCAGCGTCCGATTTGAATCTGTCCATTTTTTAGGACAATTCGAATGCCACATGCGGACAACTCGATGCAGTGTCCGATTTGAATCTGTCCGATTTTTGGGACAATTTGGATGCCACATGCAGACGATGCGGACAAGGTATGGCTTCCAAAATAGGGTTTCAGACGGTACGGACATAAGTGGGGATGCCATTTTTTGTCCGAAGCCAGGGTTTAGTTGTGTAGTTTTAGGTCTTGCAGACGACAGTACGACGTCTGCACAAGTCCGAATTGTAGCATATCTGCGAAAAATCAGGAACAAAAAGTCAAAAAACTCGACGTTTAGCGAGTTAATACTCGCACTTTTGGCTAGAAAAAGGCGCCTCATCCCGAGAGTAGCCCCCAAAGGAGCCTCCCTAATGCACGCTTTGTCTCCTAGGTAGGTTCTCCCTCTATTTCATCTATTGTAAACTCTTATCCTACATTCTTTGTCTTCTGCTTCGTTTATGCTGAAGGGGAACTCTGCTGGAACAAGGAGCTACTAGATAAGGAGCTACTATACAAGAGATTCAAAGGGTAAGGAATGGGTTGTCTTGGCCATTTGGAGGCCTTACACCCAAGTAATTGTCGTGTGTGTGAGTTGTTTGTTGGCTGAGTTTGATTATTCCTATTGTTGCTTTACTTCCTCTATATGATATGAATGCCACGTTTTCTTTTAGTACTTTGATAGAGATTTCATATGTTCCTTGTATGAATGTGAGAATGCTACTTGGACTTGAATGAAATAGAGATAGAATGCTTAAAATGGAAGAGAAAAGTATGAATGTACAGATTTTCCTTTAGTGACGATGAAGAAGTTAACGATGAAGAAGTCATGATGTTAGAGAAAGACTATACGTTTCTTTACAGATTTCTAGTGATGTTATGATAAATGCTCAATGTGTCCTGTTTTGCTTTAGATGACTTTGCTGGTGGCGTTTAAGCATATAGACTATTCCAAATGTTATTCTCCGTGCCTACTGTAAGATTTTTGATGAACTCTGTTGATTTCCTGCAATAGTTGTTACTGCTTTTACTCTCTGCGTTGTAGATGTTATCTTTGTTTTTTCTCTTTTATGTATGTTACTATTATGCTCATTTGTATGTTCAACAAGTAAATCCGAGAAACAAGAGAAAAAGGATGAGATCTAGTTACTTCAAAGGGAAAAGTGAATGGAAATAAGAACCATGACTGTAATGTGAAGGATAAAGGAAAAGAATGAATGACTATGGTGATGACTTGATTATTTCATCTTCAGCATAAGCCTATTTTGTTGATATGTTTATTTTCACTGCTGTTGGTATCATACGAGAAGCATGTTGTAGTAGTTCTTGCTGTTGTGATTATATTATAGAAGGCAGGATTATCCAAGTATAATCTCTTCCATTGTTACGTGTTAATTGCATACGTTTTTCTGCTATCTCGTGTAGTCATTAAAAGCATGATAATTTCCTTGTGTACTCGACTTAGAAGCATGTTAGGTGTTATGGATTCGCTGTTAAGTTGGTTGTTAAAAAGCATGCGTGGTCCGATGAGATATTTGATCATAATCTGATAGAGTTCCTTTGCTGTAGGTTGTCCATTAAAAGAACATGTTTAGTAGTTAGTTTCTTGTTGATTAAAGAGCATGTTTAGTAGTTAGTTTCTTGTTGATTAATGAGAGCATGATTGGTTGTATGTAAGTTTCCCGTTGTTAAGCTTGATTCAGAGTATGATTTGATTGAATGAAATACTGATGAATAGTCATCTACAAGAACGCTTTTAAGGACCGTATTTTTTGCTACAGAGTAAGCTAGAAAGCATGTCCTAATGTTTTCATTTTTGTATTGTGATTCACTGCTGTTTTCCTTAAGTTACAAAGCATGTCCATTAATCTATTTTGTGATAATGACTGGTAATAGCACAGTTTTCGTTATGAGACGCATGTGATGATGTTCACTTCATTTATTGTTCAATGTGGATTCCCTAAAGTGTTGATATTGCTTCTCATATACGTTTTGTGTACTTAGGAAGAAGCTAGGTTGAGTTCATGTTAATAGAAATCAAGTAGGGGGTAACTTCGGGATGGTACCCACATGCATGAGTGAGGAAAACGATAAGAACAAGTATGTTCGGGATGAGCAAAAAACTCCATCACCGAAGAAACCCTAACGGCAAGATACGCCGTAAGGGAAGAAACTCTAAAGGCTGGATACGGCGGAAAGAGGAAGAACTCTAAAGGCGGGATACGCTGGAAGAAGAAAGAACTCTAAAGGCAGGATACGCCGGAAAGAGAAAGAACCCAGAAGGCGGGATATGCCGGAAAAAGGGAACGAATAGGGAGTTGGGACAGATGGATAGCCCGGATCGAGCCTAGCTGCTACGATACGCCCTCACCAAATCGGGAAAGGGACTAGTATGCACACAAGAGGTTAGAAGCTGACAAACTAGGCCATCTCAAAGGACAACCCTCAATCTCCAGCTCGATGTACAAGTTAAGAACGAACAAAGAAAACGAACGTAATGAAAGAGTTTGGTTTGGGTGCCTCCCATTCCAAGAAGAACTAAAGAAAGAAATGCATAAATTGTTTTTCCCCATCTCCTTACTGGGCGTAAGCTCACGTCCTTACTTGTGGTGTAGGTACAACGACAAATAGATAAAAACAGATAAGAAGTAAATGAGAAACACATAATGAAGCAGGGGTGGATGATTTCACATACACGGGATTCGGGCTAACAAGGCAAAGACAAAGGAGAGTAAACGGTTGTGACTCAACGAAGTTAATGGTCAAGATTTCTTTGATAAACATAATGTTTGAATGGCTTAGTATTTCCTTTAAAAGTTTCTTACGTTTCCGCCATGATTTACAAAGGGTTATTTAATAACGCTTCCGCAAGACTTTAAACAGATGATTTTCCTTACAGTACTTACGCTTCCATACATATTTAATAAATTGGTTTTCACGACGAGATTTAAGAAAGAGTTAGTAGCGATTCAGATTTACGCACTCTGATTTGTCTCAAAAAGAAAATTCAAATTTTTACGCTATTTTAACGATTTACGAAAATTCGTGTCGTTACACAATAAGTGGAAGAATACTTAATCGAATTAGAGACTTTAAAGATCCATTGTGCTATTGAAGAACCAATGGAGCAAATTATTGCTAGGTTTATCAAAGGCCTACATAGATAGATTGGAGATTTAGTAGAGCTACAAACTTACAACACTACCGATGAAGTGATCCAATTGGCTATCAAAATAGAGCGGCAAAGAAAGAGGAAGCTAAAGGAGAATAACACTCGGCCGTTTTCAAAGAACATCACACCTTTCAAACCGACTCCTAAGATTGGTGAGAAGAGTTCCCCTACGAAAGCTCAAGAAGGCAAGGGCAATGAAGAGAGAAAAGTTAGTGTTGATAGTGTCAAAACTAGATCAAGGGATAGTAAATGCTTTAAATGCCTCAGCCTTGGTCTCATAGCTTGTCAATGCCCCAACAAATGGGTGATGGTGCTGAGGGCTGATACCGAGGAGGATGTAAGTGAAGATGAAAATTGTGAAACTCCATGTATGGTAGAAAAACCCTTGGAAGATACTTATTACGCACAAGAAGGTCCACTTCTAGTTGTGATGAAGAGAACTTTAGCCATTCAAAACCGAGAGGAGGATTGCCAAAGGGAAAATATCTTCCACACCCAATGTAAGGTGGGAGAAAAGTTGTGTTCCTTGATCATTGATGGGGATAGTTGTACCAACGTGGACTCTATGGAAGTTATTGAGAAGTTGGTTTTGGAGACTTTAGTGCACCCCAATCCTTACAAATTGAATTGGCTTAATGACAAGGAGTCCTTAAAATTAACCAAGCAAGCCCGCATTGCTTTCTCCATTGGCGGTTATGATGATGAAGCCATCTTTGATGTTGTGCCTCTGAATGCAAGTCACTTATTGTTGGGAAGACTGTGCCAATTTCATCAGAAGGTAATGCATGATGGATTTACAAACTTCTATTCTTTCAAAATGAACGGAAGAACTATCAATCTAACTCCTCTCAGACTGGAACAAGTCGCTCAAGATTATGAAAGTATGAGAAGAGGAAAATCCGAGGCTTCTCTATTTATATACAAGAAAGAGTTGAAAAGAACCCTATTGCAAAGGGGTCCTATAGTATTACTTTTATTTCATGAAAGAATGGACGAGTTGGGAAGTATCCCCGACTCTATCTTGAAGCTAGTGTAAGAATTTGAAGATCTATTTCCCAAGGAGCTTCCTCAAGGCCTACCTCCCCTCCGAGGGATCAAACACCAAATTGATCTAGTACCGGGTGCCACCTTACAAAATTAGCCTTCTTATAGTCTAAATCCAGATGAGGCTAAGGAGTTACCCAAGTAAGTCAACGAGCTCTTTGTAAAGGGATACATCCGTGAGTCACTAAGCCCTTGCGTGGTTCCATCTCTACTTGTCTCAAAGAAAGATGGCTCTATGAGAATGTGCATTGATAGTAGAGTAGAGCCATAAATCAAATTACTATCAAGTATAGGTTTCCAATACCTAGACTTAAGGATATGCTTGATGAGTTTAGTGGTGCTTCGGTTTTCTCCAAGATCAACCTCAAGAGTGGTTATCACCAAATTCGAATGCGAGAAGGGGATAAGTGGAAAACTGTATTCAAAACAAAGCATGGCCTCTATGAGTGGTTGGTAATGCCTTTCAGACTTTCTAATGCACTGAGTACGTTCATGCGGGTTATGCACCATGTTCTTAATGACTTTATTGGGCAGTTTATTGTCGTTTATGTTGACAATAGTCTTGTGTACAATGTTGACCTTTCATCACATGTGGTGCACCTCCGATTGCTCTTTGAGATCCTTAAATGCACCAAGCTCTACAAAAATCTTAAGAAGTGCTCTTTTGCTCAAGAAAGAGTTTAGTTCTTGGGTTTTATTATCACAAAGAATGGTATGGAAGTGGATGAGTCCAAGATCGAGGCCATTAGAGAGTGGTTGATTCTTAGAAGTGTATCCGAGTGAGAAGCTTCCATGGTTTAGCTTGATTCTACCGATGATTTATCAAGGATTTTAGTACCATCATGGCTCCTATCACTGATTGCACAAAAAAGGGGAAGGAGTTTCTATAGTCTAAGGCTTGCCAAACTATCTTCAAAACAATCAAAGAGAAATTATGTCACGCTCTCGTACTAGTATTACCCGATTTTGCAAAAGTCTTCGAGATAGAATGTGATGCTTCTAGATTGGGTATTGGTGCCATGTTAATGCAAGAGGGTAGGCCAATTGCCTACTTCAGTGAGAAGCTAAAGTGAGCTGCCCTAAATTACTCAACGTACGACTAGGAGTTTTATGCAGTTATTCGTCCTTTGAGGTGTGGCAACACTATCTCATTTCCAGGGAATGTATCATACATTCCGATCATCAGGCTCTCAAACATATTCACAACCAAGGAAAGTCAAACAGAGGTCATGGCAAATGGGTAGAGTTCTTGGAACATTACCCCTATCTTATTAAGTACAAAAAGGGAGATACGAATCAAGTTGCGAATGCCCTCTCTTTGAGACATGCCTTATTGACCGAACTAAACACTAGACTCTTTGGTTTTGATTAGATCAAAGAGTCGCATGCAGAGGATAAGGATTTTGGAGACATATATAAGAGTTGTCAAAGAAGGTTCGAACCCCCCTATCATGTGGTTGATGGATTTCTCTTCAAATATTGTAAAATTTGTATTCCAGCTTCTATCCTTCGAGAGTCCCTAGTTCGAGAAGCCCATTGTGGTGGGTTAGCGGGTCATTTTGGGGAAAAGAAGACCCTAGAGGTACTCAAAGAACATTTTCATTGGCCACACCTTCTTAAAGATGTCCAATGACTTATTGAAAAATTTATAGTGTGCAAGAAGGCCAAGAGCCGAGTTTTACTGCAAGGGTTGTACATGTCTTTGCCTGTTCCCAGTCACCCTTGGGTAGAAGTCAGTGTTGATTTCATCTTGGGAATTCCATGAACCGCCTGAGCCAAAGATTCCATTATGTTGGTGGTAGATCGTTTCTAAAAGATGGCTCATTTCATCGCTTGCAATAAGACCGACGATGATAATCATGTGGCTGATTTATTCTTCAGAGAAGTAATGAGATTGAATGGAGTTTTCCGATCTATAGTCTCTGATAGAGATACAAAGTTTCTGAGTTCATTTTGGAAGACACTTTGGAGGAAGTTAGGTACTAAATTGCTCTTTAGTACCTCTTTTCACCCTAAAACAGATAGTCAAATGGAAGTTGTAAACTGTACACTAGGAGCACTATTAAGAACTATTGTGAGCAAGTGACTGGCGAAATGGGACCTACACTTGCCATATATTAAATTCGCCTACAATCATAGTATGCACCGGACAATGCAACGTACACCATTTGAAGTTTTATATGGATTTAATCCTCTCAACCCGACAGATCTCATTCCTTTACCACTTGATGACCTTGTTAATAAGGATGTAGCCTCCAAGGCCAAAAAGGTTAAAGAATTATATGAAAAGGTGAGTAGTTGCATTGCGCAAAAAATGAAGTGTATGCTTGACAAGCTAATCATGGTAGAAAAGAAGTGATTTTTGAAGAAGGGGACTTGGTGTGGCTACATTTACAAAAAGAAAGGTTTCCTCAACAACAAAAATGCAAGTAACTTCCTAGAGCGGATGGTCCTTTTAGAGTTCTAAAAATGATTAACTACAATGCATACTAGTTAGAGCTCCCAGAAGAGTATGGAGTATCCTTTACATTCAACGTACAAGATTTATCACCATATTTGGGAAAGGAGGAAAAGGAGGAAGAGAGCCAACCCTTGGATTTGAGGACAAATCCTCAATGACCCCAGGAGGATGATGCACCACGAGGTCCTATCCCTTGTGCCTGAGCCAAAAGGCTCATCACTTATCTAACTAGTTGCTATTTTGCAGGAAACACTTTACTCGAAGGCATGGAAGAGGCACCAAAGCATGAAGATAAAGAGGCTCCAAAACAACTCATTATTTGGAGTGATGTAACACCCCCTTGGATTGCTCCCACAACCCTCGGCCAACTTGAGTATCAAGAGTACAAAGCTAAGTTGGACATTTAGTTGGGACTTATGTTGTGTTTATGTTTTGTCTAGTTATTTTACCTTATGTTTTGTGGAGATAGTAGATGTTTGGTTGATTTGGGTTATTTTTTTGATAATTTTGAATCAGTTTTATTAAGGATGCTTGGCTAGCATGTTAGCTGAGCATCCATGCCCAAATTTAGTCTTTTCAAGGGCACTTTTGTAATTATATGTTAGGGTTTCTTTGAAGGGATATTTAACCTCTCTAAGGCAGCCCTAATGAGGACTTTTAGTCAATCAAAAGCTGAAGCTTCCTTTGTGTTTTCAGAGTTCTCTCCCAAGGCACCAAAAACTAGATTCTTGTCAAGATTTCCTTGGCTAGTTTCCAAAGACTTCCTCCCTCAAGTTTGTTCGCTCTTGGAGGTTGGATTTTACACTGTGTTTCTCCCAGCAACTTGCCCTAGTTGTTCATCCAGAGAGGAAGATTAGAAGAATGAAAAGAAAGCAAGTCGGAGAGGCTTCTTCTTAGGAGTCTGCTGAAATCACAGTTTCCAGGTATAGGGATTCTGTGGACCACTCGTAAGTTTGCTTCTATTTTGTTCTGTTTGTTTTGAGATTGATTCTATAATTCTGAGGATTTGAAGCGTTGTGGATTAGGGTGAACTGAGCACCAATTTGATAAAGTTTGGATTAAAACTTGCAACTTTATGCATTATTCTTTGGAAGTCGACAGAATTGTTTTTGTGGGAACTGTTTTAGGGCAGAGTCTTATTCCATCCACAATTTTTGCTCCAGAGCGCTTTTGAAAGTGAGTTTTGAACTGGATTGATTTCTTTGGTACTTCTTGATGTCTTGTAAATTTGGATGCATTTGGCTATATGCACTAGAAGATATACTCATTTAAAGTTGATTGTTCAATTTTGACGCTAGCTGATTGTGCTATTTTTGTGAATTGGCGTCCTTGCACTTGGGGGTGCATCAGAAGGCTGCCACAGAAATTCATACATCAGTGGAAGAGATGGTTTTCAAGGAGGCATGTGAGAGTAAAGGCTGTGTTGGAAGCATGTGTCCATGGGAGCGAGGGGTACAACGGAAACATACGTATCCACAGGAGCGAATGTTGCCATGGAAACACATGAAAAACACGTGTCTACTAGAGCAATGGCTTCTATGGAAGTGAAAACTTAAGTAGAAATGCGCTCATTTGTGGGAGTGAAGGCTTCCGTGGAAGTGGACAGAAAGGATGATGCTTGAAGAGCAAACATCCAAGCCCGTCCGCGATTGACAAGACTTGTAGCAATGTGAAGGACGTTCATAGGAAGGATGTCCAAATTAGAATTGGTTTTTTGAACCAAGTCCTTGGTTGACTAGTTTGTGGAAAAATAGATGAAGATGCTTGAAGAGCGAAGGTTTGGCCATTCCGCGGTCGACCTGATTTTGGTATAGAGGACATCCAATCCAGTTTCTAAAAGTTCAAAATTTTTAGGGATTGTCCTATCACCTTTGACACCCTTCCAATAATCAAACTGTGATTATATGAATTAATGATTAACACTAATAATCATACTTAGTGTAATTAAACAAGATTAAGTGATAATAAGTCATGAGATGACATTGAATAAGAAATTGACCAACCAATTCAGGTATCTTTCAAAACACAAAATAGGTATAATAGTAGATATCTTAGACTATGGCATGGTGATGATAGTGGATCAATTGGATGTATGTTCATTAAGATATGAATTTTTGCACGAAAGTGATAAATATGATATAAATGAGCATAGTCACTGTTTGTGGCTAATTGAAGAAGTTATGGTTATTACAAATTCAAACCAGTTTATGGTTATACAATAGACACATAAAAAAAGTCTATGGCTCGACTGAAAGGATTTGGATGTATGCAATAAAGGTTATGCAAGTTTGAAATTGGATGAGTTCAAAGCTGCACTATTTTGGGATATGTAATTAAATGGAACTTTAGAGTGAGAAATTAGAGATGTGTATAAATGACAAAATGTTCCTAACACATTGCAATATGTGGTCATGCAATACAATGGGACAAATAATGAGGTATTGACACGTGTCACTTGAGATTAGTGACTAAGTGTGTGATTAAGCTGTAATTAGTGGATAATTAAGGTTAATTAATCATGATTAATTATAATAATCACAAAGATTAGCTTAGAATTGACTCTCAATTCTTTCATTAAAGTTGACTCTCACCGAGAGTAACCTTTTGAGTCAAAAATAAAGAGGAGGAAGTGCAGAATAAAGTGGTCTTCAAGAGGTAAAAACTTTAATCTTGGTATTTTATAAATTATGCTACATATTGCATAGTTTTGGTGGAAGAAAATGGTGGATTTAGGGATTATAAAATGAAATTCCTGGATATATATTTGTATAAACATATTGATATTAGTCAATTTGGTTGATTAAAGAATGATATTAATGTTGGTTGAAGCATTGGATATGTGTTGGATCAATTGAGGAGAAAATTTACGATTTTGTGGTTAAATGTTAATAACTAATATTGACATTATAGATGATATAGTTTTGGTGAAATATTGATGGATAAATAATGATAATAAAAGGGTATAAACATGAATTTGAGATGCTTGATACTTAGAAGTTTAATGTGTAATTTGTTTTTAAGTGAATTGCATCAAATGTTTTGAATGGAAAAGATTGGATTAAGTGTATCCAATGTGGTTTTTAGGGTTAGATAGATTTAATATCTATTTGGTGGATTATGTATGCGATTATAAACCTAGAATGGTTAAATGTTAGTTTGGTATGAATTTGAGTTAGTTTTGATTGGTTTTTGTTTGAAGGAAAAGTGGGAAAATCTGAATCTGGACCATTTACAGTCAACCGGGGCTGTAGTGCTGTCAACCAGACATTGTAATTTATAGGTGCAGACAACCAAAAATAGTTGATCACAACTTTGGAGTTAAATATGTGAATTTTTTTGTTGACCGCACCGACCGATCGACGTAGTTATTTTGCCTTGTTGTGTCTTGAAATTGCACTAGAGCAGACGATTGCGGCTGAGGAAGCGGTCGACTAGACCTTATATTTTTGGAATATTTTCCTTAGGTTTTTAACTATTTGTTTATCCATTGTATAACCCATTTTGGAAGATGCTTAATACATAGATAGAATGTGTCTAGATAGATGTATGAGACCCTATTATGCATCATTATTGTATGTTTAATAACAAGATTTGCATGATTTATTTTACATGCATTACTAGTATGCATTATATGCATTAAATGTAAGCATAGTGAGGATGCCAAATCATGCATCATGGAAATATTTATATGTACAAAACATATTAACTGGGTGGTATTGTTGGACACAGAGGAACCCAATATGCCTCACCAAACTGTGTATTGTGTGATGTATGTAAAGTGGGAAAAAAAGGGAGTGATTGTGAGTCCCCTTTGGATTGAGAGTCCCTAGCCTTCCTAAGGTTTTGTTATTCATGGACACACCTATTAGAGACAATGGCTAGTATGGTGGGGTTTCATGGTCATGTGCGACTTTACATACGATGGTGTATGATCATTCATGTTGATAGTCACATAAATGTTGACATCCACAGATATGTTGACATTCATCTACATGTTAATAAAACGGTACTTGTTAAATGATATGACCATTTAATAAAATGGAACATTTCACTGATTCACATTATCACTGCATCATTGTGAAAGGAGAGTTGTCATTTGCATTTCATATTTATTGCATAATTGTGGGTTATGAGATGATGAAGTTAGATAGATTGTCATGGTATCTAGGCTATGATCTGTTGGATCATAAGTCTAGGCATTTATATATACACTATATTGAGAAATTCCTTCATATAGAGGGATCAATTGTGATAGACATTAAATAGAAATGTCTAGATAGTGTGAGATAGACATTAATTAGAAATCTCAAGAAAGTTTGTGAAAGACATTAAATAGAAATGTTTAGATAGTATGAGATAGACATTAATTAGAAATTTCTAGTGATGATTTTTCATTAGACATACCTTTTAAATATCTACATAGCTTGATATTAGACTCATTAGAGATGTCTAGTATTGGTGATAGATAAACTATAGAAAATGGTGAATGATTAGCATAAAACAAATAATCATGTTAGAGTTGGAAATGGGAAACAATAGTAAATTATCCATGGAGTGTTAATGTGCTTAAAATGGAATAACACATGAGACTTGTACTTGAGGTATTTGGTATATATATACATATGAGAATTCAATTGTGCATAAAGAGAAATTGCACATGAGAAGTGGTAAATGTAGGCTATGGTTAACTCAATCATAGACCTAAGCATTTATACATATGAACTAAACACTTCTTGTAACGACTCGGATTTTTGTAATTCCTGAAATGCGTGAAAATTTGAAATTTTCTTTTTAAAACAAATCAGAGAGCACCTAAAACCAGATCGCTACTGACTCTTTCTGTAAACTCGTTATAAAAACCAGTTGATAAAATGTGCGGAAGCGTTAAATCAAAACCATTAATGTAACATGTTGCAGAAGCGTGAATACAATTTAATGAAACCAACAAATCTTTTAATTACAATTTGGAAAACTTAGGTTACTTACACTTAGAAAACTTAACTTAGTTAAACTATTTCTCTGTTACCCTCTTTATGCCTTGCCAGCCACGAATTCCCTTGCAAGTGCAAATCCATCATCCGCTGCCTTTATTGTCTAATTATCATCTTTCGCTATTCCTAGTCCGTGCATTTCACGTAGTGTACTAGTATCTACATCTACACCACAAGCAACTGTAAACCCAAAGGCTTAGTAAGGAAAAAGGGGAAATGCATGAAATGTCTCTCTTTAGTCCTTTTGGAATGGGGGCCACCCAACCCAATTCTCTCATTACATTTCGTTCTTTCCTTCTTTCTTTACTCCTACTTTGAGCTGCAGATTGGGACACCTGTATGGAATGGTATAGCTGGTCAGACCTAGTCTCCTACTTACAATCTAGAGCTCCCGTACCAGGTAGAGGAGGGCTTTGGCTTGATTGCAGACTAGACCCGTCTATCCATCCGGCCCCAACTCCCTTCTTCTTCTTTACTTTTTCTTAGCGTTTTACCACACAATACATGTGAGTACCACCCCGACAGGGTACTCCCTACATTGTTTATATTAACATGATACATGCTCATATGTTTTCAACTTATCGTGATGCATGATGCGTAAACATTCATAAGAATTGAAGTGCACATACAAAAATAAAAGTAACTGTAATTGAAAAGCACATTTTACATGAAGAGTAACCAACCAATGAAATAGCACACCAAATCATCACATATAATGAATTCAAACAAGGAAGCATGCTTAGGTGAATAGAACACAATACTATTAACATATTAATGCTTCAAATCGACTTCATAATCCATTTACATGCTTCCTATATTTATCTCTAGTGATTACTCTACTTAGTTACTCTACTTAGTTATCCTAGGTGGTTTAAACTTGCTCTTATCTTAGTCGCTTAACATACTTCAATTTAAGTCTAATTATTTACTTTAGTTGGCTAATTAAACATACTAATTATTGTTCTAAAAAATTACTTGCTCAAATTTCATTTATTTAATCATATATTTGCATCTAGTTACTTATTCTAGTTACTCTAGTTGATTAAACATGTTTTTTCTCTAATTGGCTAGACATGCTATATTTAATAGTCTAGTTCATTATCCTAGTTAATTACATGCTCGATCAGTTAACTAACATGCTTAGTAGATTTCTTTAACTACTTATCATACAGATAATTTAACATGCAGGCTAAATTAAACATGTTATGGTTATCAACTAGTTGATTTCTCTCTAGATAGATTAACGTGCTCAACTAGTTAATATATTGTTATCCTAATTAACTAGCATGCTTGACAAAGTGATTAACAACTATAAATGGATCAACTAGTAAACATTAATTGGATTACATGCTATGATTAATCAATTTAGGATTCTAATTGATTAACATCTAAACATGCTTGGCCTAGTTGATCAATTAGTTTAATTAACATGTTGAGTTAACTAGCAATTAGCTACGTTGATTGGAACTTAAACATACTAGTTAACCAACCTAATCATGCTAGTTAATCAAACTGCCATTCAGGTTAAGTTAACATGCTAGTAGTTTCACATGAACATCAAGCGAAGGAAATAGTAGAACAATTTAAAGGCAGTACAATACATGAGGGATTAAGGAGGGAAATTGACAGTAACTACCACAAGGCATCAATAAATAGTAGAACATTTTAAAGAAACTCTCCATTCCTTTCAGGATCCTTATTATTTGTACTTTCGTTAGTCTATAGTCATTCCATACGTTAATCACTTATCACTGAAAATACACACATCATTTACAGTAAAGAGATCAATCAACCAACAAGTAACTAACCACACAATAACAAAAAACCAACTACAGAACCATCAACAAGGAACTCCACACAAGAAGTAGTAACCATAATTCATGCAGGAAACTAACACTACTCTAGTACAGGTTCATCATTCAAGAATTCACAGTAGTAGGTTACCATAATTCTACAGAGCAACAATAAGACTACCAACACAAAACTCAACACTAACAGTAAGCGTAACATTTAGCAGTGAACATTTAAAAACAATACTCTAACTCACACACCCATACATGTGGTGTAGGGCCTCATTGGCCAAAACACCCCTTAGTCCTTCCCAATTTGAAGAACACTCAACAAACAGGGACAACTGCCACTCCCCAGCAAGCAGCAGCTCATGGATAACAGGGAGCTGCACTCAACAACTCACTTCTAGCTCACTCACGTAGCTCACTCCTCACAGCTCAACACTTTTCTTCACTTTACTCACACACAACATGATGTGCTCCAAGTTGCAAGGAGAGCACCTAATTGAATCGGCGAAACAGTTTCTGAAATATTCTGACCAGACTTGCTTCAAGTAATAATATCTCCCAAACCAGACATGAACAAGAGCTGCAATTTGGTGGACATTATAACAGCAAGCTCATAAACAACATATCAAAATTCCAGCTCAAAAACCACTCGAAAACTTAAGTTATGTCAGAAACAAAACAGCTCCGAAATTAGGGTTTCACCCGAATAGATTTGATATCCGAAATTAAAAAGGAAAGAACTCCACTTGCATACGTCCAAATAACGCCAAATTCAGAGGGAGATGTCTTGACTAAATGTAGAATAAACCAGCCAAAAATGAGAACAATAGGACGCGCGCAAGAAGACCAAACGTAGTAAAAAACGCAAGAAATCCAGCAAAGAATAACCAAGGCAGATTTATCGGCTAACAAACAATCCACAAAGAAATGACTCTAATCATATAATCTTCAAATATATTCACCTTTCAATGGTAGGGGACTCTGATAACTTGAGTAATATGTAGGAATAACCAAGAATCCTTTGATGAACAAACAAGAAAAATGCAAAGAAGAAACCGTGGAGTCCGCGAGCCTCCAAAAGTGAGAGGGGCGACTTCAATTGGGTTGATCGATTAGGGAATCACTCTCCAAGGGTTTGAATACTTCTTCTACCTTCACACCACAATAACCACCACTAGTAGGAAGTATTGGAAGAGGTAGAAGCCCTTCCAACTCGGCCAAGAAGCACCAAGAAAGCCGAGTTCAGGCGAGATGGAGAATCGGCCAAGGAGGGAGATCCACACACCACACACCACAAAGGAGAATTGGAGTATTAATTTTATCAAAAGTAATCTGCGTTCATGCTTACCCTAGAAGGGACTAAATAACCTCTAGGGGCTTTACAACAAAAGGATAAAATTGCCCTAAAATGAAATGACAAAAATGACCCTAAATAATAAATCACAAAAACAAGTCTGAGGATGGTTTTTTTGTCTCTGTAAATGTAACTTTTGACTTGTCAAACAAACCCCAAATATAACGGTCAATACATCTTTGGAAAGCTCCGGATGTTGGCTACAATTTGTTGAAGGACAAAATTTGAAAAAAAGTCATCCCGATTGTCAAAATAGCCCTTGAACGTTTAGAGGTCAGATTCAAGGCGGAAAGGAAAGTCCACAATTTTCTCCTATGATAAGCATGACCACCACTAGCCCAAATGTACCAACTCTTCTTTGTTGAATTGATCAAAAGCTCTCCTCCAAGTTAGCTAGAGAAGAAAAACCTATAAAATAAATAAAAATATTAGAAATCAAAGGAGCCCATGGCTTGGGCTCAGGTGATGGGACCTTGGGGTACATCACAACACTTACACTTTCACTAATCTCTCACCCTCACTAGAACACTTTCTCTTCTTCAGCTCTCCCTCACTCCCGATCACTCCCCCTTTCTTCTTGCTCTCTGAACTTTACGCAGGTAAAATGGAAAATGAAGAGGATGGGAGTAATTACCTGGAAATGGAGGGACACCATGAGTGCCCTAAGGTAGAGAGGAAGGCCAGCTACACATAGATGGGCGATTATCGTCGCCTAGATCACTTCCTATCGATTTCTGTGGATTTTCTTCTTATTTTATTGAGTAAGTCTGGGCTGTTTTGGACAAGTGTGGACGCATAAGTGTCATCTGCATGTCGTCTGCAAGGCTAAATTACACAAGCTAAAATGAGGCTTTGGATGGGAGAATGCATCTCCGTCCTGTCCATACCGTCCGAAGGTGAGTTTCGGACGCCACATCTCGTCCACACTAGCATTCGCACTATCGTCTGAAAGTGTCCTAAAATAGGAAACAGGCAAATTGGACAATATCTTGACTCATCCGCAGCCGTCCCAACCCATCCGAAACTGTCCTGGTTAGAATAGATTCGATGCGGATGCTACTCCTCTCATCCACATCGTCCGGACCCTCGTCCGTGACTCCACTGTTCGGCAAAGTCAGGATGAGAAATCTCATCCTAAGTGTCATCCCAGGCGAAGGGAGACTTCCCAATGCATTTGCGGACGACTTGACGCGTCTGCAACTTCACAGCACAGTGAAGTCAGGACGATACCTCGCGTACCCAGACTCATCCCAAACGTCGGGGACGTAATGCAATGTATTTGTGGATAACATAATACGTCCGAAGTGTCATCCGCAGGCGTCCGAAAATGCCCTAGACCACCTTTCTTACCTTTTTCCCACTTAACTCCTATCCCATAACATTTTCCCCATAAATACATGTCGTCAGATGACACGTAAAACCCCAATACTTCGATTACACCATGTATATGGGGAAAACATAATGGAAATACCTCTAGACTTAACATTCAAGAACGCCCTTGGTAATACCCCGATAGTTGACCAACTCAAAAAGTCAGGGTGTTGCACTTCTTATATAAAAATGTGTATTACATAGTTGAGATATTAATTAAAATATCTAAAGATCTAGATAAAACATAGATTTAAGATGTGTAATCATGAGAGAATCATTGGAAGTTATGGATGTGAGGACTAATCATGTTGGAGTTAGAACATGATTATTTGTGACATTTGTATAGTTTTTTAGATCCTTAGATTAAAATTTTTGCTACATGTAAAACTATCATTATAAATTTATATAGAATATTCCAAGAAAAAAACTTAAATAGCACAAAGTTTCAACATAGGACATCACTCTACTAGAAAATAAGCAAAAGTACAGATGTTCAAATCATTCCTCCTCTGAATGATAGTTTTCTCATTGTTTGACAGCTCAGAAAAAATAAATAGTCAATTGAGGTGAGCTTACTATACTCAAATAGGGTTTTTAAGTATTATATCTAGCGTTTTGAAAAAAAAAAATTGAGCTTGCACAAGTAGTTAAATCAATATTAAGATCAGGTTCTTTGCACTATCAGGAGGACCAGAATAAAATAGTCGACTATAATGTGATAAATATTAAAAATATTGTCACCACTCTTAAACTGGAAAACCATCAGTGAAAAGTAGGTCCATTGTAATATCTAGAAAATTTCTACGAATAATTTTATGAGTAATGTGACATTTTGAAATTTAAATAGAATGACTAGTGTTATAATTGGAAATTTATATACTCACATAATGAAGGGTATATTTTAATATATGGAATAAATATTTTATTTTATTAAGAATGTTTGGATTATGAAAGTTGGGTGTAGAAAATTGAGGGTTAAACTAGTCGTAGAATGAAGAGTAACTGCAGAAGGGAATGTATTTGCATGATGAGGTGTCTACAGAAGGGAATAGGTTCGCATGATGACATGTCCATAGAAGTATTGGTATTCACAGAAGAAGTGTTGGTGTCTACGAATACTTGGTTTAGTAAGGACATGAAGGCACACATGAGTGGTGTTTGCAGAATGAAGTATATTCGCAGAAGGGTTGGTGACTACGAAAGTGTTGATATCTGGAGCTGAAGTGTTGGTGTCTGCGGATACTTTGTTTAGGTAGAACACGTTGCCACACATGATTGGTGTTTGCAGAATGAGCGGATATTTACAGCAGAAGTGTTGGCATTTGTGGAAGTGTTGGTATCCACAGATGTGAGGTGGAATCCATGAAGTGAGGTACATGGCGGATTGTGATTAGTAGATGATATAATTAGACATCTATAGCGAAAGTGTTGGTGTCCATGAATGTGAGGTAGAATTTGTGGAAAGATTTGTGGAAGTGGCAGATGTGATTGGTGGACAAGGTGAGCAGATATCAGCAGTAGAAGCATTGGTGTCCACGGATGAGGTCGAATCTGTGAAATGAGGTTTGAGCATAGAAAGACATGTGTACGTGACAGATTATTATTGGTGGATAAGAGGAGAGGATATCTGCAGTGGAAGCGTTGGTGTCCATGGATTAGGTGGAATCTGCAGAATGAGGTTTGTTAGTGGAAAGACATGTGTAAGTGGCAATTTGTGATTAGCAAACGATGTAAGGGGACATCTGCAACAGAAGTGTTGGCATCCACGAAAGCGTTGGTGTCTCAAGAAGTAAGATGGATAGGTGAATGTGGCGGATGAAGATTAGCAGACCATGCAAATATCTGCGTCTAATATCCGTAGTGAAAGCACACGCGTCAGCGACAAAAGTACATGCACCCGCGGCAACTATATAGGACACTTCAAAAACACGATAGTCCGAGAAATTTTTGAACGGAAAATATATTATCCAACTATGAATATATTTTCATATTATATTTCAAATTGCTGAAAAGGAAGATTGCTAATCTATAGAAAGGAAGGTTGGGATAAAACCCTAATCATTCATGCATTAGGAGTCGCCTCTCAAGCTCTCTAAAGGTACATCTACTACAGTTAGGACTTTATAATTTGGATTTGTTCATCACTCATAAGATGGACTACAATGATGAATGAAATAATGAAGAGAACCATGGGAGCTGAAACTATATTTTCGAAGCAGCGTAGTTGATAAAATTCTTTTTATCAACTCAATTCTTATCTATTTGAATGAAAATAAACGTGTTGGAAACAAGGTAGAATGAAGGTTAGATCATATTGTAAGTGTACAGACTTCACTAAGAATCTCAGGTAAATGATGCTGGCATCTGTTTGGCATTTTGGGCTACATCACGTAGTGCTAGAAAATTTTATTGTTATGATGATTATCTTGCTTCTGATGTCTTACAGCTGTGGATTGAGAATGTTCTTTTGCTTTGTTAGATGCTTTGATTTTATTTACTATAATGAATATAGTGTGGTAGAAAATCCTTTGGTTTTCTACTCTTTTTATGTATTGTTATGCTATAGGAAGATGTTGATTGAGGATGTGTTTCTGTTTTGTTTGTTGTGATGATTTCTTTTATTTGACACATGTGATGATGGATGATGTAAGAACATTGGAGACGTATTGTTGTTTGTCATACATGTGACAATAGCCTAGACTATTATTATGTTTTATGTTTTGCATGGTAAAATCACGTATACATCACATGTATCATAAAAACATATTTATTATAAGAATTGAAAATGATTTTCATGCATACATTTTCATATAACAAAGATCAAAGATGAAATGAAAAATAAGTAAGAGGCTTTAGCGTTTCTACACCAATGATTTGAGGATTTTGTGGATTTATTACCTAATAATTTGAGGCCTTGGTGGGCTTATCCCCCAAATGATTGGAGGCTTTCATGTCATATCTCCATGTTCATGAAAGAAAAGAACAAAAAAAATAAAAATGAAAGAATGAAAACAAAAGAAAAGAAAGAATGAATGAATGAAAACTCATGTTTTTACGAAATTGCATCTCTTGCTCATGATGTACATATGCATCTCTTACCGAGCGTTAGGCTCATAGATAAATTTTGTAATGTAGGTGAAGATGATTTTACTAAGGTACCTGATGATGTGAACGAATAATAGTTTCTGTTGAAGGAGTATTTTCATGGGCGAGGTTGCACCATTGTTTGTGGTATATTGACCCATGAGTGAAGACTTGAGAAAAGAATATTGAAAAAGAAAGACTTTTATTTAAATTATGTATTTAAATATTTAGTTTTTAATTAAGATATTTTTACAAGGCTTATGTTATGTAGGGTTTTAAATAAGTTTTAATTTTTAAATTAGACTCTTTTTATAAAAGACTTCCACTCTTTATTTTTCAAAGGCATGTTTTGTCAACTTGTTTTCAAACATATGTTCTTATGTTATGATAAAAAAAATGATAAGAAAAATAATTTATGCTACAACATTTTACACTCACGGACTCCAAGCATCAGGGTTGTTGGCATAAGAGTGGGAAAATGAACATAAAAAAGATCGTTATGTAATGATAGCAATAACTCTGATCAGATTTTGAAGTTTTAACCCTATGACACAATATCGTAAATTACCTTATAACATGTTCATGTAATGTGAATACACATCAAATGTTAACATGTTCACAATAAACAATGACTTTTGTTTATGAGTAAAGAAAACCTAGTGCTCGTGACTATTATTTACAATAATAAAAAAAATGCACGCACAAAAATAAACATGCAAGAAACATATGTATATAGTAAACACGGATATGTTGTAATATAGGACATGTCATTAGTATCTGAGATATAACTCATAATAAAGTTTTGAAATCAATAAGATGCTTAACCAAATATAATAAATAGGATAATTAGCAATTTAGACTCTAAACTTTGAGGGTCTCGAGAGCTAACCACATAAATTTTTTTTGATGATTTAAACCTTAAAGTTATAACTGTTAGCAAACAAGACCATGACATTGTTTCTTGGAGCTGGTTTTTGGAATTGTTGCTTGAGGATCTAAACACCTTGTCCGACAATGGGTGGACAATCATTTGTGACTGAAAAAAGGTGTGTTTGATTGCTTTTTCCATCTATGTTTATGTTATGCGTTGTGTACCAATATTTGACTGATACTGTTAGTTTTTGTAGGGGTTGGTGCCAGTTGTGAGAGAGTTCACAAGGCAACCGGAGCATTGTTTTTGCATCCAACACCTGTATGCAAATTTTCAAAAACAATTTATAGGCAGGTTGTTCAATGATGCAATGTGAGGCGCTTCTAGAGCTACAACATCAGTGTACTTTGACAGAGATATGGCAAAGCTATTTTTTGCTTGACCTAGCAACCTACACATATCTACGAGGAATAGATGTGAGATTCTGGACTAAACATTCCTTTAGCTCCATCCCAAAGTGCGACATAAGCCTTAACAACTTGAGCAAGTCCTTCAACGCCGGAATCCTGCCATCCTAGGACAAACCGATTCTTAGTATGCTTGAGATTATAAGAAAATGCATCATGTGTAGGATCGTTAAAAAACACAAAAATATGGCGCGCTCAACAGACCTTTTGTGTACACAAGTCATGAATCAGCTTGTCGGACTACAACTTGCAGGTCAAAATTGGAGTCCTATTTTTTCAAGCGTGGCCCAGTTTGATGTGAGCAATAGTAATGAACAGTACTCGGTGACATCCTCTGAGACAGTTCCTAACATTGTTCTCGAGATGCAAATGAGCACATTCTTACGTATACATTTTCAAGTGTTATTTTAACTATGCTAATTTTATTTGCAATGTGTTATGCGGGAGTATGATGCAAGGTCTACAAACACAAGCGAACACAAATGTGAACATTAACCTTCCTTGATTAGATTTGGCATTGCCTTGAAATATGCTACTTTGCCAGCATTGCAAGCTGGAAATGATTCACCAATTTGGTTGTAATAGAATTGATAATTTGGTTGTTGATGATGAATGAAAATTGATTAGTATGAAAATGTAAATTTGGACAAAGTGGAATTGAGACAGATTAGAAACAAAGTAAGTGGAATTGAAGAATTGAGACTGACATTTTGCCACAAAATTTTGATGTTCTGCCGAGTAACATCGACATTCCACAGTGAAAACTTGTTGTTCAACTTTGGAAAGTTGACATTCCGGGGCGGAACGTCATACATTCCCAGGCGGAACGTCATACATTCCCCTGCGGAACGATGTGTTTCCGCAACGAAATGTCAACGTTCCTCAACAGAACGTCAACATTCCTTTGCCTTATATATTTTGGTGTTTTGCATAAGTTGCTTAAATTGTTGCAATGAACATATTAGTTGTTTGTTGGTGATGAATGAAATGGATAATTTGGTTTTAAGTCAAAGTTTCTTGCTTTCTCTTGCAAAAAAAAATGAAAATTTTGCAAGAGTTTCCTTTGTTTTAGTCTATCCCCTTGCGGCATTATCAAAATAAGAAATCCAACCCAACTAGATATTTTCCAAATGTAAACATAAACATCTATTATTCAAGTCAAAACAATTAACTACGCAAAGAGAAAATTAACTACGTAAAGAGACAATGAATTTTTATTATGAACAACAAAATCAGTATGTCAATCTGTATCACTCAAACCTTATTCTTGTGATATTTTTTCCGAAAATTGGTGATTGCAAATGACAACTGCGAGTCCACTTATACGTTGGACCCTTTATCCGTTGGCGCTATGACAATCGCAATTGTTTCAAGCAGCAACACCTAGTAAGGGTAGTGAGTGTGCAGGTCAATGGATGACATAAAACACGCTTGTTTTGGGTGTGACTGAAATGCAAAGGAAGCATGCATTAGAACTGTTCAAACATAAAAGACAAAGCAGAAAAGCGAGATGTTTACATACGTGAATCCATCCTATTGTGATTAGCAATTTTTGAAATTGAACATTGAAGTATTTTTTTTCGTCCAACGCAAAGCACTAAAAACAAAGAATGCAAAGTAAGGATGAGTACGAAGATAAAATGTTCTGAACTACTTAATGTAATATAACATAATTCTCACCGTATCTGATATCACTTCTTGCTTTGGGAAGATTATCTAAGTGATGTGGTACTCATTCTGAACCTAAAAATGAAAATAGCAAGAGGAATATCATAAGTATGCAGTCTAAAACACTTAATGATACAAAATGAAAAAGCCTACCATAATTCCTGAAAGAATTGTGCACGTCTCCAAGTTCGTCCAAATATTTGCACGAACATTACTCATAAAAAGGTCCATCAGTTTACATGGCTACAATAAATATTGAGAAGTTACTGTCAGACTAATAAGGTATGAATAAGTGTAGACTCGTAGATAACCAAATTAAAGATGTACCACGCGTACATTTTTAAGTGGCGGAGGCTGCGATCCACTCGATGCTGCTGTCAATGGAGAACTGGGAGCAACTATCTTCTGCACCTTGGCAAGTATGGTAGAAGGAGAAGGTTGGTGTCTGAGGGCAATTGTTCGGCAAATTTCAAACACGTTATTACATCGCATACAAATAAAGTAAATAATGAACTTTGCTTAAAAACTAAATAACTTACAAGCGGTCTGTGCCTTCAGTTGCTGAAGAGGACGATGAAGAGGATGCTAGAGAGTCTGCTACAGGGGTTGCTCGTGAGGCTTCTAGAGAGGATGGTGGAGGGGCTGCTCGCTGCCCCATTCTCTTCAATTCGTCCAACATCTCATGATGACGCTCCTCTGCTCCCTCCTTCATTCTTTGCATTTGGAGCAGCATCATTTGATGGTGTTCCTCCATTATTAGTATTTTATGCTGCTCTATTTGATGGTGCTCCTCCATTCGTACAAGTTGGTCCTCCATCCTTTGGACTCAATCCAACACCATTTCATATCACTCCTCCGCTTGCTCCTTCATTCTTCCCATCAAGTCGGCAATCTCCTCAGGCATCAATGTAAAGTGAGATGACTAAGCAAAGGGTGGAGTTATCGGCTGCATAGTATCATCCTCCATGTGCTATAGAGGTGATGTGGAAGCTGTTCCTCCAAGGGAACTGGAGGTTGTTCCTTTAAGGGGGCTGGAGGCTATACAACCGAGGGGGCTGGAGGTTGTTCCTCTAAGGGGGCTGGAGGCTATACAGCTGGGAAACTTTAACTCGCTTCTTCAAGGTGGGTTTAGATGGAGTCTTGCATACTCATACCCCTTAAACTCTGGAATCCCCGCGTCCACTTTCAATTTGTTGTAGATGTAGATGGCCTTCTATTTGATTCTCGGCTCCTAATCTTAGATTGGTACCCCATAATGCTCCAAAATCCTCTGAATGAGCTAATTAAATGGCAGACTCTTGACCGGGTTATTGAAGACCTCGTACATGTGACTCAAAATCACATAGCCGATGTTCACTTTCTTTATGTAAAACACCTTCTCTAGCATACAGAGGTTCATACAGCTAATATGGTCTCGATGTCCATCCGGAGGCAAAAAGGTGTGCGTCATGATGGTGTGGATCACTTGGGCTTTGGCGTTCAAGTCATTGTACTTTGGCTTCTTGAATGCTGCAATCTCTGGATCACAGTGCAATTTTTGAAGCACTACCAGATGATTGTCGTGGAAATTACATTGACGCATGACCAAATATTGAAATGGAGGGCTTTATCTAGTTTTGTCTCTATTTCTCTACTTTTTAAATTTGTTGTCTTTTCCATGACTATGGATCTTATTACATTTTCTGTTCATTTTCTTCTTAGTAATTATGAGCTATATTTCTATTCTAGGGTTATGATTTGAACTCGCATGAAACTTAATTAAAGTTTTTTTTTTCCTTTTTATTAATTCTTTTAGGGTTTCTTTATTTTATTTGGGGTTTTTTATTAATCTAATTATCTTTTCAATATTTAAGTTAATTTTATCACGTGTAATGAATTAGAAAAAAAAAATTGCATGTTAGATACGAACATGATAACTTACAATTATCGAGTGGAAACTGTATGTTTATATAAAATAGAGGCTTTTAGATAAACTGTGATTTGTTACTATTCTATTCACATAGGAATGTCGTAAATTTAATATTTAATGAAATTTCTAATCGATTATCGGAAAAGATTTTTAGATAATTAGAGTTTTTTAGTTAATTAACTTGGACGAATTAATTAATTGGAAAAGACAAGTAATTTAATTAAGTGAAGTGTAGAGGGATAATAATCCTAGGTTTTATTTCATAAAAAGTCACTTGTGTTTAATTTCTTCTTTATTTATTAGTTAGTTTAATAGTATAAAATCACTATTTCATTGTTATTAGTAATTAAAAATTTATTTATATCACTTCTTTGTGTGTCCAACAATCTATTTCAATCTATACTTGTAGCAACTCGTTCACTCACATTTTATAAAATCACCAATAAGTTGCAATACCCGAATGAATGAACATTAACATAATCTAATATTTTTTTTTTCCATTTTAACTTTTCCCTCAGCTTCCAATAGTAGATAGCATCTTCAACACTTACACATGTCGAAACTCCTATACTCTACATCCAAAAGAGTCACAAACAAAATCGAAATAAAATAATGTATTGCACTAGTGTTGAACAACAGTGTTAAAAAAGGAGTCATTGTCAACCATGCCTTATGTTGTTTGATCATAGACTTCAAAATCTTCAACTACATACGTTTGTCTAGTGCTTTTCTCTTTCCCTTTCTTGTCGTTACCTTTGCTGCATGAGGAAGTACTTGGTCCTAACCTTGCAATCTGACCAGATGAACCTAGTGGAATGGGATTCAAAATAAAACTTTGTTACCTAGAAGACCTATGGAAGTCAAAACCAGTTAGAAATCGAACATTATACAAAAAATATATACATAACTGCAACACATAGATTTATGTAAAAAAAACTCTTTCAAGAAAAAAAAATAATGGGCAAAGAATAAAATATCACAATGTGAAGATCAAAATAGAACTATCCGTTTGGAAACTCTATCTTATATGATTTTTTAGAGAAAAATAAAACTCTAACAGAGATGTAATGTAGGCCTAGGCCCATGAGCACGACTCAAAAGAATTTTAGTCGCTAAACTATGAACTTTGACCATGTCTATAGAATTCAAATGCAAGGAAAAAATTTTCAAAATTTCAACAAACATTCCTCTTCCACAAAACTCTTAAAAGATATTTGAAATTGGGCTATTCAAAATTGAACTGGAATGAAAAATTGATCTAGATCAGGTTGGTTATGGACACCTTTAGAATTGATACTAACTAGACTGAAATGATAAATTCTTAAATTTGAATTGATAATGCTTGCAGCCTTGCACTTGGACGTCCAACAATGCACGTGCACTATTTGTTGATGAACGTCCTCAGCTCTTGAAGGACGTCTATCACCTAGCGTCGGAATGTCCCCCATCATTGGAGGACGTATAATCCCACTCATCTAATGGCCAATATTTCGTGTGTCCCCTCATCCAATGACCACCCTTTCCTCCTCTCACATTTAAAAGTCACATGTACCTTCATAGTTCATTTGTCAAAGCCCTTTGGATGCCCCTCCTCTCATCCCATTTGACCATCACCTAGCATCGGACGTCCCCCGTCACTAAAGGATGTCTAACCCAATCATTCAACAACCATCAATTTGCCCGCCGTCTCATCCAATGGCCATCCATTTATGTAACACCAACCTTATATGTGTAATGTGACATTTATAATTTAAATAGAATAATTATTGTCACAATTGGAGAACTATAGTGAAGCATTAAAAATATTAGAATTATTAAGTATGTTATGAAATAAGGAAAGCTAGTGTGAAAAGTTTTATTTGTATAAAAATATATGATTTATTAAGTAAATTAAGGGATTAGGAAGCGGGTGTAGAAGGAAATGTAAAAGAATAAGGCAAGAATGTTCGTGGATGAATTTTTAATTAAGTAAAGAAAGCTGGGTGTGAAAGTAGGAAAGAATAATGTGTCTGCGTAAGGATATCCACAAATTGGAATGGGTCTATGGAAGCATTTGTGTCCACAGAAGTGTGTTGTTTGCGAAAGAAATATATACTTGGTAAACAGCTATTGGTGCACAATGCATGAGGGAACCGTGAGAGCGTTTGTAATAGTGGAAGTGTGTTGTCTGCGAAGGAAATGTATACATTGCAAATAGTGATTGGCCAACAAGGAAGGAGGTATCTACAGAAGTGAAGTGTTGGCGAAAGAGTTAGAATCTATAGAAGTGTTTGTATCTGCAGAATGGGCGACATCATTTTAGGATAAGGAACATATCCATGAAAAGGAATGCGTCCGCAGCAGATAAGTAACAAGGAAGAAATGTCATTGTTTCAATTTAAAAATGTCTGCAAATATTAAGGAATGTGTCCATGGTGAACAATGAGGTTGTAGAAGTGTATGTGTCCATGAAAAGGAATGTGTCCGCAAAAATGGACGACATCGTATTATGATGAGGAACATATCTGTGAAAGGGAATGCATCTGCGGCAAATAAGTAAAGAGAAGAAATGTCGTCTTTTGTATTGAGTGTTTGCTAATGACGAGAATCTGTGAAATGGAACGAGTTATTGGTGGATAAGTAGAAGGAGAGAAACATCATCATTTGAGTTGAGTTTCCCCTGATGATGAGGATCTGCAAAAAGGAATGTGCCCTCGACCGGTAAGTAAGGTACAGAACATCGTCATTTGGATCAAAGGATCTGCAAGGAATAGTGAATATCACGAAAATGTTAGTGACCGCATAAGCTTTGACGTCAGCGGGAGAGATATTTGCAAAAGAATAAACGTACATGGCAGATAGTGATTGGCAGATAAATTAAGAGGGATCCCCGGGATGAGGAATCCATGGAAACATTGGCATCCATTGAAGTGTTGGTGACAACAAAAACTTTGATGTCTGCAAAAGTAAGTATAAAATGTAAACATGGCAGATTGTCATTGGAGGAGAAAGGCAAGTGGACATCTGCAACAGAAGCCCACACGTCCGTGTAACTACGGATAGATTCAAAACATGGTTTTCACAGAATTCATGGTTCATGATTTGATTCTTGGACTGATAAGAAAATAATAACACTTAGATAGTTTATAAATACAATGAATTTGGTCGAAACCTTAATCACTCTTGAGTCGCGAGGTCTAAAGGATACTATCTCAAGCTCTCTGAAGATATGTTTTATACAGTTAGAATTTTGTGAAAGTTAATAAATGATGGTGACAAACAACGAAATAAGGGAGCTATTTCTAAGACTTTGAAACAGAGTGTATAAGTTTCACATTTTCTTTATTATTAACCCGATTATTCTTCTTTCTAATTTTGAGGGATGTAATCAATTGGAGCAAAGGATTTGGATACTGTGACTTAACAAACTTCACTAAGAACTGCGGTAAGTGATGTTTGCATGCGTTTAGCCTTTCACCTACATTACAAAGTGCTAGGGTTTTTATGCTTATGATAACTATTCTATTTATGATACTTAATGGTTGTTGATCAAGGATATATTTCTGCTTTGTTATGCGAGCGTAGTCGAAGATGTGTTTATGTTTTGTTCGTAATGATGTTTACTAAAGATGTGTTTATATTTATGAGTCGTTGATAAAGGATATGCTTATTGTTTACATTTGAGATATTGATAGAGGATATGTTTCTGTTGGTTGCTTATTGTTTATGTTAGAGATATTGATAGAAAATATATTATTACTACTGCTGTCACGACCCGAAGACGGGCCTAACAGAACCGCCGGGTCAGGCGACCCGATCCTCATAGAGAACCTGATCACCCAGCCCAAGGCGTGAGTTTTAGCGGAAGACTTATAATATTTAATTCGGCCCAAGATAATATGGGCCTAGGTCCGAGTAGGGATCACGAGAAGATAACAGTGCATAAATTAAAATATAATCCAAGTACTGTGCAACAAATCCAAAACCAACTGTGTTTAAGGTTTACAGACCCAAATGGAAACGTAAATGTCCTCACCAAATAACGATGAATCACTCAAGTAGAAATAATAAAACACTTCAACTTCTGATCCTCAGCTATCCTTTGTCTTTACCTGAAGTTTTGGGGGAGGAGTCGTTTGGGGTGAGTGACTAACTCAGTAAAGTATGGCTATACTAAATGCACCTCATGCAAAACTGGTTTTGTACATTTTTCGAGAACAAGGTTATGTTTCATTCTACCGTACATGGATTTTTAAAATCACTTCAAACTCTTTATCATTTTACCAAACCGACCCAAGGGCCATCGATGAGGCTTTTATTAAAAATCTTGCTGTATACATAGACAGCTATACCTCGCAAAATAGGCCATCATCGTTTTCCAATTTGAAAACGTCGTCAGTGAAAAAGGGTGGTCACTCATGGACTCACCCGCCACACAACATAGAAGAGGTGGTCACCCATCGATGACAACACCTTATGAGGCAGGAATAATGACGACGATCCGAAGATTTCGTACGTCACCCGAGTTGCCGGCGCACTTGGCTGCACGACACAACCCGTATAATCGTATAATCGTGTAATCACATAAAACGGATACAGTTGCTCGCTATATGTGGACTTAGGATAAACAAGTCTCAGCGATTGACAACCGTCTGATCCGTGGGACAAATCCTGGCCAGGTTTAGGGGCTTGCGACCCAAGGAGGCGTCATCACCCTCCCATACGAGGTTTACGACTTTCAGGAGTTTCAACCTGAGGACACGTCACCAATGCCCCACCTATATTTTTCGCACGTCAAACAATCAACCTTCACACAGCAGAAGGTATCAAAGGGGATGGCGGATCCATCCCTCAACATGTGCACAATAAATCTCAAACCATGTACGGAATTAAACTTGAGAAAACATACTACTAATAAAAACGGACGTGCTGTCGAACAGTCCCCGTCATTTTCCAAGTGTGGTAGTCCACAAAATAATTATTTTGGAAAATGGGATAGGATGCAATATAACGCAAGAGGTATAGAAATCTCTACCTCGACGACGGTCTACCTTATCAACCGGAGCAACCAGTTACGCAAAAATCATATCTCTCGCTGAAATCATCCAAGCCTGGCAAATTATAAAACATGGGGATTCTCATAAATAAATCCAAAAAAAATAAACGAGAGGTCTTATACCGAGGATAAAACCCAACAGACGTGTAAACGACTCATCTAATAATCCCAATAAAATCCCCAACTTTATCCTTTGGTAAATAAATGGATCACCATCCAAACAACACTTAATCCTCAACATATTGTGCAACATTTGAACAGTTAACAATGTTACAGAATATCTCTCAAACTTAAATAGGATCACCCCTATCACATGAATAACTATATTAGAACTCAACCCAATGCATTGTTGCAACAACAACAACAACATCAATATTTATCTCCAACTACAATTGATATCCATTATTCAATATAGCAAACAAACAAAGCTAGAATCTTCAAGTTCACAAACGACGAGTCTAACCAACAACAACACCTCTTAAATCCATTATTGAAACTTTAAGCTTAAATAATCACACCCAACAATAAAACAGAGAGCACATATGCTTAGAGCAAGTCCTTTGAGTTTGTCCATGATCATAAAAAATTAATTTTAGCAAGCCAAGCACAATTCTCTAATCTCAAGAAGTAGCAACGAACTGAGTTGGATATTAATCAACATAATGCCAAGTTCCAAAAACTTTAGTACAATTAAATTCAGATAGTGGCATTTCTCTTTGACATTATCTCATCAAAATAACTAGTGTGCAGAAATCACTCAATCCAACAACGAAACAGATCCAAATTGATTTCCATTACCAAAGTAAGAACTCAACTATACATCCACACTTAACAGACCAAAATAACACTGCACTACTTATCCAAAAACAGAAATCAGATAGTAGCAGTCTATACATCCACGGCCCCCACCAAAATTTCCAACAACCAAAACAGAAACAAATTTTAAAACCCATTATTAAGTCAAAGGCTTAATGAAAATCGCTCACCCAATGGAACAGAATAGAATCGTGTTCCGTTTACTTGCCGGAATCGGATCCGGAGCTGCTGTCGCCGGAGTTGTCTCTCCGGAATCCTTTGATTTGTTCACTGTAAACCCACAACATAAATCAACCAGCGACATCACCAATCTAAACTTAACAACGGAGTAAAACGCGGATCGAAAAATCTCACCCACCGAACAGATCGGAGTCTCTTCGTCGTCGGAATCGGAAACGGCTCAGCCTCGGAGCTGTCGTCGCAAATCCGAGATCGCCGCTCGCCGGAATCGGAGGAACACGCTCGGGTCAACACTCCGTCGCGAAGGGTGTCCTCGGTGACTGCCCGAATCGCCTCAGATGGAGACGCTCTGCCGCTAAACGAAGCTCACAAACGTTGGGATCGCTTGTCCCTGCCTTGGCCAACGTCGCTCGCTCAAAATCGCCTCCAACTCGCGGAGTTCCTTGTCCGCTTGAATGCCACAGACGACGTCGACGGTCGTCGTCCAGTCACCATCTGCGCTCACCGGTCACTCGAGCGATTCCCCTCTCGCCGTCACTCTCCCTCTCTCGGCTGTATGCAGGGGGCGAAAATGGGGGAAGAAAATCGGGGAAGAGGAACCCTATTCCTCTTCTCCGATTTTTCTTTTTTTTTTTTTACAACTTAAACCCTGTACTTTGCTGCTCCAAAATATTTGGCAGGATTTTTCCCCCTCTTCTCAATCCCTTTTAAATCTCTTCTCTCCATTTAACTTTACTTTTGTCTTCATTCTAAATTCTACAATTTAACCCACTTATTTGCTTAATGTGACACATACATCTTAATCATGCATACCTTATTTTTAATCCTTTCGTACCCCACTTCACGTCGCCAAACAACGATTATCAGTCCAATTTAATTCCCCAAATTTCATTCAGTTCAAAAAAAATTCTAATTTTATCGACTTTGACCAATTGACTAAATTTGTATACGTGGCCGCTACACGACAATTCAGTCAACCCTAACGCCATGACCGATTTTCAACGCGAAAAAATTTACACGTGGAATTTCTTATTTAAAAATTTCACGGCTTTTACAACTGCCGTTATTATTTATGTTGAGATGTTGATCACTGATATGTTTACTTTCATGTTCATGCATGTCAAACCGCTATTATGTGTCACGTGTGTGTTTCATGCATCATGAAAATTTTTTTTATTGAAAGAGATTTTCATGCATACATTTTAATTAAGAAAGATGAAAAGAATGAAAAGAAGAATATGTAAAAGGTTTTGGTGATCCGACACCAATGATTAGAGGATTTGGTGGATTTATCCCCCAATAATTGAAGCTTTGGTGGACTAGTTCCCCTATGATTGAGGCTTTGGTGTCGCATCCTAATGATAAGGAAAGGAAAGGAAAGGATGAAAGAAAGAAAGGAGGAAAAGAAAAGAAAGGAAAGAAAAAATACCAAAAATGAAAATAAATATTTTTACGAAAATGGCATCTCATATTTATGAATCTCTTACTAAGCGTTAGACTCATTTATGAACTTTGTGATGTAGGTGATGATGATCTTACTGCGAAACCTAAAGATGTGAACGAATGATAGATGTCATTGATGGAGAATTTTCATGGGCGAAGCTAAAACGTTGTTAGAGCGAAATTGACGCATGGGAGAAGATTTGAGGAAAATGAATTGAAAAAGAAAGGTTTTTTATTTTATTTTAATTACACTTTTAATTGTTGGATTTAAGTTAAAATATTTATGTTGGGTTTTACTACGTTCAGATTTTTCAAATGAGATTTCTGTAAGACTTACGTTGTAATAGTTTCAAATGCATGATTTTTATGAATGGATTTTGAAAAGAAAAAGAAAATGGCAAGAAAAAAATTACACTATGGGGAATAAGCAATCCACAAATCCATAAATAACAAGGAAAAATTTTGGATTGTAATACCCCCCATTATTCCCCCGTCTTAAATGATATTACAAATTTCGCGAAAACTAACGTATTTTATTACGAAATGTCATTTTGGAGTTGATTGTTGTCACATAAATGATTGGGAAGTAGTTGGGCGTTGTTTTGTGAGAAAATTAAGTAAAGAATGGGAAGAAATTGGGGTTGGGGATGCGTGAGGACGCAATTTCGGAGTCCTAAGTTCTCACTGCACTCTTGTGGACGAGGGACGCTGCGTCTGCATCGAATCTATTCTAATCCAGGACAGTTTTGGACAATAGCGGACGACTGCGGACGAAGGGAGACTGTAACGACCTAGATTTCTTACTCATTTTAATGTTACGTTAAAATATTTAAATCTTTTGGGAAAAGAGCGAAAACGTCACAAGGAGCATTCTTACTTGTCTTAAAAGTACATTAAGATTTTAAGTTTTTACTAAATGATAGAAATAAGGCAAACACTATTTAGAAACCTTTCAACATTTAAAATCAGAGTGCCAAAAAAAAATCCGATCATTACCAACCCTTTTAAAACAGTCAATTTAAATTGAAGGCAAACTATGAGTAATATATTTAGCGGAAACGAAAATTTAAAAATCATCACTTAAAACATTAGTTTAAAATACAAGGGTTCAAGTTTCAAAGCGAAATCTACATAATATTCCGGATAAGTTCTCCATAAATGAAAAAAGGTTAATTAACGTTCATAAAAGCAACTCGACGTTAGCCCTTACAAAATTACTCTTCCCTTTCTTATTTGACGCCGTACTACTACTCAGCTTGCGTCCCTTCTTGATACACCGCAGGCTCCACAAGTATGGCCTCCTCCGCCACTCCTGGTACAATCACTTCATTACCTACACCACAAGTAAGGACATGAACTTACGATCAGTAAGGAAATGGGTTAAAACAAGTGCATATGTCTCTCTTTAGTTTCTTTTGGAATGGGGGCCATGCAAACCAATTCTTTTATTACGTTCGATCTTTCATTCGTTCTATACTCGTACTTCGAGCTGGAGATTGGAAGACCCGTATGGGACGGTATAGTTGGTCGGACCTAACCTCCTATGGGCGACTAGGTCCCGTTCCCGATAAGGTAAGGGCATTGCCTAATTACCATACTAGGACCGTTACCCATCCACCTTCCAACTCCCTTATTCCTTTCCTTCGTCTTTTCTGATCATTTTACTCACCTTACCATGCATATAAGTACCACCTCGAGGGGGTACTCCCTACTTTGTTTATATTACGTGAACGCTTGGGGACACTTCTAAAATAGCTAACACATACATGAATTGTAATGAAAATACATTGATGATTCTACAATTAACAATAAAAAAGCAGAATTCAGAGCACCTAAGAACAATCGGAAAGTGCATACATAGGGCAACCAAAAGGAGCACATATGACAACTTAGCAAGAAATTCTTGGCAGCATCTCAACATAAAATCTTCTCTAACATGCTAAAGGCTAACAACCTACATGCTATTAAATGAAATGAAATCATGTGACAGTAAATTAACAATGGAACGAACTTTAACAACATAGAGCAACGCTCAATTATCGAAATAAATAATGAAATGAAGTAATGAAACATGCTTCTTAAGGAGGAAATATACATCAATAAAATCTCAACACAGAACAGTGAAATGTGCGATTTAAACGATTATACACAGTAGCTACGTATGGAACAAGCGGAACAGCTAACATATGCAATTTAACGACCATATACAAGAGCGGTTAATAGACAGCGAGGCATGCTTCTTAAACAAAAATAAGCATTAATAAAGCACTAAAAACTAAAACAAGGTGGCATACTTTTAAACAATGAACGTGGCAGCAAAACAATCAACTAGTCTTGCTTTTAAGCAACTAATAACACAGTAGGAAGTAATTACTAATCATGAATTCAATCAATTAATACTAGTGATATACGACTATATAGAACTACGGATCATGCTTTTGAAATGACTAAAATCAGCAAGAATTACTAACGAGTAAATTAGCGAATTATGCCTATGAATCATGCTTCTTATAAGCAATAAATAACAGTAACAATGATGAAACAGGACAACGAATCATGCTTTTCAACAATTAAAATATGCGGCATCACTATTAAATTAGAACAGCGAACATGCTCCTTCAGGATTAATAACACAACAGAAAATAAACACTAATCATGCTTTCAATTGACTACTATAGCAGCAAGACATCAGAAGTAAGGTAGCGTAACGTGCTTATTAATGACTAAGAAGAACAGCAGTGACAATATTCAATGGAGCTATGAAGCATGCTTATTAACAACCAATATACAATAGCCAAATATCAAGGGTAGGACAGCGAACGTGTTTCTCAACGATTAATATACAGCAACAAAATATCAAAAGTAGAACAACGATGCATGCTTCCCGGGACAGTTACAACAGTAGTGAACAACAATAATGGAACATGCTTCTTAAAACACTCTAAATAGCAATGAACAACTATAAACAACGGTAAACAGAAAAGATTATGATGGAACAAATCTGCTGGTTACGTCTTTTCAACGACAATTAAAGTAACATTATGGTGTAACGAAATGGAGCTACAATTCATGCTTCTTAATGACAGATAGAATAGCTAGGTAAAGTAATAAAATAGTATTATAGATCATGCTCCTTAACAGAAATTAACTAGCAGTAAACAACACTGAAACGAGCAGTGAAATGAGATTTTTACGACCATAGTTAGCAGGAAAATTAACGAACAATGTAGCGTAAGACATGCTCATCAATAACTAACTCTGTAGTATCAAATATTCGAACATGGATGGCAAACACATACTTCCTAATGATAACAATAACAATAAAAAACAAATAAAGCTAGTAAGTGGAAGATTACTCAAAGATTAAAATGAAATCACTGTTATTAACAGCATTAGGAATCCATTAAACACTTATTCATATTTCTCATCCATTTGAACGTCTTTTCCATGGTTCATTCAGCTCAATCCCATCTTTTCTATTGACATGAACGTTAGCAGTGAAGGAATATATCAGTAAATATCAATACGGAAAACAACAAGGAAACACATCCTTCCAGCAAAAATGAAACACAACAACAATCAATAGAACATCTAAGGAAAAGGAGAGTTTTAAAGCATACTAATAATGAGCAGTAAACAATTACGCAATAGAACTTTAAGGAAACTACAGAACTATAGATAAATCCACAACTCACGCACTCTTTACTTGGGTGTAGGGCCTCCAAAGGGCCAAGACTACCCCCATTCCCTTACCTTCACTAGCGTTTCCTTTACAAACATGATAGCTCTCCTTCCAAGCAGCTCCCTCCAAGCAAAGACCCACTAGACCTCTCCACGGAGAACCATGAAGAAGAAGAGATGGAGGGCTGAAGAAATAGGGCTTACCTGGGGACAATTGTACAAGTGGCAGGGGGAGGAGCAAGAGACAAAGCTCAGCAGGTTGGGATCGTGAGAGTGAGAGACGTCGAGCTGCGTTTACACTGGTTTCCCGTCGTTTTCGTTCTGGTTTTTAATTTATTCTGTTGCTGATCTGTTATGATTCGGAAGAGTGCGGATCAAGTCTTCTCGTCCGCATTCGTTCGCAAGTGTAAATTTCGTAGGCAAATTCTGGGGTCTCGGACGAGAAATGGCATTCCATTCTCGTCTGTATCCGCAGTCCAGGTTCAGACACCAGTCTTCGTCCACATGTGCCCAAGAATTGTACAGATTCGATTCGGATGATTCCTCTCCTCATCCGCGTCGTCCACATGTATCGTCTGAATGTTTCCAAGAATTGGACAGATTCAATTCGAACAACTCATTTCCTCGTCCGCCGTCGTCTGCTATCGTCCGAAGGTCTCCAGACTTGGACAGATTCGATACGGACGCTCCTGCCATCGTCTGCATCATCCGTACTTTCGTGTCCCAAGTCGTCCGAAGGTTTGGGCGACATTCTAGGTGTGTTGCGGACAACACGTCACGTCCACAAAGTGCGTCCGATTAACCAAAAGTCCATCTCCTTCACATTTTCGACTAAGTTTTGTCCAAATTTGATTCCCACAAAATTACAAGTCCCAGCTTAACGTGCATAGGGGCGAAACATATTACATACATACCATCGCCAAAGTTGATTACATCGTTTAACGGAAAGATTTAGGATCGGATTGTTACATCCTACCCCCCTTACAAAAATTTTGGTCCCCAAAATTTAGCTTCTAAATAGCTCGGGTGATGTGTCTCAAGTACCGTTCACCCGAGCCCGAGCCAAGAGGCTCGTTGCTTATCTAACACGTTATTATTTTATAGGGAATAACAATTCATTGGAGTCTATGAAGAAGCTGACAGACGAAGACAAAGAAGCTCCACGTCATGTTCTCACATGGAGCCATGCAATCCACAATCGGCTTGAGCCATATTGTCCAGATTTAGAAGCATCCCTTTGATCAAAGATAACAAGGTTAAATGAGCGTATTTTATGAAAGATCCATGTTAAATTTATGACTCTAGATATTTTAATATTGGATGACTGGTTAGGAGTTATATTTTGTGAATTTTAAATCATTTTGTGATTGTTAGATTGGAGGTGCTCGGTTTGCATGTAAACCGAGCCCTCATGCCCAAAATTTGATTAATCAAGGGCAAATGTGTAAGTTTCTTTTATGACTCATTAGAGGGTATTTAGACCTCTCTAATGAAGGTTTGTAGGAACTTGGAAAATCCTAATTTGATATTGCATCTTTCCTTGGAGATTTCTCTCTAGCTCTCACGGTGGTCGGTTTTTGGCTCACGTCACAATCTCCATCAAACGTCTTCCTCTTTGTTCTTGTGTGATCTAGGAGAGGAAGATCATTACTAGCCCTTCCAGCAACTTCTATTGGAGTTGTCCTTGGGGTGTGGAGTTAGAAGATCATGGCACAACCCAAGGTGGAGAGGTGTTCTTCGAATCACCCAAACAAGTCGCACCCCTCAGCCGAGTGAGGGATCCGTGGACAAGCTTGGTGCTCTAAGTTCTATTTGTTCTTCTTGAAGGTTCTTGCTATATTTTCGACCTAAGTTTATTTCTCCTTTGTTTTATGAAGTTTTGAGTGATATTTGGTGATTTGGAGTCGACATCTTGGATTTCTTGGAGTTATTCCAAGATTGCCGCAAATTGTTTTTCTGGAAACCCTAAATCCGAGCAGCGATTTCTCCCATGCATAACTCTGTGTGTAGATCGAATTTGAAAAGGATTTTTGGAGGTATTTTGATATAGGTTAATTGCTATTTGACCTGTAAATTTGAGGCCCAGATTTTGTATGCAACTCGAGTTACATTCAGTCTAATTTCAGTACTCGGATTTTACGGCTAGCTGATAAATTCTGAACGGCTTGTTCCTTTGCCCATATCTCTGTGATTGTTCCAATTTTGAATCTGAAATTTTAATGGAGTAATGTCTTTTGCAATACGAAGATTTTGATACCAATTTGTTATGATTTGGATTGGAAGTTGTTGTTTTAGTGGAAATTTCCTTGCTGGTCGCCATTCCTGTTTTGAGAAAACTGTTTTTAGGACAGAACCTTGTTCAGTGTATAAATTGCATTCCATAATGAATTTGAACGCGATTTTTGAATTACATTATCCTCTTTGATACTTTTTGGGTTCCTGAAAGTTTGGGTGCTTTTGGCTCTATGAAATTGAAGATACGATTGTTGGAAGTTACTGCCCTGTTTATAAGCTAGCCAATTGAGCTCTTTTGAGGGAATTTTTTCTTTGTGCATTTTGGGGCATATCATCGGGGTACTTAGCCCTCATGTTGTCTTCTTTCTCCCAAGTAGCCTCTTCGCGGCTGTGATTCTCCCATAAGCCCTTGACTATTGGAATTCTTCTGCGTCGTAGCTCTTTCACTCTTGAGTCGAGGATCTGAACAGGCCTCTCATTATAGCTCAAATTGGGCTGTACCACAACATTATCATCGGAAGGAGCCAACACGGCAGCAGTACCAAGACACTTCTTGAGCATAGATATGTGGAAAACAACGTGCACGCCTGCCATGGAATTCAGCAACTAAAGCCTGTATGTGAATGGTCCCACTCTCTTAGTGATTATATAAGGTCCCACATATCTAGGGTTGAACTTTTCCCTTTTGCTGAACCACACAATGCCCTTGAAAGGAGACACCTTCAAGAACACACTATCCCCTTCATTGAATTCTAAGTCCCGCCTTCGGTTGTCTGCATAGCTCTTCTGGCGGCTCTGTGCTGCTAACATTCTCTGCTTGATTAGAGCCTTAGACTCTGCCGTTTTCTGTACTATCTCGTGGCCATAGAGTGCAGCTGCACCCACTTCATCCCAATACAAGGGGGATCTGTACTTCCTCCCATACAGAGCTTTGTAGGGTGCCATACATACTATAGTGGTCTGGAAGCTGTTATTATATGTGAACTCGATCAACGGTAGAATTTTACTCCACCAGACTTGAAATTTGAGAACGCAGGCACGTAACGAATCCTCGAGTGTCTGGATAGTCCTTTCGCTTTGGCCGTCGGTCTAAGGATGGAATGTTGTGCTAAATCTCAATTTTGTGCCCATATCTCGGCTCAAACTCTTCCAGAATTCTGATGTAAAGTGCGGGTCCCAGTCTGATACAACAGAAATCGAAACGTAGTGAAGTCAGATGATTTCTTTGATATACAAGTCGAAAAACTGATTCATCGTATATGTCATAGCTACTAGCAGGAAGTGTGACACCTTGGTCAACCGATCCACGATTACCCAAATGGCATCGTAACCCTTAACTGTCCTGGGCAAGGAAGTGACAAAATTCATGGTGATGTGCTCCCATTTCCACTCAGGAATCGACAATGGTTGGAGCACCCCACCTGGTCGCTGATGCTGGCCATAAAACGCTGGCATATATGGCATTGTGACACAAACTTGGCGATATCATACTTCATATTCGGCTAGTAGTAATGGGTTTTCATATCTCAATACATCTTATTACTTCTCGGATGTGCAGAGAAACTGGAAGAGTGGGTTTCTCGTAAGATTTCCTGGCGTACAGTTGGATCATTTGCTACATACCATCGGTTTTTATACTTAATAATGCCATCAGCGGATGTAGAGAGATTCTGATACTTCGGAAGGGTCGGTTTCAGCTTGAAATCCTTGCATACCTCATCATTTTTCTAGGCCTCCTTGATCTATTCAATAATAGACGGCATCAGGGTTAGCTTGGATAATACCACATCCAGAGGTGCTGGGACAATCTGCACCTCTAGTCCCTAGAGGTCCCTCTAAAGTTTGGCAGACATTTCTCTGCATATTGGGCTCATCACTGAAGTCTTGCGGCTAAGAGCATCCGTAACAACATTGGGCTTCCCTGGATGGTATTTAATCTCACAGTCGTAGTCCTTGACAAATTCGAGCCACCGCCGCTGACGCATATTTTAATTCCTTCTGGGTGAAGATATACTTGAGGCTTTTAAGATCTGAATAAATCTCAGAGTGCTTCCCATACAAATAATGTCTCCACACTTTGAGAGTGAAGACCATGACTGCGAGCTCCAAATCATGAGTGGGGTAATTCTGCTCATGAATCTTAAGCTGTCGGGATGCATAGGCAATAACTCTTCCATGTTACATAAGAACTCCACTGAGTACTCTCTTCGATGCATCACAATAGGTACAGAAGTCGCCATCCTCCGTGGGTAATGTCAACACTGGGGTAGTGGTCAGTCTACGCTTCAGTTCTTGAAAACTGTTCTCACACTCGTTGGACCACCAAAATCGGGCATTCTTCTTGGTCAGGCCAATAAGCGGTAGAGCGATCTTCGAAAAGCCATCAATAAAACGTCGGTAATAACCGGCCAAGCCCAGAAAACTCCTGACTTCCCCGACATTTTTCGGCTGTGTCCAGTTCACCACTGCTTGTATCTTAGCCGGGTCTACTGATATACCTTCTACAGAAATAACATGGCCCAGAAAACCTACCTTGCTAAGCCAGAATTCACACTTAGAAAACTTCGCGTACAACTGGTGTTCGATAAGAACAGATAAGGCCACTCGTAGATGCTCGCAATGCTCCTCTTCTAACCAGGAATAAATCAAAATGTCGTCAATGAAGACGATAATAAATTTGTCCAGATAGTCCCAGAAAACACGGTTCATCAGGTCCATGAAGTTGTCGGGCCATTAGTCAGCCCAAAAGACATCACCAAGAATTCATAATGCTAGTAATGCGTGCAAAACGTAAGCTTTGGTATATCCTCGAGCTTAACCTTCAACTGATAATAAATTGAGCAGAGATCGATCTTTGAAAATACCCTGGCGCCGCTCAATTGGTCAAACAAGTCATCAATCCTGGGAAGTGGATACTTATTCTTGATGGTCACTTTATTTAACTCCTTGTAGTCTATTCACATTCTCAGGGTCCCGTCTTTCTTTTTGACGAACAATATTGGCGCGCCCCAAGGAGAAAAGCTGGGATAGATAAAACCCTTGGCGACCAGTTCCTCCAGTTGTACTTTTAACTCTCGTAGTTCGGCGAGTACCATCTGATACGGGTGTTTAGAAATAGGATCCGTACCAAGCTGCAAATTGATATCCAATTTGATTTCACGGTCCAGGGGTAGACCGGGAAGAGCGTCGAGGAAAACATTTGGTAATTCATGCATTACTGCAATATCCTCCATTTTAACCTCAGTGACTGTTTTAGTGTCTATCACATTGATCAGAAAATCCGTTGCACCAATTTCTTAGTAATTTGTTTGCTTTGAGTGCCAAAATGATAGCAAATTTCCCTTTCTCTTTAGTCCCACGGAAGGTGTGTCGCTCACCACCTGGAGGATAAAAGTAAACCTCCTCTTTTAACAGTCAATAGTTGCTTGATGTGCTGTCAGCCAATCCATCCCAATTATGACGTCGTAAACTTCCAAATCCATGATAATTAGATCGGCCCGAAATAAACGGCCGTTGATATCCACTGCATAGTCTCTGAGCATTCCATTGGTAATCAGTCGATCGCTAGAAGGAAGTAGCACTTGGTTTGTATAGTTCATGCTGTCAGAGAAGCAGTTTGCCTACTTGCAGAACTTGGTGGAGATGAACGAGTGCGTAGCACCCGAATCAAATAAGACATACGTTGCACACTCCTTTATATAGATTGTTCCTGAGGGGATTTGGTAAGTTATTTATTCAAGGGTAAATCCCTACTTTGTCTAGAGGGAAGAGCAATTATATGTACAATTTATCAATTAAATAGGGCGTTCCTGCTACTACAGCCAGCTGGTTGTCATCCTCAGTCCCGTACAGGGTGAAAACTCGTGGGCCCACAACTCCTTGGTTTTTGTGCCAGATCGGGCAGTTTCTGGCTACGTGACCCGGCTTCCCGTAGCAAAAACACTTCTCAGAACTAGCCAAGCATTCACCCCGATGTGCCTTTTGGAATTTTGGGCAGACGTTCTATGGAGGAGTGTGGGACGCTCATATCATTGGCTTCTTTTTTGGCCTTTGCTGTATCTCGGTCTCAGCAGGGCGTTTAGCACCCTGATTTGCGGGGGGGGCCACTCCTTGGCTACTGGATGGAGCTAGTCCTCCATGCTTTCTGACTAGCCTCTCTCTGTCTGGACGCCAAGAATTTGACTCCCTCTACTGCCAAGGCCCTAGATACCATCTTCGAATAAGTGACACCCTCGGCGCCAGCCCCGATAACTCCCTCTTGTATCTCCATTTTCAGCCCCCGTATAAAGTGTTGCACCTTACGCTCCTCGCCTGCCACCAGATGTGGAGCGTAATGAGATAAGGCCTCGAACTGTTTGGCATACTTCACCACAATTCCCAACTAGCGTATGCGCATGAACTCTGTCTCCTTCTGGGTACGGACAGTGTGATTGAAATACTTGTCATTGAAAAGCTCCCTAAAATCATCCCAAGTGAGAACCGCTACATCCCAGGAGGCCCTGACCATATCCCACCAAAATCGGGCCCTGTGGCTCAAGTAGTAGGCCGCACACTTAACCTTCTCTGCCTCACTGATCTCGGCATAGGAAAACTTGTCCTCTATGGAGCATATCCACTCCTCGGCCCCTGAAATATTAGATACATCATCATTGAAGCAAGGTGGCTTGAGTTTCTGTAATCTCTCCCACCCGGCCCCCCACTGGATCGGCTGGAATTGCATGTCTCGATGGTTCCCATTACCGTTGCCATGGTCTTGGCCCATGACTCTCTCCATATATCGAGATTGCTGCTCCATAAACAGATTCTGCCTCTCGATCTGCCATGACTGTTGCTCTATAATTGCTGCCAGGCACTCCAGAGTCTCATCCCGACCATGATCCTCATGTTGATCGGGTGCTTCGGGTACATTTCCTATACTAGGCATGCGTCCTCTTCCTCTCCTAGACATTTCTAATCTCCTACGCATCCATGTTATAGTGTAAACAGATAAGTTTAAAGAAAATTCTTAAGGAAAAGCAATTTACTAAATCACAATTTTATACAAATCTATACTATGGTGCGATTCATTTAAATTAACAATTCAATAATCATAAGGAAAAACTTACAGTTAGAGGGCATTATCCATCGAGTCTGGGTTATCCGCAGCAAAACGCACGAATAGTCGTATGACTCTGATACCAATTGTAACGACCCGGATTTCTTACTCATTTTAATGTTATGTTAAAATATTTAAATCTTTTGGGAAATGAGCGAAAACGTCACAAGGAGCATTCTTACTTGTCATAAAAGTACATTAAGATTTTAAGTTTTTACTAAATGATAGAAATAAGGCAAACACTGTTTAGAAACCTTTCAACATTTAAAATCAGAGTGCCAAAAAAAATCTGATCATTACCAACCCCTTTAACGGTCAATTTAAATTGAAGGCAAGCTATGAGTAATATATTTAGTGAAAACGTAAACTTAAAAATCATCACTTAAAACATTAGTTTAAAATCCAAGGGTTCGAGTTTGAAAGCGAAAGCTACATAATATTCCGGATAAGTTCTCCATAAAGGAAAAAAGGTTAATTAACGTTCATAAAAACAACTCGACGTTAGCCCTTACAAAATTACTCTACCGTTTCTTATTTGACGTCGTACTACTACTCAGCTTGCGTCCCTTCTTGATACGCCGCAGGCTCCACAGGTATGGCCTAATCCGCCACTCCTTGTACAATCACTTCATTACCTACACCACAAGTAAGAACGTGAGCTTATGCTCAGTAAGAAAATGGGTTAAAATAATTGCATATGTCTCTCTTTAGTTTCTTTTGGAATGGAGGCCATCCAAACCAATTCTTTTATTATGTTTGTTCTTTCATTCGTTCTTTACTCGTACTTCGAGCTGGAGATTGGAAGACCCGTATGGGACGGTATAGTTGGTCGGACCTAACCTCCTATGGGCGACTAGGTCCCGTTCCCGATAAGGTAAGGGCATTGCCTAATTGCCATACTAGGACCGCTACCCATCTGCCTCCCAACTCCCTTATTCTTTCATTTGTCTTTTCTTATCATCTTACTCTCCTTATTATGCATGTGAGTACCACCCTGAGGGGGTACTCCCTACTTTTTTTCTATTACGTGAATGGATGGGGACATTTCTAAAATAGCTAACACATACATGAATGATAATGATAATACATTGAAGATTCTACAATTAACAATAGAAAAGGTAGAATTCAGAGCACCTAAGAACAATCGGAAAGTGCATACATAGGGCAACCAAAAGGAACACATATGACAACTTAGCAAGAAATTATTGGCAGCATCTCAACATAAAATCTTCTCTAACATGCTAAAGGCTGACAACCTACATGCTATTAAAAGAAATGAAATCATGTGACAGTAAATTAACAACGGAATGAACTTTAACGACATAGAGCAGTGTACAATTATGAAAATAAATAACGAAATGAAGTAACGAAACATGCTTCTTGAGGAGGAAATAAACATCAATAAAATCTCAAGGCAGAACAGCAAAACGTGCGATTTAAACGATTATACACAGTAGCTATGTATGGAAAGAGCAAAACAGATTACACATGCAATTTAACGACCATATACAGGAGCAGTTAATAGACAGCGAGGCATGCTTCTTAAACGAAAATAAGCATTAGTAAAGCACTAAAAACTAAAGCAAGGTGGCATGCTTTTAAATGATGAACGTGGCAGCAAAAAAATCAACTAGTCATGCTTTTAAGCAACTAATAACGCAATCGGAAGTAATTACTAATTATGCATTTAATCGATTAATAACAATGATGTACGACCATATAGAACTACGGATCATGCTTTTTAAATGACTAAAACAAGCAGGAATTACTAATGAGTAAATTAGCGAATTATGCCTATGAATCATGCTTGTTATCAGCAATAAATAATAGTAACAATGATGAAACAGGACAACGAATCTTGCTTTTCAAGAATGAAAATTTGCGGCATCACTGTTAAATTAGAACAGCGAACATGCTCCTTCAGGATTAATAACACAGCATAAAATAAACACTAATCATGCTTTTAATTGACTATTATAGCGGGGAGACATCGGAAGTAAGGTAGCAGAATGTGCTTATTAATGACTAAGAAGAACAGCAATGACAACATTCAATGGAGTTGTGAAGCTTGCTTATTAACAACCAATATACAATAGCCAAATATCAAGGGTTGGACAGCAAACGTGTTTCTCAACGATTAATATACAGCAACAAAATATCGAAAGTAGAACAGCGATGCATGCTTCCCGGGACAGTTACAACAGTAGTGAACAACAATAATGGAACATGCTTCTTAAAACACTCTAAACATCAGTGCACAACTATAAACAGCGGTAAACAGAAAAGATTATGATGGAACAAGTCTGCTGGTTACGTCTTTTCAACGACAATTAAAGTAACATTATGGTGTAACGGAATGGAGCTACGATTCATGCTTCTTAATGACAGATAGAATAGCAACGTAAAGTAATAGAACAATACTATAGATCATGCTCCTTAACAGAAATTAACCAGTAGTAAACAACACTGAAACGAGCAGTGAAATGAGATTTTAACGACCATAGTTGGCAAGAAAATTAATGAACAATGCAGCGAAAGACATGCTCATCAATAACTAACTCTGCAGTATCAAATATTCAAACATGGATGGCGAACACATACTTCCTAATGATAACAATAACAGTAAGAAACACATAAAGCTATTAAGTGGATGATTACTCAAAGATTAAAACGAAATCACTGTTATTAATAGCAATAGGAATCCATTAAACACTTATTCATATTTCTCATCCATTTGAACGTCCTTTCCTTGGTTCATTTAGCTCAATCCCATCTTTTCTATTGACATGAACGTTAGCAGTGAAGGAATATATCAGTGAATATCAATAGGGAAAACAACGAGGAAACAAATCCTTCCAGCAGAAATGAAATGCAACAACAATCAATAGAACATCTAAGGAAAAGGGGAGTTTTAAGGCATAATAATAATGAGCAGCAAACAATTACGCAGCAGAACTTTAAGGCAACTACAAAACTATAGATAAATCCACAACTCAAGCACTCTTTACTTGGGTGTAGGGCCTCCAAATTGCCAAGACTACCCCCATTCCCTTACCTTCACTGGCGTTTCCTTTACAAACACGGTAGCTCTCCTTGCAAGCAGCTCCCTCCATGCAGAGACCCACTAGACCTCTCTAGAGAGAACCACGAAGAAGAAGAGATAGAGGGCTGAAGAAATAGGGCTTACCTGGGGACAATCATACGAGTTGCAGGGGGAGGAGCAGGAGACAAAGCTCTGCAGGTCAGCATCATGGGAATGAGAGATGCCGAGCTGCGTTTTCATTGGTTTCCCATCATTTTCATTCTGGTTTTTAATTTATTATGTCGCTGTTCTATTATGATTCGGACAAGTGCAGACGAAGTCTTCTCGTCTGCATTCATCTGCAAGTGCAAATTTTGCTGGCAAATTCTCAGGTGTCAGACGAGAAATGGCATCCCATTCTCGTCCGTACCATCTGCAGTCCAGGTTCAAACGCCAGTCTTTATCTGCATGTGTCGTCCGTATGTGCCCAAGAATTGGATAGATTCGATTCGGACGATTCCTCTCCTCATCCACGTCGTCCGCATGTGTCGTCCGAATGTGTCCAAGAATTGGACAGATTCAATTCAGACGACTCCTTTCCTCGTCCGCCGTCGTCCGCTATCGTCTTAAAGTCTCCAGACTTGGACAGATTCGATGCGGACGCGTCTTGCCATCATCCGGATTGTTCGCACTATTGTCCGCAACTCCATGATAGAGCGAGGTTAGGACGCCAAATCGCGTCCCAAGTCATCCCAAGGTTTGGGCGACATTCTAGGTGTGTTGCGGATGACACTTCACATCGGCAAAGTCGTCCGCATGCGTCCAAATAGACCCAAAGTCCATCTCCTTCGCATTTTCGACTAAGTTTTTGTCTGAATTTGATTCCCACAAAATTACAAGTCACAACTTAACGTGCATAGGGGCGAAACGTATTACATACATGCCATCGCCAAAGTTGATTACATCATTTAACAAAAAGATTTAGGATCGGGTTGTTATAGAGACCACGTCCGATTTGACTCTGTTTGATTCTTGGACACCTTCGGACACATGCGGACGCCATAACACGTCTGAATGTTGCTTGCGGATGGTACGGAATGGGTGAGCGTGCCATTCCTTGTTTGTGGGCACGAGTTTTACCTTAGGGATTTTACACTTGCAGACGAGCCCAATGCGTCCGCACTCGTCTGAATCATCGCAGAACAGTGACAGAACATTATTTAAAATCAGAATGAATCAATGATTAACCAATGAAAACCCGATCTTTAGACACCGAATCGCCCTCCGCCACGTCCTGACCAGCAGGAGTTGTCTCCTGCATTTTCCCCTGCCAGGATGTACGATTTGTCTACTTAGGGCTACCTATTTATTTCCAGGCAAGTTCCTCCTCCTAGATTTTTATTCTCCTCTTGTGTAGTTCCTGCGTGGAGGATAATCCAGGGAGTAGGAAGTAGTTGTCCATGAGAACCTTCTCAGTTATGTAAGGATTGAGTAAGTCTTCGCCAAGGGAGGCACTACACCTCAAGTGGAGTCCTTGTATTCCTTGTTTGAGCTTTGTGAATCTTCCATTGTTTGATTTCCCTGATTTTGACTCTGAATATTGCTTGGGATGGATTACCTTTTTGTCTAGGACTTGGAAAGAAATTTTTGTTTGCTTATACCTAAGGAAGATAAGAAAATAGTGATTCCATGATTAGTTGCATTGTTATCATTTGATTGCTCATAGTTGGTTTATGAACTCATGACTCACATAGCTCTTGGAATGTTAACTGATTTATTGTTTGGCTCTTGGTTCTACTAAACAAGTGATATCTATGTTGAACCCTCACACGACCATGGCTCACTTGATAGATGCTTGGAGTTTAATTTCTATTATTGTTGTGTTAACGTCTACCTTCACCCCTTACATGCATGATTATCTCGCTGCTATTTATTGTCGATTTCTGTCAAATATCAACTCAAGTATGACCATCATTACTTTGCTGTCACGTTTAATAGGTTATTGTCATGTTTAATAGATTGCTGTCAAATCATATATCACGTATGCATAATTATTTCGCTGCTACTTATTGTCGATTTCTGCCAAATATCAACTCAAGTATGACCATCATTACTTTGCTGTCATGTTTAATAGGTTGTTGTCATGTTTAATAGATTGCTGTCAAATCATATATCACATATGCATAATTATTTTGCTGTTACTTATTGTCGATTTCTGTCAAATATCATTGCAAGTATGCCCGTCGTTACTTTGTTGTCATGTTTAATAGTTTGCTGTCAAATCATATATCACATATGCATGATTATTTCGCTGCTTTTTAGCATCAATTTCTGTCAAATATCAATGCAAGTATGCTCGTCGCTATTTCACTGTTATGTATCAGGTATACTATCAGATTTCAAAGTACATATGTCATTTTGGTTCTTCGTTATGCTCTCGTAATTCGTTGTGGAATTGCCAAACACATATGATCTTTCTATTGCGCTGTTATATGTCATGATTTGGATGTGCGTACACTAGTTTTAACTCGCTGCTATTTACTGTCAATTTAGGATGCATGTATGATAGTTTTAACTCGCTGCTATTTACTGTCAATTTAGGATGCACGTATGATAGTTTTAAATCGCTGCTATTTACTATCAATTTAGGATGAATGTATGATAGTTTTAACTCACTGTTATTTACTGTCAATTTAGGATGCACGTACGATAGTTTTAACTTGCTGTTATATTCACCTATTAATGATGAACTATAGGGCATGACTATATTTCATCTCGTTGTTAGTATGTGCTCTTCATAATTCGCTGTCTGTATCTATTACTATCCAATGTTTGCTAATTTAGAATTTAATGTTGAATTTTGCGATCTGGTCTTCGTAGTTTATTCATATGATTTTTAGTGATTGTGTAGATTTTATGGATTGGCTGAATGTATGGTACTTGTAGATTTGTTATTCGTTTTGCATCACCATACATTCATGATATTAGAAACCCTAGTAAATTCCACCAAAAGGTGGACAATATTCATGTGTGAGAGGAAAACGAAGAAAAGAAATGAATCTAATGGAATTGGAGGTTGGAGAGATGGTTCGGACCTAACCGGTAGACTAGAAACCCCTTTTTCCCTTCCCTACACGGGTTGTACGAGCTTGTCTACCATAAGGTGTTAGGTGTCGGGTACTCGCCATGTCTCTGCCAAGAATCTCCAATCTCCCAACTCGATCCACGAGTTTATGTTATATGTAACTGTGATTAAAAGCGGTTTGGGGCGGATACCATTCCGACATAATGAGTTAGAGACATTCATATTGTATTCCTCAATTCCTTACAAAGCCCTTGGACTTACAATTTACTTGTTGGTGTAGGTGATGGTCAAGAAATGATAATTCCTAGAGTGGAGGAGGAGGCATTCCCTGTGGAGGACTTGGGTTATTCGGCAAAGTAGACCTGCGAGGTTATGGCTCATGATAAACAGGACTTTTAATTTGAAATGTTTAACTTTTAATTTTAACAACAGTTTGTAAAACTATGGATTTCTTAAGTTTAAATGTGTTTCCGCTTTACTCTGATATGGTTTTATTCATAACTAAACTATCGTATGTTTCTTTAAATAAAAAGAAAAATTTTTACTCAGTAAATTTTGAAGAAAAGTGACTTATAAGTAAGAAGGGTCGTTACAGTTGGTATCAGAGCATAACCGGGTCGAACACGTTTCTGTAGACTGCAGATAACTCAAGACTCACTGGAGAATACTCCTCCTATTTAAGTTTACTTCTATTTCTCTAAGTTTTCCCTTAACTTACAATATTGAATATGAAAATGTATAGGACCATAAGATGGCTAGACGGCCAAGAGTGAACATTCCAATTATCGAGGAGGGAAACGAGGAACCGGGTCATCAGGACATTCCCAATAACCGTAGGGGTACTGAGAATTCTGGTAGCCATAGGGAAACCCTAGAACGCATGGTGACCATTATGGAGCAACAGTCTCAGTTCATGGCACAACATTTCCACTATATGGAGCGGTTTGTGGACCGGGACAATGTAAATGGAGTTGATGATCAATGGGCGGTCGCGTTTCCAACTATGGCCGATTGGGAGAGATTTTAGCGACTTAAGCCTCCCATTTTCAATGGGGATATGTCTAATGTTACGGGAGCCGAAGAGTGGATCCACGCACTTGAGGACCACTTTGCATATGCAAATGTAATGGAGGGAGAAAAAGTGAAATGTGCTGCTTTCCTATTGGTTCAAGATGCCTACTTTTGGTGGGATTCTGTCAAGGCGTCTCGAGATATTAGAAACCTCACCTGGACTAGCTTCAAGGAGATATTCAACGAGAAGTATTTCCACCACACTGTTCGAGCCCAAAAGTTAGTGGAATTTGTGTGGTTGCGGCAAACTGGATCCGTTGCGGAGTATGTTCAGAAGTCTGAGTCCCTATCCCGTTTCGCTTCTCATTTGGTGTCTCAGAAGGAGCTTAAAATTCACCAATTTATTCATGGACTCAAAATGGAGATATTGGAGGGCGTTATGGTAGCTGGTACCGAGGCTGTTCCTTATACGAAAGCTGAGGCAAAGGCTCTAGCTGTTGAGAATGTTAAGAATATGGCGGCTAGGCATTGTGAGGCGAATCAAAGAATGTGGAAGAATAATTCAAACCAACAGAAAAGTGGTGGCCAGTCTATGAGTCAGGGAACCAAACGACCTGTTAATGATGGAACACAGCAGAGGCAGGACAAACATCGCATGACGGAATCTTCCACTGCTCCTCAGAAAGATGGACTATTCCAGCAAAAGCCATGTCCGAAGTGTAAAAAGGTCCACCCTGGTGAGTGCAGGGCTGGCACGAACTAGTGTTTCGCGTATGGGAAACTAGGCCATGTCGTTTGGCAATGGCCGTCTGGGTCGAAAGGGTAGGAAGGTGATTTCTACATTTATTATGGCGCATCTAAGAAAGGGCTTGGTGGAGTGCTTATGCAGAATGGTAAATTCATTGCATACGCCTCGTGACAACTATAGCCTCATGAAGCCAACTATCTCACGTAGCTGTAGTTTTTACACTCAAGGCCTGGCAACACTATCTCTATGGGCGACATTGCAAGATTTATTCTGACCATAAGAGCCTCAAGTACGTCTTCACACAAAAGGAACTTAACATGAGACAGCGTAGATGGTTGGAGTTTGTGAAGGATTACGACTGTGAGATTATGTACCACCCTGGAAAAGCAAATGTGGTAGCCGACGCCCTGAGTCGCAAGGTGGCAGTGATGAGTATTATGTGCAGTGAAATGCCTGTAGGACTCCAAAAGGACATGTGTGAGCTGAACATTCAAATAGTCCCGTCTCGTTTGGAAGTGATTATATTGAAACTGTCATTATCCCCTTCGATCCTTGAACAAGTTAAGGGAGGGCAGCAAGATGATGAAGTATGTGGAAAGTCAAATCTGACCTTGCCTGAGTATCGAGATTTTTTGGTGTCAGTTAATGGTATCGTTAAATTTAAGGACCGGAGGTATGTGCCTTGCGATGCGGAACTACGAACAAAGATCTTGCAAGAAGCTCATTCATCCAATTTCTCTATTCATTCGGGATGTAACAAGATGTATAGAGACCTCAAGACTCATTATTACTAGCTGAGAATGAAAGTTCATATTGCTAAGTATGTGGCGTTGTGCCAAGTGTGTCAGCGTGTGAAAGCCGAGCATCAACGTCCTGTTGGTATGCTTCAATCCATACCAATTCACGTATGGAAGTGGGAGTACATCACTATGAATTTTGTCACCAATTTACCCCGAACTGGTAAAGGTCATGATGCGATTTGGGTGATTATTGACAGATTGAATAAGGTTTCTCATTTCTTGCCGGTGGCGATGACGTTCAAGTTGCATCAATTGGCTAAATTGTACAACAAAGAGATTATCCGATTGCATGGTATTCCAGTTTCTATCGTCTCCGATCAAGACCCACGATTCACTTCAGCATTTTGGAAAAGTTTGAATAAGGCTATGGGCACAGAACTGAAATTTAGCACTACCTTTCATCCTCAAACCGATAGTCAAAGTGAAAGGATAATCCAAACGCTTGAGGATATGCTTCGTGCATGTGTGCTTGAATTTCATGTTGGATGGGAGAAGATATTGCCCTTCGTCGAATTTGCATACAACAATAGTTAGCCATGATTGGTATGCCTCCTTACGAAGCGCTATACAGGAGAAAGTGCAGATCTCCCTTATATTGGAGTGAAACTGGTGAAGCTAGCTATTATGGCCTCGAACTGGTTCAGAAAACGGCTGAGTCAGTGGCTATCATTAGGCAAAGGACGTTAGCCGCTCAGAGTCGACAAAAGAGTTACGCGGATAATCGACATCGAAATTTGGAATTCAATGAAGGCGATCATGTGTTCTTGAAGGTGTCCCCACTCAAGGGTGTAGTTCGCTTTGGAAGAGAGGAAAACTGAACCCTAGGTACATTGGTCCCTTCGTTATTACAAAACGAATTGGACCTATGGCGTATCGTTACGATTGTCGGCGTCTATGGATGGCGTGCACAACGTCTTTCACGTGTCCATGTTGAAGAAGTCCCTCGGCAATGCGAATGTCCTATATCCTTAAGAGGATATCAACGTGTCCAATTCTTGGACACCTTCGAATGCGTGCAGACGCTTCATGCGGATGCCATATCACGTCTGAATGTCGCTTGCAGACGGTATAGAATGGGTGAGGACGTCATTCCTCATCCATGGGCACGAGTTTTGCCTTAGGGATTTTACACTTCCGGACGAGCCCAATGCGTCCGCACTCATCTGAATCATCGCAGAACTGCGACAGGACATGATTATTGCGTAGAAATCTTGAATTTGTAAAAGATAGAAATATCCCTAAAAACGTATATAATATGATATCTTGTATTTTATACCATATCAAATAGTCCTAAAATTGATATTATATTAGTTTTTGAGTATTAGAATCATTATTTAGGGCATTTTAATTGTTTATTTTGTTATCTTTTTTAAGGATTGATGAGGTAAAAAACAGTATAAAAAAGGAACGAAAAGGAAGGAAAACATGAAGGAGTGAAAGCCACAACATAAAAGGAGAAAATTTGAATCTTAACTAATAACTTGGAAGGGAAGGGAGCCCCTAAGTAATGATAGAATATTAAAATTGGAGAAAATAATAGGGGAAATTTGAAATCCTATGTTTTTAATCAATTAAGTAAAAAGATTTTTAATTTTTATTGCTTTTGTTAAATTTAAATAATAAAAAATATATATATGCTTTATTTTGTTAGTCATAGAAGATTATTAAAAATATAATTTTTTGGTTGATTAAATAAGTTTAGAGTAATAAATTTGACTAGTTAAGTAAACTAAATAGATAATATAATGTAGGACGATCTTGATCTTTAGATTATTATTACTTGAAAAAGCAATTCGAGCACTTGCATGGATAATAACATAATCTTCAAGAGAATCTTCACATAATGATTTGTTATTATAGTGATTCTCAATTGAAATATAGTGAATTGATTTATAATTTTTTTTATTTGATCATTGAAAAAATCTTTTATATAATTAAGAATTTTCGATTAACAACTTAATACAATTGAAGTAACTGAAAAAGTAGTTAAAATGTTAGATGAAAAGTGAGAAACAAAATTGTAATCCTCTGTTTTTTTTTTGTTTTTTAAGAAAATTCATTGCTTTTGCTTTTTGTGTTATTTTATAAGCCATTTAATTTTCCATCCACAATAATATTTGGTGTTTAAATAAAATTAAAATGATAGAATACTAATAATTAAGAATTTGTCTCTAATAATTGCTCAAGGAAACATTGTGTATTTTACATTGTATTATTTAAGAAGATACATGCACTTGAGTGGTAAAATCACCAACACGTTGGCCCGGGGTGTTTTCTAAAATTTAACATTCTATGAACCACATCAATCTACTTAATATACAACAAAAGCTCCAAAATTATTGAGTGATATTTCATGACTATAAGCTTCTCCTTGACCAAGTAATAATATGTGTTGATTATATTTTGTCAATGTTCCATGTTGTAGTAGCTATCAATGAACACTACATCAAATGTATGTAGTTCATGTCCTCAATCAGGTTGTTCACCATGAATGACTTCTACCAAACTTTAGTCATCATTTTAAAATAAAATGTGACCAAATGAACCTTGTATTCCACATGGATTACAAGTGCATTCAAATTCTTGACCATTACACACAAGCGAGTTTTTCATTGGATTCTATCCATCCTTAAACACTAGAAGATTCATAAGCTCAAATTCTTTGAAGCAACTCATACGAAAAGTTTTAAAGTCCTACACTGTTAGATTTCAGTGTGACCCAAATTCTATTATGCAGGGCTAGTGGGTATGCATTGTAAATATAATTTAAGGTTTTTATTTCTCTATAAATTCATGTAAGTTAGAGTCACAAAACTAGCGATTGTATTTCGATCTTCATATTATATATATTCCTCTACATATAGTTTTTTTCTTCCCGAAAGGATTTTTTCACATAAATATAGTGTCCCATATTGTATTTTCTTTTTTTGGTTATCGTTCAATCTCTAACAAGGGTATCGAAACTTTGGTTTTGAGAGTTCGTGTTTTCAAATGTGTTGAAACAGATTCTCTCTTATCATTCTGCATCGAACAAGGTTTGTTTATTTTTTTTTTCAAAAATTACAATTTTTTGGAAAAAGAAAATGAGAAAAAAGGGAACATTGTTTAACCTGCCATTCGTCTTGTTTATGATCTGTCGTCCAACCATTATCAGAAACTATTGACATGTCTATCATGAAAACTCCTATCTTTTCCTACTTTTGAGTTTATTAGAGGCGTTGTACCTCTGAGCAACAGGTTTATCATCAAAGGGTATATATTCATCATCAATCACCATAGATCTGCATCATTGTTGTCCATTCTCGCTGTTAAGCCATTTCGATTAGGATTGCCGCGAGAGTGTCCTCTGTAAAGTTGGATTTTTTGCTAAATATAAAAATTGTTAAAAATCTTTGATATTTTTTGAAGAATTTTGGGAGATTAAGTTTGATGATTTATGGTAGATCTAGAATCATAGGAATATCTCAATCTTGGAGATTATTTTTGGTTAAAATTAAAATTATGTTTGAATTTCATTTTATCTACGATTATTGTAGGGATTAGATTTGATTTGATTAGATGGATGATTTGTTATGATAAAAATATCTGAATATTTTGGGATATCTTTTAGAATCTTTTGATAACCATTGTTTTCTGTTGCAATTTTTTGGGTGAATATTTTATTGAAACTAGTGTCTTTTTGGGTAAGATATTTTGTTGAATAATGTGTTTTTTGTGGTGATGAGATCACTAAAGTGGATCTTCCACTTTTGGATCAAAATTCAATATTTCGTTATGGAAGCATAACGATAATGGAATTATAAAGTGTTTTGAATGACAGATTTGATATGACAAGTCAAGAGGCGAGATATGCTCGCACAGATTTAGATTATTCTTTGTAGGATTTGAAGATGTCATCATCTTGGTTTACGTGTTTCTTAAACATAGTCAGCATCAGTTGTTGAATTTACCCTTAAAGACTTTTATATTGTTGATCTGTATATTTCTTTAAGAAGAGCAAGCAGACCCTCATTGCAGATCTTCTTTAAGAGTGTGGAAGAGAAAATTTTAAAATTTTAAAAATTAGTTCATTGTAGCAGAATTCGTTTCAAGATGGAGATTGTCAGAATTCAAGATTTTGAATTTGTTTTGTTGGGCTGGGCTGATGAGAACACACTATGGATCTCCTTCATACAATTCATGTCAAGGTGGAGATTATTAGATTTCAATGTTACCCGAATTCTATTGGGCTAGGCCAATGGGCCTGCATTGTAAATCTCATTTAGAGTTTTGTTTTCTCTATAAATTTATGTAAGCTAGAGTCACAAAATTCACGGTTATATTTCGATCTTTATAGTAGATTTATTCCTTTGCCCATAGTTTTTTTAAAAAAAGTTTTTCATATAAATCTAGAGTTCCACATCGTATTTTCTTGTTTTGGTTATCGTTCGATCTCTAACATACACCATGCTCTCAACTAATAAATGGTAAACATGTCTTGCAAGGATATGAAAAGGTGAGCGGATTATGACTCAGCCATTTGTCTACATGCCCTAGGTGCTTTCCTTAGTGATATTTTCATTATTTTTAAAATCTTTCCAAGTGGTAGTATAAGTCCTTATGTATAGAATACTAGAAGTATCAAACATTATTACACTGTCATTTTCATTAATGTGACTTTCATGATGCGCAGCTTAGCTCTAATACCATGAATTTTTTTCTCGACTAAAAGGAGACTGCAATAGAAACAAGAAACGATTCTATCCTTGAGAGGATCTAATTGTACAACTCTAGTTAGATTAAATTGATTACAACATAAGACTTAAAAACCAATTAATATAATAGAGAAGCTAAGGCCGAAAAATATTGGGGTAAATACATCGATCTAATAGTAACATGATGATAGTCTAAAATTAGAAGTTCAAAATGAAATAGACTGTGCATAAATGTAAAACTACCATAATAATGTAATATAGATGATCCCAAGAGAAATTGAAACTAAAATAGTATTAAGAGTTCTCACCATAGAAGATCACTCTAAAAGAAACTATGCTAAAGTACAGATGTTCATACCAATCCTACTCTGTACATTCGCTATCTCCCTATCTAATACCTAAAAAAGACGTAGTCATTTAGGATGAAATGACTATACTTCCAATAAGAATTTCAAGTGTTATATCAATTGTTTTGAAAACATATCATGCATGAAAGTAGTTAATTAGTATTTGTCATACCCGAAATTTTTGCAATTTATTATAATGCGACAATTTGAAATTTAATAGATTAATTAGCATCACAATTTATGAACTTTAATAAAGATTTAAAATATTAGAATTAATGAATAATTATTGAAATAAAGAAAGTTAAAATAAATAATTTTATTTTATAGATAATAAAATAAAATAAGAATTATTGAGGAATGAGGAAAGCCGAGTGTAGTAGAATATGTAAAGAATAATGTGTAATAATCCACTGTTAATGAAAATATTTAATTGATGGTTTAATAATTTACATTTTAGAATTAAGGAAAATATGTGTAGGAAGGATCAGATGCAACAGAAAATCGTTGGATGAGGTTTAGGAACAATTGATATCAATTAGGATAGAGAATGATGCTCCGTAGGAGTGTTTGATGCGGGAGGTCGTTGGACCGTTGGATCGATTTAGCAAAGGAAACATTGATCGTTGGATTTAAGAAAATATGCTCCAGTAGAAGAATTGGATGTCACTTGGATGCGAAAGAGTGCTGGACCATTAGGTTTTGTTTAGTGGAAGGAGTTTTTTTAGTGACCGAAATTTCTTTTGGATGAATTTATAAATATTTAGGTGTGTCACACTATGCAATAAATATTTATTGGTCGATTTATTAGTGAAATATACTATGACATGGTTTATTTGATTGAAACAGTGATTTAGACTCCACAACCTTTAGAATAATGGCTTAAGGCAATTCATGCATGGGTGGATTAAGTTATGATTCACAATAGGTATTGGTTATGAAATAATGAAAAGGTAAGAAAGACGATGTCGTTGGGGCAATTTACCCCGTAGGAAGAAAGAGTTTGTGGGAAGAAGAAGGACAGACATATTAATGGCCATTGGATGGAGGGGACAAGGAAAGCTGACCATTGGATGAGGTGACCGCTAAGTAGGGAGCGGCCACGGATAGGATCGTGTTTGCAGAAGGGTCGAAAGGAGCAGACTAGTTAAGGACCATAGGATGGGAAGTGTGGAGTAAAAGTCGACCGTTGGATGAGAATTGCTAGAAGGAAAAGATGTTTTCGTGGAAAGGAAAGATTCCTTTTGAGAGAGATGTCAGTCGTTGGATTAAAAAAGAAGGAGAGGGTGAAGCATCAACCTCCAAATTAAAAGGCTGAAGGAAAGATGCTCCCGTGAAAATGAAAGATTCCTTTTCAGGAGAGAGACTGACCATTGGATTAGATGAGAGGACAAAAAGTGGGTTGTTAGATTTAAGAAAAGATGTTTCCACGAAATGGAAAGAGTAGAGGCTGGGGATAGGGTTAAACGATGTTGTTTGACTAAAGGAAACGCAGAAAGATGTTTAGTGTTGGATGCTAAACATCGTCATGTCAAATTTAAGAACGTATCTGCAGTAGCGAACACTCCCATGGCAGGATAGATTAAGAGAAGAACGACGGTGTTTGGATTAATGGAAACCATAGGACGTTAACGTTGCGAAAACGTGAACATCCGTGTAAGGAGATGCTTCTTGAATGATGATGGGGGGACTAGATAATAGCAAATTTAATCTTAAGGAAGCGAACATTTGGTGGGAATATTTGCAGTACATATAAATGTGGCTACCGTGGAAGCTTAGGCTTCCGCAACAGAAAAACTATCATTATGTAATTGCTTATGGGCCTTGAACGAAGTTCACAATGGTTTAGGCCCTGACATTTAGAGGCTAATGATGGACACTTAGTCATGTTTTAACCACGGGAAGATGAGTATAGAAATGATGAGATGGTTCAATTTAGAAAGGGTGCAAAATGATTATGGCCGTAGAGAAGTGGGAACTTTCGTTAGTAAATAAAAGGAGACGACTTCTTGGATAAAGAGGAATGATTTACAAAATAGATAAGGGTGAATCTAGGCGTGATGTTTTTGCAGGAACAATGATCTTTGACTTAAGGGTATCATATGTTGACTTCTCATGGAAATATGTAAAGAGTTTTCTAAAGTTTAGGTGTTAAATATCTTGGACTGTAAAATGCCCAGTACCGAAATTTAGATGAACGAACGATGACATTTTAATGAAGAATTTGTCACGACCCGCTGCCGGGTCAGGTGACTCAATCCTTGTAGAGGACCCGATTACCCAGCCCAATGCGTAAGAGAAGCGGAATTCTTAATATAATATTAAACCAAAACCCAAATCATATGAGTTGGGATCCACAGAGTGATAAACGAGAAACATGCTAGTATAATAAATACAAGTAAAGTATGGTGCAAGAATTTAATCAAACAACACCAAAACTACAATCCCAACATATTAGGAACAGAGGGATTGAACCGACGAACATCCACTCATTCAAGGGAAGATCGATATACCTACAAGAGGGGTGCCAGCAACGCTCCATGACGACACGTGCAAACCCCATGTATCGAGCTTACACCCTAACCTGGGAAAAATAGAGTCTAAAGGGTGAATGACAAACTCAGTATGAAAATCGATACTAAATACAATGCATGCTAAAAACAGTTTTTCTAATCTTTTTAAAAACCATTTCATGCTTCTCATTTACTGTACATGGATTTTTAAAATGTTTAAAACCTCTTTATCAATTTATCAAACTGACCCGTGGCCCTTGATGTGCCTTCGTCAAAACCCACTGTATACATAAACAGCTATATCATAAAATATGCCAACATCGTTTTCCGTACGAAAACGTCATCAGTGAAAAAGGATGGCCACACAAGGATCTATCTGGCACTTATCATAGAATAGGTGACTTCTGCCGATAGAAACACCTCATGAGGTAGAGGAAATAACAATGACGGCGATCGAGAGATCCAATGCGTCACCCGAGTTGCCGACTAGCTAAAGCTCCAAGTCGACACAACCTATACAATCAAATAGAATGGATAAGGTTGCTCGCGATGGATTGATTCTCAACTAAAATACCTATAGGTTCCAAATTGACAAGGGTTGCCGACGAGCAGAGCTATGAGCCGTCAAGCCACTTGTCAAATGGAACGATACTAGGATAAACAAAGCTCAGTGACTGACAACCTTCTGATCCGTGTGACTAAACCCTGGGTAGGTTCTGAGGTAGGTTCTGGGGCTCAAAACCCAAGGAAGTGTCATCACCTTCCAATCTCCATTTCGACTTTCGGGATTCAAAACCTATGGACATGTCACCAATGCCCCCATCCCCCTTTTGTACGTGCAAACAATCAACCTTCAAGCAGTAGAGGGTTTCACGGGATAGCCTCGTGATGCTCTAGCGCCAAAGTGCCTAAAGAATCAAGAGAATTCATCCTCCCACCATATATGCACAAATATCAAACCATCATATGTGCATAGAGTAGCAAACAGTATACCATGTACGATAAAGTAAACGTGTGAAAACATACATATATGTAAAAATAGACGTGCTGAAGAAACAGTGCTCGTCAGGTTTTCAGGGTGTGGTATCCTACAAAATATATGTTTTGAAAATATGATGCAATGTAGTGCAGAAAGTATAAAGATCTCTACCTCAATGATGACCACGACACTTACCGACTAGCCAGCTCCAAGCACTATTGGAAGAAATGTCGCACCACTGACATCTCCTGAATCTATAGCAAGGACAATGTTAACATCCTGACAGTCATACAAGGGATACAATAACGACCCTAAACCGAAAAAAAATCTCGATATGAAGGACCAACACAAGACTTCCAGGCTCAAATGAGGAACGATAAGTTCTTTACACCTCGGGTCGAGAATCAATACGAGGGAGAACAATGTATGGTTGACGAAACCGAATGGAGTTTGCTAAACCCAACTCCGAGAAACAAATAGTGCAGCCATCCAAAAACATGACCAAGGTCGAACCGGCACTCAACAGACAACTAGCAAGTTTCATCGGTCGACAAGACATGGTGACGGAAGACGGAAAATGACACACTTGACATGAAGCACTCAGCAGTCAAGATGACATATCTAAGCCCTTCGAATCTAACCATAGTCGACGAGGCATCACAATGGCCAACCGAGACCACTTAACAGTCGTCGAGGCAAAGCGAAGGTCAACTGGGATCTCACAATTTTGACCAGCCTTGACAACGGTCAACAAGACCAAACCGTAGAGTAAACGGTTCAAAAACATGACAATTTGACACTGTGTGGTCAACCCAGGACCTTTAGTGTCGAAACTGCCCAGTTCACGGTCAACCATGAAAAGTTCGGTAGTTGACCGTGAACAGTGCCATGAACAGTACTGTGAATAGTATCATGAACAGTGCGTGAACAGACAACTAGGAAGTTCCATCGGTTGACAAGACATGGTGACAGAAGACGGAACATGACATGCTCGACATGATCCACTCAATAGTTGAGATGACATAACTAAGTCCTTCGAACCTAACCATAGTCGACAAGGCATCACAGTGGCCAACCGAGACCACTCAATAGTCGTCAAGGCAAACCAAAGGTCAACCGGGACCTCGCAGTTTCGACCAGCTTTGACAACGGTCAACAAGACCAAACCGTCGCATAAACTGTTCAAAAACATGATAATTTGACACTATGTGATCAACCCGAGATCTTTAGTGTCGAAACTACCCAATTCAAGATCGACCACGACACAGTTCGGTTGTTGACCGTGAACAGTGCCGGGAACAGTATCGTGAATAGTTCCTCGGTCGACCAAGTGAACAATAACCGATTGACCATTGTTCATTTGGTCTATCGAAATAGTGCAGGGCACTATTTTTTGACGAGACAACACTCTATTTTTGCTCGTTTTTTACTTTTAACGACAAATAACCATGCATAAACTCTAAATAAACATATAGAAACCAAAAAGTTTTCTTCGGATTTGAGTTTTGAACCCCGAATTCGAATCCAATTAAAACCCTAAACTTTGAACTCGAAAACGGACGATAAAAACTTACCGATTCGTGAACTGTCTTCATGAATGTTGTTCACCTTGACGCTGTGAATCCGAAACTTAGGTAAGAACTCTGCAATTTATCGTTTTGATCTCCTCTCCTCTTCCCTGTTGACCGCAAAGAAGAAGACACTCTGTCTTCTTCTTTTCCTTCTTTTCTTTTAAAAAAAATTATTTATTTAATTAAAATTATATTATATATTAAAAAATATATCTTCTATATTATCCAAATCCAATTCAAAATTCGATTTTAATTCTGACTCGTTTAAAATACTAACCAAAAATAAATCTTTAGTCAAATTAATTTACGAAAATATTTTGACAATTAAATTATTGCTCGGAAAAATCTAATTTGACCGTTTTTGACGATTTGACCAAAAAATACATTTGGCCGCTCAGCGACAAAAGGACTCAACATTTCAACGTTTGACCAAAAATTACATGAAAAAATTACACGTGGACGCTTGACCAAAAATTACGTGAAAAAATTACACGTGTAATTTTAAAATTATAAAAATCACGGATTTTACAGAATTACTTATGTAACGACCCACTTTTTATTACCTTTTAAAATCCCATAAAATTTAAAACTTTTCTTTTTATAAAAATAGCAGAAGATTCTTCTTTCATAAACCAATTAAAAGACGATACTTAAACTCTTTTTCTTAAACATTTTATAAAACATAAACCCAATTAAAAGACAATAATAAAATTCTTTTCTTAAAATCTTTTATAAAACACAGCTGAATATAATTAAAACAAAGCATTAAAGAAATACCATTCTTTTTTTTTTTTACAATTTAATATTTTACAAACCTTTCACAAAATTATTTACAAACTATTTCTTGCAAATCTCTTTAGACTAACCAGCACCAAGATCCGCACATGCAAATCATTTATCAACTGCTCCTTAACATGTTCTCCTGATCTCATACATACCTACATCAACAAGACTTAAACTAATGAGCCTAACGCTCAGCAAGTGATATAAAATAAATATGCAATGCAACATGCCATGCTCTTTTTACAAAACATTTTCTCCTTAGTTCATTTTTCCTTTTTATTATTATTTCTGATTCTGTTTTCGTATCCGTTTCTATTTATGTTTCCTTGACTTTACTTTACTGTTCTGCCTTTGGTATTCAACTCAAACTTTAACTATTGGGGGACTAGTCCACCCAAAGCCTCTAACCATGGGGACCACGTCCACCAAGCCTTTGTTCATGCATTTGAGTCCAATACCAAAGCCTTAACTGTCTAACATTGGAATGTAAGTCAACCATTGGGGAACTAATCCACCCAAAGCCTCTAACCATAGGGACCACATCCACCAAGCCTTTCTTTATGAGTTACATGTCAAAGCCTCAACTGGTTACCATTGGAACACAACTCAACCATTAGGGGACCAATCCACCCAAAGCCTCTATACATGGGTACCACGTCCACCAAGCCTCTAATTATGAGTTACATACCAATCCCTCTAACCATGGGGGAACAATCTGCCCAAGCCTCAACATATCTATTAACTTTTCAATTTCCTTTATCTTTTTCTTTACTTTACTTTACCATTTATCATTTAATATTCGTTTCTGTTTTCCTTTCAAAACCATGCGTGAAAATTCATTTTCATATCATTTTGAAAACCATGATGCATGATGTTCGTGAATGCATACAGTTCAATCTCCTCTATGTATGCCTCAAATATGCTTAATCTCATTAATCAGTATCTTTAACTCAAAACTAGTAAACATATCATTAAAAAAACTTATATCTAATAAACACGCAAGCAAATATCAATACAATCCTCATAACATGATTTCTACCAAAATCCTATAATCCATCAAAGCATAATTTTATCATATTCAATCTATAACTTAAAAGAACATATTTCTAATAAACAGTCAGCATACAACCCTAATTCTTGTGATGTAAGGTCCAAAGACCAAATCACATACGTATCACTTACCTGGACGCTTTATGGTGTCTTAGTACTTAAACTCTTCTTTATGATACCTTCAAAGTTAACAAAATGCTTATCAATAACTAACTCATATATACACATACAAAGGATAACTTTCTCTATAACTCCCATAAATATCCTCATCCAATAGCATTAACACTAGACCAGAATATATCCATTCTAATAATGCATAGCTCTTCTAACATGTCCAGTACACATCAACTGTACATATCCCATATGACAATAACCAATATGACTTAACCCAACAGAATATAACTTCCAACCGTAACCATCTGAAAGTGTATTCCAAATTACCACATAATGAACACGATATAAAACTCAAGCATCAGTAACCAACAGGAAGCATTTTAATCCAGCAGAGAATAATCCCAAATTTCTCAATTGTATGTAACTACTCAAGGTAAATAATATAGGCCTAAGTAATAATCTTTACATTTCAGTACAAATTCCAAACCTGTTGAATCATACAAACATTCATCAGTTCATACCACCTAATTCTAGAGGATGAAATAAAATACAATTTGCAGCAACCAATTTCTTAAACTTACTTCCTTTAGTAACAACACATTAATTCCAACCAAGCAACAGAAACATGTCTAAAATCAACCAAGCATTATCAAGACAGTAGGAAATTAAATCACAGAGAATAGCACAATAATCACTGCAGCCAATAACACGAGCAGAGAATAACACTGACTCACAACATTGTGTAATATCCATCAATGTCCAGCAATTATTATTGAAGTGCAGAACTAAACTCAAAATCAACAGAGAATAAGTATCCATCCAAGTCAAGAACATATTCATCTGAGACATCCTTCACTCTTTATTATATACTCTTAACCATCAGCACCTAAAATCTATGAATGAAACAGAGACCATTTACCTGTATGAAACCAAAGGACCGGGCGGACCTTCACATTTTCTCCTCTTCTCACCTTATATTTCTCACAATTGCTAAAGACCATAAGAGAAGACCCGTGGTGGAAGAATGACTCACACTAGCTGCAATGATTTACAGACAAGAAGCTTTACGGGGATTGACAATCACACATACCAAGGGGGAAGGTCCAACCAGCTTATGCCACATGGAAAACTCGTCATCACCTCGGGAGAGGAGAAGAAATATAGGGGGAAAATAGAAGAATGGTTGTGACAGAATCAGTTTTCCCATTAAAAATAGACTTTTCAGTCAAAGGAGTTGTCCAAACCATCGACCACACAACGACCAATTTTCCAAATTCCACCTCAGTTTTGTGTTTTCAGTTGAACCTTGCGACCACGTCCTAACCAATGACTCGATCGTAAAATCAACGAATTTGACAGATTCAAAATCTATTGTTTTTTGGTCATGATATTCGACCGCATCCTCGACCGCGGTATGACCGAAAATGCATGGATCAACCAGTGATGCATTTTGGTCGCGATACCCGACCGCAACTCCGACCTCAACACGACCGAAACATCCCAGCACCTATTTTTCTCTTCTCCAAACGTCGTCATTCCATTCAAAATAAATTCTTATTTTTATTCTTTTTATTTTATTTCAATTACCACCTTTATTTAATTACTCCCAATAAATCTTAACAAAATTTCCCACTTCACCACTTTTAATAATTTCCTTCCATTAAATCCTTAATAATTATCCAATTAATCAATATAATTATACCCCAACTTATTATTTTTCTAAACTTATTTTCGGGATAATACATTCCATAATAAAAATTTTCTAAATAATCCTATTATACTCCAATTATCTTTACATAATTCCTTTATGGAAAATCAGGGTATTACAACTTAAGGGAAGGACGAGTTAGACAACAATTGTTTGATGAGGTCAACGGAATGCTGAGAACAAGGATGGGGTAAGAGAGATGCAAAAAAAGGAGAAGTAAAGATCGTGCATAGCATGAGTTCTTTTAAAAGGAACGCAGGAGAAATGAGAGTCTGTGGATCAAAAGGGTGTATAGAGTGAGAACTGTCAGATCAAGAAAAGGATGCTCCCGCGGGAGAGAAGTTTCCGTTGTAGGAGAAAGGATGACTGTCAGATAGAGGAACATGATAAAATGCAGACTGTTGGATGTTAGAAAAGATGCTTCCACAGTATGGAAAGATTCCTTGCAGGAGGAGACATGGACATGCGGTGAGTTAAATAGCGTCGTCTGATCACTGAAAATGCAAGAAGCGGGTTAAGTGGTGAAGTTAAATGTTGTTGTTTAGATTAAAGCTTGCATTGAATAGGGGAAGTTGTGGAAGCATAGGCGTCAGCAGAAGCGAGTTCACATGCAATGAATAGTGAAAACATGTGAAACGTCATCATTTCAAATGGATAATCCGCAAAGAAAAAATGAGAGGTGCGGGAGAGGAGACGTCTGCATAGTTGAATGCGTCCGCATAACATGGAAACAATGCAGTTTGGGTTATGGGTCGCTAAGGAAAGGTCAGCAACATAGGAGCATATCTGTCCACGAAAGGGAACATAACCACAACATATATGAAACGTGGTTATTTGGGTAAGAAATTAATGAAGGAAGTTTCCCTTCCCGAAAGTGTGGGCATCCGTGGTAGGCAACGCTTCTGCAATAGTAAAGGATGGTGTCGTCTAGAAGTAAACGGCGACTGTTGTGCCCTAAACTGTGGGTATAAAAGGGAGCATTTATGAGGAGCCACACTGTTTTATTGGTGTCGGTGATGGTAAGTTGGTCTGAAGCTCTTACAAGATGGTCGAGCCTTCGAAGGACGACATGTGTATAGGAGGAGTATTTCCATGGCCAGACTACTTTTCTCCATTTTTTGAGCTCGATGTAAGTAATGTCTGCATGCTTATGGTTTTACAGCCTACAGCATAAGGTGCTAGACAAGTTTGAGTTTTGCTTTTGCTTACTGCTTTTACTGATGATCTCAAGGATTTGACGGTATGATTGTTGTGTCTATTTATGTTTAATGCACTGAGGATGTGAAGCTCTGTATTGCAATATGATAGGTGTTATGTTTATTCTAGCTATGATTGATGTCGAGGATTTGATTCTTTGTTTCTATGTTTATTTTACATTCAATGGACCGGGGATTTTATTGTTCTATAAGGTGTAAGGATAAATGTTATGCTTACTTCCAATTATTATTGTTCTTGAGGAACTGTTAGTATCTTGTGGATGCCCTGTTCTATTTTCTGTGACAAATGAGGTTGAGGTTTGGTTTACAGTTGCTTGATGGTAATGGTTATGTTACATTGATAATTGCATTTGAGGATCTTTGCTGTGATTGCTTGAATATATCTCTCTATACTGATGGGTAATAATTAGGATATCTTTTTGCTGCACATTTTGATGTTATGTTCACACATGAGTCTGCATTTAAGAAAGATAAAAGATGATGAAATGTATGTAAATGGGTATTGAGGAAAATCTGTCCAAGAGGGCGGATTGGTGGGATATAAGGTCGTTAGCTTGTTCCTGATAGATGTGGAGTAGACTGGCACAAGGTTCGCTTAGGTCGCCACACACGGGAGTGCATGACAGCTAACAGAGGACCCCAAAAGGGTGTGGGGTCTATCTCCAAAAGGGAGGAGAATAGTGGTGTGTGTCCCACTATCGATCCTACTCATATCCAAAGGAAAGATGACAAAGAAAGAGAAAGATGATTTTATGTTATGACATGTTATGTTCACGGTCTCATGCAGTACTTGCTAATTCTTAGACTTATAGATGAACCTTGCATTGTAGGTAAGAAAGAAATGGAGGAAGTTTTCTCATGGTGAAGACTTGGTGTTGTTGGATCTATTGATCATGGATTATGGGTTGAGGTTTGACAACCAACTTTTGAAGTGGTCTTTATGAAAATGTTGTGACTTTGTTATTACTGTTTTATGTAGTGAATTTGTATACAAAAATTGTAAAGGACTTTTAAACTTTGATTTTGCATGGATTATGTTTTAATTTGATAAAAGTCTTCTGTTGTAAAGATTTTGTAAAATGTGTGATTTAGTAGCTTACTTAAAATAAGGTTTTATTTTAATATGTTGTGAATTGTTGAAATGACTTGCGCTATAAGATGTTGCAAATGCATGATTTTAGGAATTGACTTAAAATATGGTTTTATTTAAAAGGTATTTAATGATAGTTTCCATGGTTGAGATTTTAAAAAAATTATATGAAAATTAAGATTTATGGAAAGGGACGTTATAGTGTAAGTCGTTGGATTAGGAAAAGATTCTTCTGTGGAAGGGCAAGATGTCGTTCAAGAGAGTTAAGCAAGTTAGGAACGTCGTTGTTTTACGTTTTAGCTTATTTCCATGGCTGCATTTGTGTCCAAGATAGTTTGTAAAGTGTTGGAAACAACGTCGTTTGGGTTAGTGAGTCTCAATTATTAGCGTAAGAGCGGAAGTATTTGCTTGTGCGGATAGGTTAGCGTCCGTGGAAGAATTTTTAGCTATAGATTAATACACGTGACAGATGATGAGTGATGGACGAACCTATGGATTGGAGTTTCTGTGGTAGCATGGGCTTCTGTGGAAGCGTTAACGTCCACGATTTCTTTGGCAACTGTGAATGTAAGTTTTACCGTTGACGTGGCAGTTGACCATTAGTCGAGCAGGTTGTTGCAGACGTCTATTACTACTGTTTGTGTGTCGCTATAGCTCAGATAGGTTTTATTTAAGTTAGTTTAACAGATTTTTTGCGAGCTACGATTTGATCCTTAATGGACTACGAGTCCATTCTATTATTGATCAAGCCTCAAAGAATATTATGAAGTTATTCAAAGTCAAACATAGGTGGAAGTTCAAGTGCAATGAAAGAGAAATTGAAAGATTTTTCAAAAACTTTCTTTTTACCTCTGACATGTATTTGACTATTTGAGCCTTCCAAATGATGTCATTTCAA
>CM039471.1:19711420-19733629 GCA_022433065.1 Begonia loranthoides
AAAAAAAATAGTCAATAAATTAATCCAAGTAATTTGGGCATGAGGCCCACATGGAAGCATGAAATTGCCATCAATTGCTTTGGTTTTTATGACAACTTACCATCTTCGATAGTTTTTAAATTAAGATACTTTATTCCCAACTTTATCATACAAAATAAGAGTTAAACACAACCTAATAAAGACATATTCTTGAGTATATTTAAGACAATTACTTTCTAGTGGATGACGTAATCGTTGCATATCTTCCAAGATATTTTTGTGCTATCTACGCTTTATTTTATCCATTCAATTATTTCGTCATCATTACCAATTAGATTGTTTCTGTTTCTTACTTAGGACACTGTTTGTCATGATATTATTTTCTTTACTAGGATGTGTAAGCATCCACATGTCATTAGAATTATTCATTTTCTTTAAGATATATTTAAAAAGTTTTAAATTTCTTCTTTAGTCTATAACTAATAAGCATGGTTCATTCAAAACATGGTTGATTGATAATATTATTGAGGATTTTCTCTTCGTTTCTTCCAAGACATTTATCAAATTATTAGAAGTTTTATATAACATTAATTCAATATCTATAACTCATAAAGTGTCATGTACTTTCTTTAGTGTAATATCTATTCCAATACCTCAATTTTTTATATCGAAATTTAATAAAAATAATTGAAAAAGTAATTAGGGGTATTTGAATTAATTGAATAATTATTGAAATTTTATCAAGAACGTATTCATATGATTATAATTTAAGAAATTTATTAGATGATAGCGGACGGAAAGAATTCGAATCTGTCCTTATTTTAGGACTTTTTGGACGCATGCAGACGAGTGCAGACGCATGCAGACAAGTGCGGACACATGCGAACGAGTGGAGTTTGAATCTGTACAAAGTATTGAACTTTTTGGACGAACATGGACGAAGGCACGGATGCCTTCCTTCGTCCCAAAGCGCAATTCTGTAGGGGAGAATATGAACTAGACCAGTTTTGTTCAGCTTGGTCCGGATTTAAATTTAGTGGCTCGGTTTTTAGTAAAGGAGAAAAAGAAATTGGATTAAATGGAAATTAATGTAATTAAAATAAATATTAATTTAATGAATTAAATTATAATGTTTGGGATTAGAATAAAAAAAAATTAAAATAATTTATAAGGAATTAAAATAAAAGAAAGAATTATGAGATGGGGGAGGAGTGAACCGGTTTATGTGGAGAAAAATGAATGAATGGCCTGTGGCCATTCGCGAAGAGAGAAAATAGAGTGAGGGAGCGGGAGAACGACAGAGAAGGTGAGAGGGAGATGGAGACCGCGAGCGTGGGAGTCGACGATGGAGCTCGGGGCTACGCTATCCGGCAGCGTGTGCGACGTCCAGTCGAACGACTAGGTGGCATGCGGGTCGCGACAAGGGCTCAAAATCGGAGCTCCTGAGGAGATGCGATTTTCAGATCAAGTATGTTATTCGTTTCTGTCTTGCGTTCTTCTCCTCCATGACGTTGCTGCTGGCGATCCAGAGTTATTGGGGGAAGAAACTGGCAACGACGGTTGGGCAGGGATGATTTGGCGATGAAGGTCAGGGGGGGCTAGCAGTTCATGCTGGACCGGCCGAAGGCTTGTGGTCCAGCTTGTCGTCTGATCTGAACCAGTTGTCCTTGCTCTGGGAGACGACAGCTTGGATGTGCAAAGGGATGATGCTGAGTCAGTGTATGGCACGCCATGCTTCTCTGGTGAATTGAAAATGAGTCTGCTCTCTGCCTTATTTTTGGTCAACCACCGTCACCCTGGTTGACCACTTTTCACGGTATCAAAAAACAAGAAGCAATCTTTAAGATTTACGGTTGACCTATTTGTCACTAGTCCACCGCCTTCAAAATTCATCTGCTCTCTGTGAGAATGTCAGTTGACCACTTTCATTTTGGTCGACCACCTTCAAAATTCGCATGCTCTCCGTAAGAATGTCAGACGACCACTTTCATTTTAGTCGACCGCCTTCTGTGTTTTACTTCAACCAAAAAATCATTCATCTCATGGATTAAGTCAATCATTACAAAGACTTTAACAAAAATGTTGGAACAACTAAATACCCATTTTGCAAAGGTATTTCCAATGAAGATCAAATATAAATTAAACAATAAACAATTTAATCACATTCAAGTTATAAACAACTTATCATCAAATTAAACATTCATCATTGAAACAATTAAGCTTAATACCGTAAGCTAATAGAGTTTTTAATGCCATCAACAAGGAAGTCACTTTAAGAGGATTTAGGATTCAAAGGAGGTACCATATTTTAATTTTATGATTTTATTTAGAACATTTTGTTGTAGAATTCTGATGGCTTGTTTGGGATGCTCTCGACTTAGTCTAGTGGTCGACAGCCTGTTTTGGTGTAATTTTATTTTGAACAATATTGTAATTTGTGTTAGGGCAACCCTAATTTGAGGAGGCATTTAAGTCCTCTTTATGGTTTGTCTGAACATAAAATATTTTCAACTAAAAATTATCCTTTTTTCAAAGGTTTGGAGTTCCCTCCACTCGGCTATCTTCCTTGGTGTTCAACCAAGTGGATTTTGGTGTCAAAATTAGTTTCACCGTGTTCTTATGAGTTTTAGGTGATTCCTCTTATTGCTATTCCTTTTTTCACCTCATTCTAGAGGTAGACATCGCTAGCAACGGAGTAGAAAACTTACTAAGACCCAAGTTGGAGTGCTTCCACCCAAGGAGGTCATTGAAGTCAATAGGCATGGTCGAGGTGTCTATGCAGACCATCTTGCACCCCTTCGTCCATAACTTCTTTTCCCAAATGAATTTCTTTGCGATTTTTGTAAGGCTTCATTTTCATTCATAGAGTAAGGTTTGGTCCAAATTTCTCGTTAATTGGACATGTATTGGTTAATTTAAGAATTCTATCATTTTGGGTCTGTTTTCTTTCCTTAATAACTACATATTTCAAAGGGTTTCCATCTTTCCTCTCTCGATGGTGCAACAAGTGTGATATCCAAAATTAAAGTCATGGTCCCCCACATACTCCATCTATCTCAACTCTAAGGTTGAAATCCTTTTAAGTGAAGAGATAAATGAGGCTCTTATTATCCGATTGTATCTAAAATTTTGTATCATACAAATAGGTCCTCCTCAATTTCGAAGCAAAAATTATAGTTGCTAGTTTTGAGTCATGAGTTTGGTACTATCATAAGAGGTGCACTCACGAGTCTGTGCTTTGATTCCTCAATGCTATCTTGACACTATTGATTTCAATTAGAGACACCCAGCCCGCCCACTCAGCCTATTACTGTAGTAGGTCGAGATGAGGTCGGCCCGTTACAGTAATCGAGCAAGCCAGGCTTGGACCTGAAAAGCGGGCTGAGCTCGACGAGCGGGCTCGCAAACCTAGCAGGCTGGCCCACCAGCCACCCCTGGAGAGAAGAGAGCTTGGAGAAAATCACTTGCCACCGTCCAATGAAAGATCACACAGTGAGGGATGATATGAGGAGGAGCGACAAAACATTGTTGATGCGCTGGAGAAGCGATTCCGGCAATGTCGTTGATGGAGTTTATGGTGGCCCATAGGGAGCGGTGGGGGTGGTAGATTGCATTCGGGTATTCTGGCGTGATATGAATCGGGCTTAGACCCCCGGTTAAGATTCACGGGGAAGCATATAAAGTGGAAGCCAGCAATAAAAATGGAGAGAATAAAGAGATGAAAAAATGGAGATTTCTGCGAGGCAGAGCAGATAAAGGATGAGTACATAGAAGGAAAAAGCTGAAGAAAGCAAGGTGGGAGCGTGAAGGGAGGAAGGTGAGGGCTAGCTAGGTAGTAGATGAAAGAAAATAATGATGAAGTGAAGGGAACGGATCTGGCCTCTGGGTTTGACCCAATGGCCAATGGAGGGTTTCCCGAGTTACATTACATCAATATAACAATGATATTTGTTAAATAATAATAAATTATTGTCATAGTTTAGGATTTCCCATAGTTTAAGATTGAATCCTGGCTATCAATCTCTACGAGGGACGTCCCTCACTCGATCCAACGGTCATGGAATATCATGCACCATCGCCTTTGAAAAATAGCAGATTCAATCCTGGCCATCAATCTCGATAAGGGACGTCCCTCACTCGATCCAACGGCCATGAAATGTCGTCCGCCATTGCCTTTGAAAATTGACAGATTCAATCATGGCTATCAATTTTGAGCTAGATATGTCTTTCCTCGATCCAATGGCCATTGACAATCATCCACCATTGCCCGATAATCATTCCCGACGCCCGTTCGTCTTCCAATGAGCAGGAGGGACGTCCCTCGCCCCTCGATAATTGACGTCATTCGTCTCCATTCGACGGTCTTTCCCTTCAACGAAATAGAGGCGTTAACGTCGATGGGTTTGGACGGGAAACGTGATTGTGAGGTCGCCGATATTTCCCATAGTTCAGGGTTTTAGTTGTTAAAAAAATTTCTTCAGGGTTTGACTCATCATTGATTGCAAACTATAGGGTCTGCGGTGTTAATTTTCCTTAAGACAATTAGACAAAACACTACAAATCATTATCATATTAATTTAGTCTAATCATTTGAATCGAGCCTAAAATTCGTGAACCTCGAGTCAATCCAACTGGTTTGTTGGCATAAGCTCAACGCTCGTATTTAAAGTTATATTATTAAATTAATAATAATTATTTCTAATTTTATTGTAGTATTAATATTTAATAAGTTAACGCTTCAACGTTACTTGTGGTGGGAAAGAATGTTTATGTCTTAAACAAGTGTGTTAATTTGACTTAATTCGGTATTTCACTACTCAAATTGCTATCCCCTTTCTTGGCCACGTCTCCGTAGGAGCATGCATATATAATCTAATTCCTCAAGTAAATGATCAATAGTTAAAATAACTGTCCATCGAACTATTACCGGTGTCACGACTCCTAAGAAACTCGAGATAGAATGGGGAATAATCAAGCTTAAAGAACTGAATTATCTGACTATTTCACTTAAATTTATTAATTAACAGTGGAACAATTAACATAGTTATTACAAGTTAGGGTCTGATAACATGGGTTTAACATGTGCAACAGTAATATCCAATAGCATAGTAATATAATCTAAAATGAAATAACTGTGCGAAAATTTAAAATAGAAATTACAGTTATCCAATAAAGAATATACCTCACAAAATATCTGTCAAAGTAAATTATTAAAACGAAGGAAATTAAATAAACTCTGCCGAGTCTAATATTGACTCGGTATCTGGAAATCCGGTTGAATAAATCCTTAAAGGTGTCAATGGAGTGAGGCGTTATGTAACTTGAACAAAATGATTTAATGTGAAAAGAAAAGTTTTAAATTTTATACGTTTTTAAATGTAACAAAAACCAGGTCGCTACAATAATATTTTTACATTACAATAATAAATGCTTATTATAGTTTTTAATCGTATAACATTGAAAATAATTTATAATACATTTATAAGAGATAATATTATTTATGTATATTTGGCTCTTTAGATTCGGCTCGTTAAGGCTCGGTCGGCTCATGGCTCACGAGCTGGCTCGAGTTGAAATTTTTTTCGAAAAAGCTCGTTTGGCTCGGCTCGTTAGGCTCAGCTCGTTAAGCTCAGCAGGCTCGATGAGACAAATTTTTCCAAGATCGGCTCATTTGTCATGTCTAATTCTGATCAAACTTGACATCCTTCCTAGTCAATCTTATTAGTGACATGATATAACGACTTGAAATTTTAAACTTATTTTTTTATTTAACAAATACTTCAAAAATTTTTAACAATGATACAATAGCAGTGAAAAACACAATTGAGAAATGAAAAACCCAACAGTATTAAAACACAATCCTTAAATTTAGTAATATCAAATCCTTACATCTTCAATATCAAAGTTCATAATTCCTAAAATACATAAAATCATCCTTTTCATAAAAATAAGTTTCCACATGTAATGCACCACCGATAGGCAACTTCAAAGGTTGTGAACAACCATAATGAAATTGTTTTACAAATTCTATTCAAATTTTAATGATAATAAAAACAACCCAAATGGAAGGCTTTCGGCATGGTTTTTGGACAGGAGTACTAATTAAAAGTCTAGAAAATACCCTCAAAGTTTTGCAGACTAACTCGTTATGGAAGGAAAGTCAAGGCTGCATAAGTGAGAGGGGTTTTGGAATCAGATATGGTAAGAAGACAGTTTTGCTAGGCAATTTCGAGATGGATAAAAATAAAACAAATGAACGAATTTTGACACGAAATTTGAACCACACAATAGAAAATATGTGAAGAACAAACACTCAAAATGTCGAGAACAAATTTGTACAGAGAAAGAAGTTATGGACGAAGGGTTGCAAGCTGGTTTGAATAGGCACCTAAACCGTGCCTATTGGCTTCAATGGCCTCTAGTAGTGGAAGCACTCCAACTTGATTCTTAGCGAGTTTTCTACTCTTTTGTTGGAGATGTCCACCTCTAGAAAAAAGATGGAGAAAGGAACAACAATAAGAGAATTCACCAAAAACTCACAAGAAAAGGTGAAACCTATTTGATAAACAAACTAAATCGTATAACACCATAAAATGAGAAAATGACTGAAAAGGGGAAGGAAACTCCACACTTCAAATCTGTTCTTTAGCTAAAAAATTCATCCCCTAGGGCAAACCTTAGAGAGGGTCTAAATACCCCACGAAATTAGGGCAAACTTCCTAAAGACAACTTACCAAAATGCCCTCACAAAGACACATTTTCGGCTTAGACATGCAATAACCGAGTGACACCAACAACTTACTATTATACTTAACATAAAATAAACCAAAAATAAGTTCTTAAATCTTGTATACAAAAATGATCTAATGAATCATTCTTCAAGACCTATCTTCAAATTGAATTGGGCTTCAATTCTAAGTAAGTGAGATTGAGTTTCTTTAACATAAAATGAATCTCTCTGTTCATGAACCTTTTGGCATAGCAAATAAATTCTAATGTTAACACAATATCTCATTCTAGAAAGCTTGAGACGTCAGCTACAATATTCATGAAACATACTTTTTTATATAAAACTTTGAAGATGGCAAAATAATTCAAATACTACTCGAGGGTCAGATTGTCGGCAGTTTTGAAACATCTAAAAAATCTTCTAAACGTGTGCTTGATCTTCCACCTAGGCTTGATCTTGAATAACTCCAAGCTATATTTGGCTGCTTGATAAATGTGCTTAATACTTTTGATGCATTTTTCTCCATGATTACCTACAAAGAAAACATTTAAATTTTTGTTAGAAAATCTTCTCGTTTGATTGTGATTTGAAGCAATCCGTGGCACATCAACATGTTAACATCACCAAACAACCTCCAAGGCTCACTCATGGAAGCTCATCCTCAATAGCATCTTTCACAAAAAAAGTCTCGTTGTCATCGTTATCTATACCACAAGGTTCAAATTATAAGTCTAATGCTTAGTAAGTAGTATAAATAAAAATGAATTATGAACATAAAACAAATACTATATGCAAAACATAAAGTTTTCTTTTTTCATCTTTAAACTCTCTTCTTCTATTTTTTCTCTTTTAAGAATGAGTAAGCTTGACAGTGGGACACGCACCACTATTCTCCAACCTTTGGGGAGATAGTCTCAAACCTTTGAGAGACAGACTCAAACCTTTGGGAGTCATTCATTAGCTGCCATGTGTTTTAATGCATGGTAACCCAAAAACCTTTTGGTTGGTCTACCCCGATATCAATCAGGAACAAACTAACGGACTTATGTACCCACTAGTCCAACCTTTAGGACAGTTTGTCTTCCAAACTTATTTATATAAATTCATCATCTTTTATCTTTCTTACGTGCAACACATACATGAAACATATCATCCAAAAGACAAATCAAACATATCCTCAATAATATTTATTAATATAGAGAGCATTATCTAACCAACAAAAAAACAACAGGTTAACAAGTAACATCTCATCATTGTATACAGGAGCAATAACACAAAACAACTATATAACATATCCTTAATAAACTATTTTATCACTTTAAACAGAGGCAATAAGTCATACCAAATATATAACAATTACTACAATAACCATTTATCTCTGTAAAACAGAGCAATAACTCAAAGCAGCTATATAATAGACCCTCAAATAACTATTTTATCACTATAAACAGAGAGTAACATTTCTAAAAAAACTGAAGTACAGAATCTGAACAACATGAATATACTGGAAAAGAAGATATCATCTACCATTGCAAATTACAGAACATCACATCCTTGAGTCATCATAAGTAAAAGTAGTAAACAGAACAAACAACAGATTCTAACACCTTGCGGTGTAGGTCGTGAGGCCATACACATGCATCACTACTTACCTGGATCCCGCTTAGTACCCACTGTCAACCCCTTTTTCCTCGCATAATACCCACTGTCAAATCCATTTTCTCCTTTGAGATAAGACCATTTGGAAAAATATCCCTTCCTTAAAGTTCTTGACTTGGCCCCTTAAACTTAATCTGTTTGGAGAGAGAATGAAATGTTGTTTCTCTCAGCTGCTCAATTTTTAACTTGTTTCAAGAGGGAGCGTAGTACTCTTGCATTCCCCTTTTAACCCGAGCATGTCTTGGTACATTCTTAGCGAAACAGCAAATAACGCTTCAATCGTTATTCGGATGAAGAGGCAATCAATTTCTTAAAATGCCAGTACTTTGGGAGCGGAAGTATGAGCTACAGTAGCGGATACATGTGTATCTATCAAGAATTTTACTAGTGAATATTCACCCTGGTCAACTGCGATCTACACTCTGAAAATAGAGTTTTGCTCTCTGTAATATTTCTAGTCGACCGACATCCGTACTTGTTGACCGACGTCCGTACTTGTAGACTGCTTTCACCACTTCAGAATTTTGGATAGCACTATAAATTTTGGTCGATCACTTTTCTTCTCTAGTCAACCACCTCCGTGGAATTTAGAAACTTTGTGCTCTCTGTAAGAATTTCGATCGACCAACTCAACGCCTTGCTCAACCGCCACTTCGTGTTTTGCTTAATTTAATGTTTGTATATCCCAAAAATTAAGGCATTAACTACAAGGACTCCAACAAACGTGTTAGTACATTTAAATACCTATGTTAAAGAGTATTTTCAATGAAGATCAATAACATACTCAACTGAAATCATATTTATAATTCATAAACAACTTAGAGATAATTCAATTACACATCATTAAAAAGATGACTTTCTACAGAGGAAAGACGACGTCTTTCCAATCAAACTGTGAATTCTTCTAAGTAATTTGACATCATCAAGGAAGATTAATCCTGATGAAGAAAAGAAAAGGGTAGATCAGAAAAGAAAAACATCGAATTACATTATTTTCCTCAAATTATTGTTTTGAATTCAGATTAAATAGCAATAGAATGATGGAATTGTTGAATGAAAAAGTTTGTCTTCGTCGGTGATTCTTTGAACAGAAATATGTGAGAATCTCTTGTAATATTCTGAAAAACTCAACCAAAAATTAAAGTAAAGTGTTCGAAGCGCATGAGAAAATATATTTTTTAGAGAAAGCTTCTCACTCTTTCATTTTTAAAATAAGCTCGCTGTTAACGGTGATATTTGTGTAGTTTATTTTTCATAGTTGAGTGTTTTATTTGTTAGCAAAAATTGTTTAGTAGTTGACTTGTCATTGATCTCATAGTTCAGTGGTTGATTTGTTAATTTTCCAAAATTAAAATATTAGTTCCAATATTGATTAGGAAAGATTTAAAATACAATTTATTTTTGGGGGAAATGACAAATCAACCATCGTACTTTGAGATCAATGACAAGTCAACCAATAAACTATTTTTTGCTAACAAATTAACCACTGAACTATGGAAAAAAGTCATCACAAACATTGCTATCACGTTTGTTATTAAACATATTGATTCCATTCCACCACGGAACGAATATGTATTGATTTTGTTTCACCGCGGAATGATAGTTTAAAAAATAATGTTATAATATTAATGTTTTGTGGCTGATTGGGATAATTTTCGCCATGGATTGAGCAAGATCCACCGCAGATCATCTTGGCTCATCTGCCTTGTATAAATTCATATTACTCTCATCGCGATTTTCTTAGTGACAGTGATTAGCAAACCCTAGAGATTTCTGAGAGCTAAAGTGTACCTCATTTTGGTGAAATTAAAGCATTTGTTGAACACCAAATGGCATTTGGAAGTGTCGAGGTGTAATATCCCGAATCTTCATTGAGCAAAAGGTATAGCTTAAATAATAACTTTAGAATGATAGGAGCTAAATTGGATAAGTAAAGATATTAGTTAAGAGAAAAGTATTTGGAATAAGTGAATTATAATATCCCGTTATGTTCACAATTAGCTTAGGAAAAGAATTAAAGTCAATTGGAGTTTGATCGGTTGATATCAATTGGTTTGATGGTCAGTGGGTGGACACGTTTGGATATTATAAGGTTGAAAGTATAGGATATATATATTATTTTATGACATATTGGATTTAATGAAGGATAAGGTGATGAAGGAATGGTGAAAGATATAGTATGGGTTGAGTTTTGGATATTTAGAAAAGTGAGATTTAGGTGATTAATGACAAGTATATGGGAATATATATATATTAATTGCATGAAGTTACGAAATAATCTGGAGGATTTGTTGAAAATCAAATGTTGGAGACGGCGGTCGATCGGGGGGGTCGATCGGCGAGGTGCGATCGTCCGGCGTCAATCAACCGACGTGTAGATTGACAGATTCTTAATGATTTTTAGGCAGTCAGTCGACTTGGAGGTGATCAATCAGCATGATCATCTGCCATTTATGAAGAGTAATCTGGAGAGTTTTAAACGTCGGGAAGTTGAAGGATACTTCGTCTCCTGATTTTTCTGAACGTCTATGTTGTTTATGGCATTGATGGAGTGTGTCCCATGGCTTTCCACCTTCAATGAGTTAATGATGGACGTTGAAGGGTCATCTTTGTTGTCTATAAATAGGAGAGAATGGCAACGTGAGTGGAGAGAGAGGAAAAGGTAAAGTTACTCTGCCGAAATGGTTTGAGAGGGAGATATCGCCATGAGGTTCTGGAGAGTTTGAGTAAGAATATTTGTAAGGCAAAGTTGTGAGGGTCTGAAGGATTATTCTATGAATCGTTTGTGAAAGAAGGTGATGGACTATGTAATGAGTCTGTGGGTTTCTAAATGAAATGCTTCAGTGATTCTTTGAAAGAATCTGTGAATGATTCTAGGGTTGTGGAGAGAGAAGGAGAGACGCTTCATTGAGGAAAGGTGGAATTAAGCTCTGGATGGTTCATGTGTCGAATCTCCTGGTATGCTAAACTCTTTTATCTTCTATAGATTTATTAAGAGTTGTTAAGAAATAATCAAAAACAAGGTTAGATGTGTTGGAGTATCGCTAGGGTAAGTTTTGGAAATATTGTCGATATTGTTAAGATACTATCTATTGGATTTTATATGCATGATTGCTGAGAAGTTAGTGAGAATATTAGTTGGGATTCTTGATTAGTTATTATGAAGGTAGGCCATGAAGTGAATAAATTGGATTATTGGAATAAGGTAGTTGTTGGAAAATAATTGGGTTGAACTGAGAGATATGATTGGAAATATGTATATTTGATGGGTGTATCGGTAAATGGTAGAAGGAAATTACGTAGATAGATATTAGTTTTGGAATAGTTAGAAAATGTTAAGTAAAGGTTAAGTGGAAAATACTAAGTATGTTAGTTGAAGCTATGAAACTTTATTATTAAAAGGTAATTATTAATAAAGTTCTACGTGTACATCATGATTATGTTTCAACAAGGATAATTTGAAGTGGTAACACATTAAAGCTAAGGACTCCAGGTACGTGGTACTACATGTGTTTTATCCGAAAGGGCCTACATCACGAGAATTAGGGGATGTTTACTATTTGTATTGTTGATTGTTATGAATTGTATGTTTTTAGAATAAGTTTAGTTCCTTAGTTAGGAATAAATCACGTTTTAAGATTAAGGAACATGTAAGGACACGTTAGATAGGATTATATGTGCACGACAACGTTAAGACATGGAATCATAAAGTACACAAAAATAGAATATACGTAAACACTGTGGTCCGATTTGTTACGCACGACACAGAAATCAAGATAAGTAAATAACTGTGGACCGGTTTGATACGCCCGGCACAGATGCTTGTATAGTCCAGTTTGATACGCCCGATACATAAACAATAAAAGACTGAAACAATATGTGATAACAGAATGAAACAGTAAGATACGTAAATGGCTGTTTCTGTGGAACGATTTGTTACGCCCTGCACAGAAACCAAATATAACAATTGTGGTCCAGTTTGTCACGTCGGCACAGATGTTTATGTGGTTCGATTTGTCACGCTCAGCACATAAACGGTAAAATACTGAAAGAGTATGAGACAACAAAATGAAAACAATAAGATACATAATTAAGTTGTTTTTGTGGGCCGATTTGTCACGTCCGGCACAGAAACCAAAGATAACAACTGTGGTCCAGTTTGTCACGCCCGACATGGATGTTTATGTGGTCCGATTTCTTACGCCCGGCACATAAACAGTAAAAGACAGAAATAGTAAACGAATGTTTGTATGGTCCGGTTTGATAATCACGGCATATAAGTAAAATGAAATAACGATAAAAGATATGAATAGTAAAAGAGAAATGAAACAGAAAAACCTTACTCAATGCTATAGAAATTGTATGTAAAATTCATGTTTTACGTTTATATCATGTACTGAGCGTTAAGCTCATAGTTAGGTCCCGTTGATGTACGTAAGAAGCCGATGAATGGATAAAGCTGTTAAAGGACATAGCTAATGGAGTATTACTGTGTGGGCATTTGTACTATTGGCGACATTGACCTGTGGTTAGGCTCATGAAGATGAAATAAATATTTTAAAGGCTTTTAAGTATTTTATGACTTCAAATAAATGTTTTAAGTTAATGTATTTATTTAAATGTTCATTTAAACAATGAGTTTATGGTATTTACTTGTAAAAGACTTCCACAGTATATTTTATAAGATTAAGACTTCCGTTGTTTATTACTTTGGTATTTTATTACACAATGGTTTTGTAATAGTTTTAAAGAAAAGAAAAATTTTATACAGAAAAGGTTACGGGATGTTTTACGAGGAATCTGTTATTAACTATCAAGTTGAAGTGGGGCCCATGTCGACAATTTTGGCAAATGAGGTACATGCAATTGGAGACGAAGCTGCTATAGTGGTGCATTCCATCTCGGCAACTCTAGACGAGGAGGAGCTCCGTTCATTATGCAAATCCAGTAGTGACGAAGATATAAACATGGCCGAGAGTAGGCTTAGACGAGCACCACAAGTAGAATTCACGTTCACTAGTATGGGTCTTGGCAAGAAGTATAGTTCACTGAATAAAATTATAAATGAATTATCGATCATGCGTGAAGAATGGATATAAGATAAAATTCAACCACAGTGATGCTCACAGATTGAGGGCTATTTGCCAAGAAGGATGCACGTGTCGGATGCATGCCTACAAAATGCAAGGTGAAATAATATTTCAAATAAAGTGTTATAACGACATTCACACTTGCTCAAGAAAGATAGAAAGTCGTCATGCTTTTACCAAATGGGTGGCAACGCATTACTTAGACTGATTTAAAAGTCAGGCCGACTGGGACCTTTCTTCCATAATTGAGACACTCAAGAAGGATTTGAACATCATCATCACACCCAACCTTGCCAGAAGGCAAGAAATGAGGAAAAAAAAATTAACGAAGGGGATGGCAATGAGTAATACAAGCTCATATGGTCCTATGCCGAGGAGATTCAGAGGTCTAATCCTGAAAGCTCACTTCGTGTTCAGCTAGAGATGAGTGCATTTAAAAGGATGTATATGTGTTTGGCTGCATGCAAGATGGGCCTGTTGAACTGTGGTAGACTAGTTATTTGTTTGGATGGTTGCTACTTGAAGGAAGCGACTTCGGGCCACTAGCTCACTGCTATCAATATCGACTAGAATGATGGAACGTATCCAATTGCTATAGCAGTGGTTGAAGCAGAAAATAGGGATTCTTGGAGCTAGTTTATGGAATTGTTGCTCGAGGATCTAAACATCCCGTCCGAAAATGGGTAGACGATCATTTCTGACTGACAAATGGTGTAGTTCATTACTTTTGCCTTCTATGTTTATGTTATGCGTTGTGTACCAATGTTTGATTCATACTATGAATCTTTGTAGGGGATGGTGCCAGCTATCAGAAAGGTGGCAGGGCAAGTGGACCATCAGTTTTGCATCCAACACCTGTATGCCATTTTTCAAAAATAATTTAAAGACAGGTTGTTCAAGGATGCAATGTGGGCCGCTTCTAGAGCCACAACAAAGGCGCACTTTGAGAGAGAGATGGCAAAGCTATTTTTGCTTGACCCGGTAACCCACAACTACCTACAGGAATAGATACAAGATGCTGAGCTAAACATGCTTTCTGCACCATCGCAAAGTGTGACATTAGGCTTAACAACATGAGTGAGCCCTTCAAAGCATGCATCTTTCAATATCGGCTTGCCAGACTACAACTTGTAGGTCGAAATTGGAGTCCCTAGTTTTCAAGCACTGCCCAGTTTGAGGTCAGCAATAGTAACGAATAGTACCATGTCGATTTGAATAGAAGTACTTGTAACTGTTACCGATGGGAGTTAACTGGCATCTAGTGTGTCCATGCAGTCTTGTGTATGCAATTCATGAGGAGATCTCCCGAGGACTTTGTGCATGATTGCTACCACCGGGGAACATATATCACGATGTACTCTCACTTTGTCTGCTCTGTTAGTGGATAAATCATATGGCCTCCTGTGACGTATCTTGAGCCAATTACACCACCGCCATTTAAGAGGCGTCGTAGAAGGCCACAAAAACAAAGAATACGGGATGTGGACGAGGCCCCAAGTCAGACAGTGCTTCCCAGGAGACATCTGAACATGACATGTGGCTGGTGTTGGGGTTGTTATCCTTTTTGTTAGGCTAAATTGTATTTTAATGATGACTAAAATGTTGATTAATTTAATAAATTAATAAGTTGTATTTTGTGTTATATTTTTTATTTTTTGGATATTATTCTTAACGTTTTATAATAATATTTATATCTATGTATATTGGAAATACCCTGAAAATGGGTATTATTTATGTGCTAACATGTTTACTTCAGTCCATGGCATATCTTTTAGGGACTCAATATATTTTAGGGGTTAAAATGGAGTGAAGTGGGGACGGCATGCGGATGTTGAATCTCGTCCAAATCTGTTGTGTGTACTTGCGGACGATATGCGGACAAACACGGACGAGCCAGACATGGAAGTTTTGCATCTTTCCTTTTTGGGGTACACTTACGATGAAGAAATGACAACATACGGACGTCGGTTAGCGTCCAAAAGTGTTTCACAGACGAAGAGTGGATGACTACGGACGAGGAAGAAAACAAGCTGGAGAACAATTTTTGTTCATGCGGACAACTAGCGGACGAGTACCTGCGTTCGAAAAGTCCAAATTGTAGATAACGGCTATATTTCCAACGAACAGATTTCAACGGATATTTTCCAACGGCTTGATGTGGACGTCTGAAAACTCCCCTCCACGTCCGAAAGTCCACTGCCTATAAATAAAAGATCACTCTAAGCTCTCTACAACAAAAAGATAATTGTGGCGAAGCCCTGCCTAATTTAATACACGATTAATCACTGTGAGCTATTGTTATTGTTAATCCAATTCTCCCCACTCTTAAACTTGCGAGTTATTTTGGGAAAATTCGGATTAGCTAAATTGTGCTTTAATTTCTGATTCATTATTTTTCGCTAAATTGTAAAGGCTTATTCCCTAAGAATTCATCACAATTGGGTGACTCCCCGCAACAATCAAACAAAAGGTGACGCCCCGAAATAGTCATAGGCTCCATTGAACGCCCGTAAGTTCAATGTGACACTCCGCAATAGTCAAAGAGTGACGCCCTTAGAATTAGTCTTTGTAAATGGTTTAATTGACACCCGTAAGTCAATTATTTAGTGGATCTCTAAGTAGAACTTGGAGCGCAGACGTAGGCGAGTTTGTTGAACTGCGTAAACAAATCTTGTGCACTCTCAAACTCTTAACTCTTTATATTCATGCATTATCTATTTAATTGTATTCGATAAATCACTTAGGGTTTTAGAGAATTTATATATCGCACGAAAAATTTAAAAAAGCTATATTCACTCCCCCCCCCCCCCCCTTTATAGGCATATATCGATCCTACAATTGGTATCAGAGCGGGTATTTAAATTTTTTGTGCGATTTTGTGCATATTGTAAATTTTCTAGTAGAATTTTATTTGATTGAATTTTTGGGATAAATTTTTTGCTAGAAATTATTTGATAAATCTATTTGAAATCTCAAATTGGATTGAATTTCTTGTTGAAATTTATTATGTCTAACTTCGATTAAACTTCTTGATTATATAATTGATTATGGATTGCAATATATTTATTGAAGGTCAATGCACATCTACACCTCCACTTTTTTATGGTTGTAATTATTTATATTGAAAGTATAGAATGAAAATATTTGTACAATCTATAGATTACACTTTATGGAAAATCATAGAAAAGGGAATAACTATTCCTAGACCATCATGTGAATTCAATGATTTAGATAAGCATAATTGGAACTTAAATGCTAAAGTTATGAATATTTTATATAGTGCCTTCAATAAAAATGAGTTTGATAAAATTCAATCATGTGCTAGCGCTTATGATATTTGGAAATCTATTGAGCTAACATATGTAGGCCAATTCAATGAATTAAATGTGAAAAAAGTTCATCCTCCAAAAAAGAGGAGAAAGTGGTCATCTCTTGCTTCATGGCCAATAAAGAAAAGATTGAGGTAACCAACTACTATAGCAATTCCGATTTGGATAATAATAATGATGTATTTAATGAATTGCTAGAAAATTTTAATGAGCTCAAAGAGAAATATAAATTGTTGTAAGATGAGAAAAACAATTTGATCAAAAAGCATTCTATTTTGAATAAATCTCTTAATGATCAAATTATAGAATTAAAGAGCATAATTGATGATTTGAATGCTTTCTCTATATCTCTTGAGCATGATTGTAGCAATTTGAATTTGTTGAATAATGGATTAAATTCTTCTATCAACTCACATGAAAATGAAATTAGTTCATTAAATACTAAGAATTGTGAGTTGATTACTACTATTAAATGTCATGAACATGAGATTTGTGATTTGAAAAATAGGAATAATGAATTGAATATTTATATTAAATCACGTGAATATGAGATTAGATCTTTGCATGTTAAATCTAAATCTATTTTTGATGCTAATACTAAAATTGAATCTCTTGAGATTGATGTTTGTGAATTGAAAGCCAAGAATAATGATTTGAACTCTATTGTGCTTAAATTCACAAATGTGAGCAAAAATTTAAATATGCTCTTAAATTCACAAAGGGCTACGTTTAATAAAGTCAGAATTGGATATCAACCCTTTGATAGGAGAAGGACTTGTAATAATTTATTTGTGTGCCCTACTATTTGTAATAGTTGTAATTGTATTGGGCATAAATCATTTGTGTGTCCTTTGAATTTAAATGTTGATTCTAAATCTTCTTTGAATTTAAATTTGAAATTTAAACCAAATTTTAATTCTAAACTTGTGTGGGTTCCTAAAAGAACCAAGCTTATAACAAATGAACCCAAAATGGTTTGTGTACCAAATATTGCAAAATGATTTTTGTTGTAGGTTGAGATTCTCCCAATGAGCAAAAATGGCTTGGATACTTGAATATCCAAAAAGGAAAGGGGAGAAGCTTCAAGGATGCCTCCTATGCGATAAAATCAAATTAAACTCATGGAGGTACACAATTTTGCCTTTTGGACTTGTTTGCTATTTTTTATTGGTTTAAATTGATAGGTTGCATATAAGTTGTATATTTGTTGTAATTTAAATGATAAGTTGTTGATTCATTAATAACTTTGATTTTTGACATCAATATGATGAATTTCTATTCTTTTAATGAATTGTGATTCTTTGGAGCATAATTCATGTTGTGGTATTTTGATGATTGAAGATTGTGATCCAACAATTTGATCTCTAGATTGCAAATATTGTTTTGAATTGGATGTAAATCTTCAATTGATATTTTTGAGTTTGAAAATTGTATTCCAACAATTGAACTCCTACTTTGAATATATAATGCACATGCTTAGATTTTATTTTAATCATTGATTTAGGGGGCTAAATTAAACTTGTTTGTGTTTTAATTTGAATTGAAGTGAATAGATTAGATTTGACAATTGACTTAATTTGTCTTTCTACTTTTGATTGAAATTGAATTGACTCTAATTCTTCAATACATAGTTTTGAATTTATTTTCGATATTTTTGAGTTTGGAATGAAAGATATTGAATTTGCATATTGGTTGAATATATATTTTTTTTTTGAACCTTTGATAGATTTTTTTTATATCCTCAGTTGAAATTTGTATCAAGTTTTGCAATTGGTATCTCTAAGTTAAATTTTACATAATTCTTGAATTGGTTTATTTTTGTTGCTTGAGATTTGGCTTCCAACAATTGGTAGTCTAAATTGAATATGCTAATGCAAATATTGGATTGTTGGATGCTAATTTGGATAATTGTTTGGGTTAAATTGTCTTGCCTTTTTGAAAATGTGTTTCTCTTTCAGATTGAAATTGGATAGCGAAATAGAGGGAAAAAATAGAATTGTTGAGAATTGATTTATATTACTGACTTGTTTTAAAAATTATCTAAATTGTTTTTGAATTTTGATGAAATGCTTCCGCTAGGTTAAACTTTGATAATTCCCCATAGATTGAATATTATTAATTGATTTAGAGGGATAAAAATACAATTGTTTTAATTTTGATGATTTTGCTTCCGCTATGATTTAAACTTTGATCATCCTCATTGATTTTATTTTGACCATGAATTTAGGGGGATAACATAAAATTGTTTTTGATTTTGATAAGTTGAACCATTTCCCCAAACAATTTGATTTATTGATTTAAAAGGGGAAGAAGTTTTGTAGTTGATTCTCTAATTGATATCAATATTTCCCTTCGGTTTGAAATTTCTAAATTGGTATCAATAATGACTTTTATTTTGAAATCTTTAAATTGGTTATTACTATTGATCTTAAACTTTTATAATTGGTATCTATCTTAGATTTTCATCCCCAATATTTTAATTATGTGTAATAATTTAGGAGGAGAGAAATGTTTTTAACTTACATTTCCTTGAAAGATAAATTATATCAATTAATATTTTTTTGATATTGGTTTTTAATACCACAATTGGTTAAATTTCTACAAATTGGTATCATTGAACTTTTTTTTTTTAATTGTTATCATTTATAAAATTATTTTTGTTTTGGTATCAATGAAATCATTTTTCTCTACAATTAGTATAATTTCTTAAGGATTTTGATTTGATATCATATTTAGTTTCCCCAACTATTTCATTTTGTGCATAATGATGGGGGGAGAAATTTTATTTAAAAAATTTGAATTTATCCATGGATTTTATTTTGACAATTGTTATATTATTTGATGTAGTAAATGGATGGTTCTCTTAATTTTTGAATTCCCTCTCATATGCTAGTTGATAAATTTATAGGGGAAGAAATTTATTAAGTTGTTTTATCATTACTCTAAGGAGGAGAGCAAATATTTTTAAATTGGATTATATCTCCAATCAATTGTTTTTGAATAACATAGGGGGAGAGATATTTGAATTTTTTTTTATTCGAATCTTTGGTATCTCTCTTAGAAATTCAACTTACAATTGGTATTATTTTTAAAGAGATAATTTGTTTATCATTTTTTGATCATCAATCCAACATTTGGTATCTATTTCTTGAATATCATTTTTCTTTGGTATCTCTCATAGATTTTTGCTTTAGATTTCATTTTGAATTTACAAATGGTATCATTCTTGGCAAAGTTGATTTGATTTTAACTTTGAATTTTCAATTGGTATAAATCTTTGAAACTTGTGTTGCTTCAAATTGTGAATCATTGATTGGTATCCTTAGTTAACTTCTTAATTCTTCAAATGGTAGCACTTCTAGAATTTGAAAATTAGTTTATCTTTTTTTTTCTTAAATTGATATCTATTACTTGGACTTAAATGTATATAACCCTCCAATGAATTTTATATGCTTAATGACAAAGAGGGAGAATACTTTTGTTAGAATAGAATTGTTATTGTGGTTTCTTCATTTGGTATCTCTATTTATAACCACAACTTAGATTTGAATGTTAATGCTTAATTCTCTCCATGGTTTACTTCTTGGATAGATTCTTTGATTAAGAGGGAGAATTTTTTTTCCAGAAGAATTAATTGTTGAAACTATTGTTGAGATTGTTTTTGAACTCTAATGCTTATTCCCTCAATTTACTCATGTCGATAATGTTCAAGGGGGAGAATTTCTTAGATGAGTATTTTGATGATTTTATTAGATAAAAATTTTTGTTGTTTTTGACTCCCCTCCCCTTGAAATTCTTTTTGACTATGACAAAAAGGGGGGAGAAAGATGTATAAGTTGTAATATATATTTAAGGGGGAGTTTAGTAGCATGTTGCATGAATTAAGTGTTTGATAAATTGCATAACTTAAAAGGTATAAATCTAATATGCAATATTTATATGCACATGCATAGTTTTAGGGTAAACAACTTATTGGATTTTTTCATCATCAAAAAGGGGGAGATTGTTAGCCTTTTTGTTAGGCTAAATTGTATTTTGATGATGACTAAAATGTTGATTAATTTAATAAATCAATAAGTTGTATTTTGTGTTATATTGTGTATTTTCTGGATATTATTCTTAACGTTTTATAATAATATTTATATCTGTGTATATTGGAAATACTCTCAAAATAGGTATTATTTATGTGCTAACATGTTTACTTGAGTCCATGTAAAGTTACATACTTTTAGAGGCTCAATATAGTTTAGGGGTTAAAATGGAGTGAAGTTGGGACGGCATGCAGATGTTGAATCTCGTCCAAATCTGTTCTGTGTACTTGCGAATGATATGCGGACGAACGCGGACGAGCCCGGACGTGGAAGTTTTGAATCTGTCCTTTTTCGGGTACACTTTGGACACATAAATGACAACATGCAGACGACGGTCCGCGTCCAAAGGTGTTTCGCGGACGAAGCGTGGACAATTGTGGACAAGGAAGAAAACAATTTGAAGAATAATTTTTGTTCATGCGGACGACTAGCAGACGACTACCAGCGTTCAGTATTCGTCGGAAGGTGTTTCATGGACGAAGCATAGACGACTGCGGACGAGGAAGAAAACAATCTGGAGAATAATTTTTGTTCATGCGGATGACTAGCAGATAACTACCCGCATCCGAAAAGTCCAGATTTTGCATAACAGCTACATTTCCAACGGACGAATTTCAATGGATATTTTCCAACGGTTTGATGCGGACGTCTAAAAACTCCCCTCTACGTCTGAAAGTCCACTACTTGTAAATAGAAGATCACTCCAAGCTCTCTACAACGAACGGAGAATCAGGGAGAAGCCCTGCCAAATTTAATACACGATTCAATCACTGTGAGCTATTGTTATTGTAAATTCAATTCTCCCCTCTCTTAAACTTGCGAGTTATTTTGGGAGAGTTCAAATTAGCTAGATTGTGCTTTAATTTCCAATTCATTATTTTGCGCTAAATTATAAAGGGTGATTCCCTAAGAATTCATCACAATTGGGTGACTCTCCACAACAGTCAAACAAATGGTGACGGCCCAAAATAATTATAGGCTCGATTGAACGCCCATAAGTTCAATCATTGGGTGACACCCCGCAATAGTCAAAGGGTGACGCCCTTAGAATTAGTCTTTGTAAATGGTTTAATTAACACCCGTAAGTCAATTATTTAGTGGATATCCAAATAAAACTTTGAGCGCGGACGTAGGTGAGTTTGCCGAAATGTGTAAACAAATCTTGTGCACTCTCTAACCCTTAACTCTTTATATTCATGCATTATCTATTTAATTGTATTCAATAATCACTTAGGGTTTTAGAGAATTTATATATCGCACGAAAAAGTTAGAAACGCTATATTCACTCTCTCTCTCTCTCTCTCTCTCTCTCTCCCCCCCCCCCCCCCCCC
>CM039471.1:19733729-19867259 GCA_022433065.1 Begonia loranthoides
TTTATATATCGCACGAAAAAGTTAGAAACGCTATATTCACCCCCCCCCCCCCCCCCCCTCTCCCCCCCCCCCCCCCCCCCTATACGTATATATTGATCCTACAGGGGTGTGGGGCACAATTCCCGCACATGTGAAGACCCAGATTCTAGTCCATGCAGAGGACGCCAGTCTAGAGGCAAAGGCGGCAAAGGAAGCTCGTAGAGCACATTTATGGGTTTTAGAGTCCCCAAGACAACCCCAAAGATAGTTCACAACATAGTTCTCGAGATAGTCCCTGAGATAGTTCCTGCATAGATCCCGACATAGTTCTCATGATGCAGGTGAGCACATTATTGCGTTTACATTTTCATGTGTTACGTTTTAAACTATGCTAATTTTATTTGCAATGAGTTATGCATGAATATGATGCCCAAGATCTACAAACACAAACAAACACAAATGTGGACCTCAACCTTCCTTGATTAGAGAAGACAACACTCAATCAAAGTGACTATTAACTATGTGTCGAAACCAATATAGATCATCTATAATAGTTTATTCGAGATAGCCTATTGTAGAACATCGAATAAACTATTGTAGATGATGTATATCTGGTTTCAACGCATAGTTAATAGTCACTTTTATTGAGCATTGTCTTCTCTAAACAAGGAAAGTTAAAGATATACGAAGAATATAGGATTAATAATTTGGTTTGCATTTGTAATACACATATACATTATATGGCTGTAATTGAATTGATAATTTGGTTGTTGATGATGAAATTTTGAATCTGTTCTTCATTTTGAATATGTAAATGAAATTTTAAATCTGTACTTCAATCGTTCGACCGCCCTCACTTTTTTATCAACCACGCTCATGTTTCGCCATGGAAAGTTGACATTCTGCAACAAAAAGTTGACTTTCTACAACGGAAAGTTAACATTCCACCATGGTTGAATCAATTTCTCTTTCAAAAAATTGAAAATTTTGCAAGAGTTTCGCTAGTTTTTAGTCTATCCCCCTAGTGACATTATCAAAACCAGATAATATCCAAACAGATATTTTTCAAATAGATATTATCCAAATAATAAAAAAAAAAACATAAACATATATTATCAAAGTACAACAAAATCAATATCTTTACTCATCTCAACTACCCTAAGCTGCCTTCCTACCAGTTTTCTTCCACAAATCTGTGATGTCAAATGACAACTATAGGTTCACGTATACGTTGGACACTTTGGCGAACAATGGACCCTTCGTGGGTACATCATCGTGATGGTGGAAGTTGGCCTTCTTGCAATCTCAAATCACTCTTAACCCCACACTTGTACACCGAAAGATGTCGTACAAGCTGAAATGCAAAGGGAAAAATTAGCACATAAGCAGAAAGCAATATGAATCTACACAAGAGAAAAGATATACTACTCTCTATCAGTTGGCACTACGACGATCGAAATTACTTCAAGCAACAATAGCTGGTTAGGGTAGTAAGTGTGCAAATCAATGAACAACATAAAACACGTATGCTTTGGGTGGGACTGAAATTCAAAGGAAGCACGCATCGGAAAAGCGAGAAGTTATTTACGTGAATCCACCATATTGTAAGGAGCAATTTTTTCACTTGAACTTGGAAATATTCTTCTTCGTTCAATGCATAGCACTGCATACAAATAAAAAAAAAACAAGGATGAGTACTAAGATAAAAGTTTCTAAACTACTTAATGTAACAAAACATAATTCTCACGGTGTATGTTATCCCTTCTTGCTGTGGGAAGATGATCTCAGTGATGTTTGTACTCATCCTAAAGCAACTTTTTGGAAAGAATTATCCATGTCTCCAGGTTTTTCTGAGTATTTTCAGCAACATACTTCTTGAAAAGACCCATCAGTTAATCTAGCTACAAAAAACATTGACAAGAGATCGTCAGACTAATAAGGCATGAATAAGGGCAGACACACATAGATAAACAAATTGAAGATGTAGCATGTGTACAGTTTTAAGTGGCAGAGGCTGCGATCCATCCGACGCATCTATCTCCTACACCTTGGCAAGCACAGTTACAGAAGGAGCAGGTTCACCTGTAAGGGCAATGGTATTACAAATTTTAGACATGTTATTACATCACCTACAAATAAAGTAAATAATGGACTTTGCGTAAAAAGTAAATAACTTACAAAAAGTTTGTGTCTTCTGTTACTAATGAGGACGATGGAGAGGTCGCTGGAGAGGCTGCTCCAGAGGCTACTAGAAAGGATGGTGGAGGGCCTGCTCGCTGCCCCATTCTCTGCAATGCTGCCAACATCTCATGATGGCGCTCCTCTACTCGCTCCTCCATTTTTTTCATTTGGAGTAGTCTCATTTGACTTTGTTCCTCCATTTTTTTGCATTTGGAGCAGGCCTAGTTGATGGTGCTCCTCCATCATTTTGTAGTCTATTCAGCCCCATTTGATGGAGCTCCTCCATCCGGGCAAGTCGGTCCTCTATCATGCGCATCTAGCTAAAAATCTCCTCAAGCATCGATGTAAAATGAGATGACTAAGGAGGGGCAAAGTCATTGGTTGCGGAGCATTATCCTCCATGTACTGTAGAGGCGATTCTAGAGGCTATTCCTCCTAGGGGCTGGAGGCTGTTCCTCCGAGGGAGCTGGAGGCTGTGCCACTAAGGGAGGTGGAGCCCGTACAACTGAGGGGTTGGTGGGGGGGGGGGGGGGGGGCTGCGACTGGGACACTGTAGCTCGCTTCTTTGGGGTGGGCTTGAATGGAGTCTTGCATACTCATATCCTTTCAACTTTACTGAGCCTCATTCGGCCCACTTTCAATTTGTTATGGATGTCCATGGCCTTCTCTTCGATTCTCTGCTCATCATCTGAGATCGGTACTCTGTAATACTCAACAATACTCTGAATGAGCCAATTAAAAGACAAACTCTTCGCTAGGTTGTTAAGCACCTCGTACATGTGACTCAAAATGATATAGCCGATGTTCACTTTTTTCCTGTTGAACACCTTCTCCAAAAAAAAAATAGAGATTCATGTAGCTAACATGGTTTTGATGTCCATCCCGAGGAAAAATGGTGTGCGTCATGATGGTGTGGATCACTCGGGCTATGACATTCAGGTCATTGGATTTTGGCTTCTTGTATGCTCCAAACTCGAGATCACGGTGTAACAATCTAAGCACTTCTAGCCCTTCTCCTCGTCTGATGAAAGGTGGCTCCCGAGATACGTGGTAATAGTTATCGCTTAGGTCCTCCATCAAACATCCAAGGAGCACATTAATATTGTTGGGAGCCAGCTTCAGCTCCCATCCAAACATGTAAGTCCGGACCTCTAACGGTTGGGTGGACAGTTCCAAATTGGCATACAAGAGTTTGACAATACGTTCACGGTAACTTCCACCTAATCACCACAAACCGGCTAAGTCAGCCCCCTTAAACAATTCTTCAATTTCCAACTCAACCAATGACTCGAAGTCTACTCTTCTAGAAACAATAATTGAACAATGTTTAACATCGGCTTCATACTCTTCGTTTGCGTCGGGTGTCCTGAAGAGTGGGGAGTAGAACCTCGCTGTAACAGGTTGGAAACGGACCAGTGCACCTACTGCCGGTTGTTGTTAAGGTTGAAGGAGGGTACATCGCCGTGAAACTAACCGACGAGCTCGGTGCAATCTGACTTCGCTCACGCCCGGAGTCGGTCGTTTCTAGTCATGGTCGCGGCTGTGCCTGAGACGGACCACCCTTTCTCTTGTACGGCATTTTCTTTGCACGGGGATCCATTGGTATTGCTGATACAGTGAGGAACGAAGGCATGAGAGTTTGGATGTTCACTGAGGATTTCGTAGTTCGCAGTGAACTCGCCGGAGCGCACAGTTGAGTTTTATTTACTAGGGCACATGAACGCATGACTATCTGCCGCGGAAGATTCTCATTTCATGGCGAAATACTAATGATCTGCCGGCGGATCGTGATACGTTCTACGGTGGATCGTTGCAATTTTAATAAATATAGACGTTCCGCCACAGATAGTGACACGTTCCACCACGGACCTTCAATATTAGAACATTATTTTTAAAAATATCATTCCGCAGTAGAACGAAATCAATATATGTTCATTATGCGGCAGAATGAAATCAATACATTTAACGACAAACATGATAGCGATATTTGTGGCGACTTTTTTCTATAGTTCAGTGGTTAATTTGTTAACAAAAAAACTTTAGTGATTAACTTATCATTGACCATAAATATGATGGTTGATTTGTCATTTTCGCTTAATTTTGATTTCCGAACTAAAGGTGTCGTACTCTTCCACGTGATTGATGTCATAAAGAATTTGAAGTTATAGAAGGAGAACACAAGACAATCTTGGCTGATTTCTTTCCACTATTATTCGTTCTCTAATCATAATTCGTTCGCGAGTAAAGTCTTCTCAAAAACCTTTTTAACTTCCTAAGGATAGTTTTCAAAGTAACGAGGGATTTTTCACTATAATGCAATAATTTGTAACGCCATGAGTAAATGCGCCAGATGAGCCTGATGAGAAAGACCTTGAAAAATTTTTCTTGTCAAACCATAGCTAGCCCATCTTGGGTTTGGTGAGAGCAAGAAAGCTGGGGATTTGTTTAGTTTTAGATGAGGTAAGCCTCATCAAATGGTTCAAAATCTGTGATTGTGTTAAGCATTAAATCATCTCATATTAAAAATATAAGGAAAATGACAAACCAACCATCGTGGTTTGTGGTCAATGACAAGTCAACCACTATGGTATTTTTTCTAACAAGTTAACCACTGACGTATGGGAAAATAACAAAGCAAATATTGCGGTTACGTTCTCCGTTAGCAAGTTGACGGGAGACGAGAAACAGTTGCGGTGTCTTCGCAAGACACCGCGTCCGTATGTCCTAAAAATTGGACAGATTCAAATCGGACGAAAATTTTTGGCATCCACATTCCTCTGTATTGTCTGCAGAACACTAATTTAGAACAGATTCAATGCAGACTCCAAATGTCTCGTCCGCAGCATCCGCATATATCGTCCTCAGGCGTACTCAAGGTTATAAATCTATCATTTTTCATATTTTCTTCTAATTCTTGCCCAAGTTAAACGCCTACGAAGATATACGTTGCAACATAACGTCCATAGAGCGATGTATTAACCCATTTTATTCTTATCAAAACAATTACATTGTTTTAACCGAAATAATTAGGATCGGATTGTTACATAACTAACCTAACATTACCATAGCAGACCATAACCACACCCATACCTAGAAAGTACAAAACATAAAACTTACCAATCACCTTAAACTCAACACAATCAACATCAGTGCATTATTATTCACCGTAATATCATTTACAAGTAGACAAGTATTAAATAACATGCAACTATCCATCAACTGAAATTGTAAAACAATTGTGTTCCCTCTGTGTCATGGAAGGTTAAGGTCCACGTTTGTGTATGATTGTGTGTGTGGATCTTGGGCATCAGACTCCTGCACAATACATTACAATGAAATTAGCATATTTCAAACATCAATTGAAAACGAAAATGGGATAATGGGCTCACCTGCATGTCAGGAACTCTGTCGGGAGCTATCTCAGGAACTAGGTCAAGAATTGTCTCGGGAGTTGTCTCAGAAACTCTGAACCCCATAAATGTTCCCTCTGACCTGCCTCTGCCGCCCCTACCTCTACCGTGCCCTCTGCAAGCCGCGGCACTTGACTCACCTCCATTATCGCATGTGCGAGAATTGTGCCCAACACGCCCGCACCGACCAAAAGTGACGGTCAAATTTCTTCTGGTCAGCACTGTCCGGCTTGGAGCCTCGTCCACATCCCATATTCTACATTTGCGAGGCCTTTCTGGAAGCCTTTTAAATGGCAGTGGAATAATAAGATCAAGATTCGTCACAGGAGTCCACTCGATTGGTCCATTGACGGGCCAGAGAAAGTGGGAGTACATCACCATGTATGTTTCCTGATGATAGTACGTGTGCACAAACTCCTAAGGGGATCTCCTCATGAAGTGAATGCATGGGACTGCATGGACACATGGGATGCCGGTCAACTCCCACCGGTAACATGTGCAAGTACGCCTGTCCAAAGCGACAGAGTACTGTTCGTTACCATTGCTGACCTCAAATTGGGCAGCTCTTGAAAACTCGGGGCTCCAATTTCGGCCGGCAAGTTGTAGTTTGGCCAGCCGAGTGCTGATCTTTGGACACAAAAGGTCCGTCGAGCGAGCCATCTTTTCATTTTTTTTCACAATCCTACCCATGATGCCCTTCCGAATGATCTCGAACATACTTAGAATCGGTTTGTCCCTGGCTGGTAGGATGCAGGCATTAAATGACTCACTCAGATTGTTAAGGATTATGTCTCACTTTGGGTGGGAGCCGAAGGCATGTTTGGGCCAAGATGTCACAACTATCCCACGTAAGTAGTCGTGGGCCGCTCGGTCAAGCATAAATAACTTACCCATCTCTCTCTCAAATTGTCTCACAGTAGTGGCTCTAGATGCGGTCTACATTGCATCCTTTAACAACCTACCTTTAAATTGTTTTTAGAAATTGGCATACAGGTGTCGGATGCAAAATCGATGGTCCGCTTGCCCTGCCACCGCGCTCACAGCTGGCACTAGACCTTGTAAACATTCATAATATTAGTCAGATTTCTACAAAATGCATAACCTTTACACATAAGGAAAAAGCAATCAACCATACATTTTGACGGTCGGAAATGATTGTCCATCCATTACCAGATGGAGTGTTTAGATCATCGAGCAACAATTCTAGAAACCAGCTCTATGAATTTCTATTTTCTGCTTCAACCACTGCTACAACAATTGGATACATACCATCATTCCCGTCGATGGTCACAGCAGTGAGCAGCTGGCCTGAAGTGGCTCCCTTCAAATGGCAACCATCCAAACAAATAATTGGTCTACCACAATTTAGCACAGCCATCTTGCATGCAGCCAAACACATGTACATTCTTTTAAACACACTCATATCAAGGTCCACACGCACGGAGCTTCTAGGATTAGACCTCTGAATCTCCTCTGCATACGACCATATGAGTTTATATTGCTCATTTCCATCACCTTCGTTAATCTTTTTGGCTGCATTTCTTGCCCTTCTAGCAAGACTGGGTGAGATGTTGACATTAAAGTCCTTCCTCACTGTCTCAATTATGGAAGCAAGGTCCCAATCTACTTGACTTTTAAATCTGTCTAAGTAATGAGTTGCAACCCATTTGGTAGTAGCATGACGACTTTCCATCTTTCTAGAGCATGTGTGAATGTCATTGTAAAGTTTTATTTGAAAGGTCATTTCACCTTTCATTTTTTAGGCGTACAACCGCCACGGGCAGCCTTCCTGGCAAGCAGCCCTCAATCGATGCGCGTCACTATGGGTGAATTTTATCCCATACCCGTTCTTCTATGCATGATCAACAATTTCTTCTCTAATCTTGTTCAATGAACTATACTTTTTACCAAGCCCCATTCCAGGGAATCTGACTTCTACTTGTGTTGGACGTCTAGGCCTACTTTCGGCCATGTCGATGTCTTCATCACTAGTTGATTGACATAATGAACGGAGGTCCTCATTGTTCTCCTCATGTAGAGTTACTGATACAGAATACAAAACAATCGCAACTTCATTTCCATTTCCATGTACATCATTCTCATTGAGCACACATGTGATTGTGGGTCCCACTTCAAGTTGGCGGTTAATAACAAATTCTTCACTCGCCATTTGCTTTTTAACAAATTTTTCACCTTCGCTAATCGCTCTCTTAAGCTCTCCAGAATTTTTAGGGTTACCTAATGGATTACGAGAATATGCCAAATCGTCGGGAGGTCGCGGTTATGTATACCCCTGAGTTAAACAGAGTCGTTCTCTTGAGAGAAGACACCAATTAAAAACGCGGTGTCTGGAGAACGTAAAATTTCGCGGTCTCTTTGATTACCAGAGACCGCGAATGTCTCGGTCTCTGGAGTGAGACAGCAATTTCGCGGTCTCTGGAGTGAGACCACGAATTTCGCTGTCCCTGGAGTGAGACCGCGAATTTCGCGATCCCTGGAGTGAGAAAGCGAATTTTGCAGTCTCACTGTCTACCAGAGACCGCTAATTACGCAGTGTCTTGAGAAGACACCACTTATTAGCGGTGTGTTGAAACGGTTTCTTGTCTCACGTCAACTTATTAACGGAGAAGTTGGCTTTGTTATTTTCCCATACGTCAGTGGTTTATTTGTTAGAAAAAAGGGTAAATGACAAATCAACCATCGTGGTTTGTGATTGATTGCTTTTGCCTTATAGATAATGGCAATGGTTGTATGCAAATGTGGCTATGGTTAATGGCTATGGTTCTATGCAAATTGTCCTAAAAATTTTTTGCCAGAACCTCCTCTGTTTCTTTACTCCCACAACGCAATTCTCATACATCCTGCACAAAAGCCCACAGCAGTTCCAGTATCGTCTCAGACATTATTCATCCAGTATATAAACTACAATGGAAATCATTAAACTACACATCAGGTAGAATGCAAATGTACAAAGATTGAAGTAAACATAATCAACAACGGAAATCCTTGAACTACACATCATTTACAACGCAAATGTACACAAATTAAACTAAACATAAACTACAACAGAACTGATTGAACTAAATTATGGTGCCTTCTTTCTAGACCGTGGCGATGGCAGTGGTGGGGGCGGGCGCAAATCCTCGATTTGTAAACCTCCTTGCCGGTCCAAGAGAACTCTGTCTGCAGCAGCGTACAACTCACCCTCATAATGAAAGATTGCACGCTCGTGCTCGTGGAATTGTTCTTCAAGATTGCACTGTCCCAGCACCCTCATCCCCTCACTCATACACCGGTAGATGCCGTATGGCCTGCAATGCAATGGGAACAATTGTTTGTCAGTGACGTGGAAAGCAATATTAAGAATTTACACAAAAGAAAGTACATACGTCTTTTTGTCTGATGGAGTTACAATGATAGAGATTGACTCCGACAACAATCACTGGTACGCATATTGAGTGTGCAGGTCAACGCACTAGATAAACAACCCTTGCTTTGGGTGGGTCTGCAATGTAAACAAGACATAAGATTATCTCAAGAGAACATGAACATGCACGATAACTCGGAGAAACGAGATGGTGACTTACGTGAATCCACCCTAATTGCAATAGATCCTTCTCTTGATGATATGCCAATACGGTTGCTTCATCGGTCGCAATACACTGCATATAAGTTCGGATGAGTAGTAAGATAATAGCTTATACATTAACATACAAAGATGGGTTCGCACCGTATTTGGCGTCCCAACTTATCCGGAAAGATGATATGTGTGACGACGTAGTGCTCGCCCTCCAACTTTCCCCCAAGAATTGTGCACGTCTCTTTGTTCTTACGTGTATTTGACTGGACATACATCTTGAACGAGGACATAAGCTTTATAGGCTGCAAAAAAAATGTGACAACGCCGAGATACTAACATTTGCAAGAACATGATTGAACACACATTTACCGAAATGAAAGACGTACCACGCGCACAGCTCTATTGTGTTGAGGTTGGACCTCCCCAGCTCCAGGTGCTCCTTGGCGGCACCCGACAGGGCCACTACAAATCAACAACACATCATCACGTGCAACAAAAATAAAGTAAAAACTGGACTTTGTGTACAACATAAATAACTTACAAGCAGAATGTGGCATCAGGTGCATCCATGGACGACGACGAGGATGATGAACGGGCTAATCGCCTCCCACGTCTCTTCAGTGCGTCCAACACCTGACGATGTTGCTCCTCTTCTCGAACATGTCACTTCTCTTGTCGAACATGCCACTATTCTGCTTGGCAATACCTCTCTGCTGTGAGATCCGCCTCTTGAATTTGCCACTGTTCTGCTTCTTTATGCCTCGCTGCAGCGAGCTCTGCTTCTTGCATACGCCATTGCTCTGCGGCACGTTGGCTCTCTAATGCCTGCACCTGCCACTGTTGTGCAATGCCCCACCTCTCTTCTGCAAGCTCGTTCGCTCTTTGTAGCAGGATTTGTTGCATTTGCACGTGCTCCTCCATAATTTGCATTCTGCTCATCGGTGCATGATGAAGCTCTTCCATTCTGCTAATCCAGGCAGACGACTCCTCAGGCATCGCAGTAAAGTGTGATGATTGTGGAGGATGCGGCATTTCATATGAGGGGGCTGCATATGCATACTGAGTCTCTGAGCGAGGAGGAGGCGGAATTTCATATGAGGTGCCTGCATACTGAGGCTCTATGAGGGGTGGAGGTGTTGCCTTCTGTTTTGACTTGCGGAACCATTCGCCTCCAACTTGAGTGATGCCCAATCGATCCAAGTTGGCTTTATTGTAGGTGTCATTGGCCGTCGCTTCAATTCTCGGTTCATTCGCAAAGATGGGTACCCCAAACTGCTTAACTATACTCTGGATCGGCCAGTTGTACGGTAGGCTCATTGTTGGATTGTTGACGACCTCTTACATGTGCTTCGCAATGATATATCCAATGTTCACCTTTTTTCCCCTGAACACCTTCTCTAAAATATAAAGATTCATGCTGGTAACATGATCTCAATGCCCAATCCTAGGCAAAATAGTGTATGTCAATATCAGGTGGATCACTCGGGCTATTACATTTAACTCATTAGCCTTTGGCTTCTTGTAATGGGCAATCTCGGGATCCCGGTGCAACAATTTAAGAACCGCTATCCCATCTCCTTGCTTGACAAATGGTGGCTTGTTAGATATGTGATAATATTCATTACTTGCCTCGTCTATCACACATTCAAGAATTCTATTGATATCGTTGGGAGTGAATCTCAACTCCCGTCCAAAAATGTACGTTTACGCCTCTACTGGCTCCTCGGACAATTGGAAATTTGCGTAAAACATTGTAATAACTCTCTCACAATAAGTGCCCCCCATCCGACACAACCCGAGTAATCCAACCTCTTACAACATATGTTGAATTCCCATTTCTGTGAAAGAGTCAAAATCGACTATTTTTGAAACAATAATGCCACGGTGTGCAACATCTTCTTCATACCGTCTTTTGGCATCATCTGTCTTGAATAATAACTCTGCTTCTACTTGTTCTTCGTCTTCCACTGCCGTTGCTCATTGAACTTCTTCCACCGCGTCGGGTTGAACATCTTCCCGCCCCGCGGCTTCCATCACCTCGGTTGCTCGTCTTTCACTAGCCTCCCCCTTTGTCTGCCCACGCTTTTGCATCAATTTCCTAGCTCGGTACATTGTGCTCCCTGAGTAATTCGCCAACCTGTAGTATAATAACCCAACGAAATGTCATAAGTCAGTATAATAGTATTTACGCAAATAGTCTCTCGTATATAAATCAATCAAAGTAAACAACAAAAAATCATTTCACCACAATATGACAAAACATCACCAAATAATATCTACAATTGTAACGACTGACAATTATTGAAGTAAAAAAACAAAAATTTATGTACAAATAGGGCTGGGCAAATCGGGTTTCGGGTCCGGTTCCAGACCGTCTGGAACCGAATAGTCGGTTCTCGGTTCCGAGAAGTCGGTACCGAACCCGGAACCGATGGGAACAGGAACCGGACCCGAAACCGAGGTCGGTTCTAGTTCTGGAACCGTCGGTTCCGGTTCCAGTTCCGGAACCATCGGTTCTCGGTTCCTCTCCCTGCCATTTGAAGAAATACTAACCAAGAAGGTACAACTTGATTGCCTTTCATTATGAGTGATTTCATTTCAACCTATTTGATCTTCTAGAAAGGGCCAAGAACCAAAATGCAAACCACTACCATAACATCTCCCCAAATAATTACAGAGGAAGAAATGTGAAAAAAAAATGAATGGATTACAGATTGCATTAAGCAATCTGTAAAACCCGATTGCAAAACCCAATAACATTCATCACAAATCAACCCTAACCTTTGATCAAAAATCAGTCATTCATCAACAATCAAACCACAATCGGAAATCGGAATAGGGGAGCAAAGCAATGAAACTATATTGGAATCAGGTGAGAAATCGCAGTCGTCAACTCGTCGTCGCAAATCGCAGTCTCTCAGGTTCGTAGTCATTGTTGCAGCTTCGCAGACTCGCAGTGACCGTTGCAGCTTCGTGATGCTCGTCCCACCCTAGCAGTCGTCGTCGCACCTTCGCAATCATCGTCGCAGCTTTGAATCGCCGATCTCAATGTCTAGGTCTCGCTGATCGCCAGCTTCCAAGTCTCCAGCTGCCAGATTCGATAATCGGGGCTTGGGAGAGCATTAGGTTAGGTAGTAATGCAAGACACCGCGTTTTCAAGACACCGCGTTTTTAACTTGTTAACGGAGAACGGAGAACGTAACCGCGATGTTTGCTTTGTTATTTTTCCATACGTCTGTGGTTAACTTGTTAGAAAAAATACCATAATTATTAACTTGTCATTAATCACAAACCATGGTGGTTGATTTGTCATTTTCCCAAAAATATAATAAGTCTAGCTCGCACGTCTTCTCAGATCATACTTGTGCCTTAAATCAGGGAGTGGATCAATTCACCAACTTCTCTAAATAAAGGCTCGCACACTGCGCCCCCCAAGACAAGTCCACAAAATGGAGGGTCATGGTGTTAGAGGCTGGCAATACGGCCTAAGACCTGTTGGATAAAAAACAATGGGAAAATGACAAATCAACCATCGTGGTTTTAGGTCTATGACAAGTCAATCACTGTGGTTTAAGTCTTAACAAGTTAACCACTAATGTATGAGAAAATGACAAATTTAACATCGCAGTGACGTTCGCCGTTAAATATTAGTCAGGACGCCGCTGCGGTGTCCTGTGTTGCGAAGGAAAACACAAAGTTTTGTCTGGACGCCATTCTGCGGTGTCCCGGGAAGCCCCTGCGGTGTCCTCACGATACCCCTGCGGTCTCTTTCAAAATCAATGTTTTTATTAGATTTTTGACCTCTTCAACTTCAAACGACCATAACTTTCGCTACGAATGTCGGAATTGGACGCAGAAGATATCAAATCGAAGCTCTCTCAGAGATCTACATTCATCTTGGGTTTGTCCTATGACCCCCTATTTCGACCCCTAAATCCATCGTCTAAGCCCTCAAATCTGCAATTTAACATGTTTAATCCTAAACTATGTAAGACGCGGACACCGCAGCGGCATCCTAGGACGCCTCAGCGGTGTCCCGGGACGCCACCAAGGCATCCTAGGACACCGCAGCGGCGTGGCAGGAAATCCCGGTAGTGTCCCGATTACGTTTTAACGGTGAACGTAACTGCAATGGTTGATTTGTCATTTACACATATGTTAATTATTAACTTATTAAAATTTATACCATAACAATTAACTTATCATTGATTTAATACCACGATGGTTGATTTGTCATCTTCCCTAAAACAATGTAGTCCTCAAGTCATGACACTAGGCTTTGTCGAGGTAGCCCGTGGTTTCTCGAGAAAAGAAAAAAGAGCTTTTGTACAAGTGAAGATGCTAGGTTAAAATGATGATCCACCGGTCTACGTGCTGAAGACTGCAAACTAGATTTTGACCGTGCAGGTCACAAACTAGACAATTATTCAACGCACTATCGATCTTACTCTTGGACCAGGATACCTCAACCTCGTTAATGATGCTGAAGATGAGGGTTATTCTTGATCCAATCACACCCATTTTTCCTCTCTAAATAGAATTTGAAGTATATGAACTAGAAGACAAAATACATTGGGTTAACAATGACGCGTAATGGAAGGGACCCTACGACTGCTGATAGACCCTCCAAAAATAGGCGTCCGCCACTGTCATTGACGAGCACATTAGTTTGTGAAAGCCGAAAGAATACTTCACTTTGAGCGCACCGCACGGATCCTTGGGTGGTGACCGTGAAGAGGACTTGGCGAAGCGAGTTGTGTAGACTGATCCCCAGAAATTGGTATCCTGAACAGAAAGTATTTGAGTTTGATCATAGAAATAGGCGAAAGAGACAAGAGATTGGATGATTTGTCACCATATTCAATCTGAATTCAGTGATGTCTGCTGTTTCTTCAAGCAGAGCTACAGAACTGATTCCAGCATTGTTCACCAAATGGTCCACTGTAAATTGCCCCCATTTCTTCAAATTACTTGATTTAACAAAATATGCAATCGATACTATTTTTTGTTTAAAAAATCAAATAATAAAAGAAAAACTAAAAAAAGAACACAAAAATAATGAAGAAGTCTAACTAAAAATCTAATTTTCGACACACAGTTTGCTCTTACATCTTTCGAAGTGATTTATCGCCTCGTCCACAATGCACCGGCAGTCTTCGACCTTCGAAACGTCGGCGCGAACGGAGATAACATCGGGAGCGCCGTAGACCTACGATAGATCAGCAACCTCTTGGAGTTGGGCTTCTCTCCGGGCTGTGAGGACCAAGCGGGCTCCTCTTTTGGCATACTCATACGCCAAATGCTGAAAATCACCCAAAAGATGATTGTAAAAAATACGAACTTTTCTCAATTGTTACTGCGATTGTTATATGGGTATAGTGCATTTCACCTCGCCGATGCCGGAAGAGGCTCCGGTGATCATGACGAACTTTCCGTGGACGTTTTCGCTGACAACAAAGCTGAAGAAAGAAAGGAAATGCTTGAAAGCTTGAAAAGGTGGCGGGAAAAACAAGAGCGAGAAAAAGGTGAAAGGCGGAGCTACAAGATTGAAGAACTTGTTTATGAGATCCATCGTGAAGTTAAAAAAGCTTAGAAATTTAGATTAAAAGAGGAGAAACAAATTGAGATTCCGGAATATCGTCAGGTAATTTGGCTTTTATATATACAGTTTTTGCAGGAACTGCACCAGAAGTCTGAAGAAGGAGAAATTTCACAAGAAGGACACGTAGGTTGGACGAACCCAAGACGAGGTCAGGAATTATCTCTTGCCGCTTTGATTTTCACTGTTCTTTAAATCTTTGCATGAAAATTTTCGATTGTTCTTTTGTTCTGGATCCACGGAGTCGATACAGAGAGAGGAAGTGATCGATATGTCGTTCTAAGCATATTTGTTCAGGGAGCAGTATGACTACTCGGGCATGAGGATGTAAAGGAAATTTATGCTAATTCATGTCCTATTTTGGGATATGATCATGCTTATGACATGATGACAACAAAAGAGAGCAAATCATCCCCAGATGAAGCTTCGATTTCCTGGACAACATTTTTATTATGGATTTAGCAGCAGAATTACAGTCGTTTTCTGATGGCTTTGTGCAGAGGTTTTTTGATATGCTTATATACTTCTTTCATTGTTCACCATGCCACTAATTTAACAAGCAGGAAGAGAATAAACAACCCACCATATTTTCACTGGAACACTGGAGAATTGAAAAGAGGTTCTCAATGAAGCAACTTAGCTTCAATCCTCCTGAGCTCATTAACCTTTGCAATATATTCATCCACCCTTTTGTTCAATTCTTCATCAGGCAAAGTGAACAGCTCAGTCTCACTATCCATACACTCCCCTCCCTTCTCCACTTCTTCCTCATCTCTATCATCACAGAAACTTGTACGCTGAGCGTCGTCAAAATACTTCTCTGATAGAGGAGATGGAGACGGAGCCCAAGGCGAAGACGAAAAAATTACTTTTTTCTCTCCTACAAGAAGAAAGACTATGAGGTTTGCCACGATAAACACACACTTGGGGCTCAAAAGGTAGTCAATGGAAGATGAGAATAGGGGAATCCAAAATGGACTGCGGCAAAACAGGGTACAGATTAGTAGTGCTGTTAAAAAATAAAAGAAGAGGTTTTGAATAAGGTGATGATGCTTCTTCTTATAGTGGCTGGTTCTGATAGTAGCCATAGTTAAAACTATAGGCGACTTCTGCGAACGAGTTGACTAAGTAGGAGAAGGAAGAGGAAGGAGTTTCAGACTGATGGAGAACTTGCTCTTAGCAACCTAAGAGTTATATAGTGGCGAAGGAGGGATTAATCATATTAAGAAGATTGCTCATATGCTTAATTTTTCTCTCTTTTTTCAGTGGAATCAACTTTTTGGAGATCCATTATTGTTTCTTATTATATTCGGAAACGGTGGCATACCTTTTTAAAGAAAGGTCTTTCAGATTTCATGAAATACCCACTAACCACGTTAATTGTTAAAGTACAAAATCGGAGAAAAATTTGAACTTTAGATGTTTAAGTACAAAATCATTTTCAAAACTCATGAAACCACGGCGTTATGAATACTTTTAAGCTCGAGGTGTAAAATTTGATGGGGTTTCTTTCCGTTGATGGAGACAATAGAGATGAAGGTTTCGAAATGAAGTCTTGTCAGATTCATGAAATACTTGCTAACCACATTGATCTATGAGTAACTGTGTGCTAAAAAATATATAAATAATTAAAATATNTAATGGGTGCGAGACTTGAAATATGTCATGTAGGCTGCAATTGGGAGGCGAAATTAGTTTGTCACTTGTTTCAAAGCGCAGGGTGATAAAATATACCATTTTTATATGTAAGTGTCAGGACAATTGCAATTGACTCTGGTAACATCACTTGGTACCTATACAGTGTGTGAATGTCAATCAATGACATGAAACATGATTGCTTCGGGTGTATCTAAAATAAAATCCATATATCATACGAGGAAAAAATATTTCATGAATGAATACAAGTGCCTTACATAGATCTAACCGAAAGTCAGTAGTCCCTCCTTCATTTAAACCTCAAATATCTCCTCCTCATTTAATGTCATGCACTGCATGTTAAGAACGCAAGATATTTATTTATTTTCAATAACAGCGTCTTAAACATTGGTTAAACATTTTTACCAAGTCCGAACTTCCTATTGCTTTGGAATGAGGAGGGTTGATATTGAACAAGCTTCTTTACACTAAAAAATGACAACACGCTGCACAATGTCTTCAACATACAATCAAAACCAATAATCACTTTCAAATCATATTGTTTCTTACCTTGGAGCCACAAAGTATACCACACGTCTCCTTGTCGCTCTTGGTATTTGCCTGTGCCAATTTTAGGAACTCGTCCATCGACTTCACATGCTGCAATGAAAAATCAATTTAAATGTAAATTCAACACATTGTATAAAATCAAATTAAAGGCATACCACTTGCACTTTTAGCAGTGAAGCAGGCCTTGGAACTGCTTCCGTCGAAGGAGGACCCGTTGCTTATTTCTTTTGAACTTTGGCAATGGATGGAGAAGGGGACGGTTGTCTGATGATAAGAGACCTGCACAATTGTAACACATTGTTAATCAACAGTACTAATGCATATATGGAAAGTGCATGTAAGCTAAAAGACATACTGGCATCCGTTCGGACCGGCATCAGAAGATGCAAAAGAAGCTGATGGAGAAGCTGATGGAGGAGTTGAGTGGCCTACTGGTGGAGCTGACTGGGCTTTTTTCATTTAAAATATAGTGGCTTGAATCTCGTCAAGTTGTCTCTCCAACTTGGCGACAAGCCACTGCTACCTCTCCTCATTGATTAGTACATAGGACAAGGACTGAGGAGGGGGAGGCACATCGTCTGCCGTAGGATGAACAAAATCATCCTCCACCTCCACGTGATTTGATGGTTGTGCTTCCGACGTCCACGGAATTAGTGCAGTGGACATCGAAGGAGAAGGTGCAGCTAACGTTGAAGGCAATTGTGCAGCTGACTTTGATGGAGGAGGTGCAGCCAACGTGGAAGGAGGATGTGCAAGTTGAGTGGAGAGAGTGTCCGATCCTTTGAATACTTACTCCCCTCCTACTTTGTGTAGCCCCATCCCAGCCAATGTCACTTGATTGTACATGTCAAGTGTTTTTTCATTGGATCGTCGCTCCTTAGGAGGGACAGGCAACCCGCTGCTCTCAACGATATGCTAAATGAGCCAATTATAGTGGAGATTCTTCATTGGACTCTTCACGATTGCCTTCATTTGATTAATAATGACATAGGCAAGTAGAGGTGACTAACGAGCCGAGCCAAGCCTGAAAAAGTCTGGCTCGTCGTGCCTACCGAGCTTAACGAGCCGAGCCTAAGGAGCCTGCCGAGCCTAACGAGCTTGCCGAGCCTAATGAGCCAAATATACATAAATAATAATATCGTATATAAATATATTATAAATTATTTTCAATATTATACAATTTAAAACTATAAATAACATTTATTATAACGTAAAAATACAATAATCAATAAGTTAATTGAATAAATATTTTTATTAATTTGTGATGAAAAATTTTAGAGATAAGAAAGGGAAGGAGGGGATGACCAGAGTCTGGTCACCAGACTACCAAACTCAACAATACTAACTTCCGATCAAATTCACCTACCGAAAATGAAAGTTTTGCTCAAATGGTCAAAGATTTTCAAAACTGAATGTACAAATGATTAAGCTTGGTTAGGTTTTACATTTTGTAGTTTTCCATCGGAGAGAGCAGAGTCTCCTCTCCATTTCACTCTCTGGGCCTCAGAGTCTCCTCTTCCTTCGATGCCCAGACTGCAACGCGAGCAGACAACGCTCCTTCAGCCTTCGACACCACGACGACGAGCTTCGGCCTTCGACGAGACGACGACGAGCTTCGACTTTCGATGCCCCGACGACAAACTTCGACGCGAGACGACTCGTCTCGCCTTCACCCGAGTTGCGAGATCCAAAGCGGGCATGTCTGACGTCTGGTAGACCAGAGCGGGCATTGCCTTCGGGAGACGATTCGTCTCTGAGAGACCAGAGCCTCTGGTCTAGAGGTCGTCTTCTCGTCGACGCGAGACAAGACGACTATCTCGTCTCTCCAGCGGTCCAGCCTGAACGGGCTCGCGCGGGCCCGTCCAAGCATTTTTCGCGCTGGCAAGCCCGCGATTTCGGGCTCGGCTCGGCCCGCCAATCGGGCCCGTGCCGAGCTTGCTCATTTATTCGCTCGGCCCGCTACAGTACGGGCTGAGCGGGCGGGCTATCTTAGCCACCACTATAGGCAAGGTTGAACCTCTTCCCATTGTAGAGATACTCTATTGCATAGAGATCCATGCAGCTGACATATCTCTATGTCCATCACGAGGCAAAGCTGTGTGGGTGATCATGTGATGGATGACTCTTGCTTTAGCATTTATATCCTTTAATTTTGGTCAGGAGAAAGATTCAATGACATCAAGATTGCGAGCCAATTACTTCAGCAATGCTAGACCTTCTCCTTGTTTTACAAACTTTGGATCCTTAGATATATGGAAATACTCCTCCATCGGCTCCTCCGTGGAGCATCCAATAAGTTCATTTAACTCTTTAAGAGTTAGCCTAATATGTTACCCATATAGAAACGTCCTCAACTCAGTAGGGCTGTCCAGCTCCAAATTTGTGTAAAATAATTTCACAACCCTCTCATAATAATAGTCTCTCATCATGCACAATCCTTACAGACCAATGCGTTCAAAACATTTCCTTTAATCCATAGTCAGCAAACGCATTGAAATCTAATCTCCTAGATATAATTATGGCATGGGTATAATGTCATTATCGTAACGTATTTGGAGGATGCTGAGTTGAACACCTCAGGTTGTGCCTCTATAGACACACATGCTCGATCTTTGGCATCAGAGGGAGCCACTTTACGCTTCTTCGACACTTGAATCGCCTTCGATACAATTTTCCACTTCAACAAACGTGAGGATAGATATCGAAAGTTCGAGGAAAATTGAAGTAAGTTGAAATTTCTCTCTACAATATCTAGGGCACAAGACGTCTTTTTCGATTATATAGGCAGCTTTGCATCATCCGTCGAGAGGGGAAACGTTGTCGTTTAGCTTTCAAAGAATGACATTCAGTCAACAACGGACATCTCTCATATTAAGACGGACATCTATTTCATATTGAACAACGACGTCTAAAGAAGAGTGACTTCCATTATGGGCAGAACGATGTAGTCTTGGTTGAGGGACATTTGTTTCTCAATGAGAGACGTCCGAAATAGGGCAAGGGACATCTGTTACAAAAGAGGGACGTCAGTCTCAATTGAGGAAATTCGCGCATTTTAAAAATGTTTGTGCCTTGCTCGATAAGGGATGTCCCTTGCTCGATCCAATGATCATGGAATGTAGTCATCCATCGCCTTTGGAAATTGACAGATTAAATCCTGGCCGTCAATTCCGAGCGGTGGACGTCTTTCCTCGATCCAATGACCATTGACAATCGTCGCCATCGCCCGAGAATTGTTCCAACGCTCGATAACTGGTAGGAGGCCCACGATAATTGACACCCTTCGTCTATGTTCGACAGTCCTTAGAGTCAACAAAATAGAGGCGTTAACGTCGACGAATTTGGACGAGAAACTTGACTGTGAGGTGCCGATGAGAATTTCTCACAGTTTCATGGTTTTAGTTGTTAGTAAAATTTCTAAAAAATTTGATTTGTCATTGATCCAAAACTATAGGGTTTGTGGTTTTAATTTTCCATATTTTTAATAGATAAATTTAAAATTTTGAAATTATTAGTAATTTATCGAGATGATATGAGCTACTATCAGAATTTGAAGTTTGGATGTCGAAGGAAAGAGTTACTTTAAAAACTAGTTAAACTATAGCTTTAAGAATAATTTTTGAGCTTGAGAAGTGAGATTTTAGGTGGGTTTTACTTTGGTTAATGGAGGCAATAAAGTAATAAGCTTTGAAACAACAAAAACCTACTAAGTAAGGTGGAATTCCACTAAAAAAAGAGTTGCTTTTTTTTTTCTTTGCAAAATCAAAATGCGTTAGGAAGAGAGGTGGGTCTCTTATGGCTTTAATAGGTTGAGTTAGCTTTTTCTCTTTCATGTCTTGAGTGACAACAAAAGAAAGGAGATCCACGGTTTAGTTTAGAGACGCTAGAAAAGATGGATGCAATGTCATTTCTAAATAATTGCTTGTTTGGATTCCAACAAAATTCCAAAGGAAAATTGTAGGGTAATTAACAAAATAACCATTGACTTATGGGATTAGTGATAAAGTAATCCCCAAATAATTTTTATTAACAAATAAAATATCAAACTATAAGAAATAAATGATGCAAACATCGTTGTTATATTTTCCGTTAGAATTTGTGACTGAAGGTGTCTTTTAATTTTCCTTTTCGATGACCATTTAGCTTCATGGTAGACACCAACAAAAATAACTTCTTTACGAAAATTCCAGTAAACTATTATTTCCCATCATGAAAACACCTCTTATCTCTTTTCAAAAATAAACTCAAGAATTTGATGAGAGAGAAAAGTAATTTGAAGATTTGAGAACAATCATCTTTTATAAAAGAAGTTAGAGATTTCAGGAAAAGAAAGAAAGTAAAACTTACATAATAAATAGATCACCTATAAAAAATTCACATAGAAAATTTACTATCTACATTCTAGTGACCGAAAAAAGAAATTCTTTCGAGATTCAAGCAATTAAAAAGTTAGGGAAAGAACACCAGAGAATAAATTCAGAAACAACCACAAGAAAAAAAATAAAAATACAATTTGAAAAATATGCTTTATGCCTTTCTCTCATTTTGTCTTCGACAGAGAAAGGCGAGCACGAACGAGACGACGACCGGTTATTTCTGGCAACAAAGGCAGCGGCCTTCGACGATGTGAACCGCGGCAACGAACGGCTTCGACATCCGAGTAGACGACGTCGGCCGAGGGTGAACGGTTGACTTCCTGAGCAGACGAAGAACGGACTCCCGATTCCGATCGATGCCGGCGATTTGGAGTGTCGATGACTTCCACGACGATGATCTCGGATCCGTGACGGGAGCTCCGAAATCGAACCCATTTCCCGACTCCGGCGAGCGGGCGATTTCAGATCTATGACAAGAACTCCGAGGCTGAACCCATTTTCCGATTCTGGCGATGAACAGACTCCGATCTGTTCACTGGGTGAGATTTTTCGATCCGAATTGTATTCCGATGATAAGTTCGTTTTTGTGAAGTCGTTGGTTGATTTCGTGTTGCGGGTTTACAGTGATCAATTTGAAGGATTCCGGAGAGAACCTCCGGCTATGGCGAGTCAGCTCCAATCGAGTCAATCTTCCGATTTTGGTGAGTGGAACAGAACAGTGATTCAATTCTGTTGGAGATATATTTTTAGTTGGATTGTTCGATTTTGGATTTTATCTTTTCCCGTTGAAAATTTGTCGTTTGAGCTGAAAGTTTGGTTTGTTTAATCTGCCGTAAGCCATTGTGAAGAGCTGAACATAATTTTATTCTCTATTTTGATTGTACTTGGATTAATCTGGTTCTGTTTTGATGGAAAGGAGTTGGGAATAAATTGTTGTGGGGATTAGATCTTGTTTTTGTTCTTGGTTTAAAATATGATCGGGTGAGTTTTGTTTAATAGTGGACCGCAGCTTATGATGACATCAAAATGAGGGTTTTGCCTTGCTAATGTATTTGGAATATATTAAATGTTGAGGTTGAAAGAGTAGAGAAAAATTACATTGTTTGTGATAGTTGTTATTTGCCGATTAAGGATTTGGAGATCCTAACTTAGATTGTTATTTTGAATTATGGATTCAATTGAAATTGGGAATTTGTAATGCGAGAAGCATTAGTTGAATTTTGGTCTTAATCTCTATGTTAGTCGAAGTGAGATCTATTGACGTTAAAGAAATGATATTTGGATTTCTGAAATTTGTGTAGATGTTCATAATTGGATTTTGAGTTAATGAATGTTGTTAGATGCATTTTGGGAAAATTTTGTTGGGATCATTGAATGAGTCATTTATTGGTATAGGGACTTTCGCTTATTGTCAAGAATAAATTTATGAATGCTTGCGTTTGATACATCTGTCAGGCTTGGACGACTTCAGTGAGAAGGATATGAATTCTCGAGTAAACGGTCGCTCCACTCAATAGGAAAGAATGTCGAAAAGGTATCGGAACTAGGAGAAAGGACAGCGGCTAAGTGTTTGAGCGCAATAAAGAACTAAGGTAAGGATTTGGGCTGTCTTGGCCAGAGGAGGCCCTACACCCAAGTAAAGTGTGTGAGTTGTTTCGTGTTTGAATTCGATTATTCTTGTTATTGCCTTATTAGGATGAATACTAAGTTTTCTTTTGATACTGTGAAAGAGAAAGTGACTTTACAGAATTCTATGAATGATGAAATGAAAAAGAAATGTATAATGAGAATGAACGAACGTAGAAGATGAAAACTGCTATGATATGATTTGAATGAATGAAAGAACAAGGGGTTAAAATGCATGAATGGTGTAAGTCATTTCAGAGTTTCATTGTTTTCTTTAATGTGGATTGTGAATTAGCAATGCATTTCTTGGTTCTAGATAGGAACCCTCTGGTTTTAGTTCAATGCAATCTAACAAACTTTTATTTATATGTTAAGAGCATGAAATTATAGTATGGACTAAATATAGCTTTAGCTTAGTTCAATGAGCACGTTTAGTAACTAGTATATTGAATTAGTTGAGCATGTCCTCATGATAATCAATTCAAGCATGTTTTTATGTTTAGTTTAGATTTCGATAAACATGTTAGGTAATGATATGTGTCGTACGTTGCTATACTGTCTTATTGTGTTCGTTAGCTATTACAATTCGATATCAATTTAGTTATTGCAATTCTTTATATGTACAAGTCGTTATAGTATGTTTATTTCAATGTGTATTTCAATTTCCGCACGATATAATGTATATGTTCATGTTAATAGAAATCAAGTAGGGAGTAACCTTCAGGATGGTACCCACATGCATGAGTGAGGAGAAAGAAAGAACCTTAAAGGCGGGTATATGCTGGAACAGAAAGAAAGAACCCTAAAGGCGGGTATATGCCGAGATAGAAAGAACCCTAAAGGCGGGTATATGCCGAGACAAAAAAAAAGAACCCTAAAGGCGGGTATATGCCAGAAAAGGGAGTTGAGATAGATGGGTAGTCCGGATCTAGCCTAGCTACTAGGATACACCCTTACCAAGTCGGGAAAGGGACTAGTAGCCCACAGGGGGTTAGTTTCCGTACAGCTAGGCCATCTCAAATGAAAACCCTCAATCTCCAGGCTCGATGTACGAGTTTTAACGAACGAACAAAACGAACGTAATGAAAGAGTTGGTTTGGGTGACCCTCATTCCAATAAGAACTAAAGAGAGAAATGCATATTTGTTAGAATAAAAATTATTCTATTACAATATTTGAAAAAGTTATTTTATCTAGTTTGTTTTCTTTTTATCCTAGTTTGTTTTTTCTTCTCCCTAAAGTTTAGGAAAGTTGTTTTTTCTTTGTAACAAGATGCTAATTATAAATAGCATCTTTCACTTCATCAAATAAAAATGATTTGAGATTTTCAATTAAGTCTTTATGGTATCAGAGCGACTAAAGACTTTTTTCGGTTATTAATATGGCTGGAGTTCCAAGAACTGGATCATCAGAGACCATCTCTGATGCTTCTGCTCCGATTGTTCCTTCAACTTCTTCTTCTATAACCGATTCTAATTTTTCCGTTGTCATCTCTGTATTTAAACTTAATGGACATAATTTTGTCCCTTGGTCTAGGTCTATCCTCATAATAATCCGTGGACGTGGAAAGATAGGATACCTGGATGGTTCTATTCCTGCACCAGCTCTTACCGATCCAAAATTTGCAGCTTGGGAAATTCAAAACTCTTTAGTGATGTCTTGGCTCATTCACTCTATGGATCCACAAATTGGTGAATTATATTTACTCTATTCCACAGCTCATGAAATGTGGGAAGCAGTGAGGAGAGCTTACTCCGATCTTGAAGATTCATCTCAGATGTTTTCACTTCGAACGAAAATTAGAAATCTTCGTCAAGAGTCTAATTCTGTTACTACTTATTTTCATTCCATAACTCATCCTTGGCAGGAACTTGATTTATTTCAACAACAACCATGGACTGATACTGCAAATGCAGATTTATACAAGAAACTTCTTGCAAAAGAACGCATCTATGACTTTTTGGCTGGTCTTCATCCCTCGTTAGATGAAGTACGAGGTCGAATTTTGGGAACCAAACTCATTCCTACACTTGAAGAAATTTTTGCAGAAGTTCGTAGAGAAGAACACCGAAGAAAAGTTATGCTTGGGACTGATTCAACATCTTCTTTATTTAACGATTCTGCCATGGCATCTCATGTTTCTGCAGATAAGCCGATTACTCGCTGTGAATTCTGCAGGAAACCTTATCACACTGAAGATAAGTGCTGGAAATTACATGGAAAGCCCCCAGATTGGAAACCAAAAGGCACTCGCGGTGGAAATACAGCAAATATAGCTTTATCCAATAAGGACGAATCTGTTCTAGCTGGTTCTTTCTCTCAAATTCAACTTGATCAACTCAGTAAGTTATTTGCAAATTCATCTCTAGCTATCCCTGTATCATCGGCAAGTTCATCTCTAATGGCCAAAACAAGTGTCTCAGCATCTTCTTTACCAAATATTTCCTGTGAACCATGGATCATTGACTCAGGCGCCTCGGACCATATGACGGGTAGTCTCCATCTGCTTTCTAATTTTTTTCCTTGCACTCAATCACGATCAGTAAAAATCGCAAATGGTTCGAAATTCTCTATAGTTGGTACAGGAACTGTTATATTGAGTTCATATCTAAAGCTGGAAAATGTATTATATGTACCTGATTTCTCATATAATTTACTATCTATTAGTAAATTAACGTCATCTCACAATATCATGGGTTTTCTCTTCCAACTTGTGTATTTTTCAGGACAAGACATCGGCCCAAGTGATTGGGAATGCTAGAGAATCCTCGGGACTTTATCAATTTTTCAGCAATTGTTCATCAAATAAGTTTCAAGCTCTCATTGGATCCACTACTCCTCTTACTAATCATCAAAAAGTGGTTCTCCTTCATTGTCGTTTAGGGCATCCAAGTTTTTTGTATTTGAAAAGATTGTTTCCAAAATTATTCGTCAATAATGACAACTTTTTTTGTGAAGTTTGTCAACTTGCAAAACATCAGAGGCTACCTTTTCATTCTATTCAATATAAATCATCTTATCCATTTGCCCTTGTTCATAGTGATTTATGGGGTCCCGCTCGAATTACGACTCCACTAAATCATAGATGGTTTATTACTTTCACTGATGATCATACTCGGGTTTGTTGGACTTACTTGTTAAAGGATAAATCTGAGGTCCCAAAAATTTTTGAACAATTTCATTCTATGGTCAAGACTCAATTTGAGACCTCCATAAAAATCCTTCGTACAGATAATGGTACTGAGTTCTTCAATTCAGCTCTTAATACCTTTCTTACATCACATGGTCTTCTTCATCATAGCTCTTGTGTTGAATCTCCCCAGCAAAATGGTATCTCAGAAAGAAAAAATCGTCATCTTCTTGAAGTTGCTCGGTCTCTAATATTAACTGCTAATGTACCTCACCGATTTTGGGGAGATGCAATTTTGACTGCGTGTTTTTTAATTAATCGTCAACCTTCAAAGGTACTTTGTTTTAAAACACCTCTTTCTACTCTCCAAAATTCTTTTCCAAATTATCCAGTGTTTTCAACTCTCGAATTACGAGTTTTTGGATGCAAGTCTTTCGTGCACAATCTTTCTCAAAATAAAAGCAAATTAGATCCTAGATCCTTTGAATGTGTTTTCTTAGGATACTCTTCAAATCAAAAAGGATATCGGTGTTTTTGTCCAACTAAAAACCGATATTTTATTTCTCATGATGTTTCATTTTTTGAACATCAAATGTATTTTTCAAAAACTCAATCTCCACAAAATCTTCCTTTTTATCCAATTTACCAGAAAATTCACATCCTTTTTGGTATAACCCACCAAATCAGCCTTCTGTTAATTCAAAAAACTTATCCTCTCCTTCTGTTAGCCCTAGAAATCTTGAAATTCAAAAAACTCATATCTTTTCTCTCTCTAAAAATCCAGAAGAATCCATATCAAATCTCCCTGAAAATTCTAAACTACCGATTCCAGCTTCTCCAGATTCGCCGAATCTAGCTTATCCAACTTTGCCAACTTCAAAAAAACCCATATCATCCGAGAATCTATCCTTCAATTCCGAAAAGTCAGAAACTTTATCCTCAAGTCCCAAAACTACTATCCCAAAAAATGTCTCTCAAATTCCTCAACCACTAAACTCTACTTCAGTACCGATGCCTAGTAGTGGTGATTCCCAATTCTCTGCTCAGACTTATCATCGACGTTCAATGGCTGAAAAAGAGAAAGGTCAGAATCATCCCAACCTTGACCCATGTTCTGTTACTGAAATTTTAGTTGAAGAAGTTGATTCCACATTAGACCTGCCGATTGCTATTCGGAAAGGCACTCGCCTTTGTACCAAGCACCCAATTACAGAGTTTCTGGGATACTCTCATCTATCTAACTCAACCAAGGCATTTGTTACTGAGTTGAACAGTATTGAAAATCCAAGAACATTTGAAGAGGCATGGAATAACCCAAACTGGAGGAAGGCAATTTTAGAAGAAATGTCAGCCCTGGAACAAAACAAAACATGTGAAGTAGTAGCTAAACCTGTGGGAAAGAAATTAGTAGGGTGCAGATGGATATTCACTGTGAAATTTAAGGCTGATGGAACAATTGATAGATTCAAGGCTAGACTTGTAGCAAAAGGCTATACTCAAACATATGGTGTTGATTTTCAAGAAACATTTGCACCAGTGGCAAAAATAAACACTATCAGAGTCTTATTGTCAATTGCTGCAAACCTTGATTGGCCTCTCTATCAACTTGATGTAAAAAATGCATTCTTAAATGGAGATCTCGATGGAAGTATTCATGACTCTACCTCCAGGTTTCACACATGATAGCAGTAAAGTTTGTCGACTAAAAAAGGCCCTTTATGGTTTGAAACAGTCCCCTCGAGCATGGTTTGGTCGATTCACAAAAGCAGTTCTAAACAATGGATCTAATCAAGCACACTCAGATCATACTCTTTTTTTCAAACGACAGGTAACTAGCATCACTATATTACTAGTTTATGTGGATGATATTGTTCTTACAGGCAATGATATGAAGGAAATTAAGTGGATTAAAGCACAGCTTGCAAAAGAGTTCAAACTTAAGGATCTTGGAAATCTTCGATATTTCTTGGGAATAGAAGTAGCTCGAAATGCAACTGGAATATCTGTATCTCAGCGCAAATACATTTTAGATCTGTTGAATGAAACTGGTATGTTGGGCTGCAAACCAGTTGATACTCCAATGGTCCTAGAAAAAAAACTTGAAACAAATCAAGATGATCCACCAGTAGATAAGAATAGATATCAAAGACTAGTTGGGAAGCTTATTTATCTATCATACACTAGACCCGATATTGCTTTTCCGATTAGTTGTGTGAGTCAGTTTATGCACACACCCTCCGAAAGTCATATGCAAGCAATTTATCGAATTTTAAAGTATCTTAAAGGCACAGTTGGCCTAGGATTATTCTTCAAGAAAGGAGAATCCCGTGATATTCAGATTTTTACTGATGCAGATTGGGCAGGATCACCAAATGATCGTCGATCTACCTCAGGATATTGCTCATTTCTATGGGGAAATCTAGTGACATGGAAAAGTAAGAAACAATCTGTTGTGGCTAGAAGCAGTGCTGAGGCAGAACTACGATCACTAGCTTTGGGAATCTGTGAACGGATTTGGTTGAAGTTACTTGTTGAAGAACTCAACTTAGAAATTGTAAAACCAATGTTAGCACATTGTGATAATAATGCAGCTATTTCTATGGCACATAATCCAGTTCATCATGATCGAGTCAAACATGTTGAAATTGATAGACACTTTATCAAAGAAAAATTGGAGGATGGAAGCCTTAAGATCATACATGTTCCAACGTATAATCAAACAGCAGATGTGTTAACAAAGCCACTTGTCCGACCATGCTTCGAAAAGTTCATAACTAAGCTCGGATTATACAATTTGTATATTCCAGCTTGAGGGGGGGTGTTAGAATAAAAATTATTCTATTACAATATTTGAAAAAGTTATTTTATCTAGTTTGTTTTCTTTTTATCCTAGTTTGTTTTTCTTCTCCCTAAAGTTTAGAAAAGTTGTTTTTTCTTTGTAACAAGATGCTAATTATAAATAGCATCTTTCACTTCATCAAATAAAAGTGATTTGAGATTTTCAATTAAGTCTTTAATATTGTTTTTCCCCATCTTCTTACTGGGCATAAGCTCACGTCCTTACTTGTGGTGTAGGTACAATGACGAACAGATAGTAAACGGATAATAAATAAATGAGAAACGCATAATGAGGCAGAGGTGGATGATTTCGCACTCACAGGATTCGGGCTGGCAAGGCAAAAGACAAATGAAAGAAAAAGGTTATGAATCAATGAAGTAATGGTTCAATTTTATTTAATAAATGAAATGATTGAATGGTTTTGTATGGTTTAGTATTTCTTTTGAAAGAATTCTTACGTTTCCACTATGATTTAAAAATGGTATTTTATAACGTTTCCGCAAGAATTTAAATAGATGATTTTAACGCTTCTGCATAATTAATAATTTGATTTTCAGTACGAGTTTTAATAAAGAGTTAGTAACGATTCGGATTTACGCACTCTGATTTGTATCAAAAGAAAAATTCAAATTTTTACACATTTTCAGGATTTAAGAAATCCGGGTCGTTACATTTGCATAACCATGAAGCAAAGAAAAACGCTAAGAATAAAAATTACAACAGAAACGAAAGATCGAGAAGCTGCCGAATTAGCAAATTCTTCGACCACAAGTTATATAAATACATAGGAACAAATAAAAATCAAAGTTATATACCAGTCAGGTCTTGATTTTGAAGCATCCATGATTCTGTAACAACTGAAGGCGAAGAGAAACAACAACCAAACCGAAGTTCACAATTTCATTTTGAAACAACAATTAAATACCAATCAGGTCATTGTCACTCATCGATGTCCGCCTTCGGCTAGAGCGACTGCGGGAGAGAGTGGCGTGTGGCTGTGATTTCGGGAGATTGAGATGGAGAATGAAAAGAGTTGAAGGGAGGCCGAATGGACGCGTTTTTGGGGAGAATAGAAGTGAGATTGAAGGGAGGGAGCAGGGAGTCACAGATGAGATGAAGGGATGGACACAGGGGGTTGAGGGACACGTTTTCGGGGTCTCGAGACCCCAAAAATGGCGACATCTTTCCGATCCCTTTTTTGGGAGTGGTGAATGGTGTATGGTCTTCTTCCTAGCGCAAGGCTCAAAGGGAAAAAGGGAGAAAATCAGTTCGGTTCGGTTTACCTGGATTTTCCCTTCGCAGAACTGATATCCGAACCGAAAAGCTCAGTTCGATTCGGTTCGGGCATAAATTAAATTTTTTCCTATGTTCGAACCGAACCGATTCCCACCCCTACTCGAAGGGAAAAAGGGAGAAAATCAGTCCTGTTCGGTTCGGTTTACCGGGTTTTCCCTTCGCAAAACCGATATCCGAACCGAAAAGCTCGGTTCGGTTTGGTTTGGGGATAAATTAAATTTTTTCCTATGTTAGAACCGAACAGAACTGAACCGAGCAACAGTGCTCGGTTCTCCGATTTGAACCGAAATGATTTCCACCCCTACATAACTTTGTGCTCAGTTGATCGATTAGGACAAAACAATTTTTTGATTTCGAATAACTTTTCGAGATCTACGCACTAACAAGTTGGAAAAGGCAGCTTGTCCGGCTTTCGAGGGCTAAAAATACTTCTATGTACTCTAATTTCCTTTATACAATTCAAAACCGTGAAGCTCCGCACGTTGAGATGACGGTTTCTCCCTACTGCGGTGATCGTTTTTTGCACAAGTCACGTTGATCTTATCCTAATACACATGGGTGACACGTCTCCAAAAATTACACTGTATCATGGTGTCTATAGATAGCATTTTCATGGCGAAGCAAGATGTTGTGAAATCTGGGCAAATGGGAGAGGAAAGCGGAGATGAACATATTATTATATATGTTGAGATTGCATATCTTTCAAAAAAAAGTTTCTATTTCTCAATTGCTTTTTATATGGCAACTTAGGCAACATGTCTACGGTTTGATCCCCTATGATTCACTTTTCTTCTTTTTTTCATGCATGAAAATTTTTTATTCTACATGAAATTTTTTTTATCCTGCATGCATGAATTTTAAGTCTCTATTTTCATAAATTACAACAATTTCAAATCCATTTGCATGGCAATAAAAATATTGAATACCATTGCCCGTCAAAAATAAGGAAATTTTCTCTTGAAGAAAATAAAGAAATTTTCCTATTTCCTATATAGCGTTCTGCCACGGAAAGATGTCTTTCTACTGTGGATCGTGGTTGATCTGGAAAATGTCCCAATCCGCAATAGATTGTTGATATTGTAACGTTATTTTTTAAAATATCGTTCGTGACAGATTGAAATCAATACATGTTCGATCCATCGCAGAATGAAATCAATATGTTAACAGACAAACATGATAGCGATATTTGTAGTGACTTTTTTCTATAGTTCAGTAGTTAATTTGTTAACAAAAATAGTTTAATGGTTGACTTGTTATTAAATTCAAAATATATTGATTTGTCATTTTCCCTTTAATTTATAAACACGTTCTTCGTATTGTAACAAAATTGTTCTAACCCTTTGACATAATAATTTGAAGACAACCAATTGCGTAGATCCATATGTGAATATTTTGTTCTAATAAAACAGTGATTAAATAGAAAATAGAGAGGTTAAAAAACAAAGACCTACTACAATAATTATAAATATAGTTTTAAATTAATTAGCCTATCATAGTATCATGACTTTAATTTATTCTAATTTTGACATAAAAATGATTTACCCAATATAATTAATTTAATTTAATTGTGATATTTCTACTTTTACACGTAATTTTACTGAATAAAATTACATTAGCTTAAAATTAAACTATAAATTTAGTATTACTTGCATATAATCAAAACAAAATCAGAATTCCTACTTACTCAAAACCAGAACAACTTTGTATTAACGTTTAGGCAAACTACACTGAAAGATATACTCGGTGTATTTACAGAAAAGCTATGATATTTTATCATTATCGTCTGTCTCAAGCTCTTAAAAAGTCTCACTCCCATTAGTTACAGAGATTTCTCGAAGAAGAGAATAGAGTTTTCTCCCTTCACTTCGTGTTCTTCAATAAGCCTCCTGCTCGCCCTGGTTTCCATTTATAACTTATAAGAAAACTGAAAGTGATGAAAGAATGGTTGATATAATGCATAAATGAGTGAGAACTGAAAGTGATGAAAGAATGGTTGATATAATGCATAAATGAGTGAGATCTTACTTTCTTTTGACTTATGAAATGTACGAACTTCTTTTTAGGCTTGGCACTTGCAGAAGGGGACTTTCTATTTTCATCTGTGGGAGCATTCGGAGAGCTTCGCCCAAATCCATGGCTTTTTATTTTTTCTCTCACAAACCTATCGTATATAAAAGCTGCGCCTCTGAACTGTGGCAGAACTAGCCATGCCACTGCCACAAGCTTCAAACTATACCACACTGGTATCCTGCAAATTCATTCAATTTCAGCAGAGGAAAAAGCTTTTCACTCTTCACATTTTTTTTTTCTTTTTTTTTCCCTAACTTATTGCTCTGTTCTTACCACTCTAGAACTGGTTCGAGTAGGATCTCTACGAGTGTGAAAAATGAGTATATGATCCAATATGCAAGCCACTGCTCATCATCTAGTTTGGTTTCACTTTCCAAGGCTATCACTGATGCATATCTGTAAATATATAATCATAATCCAACCCATCTTTAATTTAAACATACCCACCAATAAAAACATAGAGAGAGAGAGAGAGAGAGAGAGACTCACAAGGGGTACAGCAACATCAAAACTGGCCTGTAAAAATATAAAGTTTTCTTAAATCAGAGGCCGAAAATAAAAGGAAAAAGAAAGAGAGAAAAATGGAAGTACCCGGCTACCGAATGAAGTTGAGTGAGGACAACATAGAATTTTCCCATCGTTTTGGAGAGAAGTTTGGTTTTGAATGTATCAGAGAGGAAGAAGACGAATCACAGATTGATAGGAGAACGATGAGTTTCTAGAGCTCTTCCAAGAATAAAAGGCTGAAGCATGAAATGGGAGAGATACGAAGGAAGATTTTAATACAAAAGAAAACAGAACACGTGGCAGTGTATAAAATTTGATCATCAAACGTGTCGAAAATCGATACAAACTTTAGGACCGAGCAAAGTCGTTAGAAATAGCCGGCTACCGTCCCAAGCACAAGACTGCCACGTGTACGATTCCGATCACATAGAGTTGGACACGTGTCAAAGTGATGGGGACGCTAGGCAGTTTTTCTTTAGTTTATAATGAAAGCTATACCAAGTGTTGAGAGGAGGGGTGGATAAATTATTAAGGTTGGTCCAATTCCATTGAATGTCTTAGATTCTAATCTAAAAGAGGAGTGGTTGATCTGCTAACCCCCGTCTCTCTATACCTATTACCTCCCAAGTTTTTGAGGCCACGCCAAATAAAATTCTATTTTTATTTTAATCTAATTTGACAATAACAAACACAGCGCGAGTCACATAACTTTCTAGTTATTTTCCTTTCAACCTAACTTTATATTCAGACAAAGCAGGGTGTCACAACCGCCATTTCTGATGTGTCAACGCCCGCCTGAATATAACACTTGATCAGGAACCTTTTATCATAGTTTATCTGAAATTTAGGAATTTAGATAGAAGATTTGATTCTTAATACTTAGACTTGAAATTTATATATAAGTCATGTAATTATGCACCAAAATAGTTTATTATTAATTTGGTTTGAGTCCAATACCGTGCGGTGTTGATCAATCATAGGAACTCGGGATTTCCCAAAAATTCCGAGCAAGGCTAATCGTTGGGGCCACGACGTGGAGTGCTTGTGTAATACCCTGACTTTTTATATTGAAATTTAATAAAGAGAATTGGATAATTATCAGGGTATTACCAATAATGTATTCGTAGGATTATAGATTAAGAAATAAATTGAATTCAAATATATGTTAATTTAATTAATTAAATTATTATGTTGGAATAAATAAATTAAAAAGGAGAAGTTAAGATAAAAGAAGAAATAATTGGAAGAATTAGGATTATAAATGAGTGAAGAAATGAGAATTTATAATGTAAAGGGGTAGGCTGAACCGGTTCATCACAAACCGGTCCAGCGTTGAAATAAACAGAATCGCCTTCGGCCATTCTACGAAAGAGAGTAGGGAGAGCGCCAAGAGAGAAAGAGAGACCGAGGAGGGGGATCGGGCGAAATCGAGGGAGAAGAAGTGGGCGATGAAGAGGTGAACGATGGGAGGCGCAGGCTCGGTCGGCGGTGTTCGGCGTTGCTGGCAGCTCATGGAGCGTCGAGTGTTTCGGGTTGCAGCTTGAGGGTCCGGTCAGGCCAACGACATGCATCGTTGTTCTGCCGATTGTGGACGTTGGGTGGCTGGTGGCACCGGCATCGAATGGCGACAGTAGGGACAGATGCTGCAGAGGAGGTTGGCGTTGGGTCGATGATTGTAGCTGGCGGGTCGAGTTGAACAGTTGGGTCTAGTTTGCAGTTTGGGCCGAACCGATCCTTTCTCCTCTGGTTTTATTTTGATGAAGCCGACAATTGGACAGGTTGGATGCAGGGATTGCCTAGCATGCGGAGTGCAACACTCTGCCTTCTCGAATGGCAGAGTATTTGTCTGCTGGAGGTTTTAGCTGCGAGAAGGAGGAGGGAAAGGTAGAAATGAAAAACGTGAGGCAGAAGACTTGCAAAGGAGAAGGGGAAGTGCTCTCTGGTGCTAAGCCGAGAGCTGGAGATGGGGGGAGCTCCAGGGAAGAAAGCTAAGAAGGGCAGATTGTGGGGGATAAACCAATGGAGAGTTTGGAACTCCTGTCTTTAGGTCTTTCCTGGTCCAGTTCGGTTCTTCCCCTAGGTAACCCAATTTTCCTCTGCTAATTTTAGTCTGAAGCATGTCAGGGATAAGTTTCTGGTTAAATTGTTGGGCATAGAAAATGTGAAATTGATGCTCATTATGTATGAAATGCTTTGTGATAGATAATGTGGATTTCTTGTTTTGGGTTTAGCTACTGACCTTTGTGTTTCATGTGAAGCATGAAAATGTTGGATTATGTGTTGGCTGTTGGTCTCTTGTTGCTGTTAGTCTGAAGCATGATAAGATTAATATTCTGTGATTGGTTTGGTTTGTGGTCGCAATTGGATTATGTGTTGTCAGTCTTAAAACTTGTTCCTGTTGCTAGTGGATTAAGTTATTAAGTTGGATTAATTGAAGTGAAATATGTTCTTTGATTGGGTTTTGTTGTGAGATTTTGTACTCCGTGGTGTTTATAGTTTTATGATTATTTTTAGATATCCATATTCTGATTTTGTTAAGGGAGAGTTTTGAGTGTGGAACTTACAGGTAAATTAGGAATTCGGGGAATATGTTTGGTTGGAACATAATGGTTGTTAAAGGATTTTCATTAATGAGTAAATGTTTTGATTATGAAAGTGTTGAAAAGAGAAGAAGAACAACAATTAAGTGCGAGTACGCGATAAATACTTGAGGTAAGGATAATGGGTGTGTCTTGGCCATTTGGAGGCCCTACACCACAAGTAGAGTCATTGTTTTCCTTGTCTGAATTCTTGGATTGTGACTCTATTGATAATGCCTTGTTTGATTAATTTCTTGTGCATTTGACACTTGGGTTTGTGAAGAAATTGGTGTCAGTTTATAACTAATAAACGTGAAAGAATGATAGTGCTATTGTTAACCACTTTGTTATATCTTGATTTCTATTTGTTGATTTTAGAGACTTATGGAAGTAATTAGCTCTCATTTAGTTCTTGAATTTTATTGAAAGTTCGTAATATATATTGAATTGTCAAACTATTGTAGTTTAGTTGTAAATGCTTAGTTGATTAATTTCTATGTTTGTTGCGTTTTAATATCACGATTCATCTCTTATATGTCACAAAACCTGTAGTTAGAATCGGTTAAATTAATAAGCATGAAATCGTTATTAGTTTCCTTTTTAATTACAAAGCATGTATGTATGTTCTTATTCACCGTTGCATTTCTTAGTTGCTGACCGTGATTATCTTATGCCAATTCCGAAGTATGTTAGCACGTTTTAACTGTTGTGAACTCGCTGCAGTTTCGTTGTTACTTCGTTATTATGTTCTGTCAGTTTTGCAAGCATGTTAGCACGTTTTTATCCGCTGATTACATGCTATCATTTCTTGTTAGAATGCCAAGCATGATAACACGTTTTACTTCGTTATAGCTCTGTTGTTATGAGCTGTTATGTTCTAACAAAAAATTCGGCATGATTAGCACGTTTTAATTGCTGAAAACTCGCTGTTGTTTCATTGTTGTTCCATAATTATTTCTAGTCAATTCTGAAGCATGTATGCTCGTATTCGTTGCCAATATATAAAGCATGTATGTTCGCTTATCTCGCTGCCATATATTGCGTATTTTACCGTCAAAGTATAAAGCATATTAGCCGCCTTATTCATTATTTCTTGTTAATACTTCCAGTTTCAATTCAAAGCATGATAACGCATTTTAATTCACAGTTGTATTTTATATTCGCCGTCAAATTAATGCACATATGTTCGTTTCTATTTCACTGTCATATTCATATTCATTGTCGAATTATAAAGCATGTACGCACATCTTATTTCGCTGTTATATATTTGGTACTTGCCGTTAGTTTATAAAACATGTATACTTGTTATTAACTCGCTGTTCTATATTGCTAATTCCTGTTAAACTGTTAAACATGTCGTATGTTTTAATTCGCTGTTTGTTAGTGGATGTAATTCCGCGATTGACTTCCGTAGTTTATCTCATTGTTATCTTGAGATTTTTTGTAGTATAGACTTGTGAATTCGTTGAATGAATGATAATGTTCGTAGTTATATTTCCGTTTTACATTTACATGCATTATGATAATAGACATCATAGGAAATACCACCAAAAGGGGGTCAGTATTCATGTGTGGAAGAAAATGAAGAAAAGAAAAGAAAGTAAATGAAGAAAAGAAAAGAAAGTAAGGGAATTGAAGGTTGGAGAGATGGTCCGGACCTAACCGGTAGACTCGAAACCCCTTTTACCCTTCCCTACATAGGTTGTGTGAGCTTGTCTACCTTAAGGTGTTAGGTGCTAGGTACCCGCCATGACTCAGCCAAGAATCTCCAATCTCCCAACTCAATCTACGAGTTTATGATATATGTAACCGTGAGTAAAGAGCGGTTTGGGGCGGATCTCATTCCAACATAATGAGTTAGAGGCATTCATGTTGCATTCCTCATTTCCTTACTAAGCCTTTGGGCTTACAATTTACTTGTGGTGTAGGTACAAACGACGAACAGATAATAAAGAGATAATCTAAAGTAGAGATGAAGGATTTGCACGTGCGAGATTGAGGTTGGCCATGCTAAAGAGAATAAAAGAGAAAATGTTGTAAATGAATTGTAATTAATCATTTAGTTTTCCTTTCTCAAACCCAGTATTTATTTGTTAGTATTTCTTCATTAAATGATTTATTTACGCTTTCGCAAAGTTTTGATAAACCCACTATGTTTTCATAAAAGGTTTTATAACGTTTTTGTAACGATTTGATAATGGTTTTAACGAAAGGTTAGTAGAGGTCAAGTTTTAGTGTTGCACTCTGATTTATTTTAAAAGAGATTTCAATGGTCCTAGCAAAATTTTAAATTTTCTGCATTTTTAAGAGATTACAAAAAACCAGGTTGTTTTAGCTTGTCATCGAGGCACCCTTGAAAATTTGAGAGATGCCATGGCAATGAAGAACACCAAGGCATAACTTTGGACCAATTTTATAAATTTTTTGTTACGAGACTTGTATCGAGCTGCGACATTGGGAAAATGAATGTTGGGTCACTGACATTGTAATACTCAAAATTTTCACAAATATTTTAATTAAGTAATACGACAATTTAGAATTTAATTGATTAATTATCGTAATTGGAGAATTTTAATGAATGAATTTAAAATACTAAAATTATTAGAATTATGAAAATTAGGAAAAATTAAGTAAAAAGGTAATAAAATAAAATAGAAAATAAGAAAGATTAGGAAAACTGAATATAAGAGAATTAGTAAAGAAATAATGAGGTTAAAAAAAGATTAAACAAATAGTTTAATAGTCTAATTCTGGGAATTAAGGAAACATAGCGTAGGTTGATCAGAATCTTTAGGAGTCGTTAGATGAGATTTAAGGATGACTAAGATCATACAGGGTAGAGAAAGATGCTTCGTGGAAGTGCTTGATGCAAAAGAACGCTAGACTGTTGGATCGGTTTATCGGAAGTAACGTGAATCGTTGGATTTAAGAAAAGATGTTTCCATTGGAGTGTTTGATGCGCTTAAGTGTGACAGTGTTCTGGATCGTAGGATTAGATTAGCGGGATGAATGAGGACCATTAGATTTAGGAAAGATTCTTCCGTAGGAGCATTTGATGCCGCTTGGGCACGAAAGAATGATGAGTCGTTAGATTAGGTTTAGCAGAAGGATTGTGAGCCGTTGGATTAGGGAGAAATTCTTCTATGGAAATGAAAGATGTAGTTCGAGAGCGTTAGGGAAGTTTGAAACGTTGTCGTTAGATTTATTAGGTCCGCTGTCAACAGGAGCATTAGCGTCCATAGATGAGTTTTAGCAATAGATTATTACATGTGACAAACGATGAGCCTATTAGCCTTTTTGTTAGGCTTAATTTATTTTGATGATGACTTAATAAAGATTATTTTGTTGAAATTAATAAGTTGATTATTATATTTTTTGGACATTATTGTGAATGCTTTTATCGTAATATTTATACTCGTATTTATTGGAAATACCTTCAAAATGAGTATTATTAATGGTCTAACATGTTTATCCTAATATATGTAGTTCATATATATCATTGTTGGACTTAGGAATATTTAAAGGGATGAAATGGAGTGGCTGTGGACGTGCTGTGGACAAGAGATCCGATCAAAACTGGGTTTTGGTCTTTCGGATGCACTGCAGTCGAGTAGTGGACGAGGCAGTTTTGAATCTGCCATTTTTTGCATTTTTGCGATCAAGCTGCGGTCGCGGGATTTGAAGATTCAGTCCATCGAAAAACATAAAAAAGTTTAGGGTTGATTTTGTAATAGAAAAGTTTGGGTTGATTTTGTGAAGGGTTCAGTTGACCGCAAGACACATTCGATTGACCGTTGTAGTGTAAAATGGACAGCAAACTCCTACGGACAGATTTTTGACAGATTTCCGACAGTTGGATCCGATCGATCGAAAACATTTAGGTCGACCGAAAATGGACAGTTCTATAAATATATAAACTTCCATAGCTCATTCCACACAATACGGAATTGAGGCGAAGCCCTGCCGAGTTTTATACTCGATTCCAAACATCACGGTGAGCTTTGTAATCCAACTCTCTCTAACCCCAAACTTGATATTTCAATTTGGAAGAGTTTGTAATAGTTAATTACGCTTTAATCTTTCCTTAACTACTTGTACGATATTGTAAAGGGTGACACCCTACTAATTCATCAATTTAGGGTGACGTCCCAAAACAGTTAATGGTACGATTGAACGCCCGTAATTTCAATCAACAGGTGACTCCCCGCAATAGTCAAACATAAGGTGACGTCCCGTAATAGTCAGGGTTGATGACCCGTTAATAGTGAAGGGTGACGCCCCGGTAATGGTCAAATTGTAAACGGTTTAATTGGCACTCGTAAGCCAATTGATTAGTGGATCTCCAAGTGGAATCTTGGAGTACGGACGTAGGCGAGTTTGCCGAACCGCGTAAACAAATCTTGTGCATACTCTCTTACCCTTACTCTTTACTTTATTGCATTTATTGTGATTGTTTATATAATTATATGTGATAAATTATATAGGGGTTAGAGAATTTAATTATCGCACGAAAAATACTAAAACGCTACATTCAACCCCCCTCTATAGGCGTGCATATGATCCTACAGAGCCTTCGGATTGGGCTTCCCTTGGAAGTGTTGGCTTCTGCGAAAGTATTTTCGTTCGCGGTTACTTTAGGGCTAACATGTCTGTTGGCCATTGGTCGAGGGGGTTGTTACGGAGGTCCGCTGCGGCTGTTTGCACTTCTGCTGTAGCTCATACATGTTTAAATTAAGGTAGTTTTCCAGATTCTTGCGAGCTATATTTTGATTATTAGACAACTTAGGAAATGAAAGAATTCATATGCGATTTCGTGGGATTTTATCCCTCGAAGCTCTCTAGTTAGTGTCCTAGGGTTTAGTTTATTTTGTAATCACTCGAGAACCATCATGAATGAGAGAGCTCTCGGGTTAAATATGTTCTTCAAGTCTTCGAGGTAGGTTCCACTGTTTAGTTTACGTAGTAGTTTTGGCAACAAGTAATGATAGGGTTATTATTGAATAACTTATTCTTTGTTTATTTAAAGAAATAGTTAGGGAATAGAAAAAGGGTTAAGAACAGTTTGACGACCACTAAGATTTCCTAGTAAGAGATATTTGTTTGTGCTTGACATTTGGCTTACATCATAAAGACACTAGGGTATTGTGTGTTTTGATAATTATTCTGTCTATGATACATTTGGGCTGTTGTTCAAGGATATGATGCTTGTTTATGCTTTATGGTCGAGGATATAATACTTATTTACAGTTTATGTTCGAGGATATGATGCATGTTTACAATTTTTTAAGATGTTGTTCGAGAATATGATGTTTTCTTATTGTTTATTTAGAAGTTGATCGAGAGCTGAAGCATAGCTTAAGTGATAATTTTGGGATATTAGGAGCTAAGTTGGACAAGTAAAAATATTGGTCAAGAGAAATGCAATTGGAATAAGTGAATTTGATACCCCGTTAGGTTTATAATTAGATTATGAGAAGGATTGGTGTTATTTTGGACGATATCAATTGGTTTGATGGTCAGTGGGAATATTAAGAGAAATATAATTAGACACGTTTGGATATTATAAGGTTGAAAGTATAGGATATACATATTATTTTTAGGACATATTGGATTTAATGAAGGATAAGGTGAAAATGGAATGGTGAAAGATATAATATGAGTTGAGTTTTTGAATAATTGGAAAGTAAGAATAGGTAATTAAGGATAAGTATATAATTATATATATATTGATATATATTAGAATGTGTCACGAGAGTATGCATGATTTGGAGAGAAATACATAAATTTGTAGCTTGGAATGTGCGGATGATCGGGGAGGTCGATCAATCGGCATCATCGACAGCATATTTGAAGAACAGTGTTGGCGGACGATTTTATGAATGGTGGTCGATCGTCTTGAAGAATAAGCTATCGACCGCCAATTTTGAAGAATATTCTAGATAGTTTTTAAACGTTTGGTGATGAAACGAACCACTTGCCGTTGTCTTGAACATCTGGGCAACAAAGGAGACATGGTTAAATGCATGAGAAACTGTGAAGATTGGCATTTTAGATGTTGGGACATCTAAGGGTTGCCTGTTAATGATTTTGAACTCATCTGTTGATGGTATTCAACGCCTGGAGATAGAAGGGTATTATCTGAATACTTGGATAAATGATGGAATATCCAATGGCCTTCCACCTTCACGCAGTTAATGGAGAGTTTATATTAGTGGCCTATAAATAGAGAAGTGTGGCCATGAACTTTGAAGGGAGGATATAGGTAAGGTTGCTCTGCCAGAATTTAGACGTGAGTGAAGCGCTTTTGAACCTCTGTTGTTTTGAGGGTTTCATTTCCGTTGGTGTTGGAAGAGAATAGGAAATGAGAAATTGTGTGTTTTCACAATGAGTTTCTTTTGAGTAGTTGCTAGATATAACCACGAAAGTGAAATCGAGTGGGTTTTAGTGATGGATAGAAGAATGTGGTCTTTGACTTGTCTGTTAGCATGAATAGTTCAAGTATCAGACACTCTCCTTATGTCTTATTGGAGTTTGAAGTTCTTGTCTTGCATACTACTGTTATGCCAAATAATTATATTGAATATAATTGTTAGTTAGAGTTGTGGTTATTGAATATGATTGAATTTGTATGATTTTATGCGTCTGAGATTGTTAGTAAGTTTGGTTAGATTCTGAATATATTATATGGTTAAGGTATTATTTTGTTGGACATTGAAGAATGTTGTGGTTTTCATGTTCTCTTTAAGGATAAGTGGTTATTGGATTAGTGATTGGATTTTGTTATGTGAAATTTTGTGAAGGTATAGATTGGAATAAAGATTTGTCATTGTTGGACATATTGTATACTATACCTTATGGGAGTAAATTGTTAGAATAAATTGAATTAAGGAGATATATTGAGATATGAATTGCTAGTAGTTAGAGTTATTTAGTGGGGAATGTTTATTGATTATTTTATGTTATTAATAACTAGATTTTTGTGAAGAATCTTATAGTGATAACCATTAAAGCTAAAAACTTCATATACGTGCTATTGCATGTGCTTTGTCCGAAAGGACCTACATCTCAAGAAATTAGGGTTTTGTTTGATATTTGTCTACTAAATGCATAAATTATGTTATTGTATGAAAACGTATGTTGTTTGATTGTATGTTATAGATTAAGTTCAGTTTCTTAGATAGGACGGATCACGTTTTAAGGATACGATTAAGGAACACGTAGGATGGTATGTGCATGACAATGTTAAGACTTGAAATACTAAAGTACACGAAACGAAATATGCGTAAACAACTGTGGCCCGGTTAGTTACGCCCGACATAGTAATGAAGATAAGCAAACAGCTGTGGACCGGTTAGTTACGCTTGACATAGATATCAAGTAAACGACTGTGGACTGGTTTGGTACACCCGGCACAGAAGTTAACTGTGGTCCGGTTGGATATGCCTAACACAGATGTTTATATGGTCCGATTTGATACGCTCGACATATAAACAGTAAACAGATGTTTATATGGTTCAGTTTAATACGCCTGACATATAAGCAAATGAAATAACGATATAAGACATGAACAGTAAAAGAGAAACGAAATATATAAAACCTTATGAAATGTAATAGAAATTGTCTGTGAATTCTATGTTTTACATTTATATCTCGTACTGAGCATTAGGTTCATAGTTAAGTCCCATTGATGTAGATAAGGAGCAGATGAATGGATAAAGCTATTGATGGACGTAGCTGATGAAGCATTGTTGTGTGGGCGTTTGTGCTGTTGGCAACATTGACATGTGGTTATGGCTCATAAAATGGAATAAATGTTTTAAAGGCTTTTAAGTATTTTATGACTTCAAATAAATATTTTAAGTTAATGTATTTATTTAAATGTTTAGTTAAAACAATGGGTTTATGGTATTTAATTGTAAAAGACTTTGCTGTATGTTTTATATGATTTAGACTTCCACTGTATATTTATGACTCTAGTTTTAATACGCAATGGTTTTACAAAGAAAATTTTTATACGAAAAAAAGGTTACGGGATGCTACAGAGGATATGATGATTGTTTGTTTACTGTTCATATTGAGACAATGATCGAGGAAATGTTTACTGTTATGTTCATCCATGTTATATTGTTACGTATGTTCCATGCATCATGTTTTTCAAGAAAAGAACAAAAATGGTTTTCATGAATATGTTTTCATGTAAGAAAGATAGAAACATAAATCAAGATACGTAAGAAAGAATATGAGAGGCTGAGGAAATGTTGTCCCAAAGGTTGGTCCTATCGTTTATTTGGAATATTATTTTGATTGTTTGAATATTATGTTAGTTAGATTAATTATTTATTTGTAATATCCTATTCTTCATGCTCATCACCTGTAGTTTACTGATATTTGTTTGATCTTATATGATTATGACTTCTTATTTATCTGTTAAAAAATTAATATAAATATAAACAAATAAAGTAAAATAAAATAAAAAAAGAAGTTTTAACTGATACCATGAAGTTTTCTTTGGTTAGATGGAATATGCTTATGATAATACATTGAGTTAGATTATTTGTAGCTCAAAGTGATGATGAGATGATGCATGCATGTAGGTTCAACTTGTTTATTATTAGTATCTTATTTATGAGTCTGTATTTAGAGCATATAGTCTGAATCAGTAACAGATTTTTAAACTTAGCAATAAATTTTTGTGAATAATAATTATGATCTTCCCCTTTTGAAAAAAAATATATAGTGAATAATAAATAATAATTTCTCTCAAGGTTTCTACGACTCCCTGCTCCACTTTCAATCTTGAGTGAGTCATTTGGATACTCAATGAGTGAAAACTATATAATAAAATGAGAGATTCAAAAAGAATTCTATCGTAAATCCAAGAAATAATAATAAAGAAAAGAGATATTCAACAGTTACTTACTCCACTTTTTATTTTGGGTGATCATGTCGAATACTTAATAGGTGGAAATTGTAGAATAAAATGTAGGACATAGGGAAAAACTCCGCTGCAAATCTCTTTTGAAAAAAGAAAAAAATTAAAAATTTTTCAATATCTATTCAATATTTTCTTAAATAATAATAAATCAATGACATCACTTACATAAATTTACAATGAGTGAAAATTTTAAGTTGTGCAGGACTACTCACACAAATGCAATATTATGAGTAAGATACTTGTAATATTTAGGTTGAAATTTAGCATGTATTCAATATTTTTTAATTGGAAAATGAATAAAACAAACCTTATAGTTTCGAGTCTACAACAAAGTAAACCTTGAAGAATTTTTGTGAGCAACTAAAATCTTAAACTATGGGAAATGAACGACGTTGACCTTCTTGTCATGTTTTCCTTCAAAAAATGCAGAGGCAAATGTTGCAACCACGTTTTCTGCTTAGAAAATGTCATGGGCGTCACCTAGACCTCCAACAGACGTACAAGGATCAACCTTGGACGTCCATCAAATTTATCTATTGATTAAAATTTAATTTAATTTTATTATCTGTAGAAGATTCTACTACAAAAAAAGAAACTAGGGTACTTGAAACTGGTTTCAATCGCGAAATAAGATTCATGGAAAAGCTCGAACGATACTTCTCCTGGCAATTTCTCTTACAGTTTACCGTTTAAACTTAAGGGTGTCTGTCATAAGATGAGGGACGTTCATTTTAAGCTGAGGGATGTTCGTTGTGGGCTTAGGGACGTCTGTCGTAAGTTGAGGGATATTCATTTAAGCGAGGGATATTCGTAGTTAGTTGAGGGATGTTCGCTTTAAGTTCGGGACAACGTGGTCTTTTAATAATCCATTATTAACGTCCATTGTAAGCTGAGGGACATTCGTTGTGGCTTAAGGACGTTCATTGTGGGCTTAGGGACGTCCGTCATAAGTTGAGAGATGTTTGTTTTAAGCAAGGGACGTCTATTGTTAGCTGAGGGATGCCAGTTTTAGTTGAGGATGACGTCGTCTTTCAATAATCCATCTTGAATGTGTTGGACCGATATGCTCACCAATAGAGGGAAGAGGGTGCGAACTTTTTCATGCAATATTTTAATTTCTAAGCCCTATGTGATTTAACACATGTAAATAGACAAACAATCACAAACATAAAGAGTTAGGGATAGAGAAAATGTAAACCAAGTTTGTTCATGCGATTTGACAACCTCGCCTACGTCTGCAATCCAAGTTCCCGACTTGGAGATCCTTAAACCATTAACCTCCTCGGTTAGTGAAGGTTGTCTTCACTGGTGCCAATCAAACCTTTACAGTGATTCTTTCTCAGGGCATCACCATTTCCTTGACTATTCACTGGGCATCTACCTTTATCTCCATTTAGGTACAAAGAGAAAATAAAAAATTACAACTTAGAACCTAACTCTCAAAGATAAAATCTCAAGTTGAGGATTGAGAGAGTTAGACATATGCACTCATTTGTTGGAGAGAAATAATGAGTAAATAATTCGACAGCATTTCAGAATGATTTCTCTTCGTTAAAGTGAGCTTCAGAGTGTTTTCTATTTTTCAAAATTGATAAATCGATCAACCACCCTCTATTTGGTTGACCGCCTCCCGACAGTTGGAACATAACCATTATGTTGTACAGTCGGACTGGTCGACCGCTTTAGCACACCAGTCAACCGCCTCTGCACATTTTAGAATTCTAGCTCAACTCTGTCCATTTTGTGGTCGACCACCTTTTTCACCAGGCGACTGCTTTTTAGCAGTCTGGAATTCTTAAGCTCTCTGTAATATTTGCGGTCGACCACCTCTAAACCGGTCAACCGTCTCTTCATGTTTTTCAGCAAAATGGTCTACCGCTTCTGTGCTTTAGTGTACCTCTTCTTCGCGTTTTGCATTTCTTTAATCATCTAAGTCTCAATATTCATACTATAAACTACATGGATTTACATAAACACTTTAGTCAATAGTACATGTATTAAGTGTATTTCCAATAAAGAATAAACGTATTTACTTAATTCAAACAAATACATAATAAAAAACTTAATTATTTAAATAAAACTGTCATAATCAAAACAAATAACCTAATGTCTATTAGGCTAACAATTTCTCCATTTTTGATGATGACGAAATATATTAAGTTATTTAATTATCTATTCTAAGTATGATCATGATATCTGTTGCATATTTGATACTCCCCTTAGTTCATGCAATTTCTCACTTTTAAATTCGTACAAATCATGTTTTCCTAACAACAACTACTCTAACTTCTCTCCCTTTTTGTCATAATAAAAAATAAGCCAATGGGGAGGCATAAAAAAGTCAATAAAAAAAATCTTCCCCTTTGTAATTATTCAAAACATAAAACCATTTGAGGGAATTCATCAAAGACAAACACTAAAGATATCTCAAATTTATATTTCAAAAGTAAAATCATGCAACATAGTCTCTCCCCCTTTATCCATATACAAAAGCAAGTCATAGGGGAAACCCAAATTATTAAACAAACGTAATAGTTGGGGGTAAAATATCAAAACAAAACAATTATATCTCTCCCCTTTAGTATATCAATTGTTGGGAGAAAACAAAGTCACTATAAAAAATAATTCAATTTACTACTTGTTGAAAAATGAAAACCTTTAATCTTTGATAAATAGAATTATTCAAGTTAAAAACTACTTCTCCCCCTATTTCAATATTCAAATTAAAAAACAATGGGGATCAACAATTTCATTAAAAAGTTTTAACAAATAAAACCTTGTTGGAATGAAAAAAAAATCTAAGTTTTGATGCAAAACAAATATTCAACTTGAAAATATTTTTCCCCCTATGTCAATACACAAGTTCAAATCAATGGGGATTTCTAACAATTCAAAACAACTAAATTAACCAACAAGACAATTCAAAAATCATAAGGTATATTACCAATTGTTGGTTACCAATTGTAGGATCTAAATAATATACCAATTGTGATAAAAAAATATTTAATCTTTTATAAAAAAAAAATCACGTTAAACTAACTTCTCCCCCTAAATCAACGTACTAATTCAAGTTAAGGAAAGTAAAAAATTATCACTTGTTGCATTATCAAAATTTTGAGCTTTAAGATTCTAAATGTTAAAATCCAAATTTCATAAATGGATACCAATTTTAATAAACAAATTAAAATCAAATCCAACCAACAAAATCCAAAAATCAAATGTTATGATACTAAATATTGGATTGATACCTATTGAAAGAATAAAAACCAAATAAAGGATTAAAAAAAATTAAACCGATGATACCAATTATTGGATTAACAAAATTTAAACCCAAAGTTACCAATTGAAGAATTAAAAATATTTAAGCTCAAATATACAAAAAACAATATGCATAGTATCCATTCAATTCAAATCAAGAGTATAATCAATTTAGCAATTTTATCAATCTATTATGCATACTCTTGATCCATAAATTGAAAAAGTCTCAAGTACTTTTTTTAGGCACCCAAACCTTTTTGGCTCCTTTAACCTTAGAAATGGTTCCTTTTAGAACTCAAACCAACTTAGAAGTTTCCATTTTTTTCATTCAATTTTAAGGGGCAACTAAAAAATTTATGTCCTACGCAATTACAAATAGTACGACAAACAAATAAATTTTCATAATTTTTCTTTTTAACAAAGGGTTGATAGCCAATTTAGGCTCTGTCAAAAGTAACTTTTTGTTTTCCTAGGAGCATATTTAAATTTTTGCTCCTGTTTGTGAAATTAAACACAACACTATTTAAATCATTATTTTTAACTGTCGATGTGTTAATTTCATTCTTAAGTGATTTGATAAAAACATTTAATTCATCATTCTTAATTTTCAAATCACTAAGCTCTTTTTCAAAAGATTGAACAATACTAACATGTTTTTTCATTAAATCATCATTCTCCTTTTTTAAAAATTTAAATTTACGTTTAACCACATTGTATTGATCAAATAATTCATTGAAAGCATCAAACAATTCATTATCATCAAAATTTTCTTCTCAATTACTAGAAGAATCGTTTACCTCATTTTCTTTAGCCATGAAACATACGTTGACATTTCCTCTTTTTCGGAGGATGTGCTTTCATCACTTTCAATTTGAGTTATACCTACATGTGTAGGCTCAAGAACTTTCCAAATATCATTAGTGCTTTCACATGCATGCACCTTGTCGAATTCACTTCTACTTAAAGTACAATACAATATGTTCATGGCCTTTGCATTTAAGCTAATTTTTTCTTACCACAATCAAAAGGCAAATTTAAAATATTTATTCCATTTTCGATAATTTGCAAAAAATCATAAACTAGAGATTGAACAAAAATTTTCATTATAGACTTCCAATATAAATAATCATTTCTATCGAAATAAGGAGGTCTAGTAATAGATTGTCCTTCAATATTCAAATTGAAATCCATAATATATATAAAATCTAAAGAAATTTGTCAAATAGATTTATAACAAGAAATTCAATCAAATTCAACAAAATTATACAATATGCACAATATCCCACAAAAAGTTTTAATCAACCCTGCTCTGATACCACTTGTTGGACCGATATGCTAGCCTATAGGGGGATTCCCTAAGTGATTTAATGCATGTAAATAGACAAACAATCACAAATATAAAGAATTAAGGATAGAGAAAATGCAAACTAAGTTTCATGTGCCAACGAAAGGGGTAAGGAAAACTTAACCTGCGGTTGGATGATTGAGGAGGAGTTGAATGGCCGAGGCTTGAAAAGAAGGAGCGGCTGATCATGCACTAATGGAGAACGACCATAAATGATCATCCACAAATTCAAAGACGAAAAAGAGGTCGAACAACTGAAGGAAAAATAAGATAGATTCGATCGTCCGAAACTGCCCGATCGGGTGAGTGGTGGATGGTTGAAGGAAAGGGTGATCGATCGGTTGAAGAAAGTTTCTATCTTTGCCGCAAAACTCTTTATGGAAAGTCCGACTTTAGAAACCAATATCTCCCTCAATTTAGAAGCTTTCTATCTGAAATTTGGACCACGACTTCCTTGATGAATGAAGAAGCACTCTTCTAAAGGTAAGGATAATAAACGCTACAGATTTTAAAATATGCACGAGAGAAGTAAGTTGGTTGGAAATAGCAAGAAGTCACACTTGCAATCCCGTATAGATGACTTTGCTAATGTAACTCCCCATGAAAGTTGGACACCTCTTCACACACTTTTCCTTCAAGAAGTAAGAGAACGAATGCCAATAAGAGAGAACACTCAACTTATAAGTAACCCTAATTTGTAATGCAATACACACAAAGACTTTAGATTTAACTCACCAATAGATTGAAAGAGGAATCACTCCTATTTCGAAAAAAGCTAGAGCTTTTAGTATTCAAACTTCACTGTCTAAAACACACAAACTAGGTGGCTTTATATAGCCAATTACAAACCATGAAATAGGAAATAACAATATAGGAATGCAAGCTAATACTTAGTCATACTTGGCTGATTACTATACTAGTTTTTGGTAACTTTCTAAAGTAATTGTTTAACTATTATTTGTCAGCTTTTCCTCTATGTTTTGGTGGCTTTTGTGATGCACCACGGCTCTGCCTCATTTTTATTTTAATTTTCTAATAGTTTAATTGTTGTTGGGATTGTGTATTTTGGGTTATTTTGTTGGTTTTTTTAATTTTGGACATTTTGGTGCTCGGCTAGTGTGCTAGCCGAGCACTCATGCCAAGTTTGTTTCCCTTAGGGGTATTTTTGTATTATTGGTTTTAGGGCTTGTCTTAAGGATGTATTGAAGCTCCTTAAGGCTGACCTAAAACCTAATTTGGATTTGAATCAGTTGCTGCTAAAGACGTTTGGAGGTTTCCCTCTCAAACCCCCCTCGGCTCCTCTTGTCTAGGTGCATACCGAAACTTGAAGCCAAAATTTTTCATCTCGTCGTTCTTGTTAGTTTTTGGAGAGGAACTCTTACACTAAACCTTCCTACATTCTCTCATTGAGTTGTTTCCTAGTGTGGAGGTTTACAAGACCTAAAGAAAACAAGGTGAAGTGGTCTTTGCTACAAGGATCCATTGAAGTTGATATTATCGGTTGGTAGTATCGGACCAGCTTGTAAGTTTGCTTCTGTTTTTCTTTGGTTGTGTAGTGATTCTAGTTTTGGAAATTTGGGACTTTGTTCTTCATTGGATTGAGGCAGAGTATACAAAATTTGGTGCTGATTGGATTTGTTGTGAAGATTTTATGCCATTTTTGCTATTGGTGTTGAATCTGTTATCTGTGGTGTTATTTCTGAGCAGCCTTTTTTGATTGCATATCTCTCTCTTCGTAATGAATTAAATTGTGATTTTTGGTGGAGACTTTGGCTTCTGTGTTCTTGACATCCCCTCTAAATTTCACGTTATTTGGACGCATATTGAGGGAGTTACACATTCTGCAATTTGGATACGTTCTGTTTCACTTTGGACATCCCTTCGCTATAAAGGATGTCTGTTCCTCTAAAATGGCGTATGTTCTTCCAATTTTGGACGTCTGATTCTTCATAAAGGACGTCTAATACTCATCCCAATGCAAAGCCTTCCAATTTTGGACGTCCGTCTTCCCTAAGGGATGACTGTTCTTCATCCCAAACACACAGTCCCTTCATTCTAGCGCTCCTACTTCCCTGGAAGCTTCCGTAGGTGCATCATTTAGTATCAAAGTTTCTGCAAGTGCATCATTTTGGCAGCTACTTTCTCATCAAGTTTTGCCACTTGGATGGTATCCATATCTATGCAAGAATTGCCCTTCCTTTTGTCTTCTAACTTAGCCGATTGGGAAGCTTTCCATAACTCTTCTTCTCTTGATCTGTCTTGCCCTTCAAGCTTGTCTTCTTAGGCCTCTTTCCATAGTAATATATGTGTGGGCCTACCTTGGTCTTCATGAGTTGGTAGCTCCTTCATTTGGGCCATGATTGAGCTACCTTTCAAATAATTAAAAAAGTAGGTATTGATGAGTCCTTGGGCCCTTGCTCTTGTGATTGGATCTTTTAGTCCATCATCCTCTCTGAGTTTTTGAGGATTTGACCTCAAATCTTCTTTAAGCTTAGGCTTTATAACAATCTCTTCATCATCAATGTAAGGAGATAAGTCTTTTACATTAAAAGTAGATGACACTCCATATTCTTCCAGAAGATCTACCTTGTAGGTATTATTGTTGATTCTTGGCAATACTTTGAATGGACCATTGACTCTTGGCATGAGTTTGGACTTTCTTTGTTAATGAAATCTTTCCCTGCGTAAGTGAAGCCATACTAGGTCAAATTCCTTGAATATAATTTCTTTTCTTCCACGGTTGGCTGCCCTTACATAGGTTTCATTCATTTTTTCTATAGCCTTTCAAGCATTATCATGTATTTCCTTCATCACGTCGGTCTTTCTTGCCCTATCAGAATTATCAAGTTCCTTGTTTGGTAAGGTCACAAGATTCATAGGAGTGTGCAGGTTGAATCCATATACTATCTCAAAAGGAGTTCTTTGAGTACTTTGGTGTACACTTCTATTATATGCAAACTCTATGAAAGATAGGTGCAATTCCCAATCTGTCAATTGCCCATTTAACATGCTTCTCAAAAGTGTTCCCAATGTTCAGTTAACCACCTCAGTTTTTCCATTGGTTTGAGGATGGAATGATATACTAAATAGTAGCTTGGTCCCCAAACTCTTCCAAAGACACCTCTAAAAAGTGCTAAGAAATTTGGTGTCACGGTTGGAAACAATGAAACAAGGAATCCCATGCAATCGCACTATTTCTTTGAAAAACAAGTCAGCCACATGAATAGCATCATTTGACTTAGAACCTACAATAAAGTGAGTCATCTTGGAGAATCTATCAATAATGACCATGATGGAAGTTTTTGATTTTGATGTGCGAGGTAATCCCCAGATGAAATTCATGCTAACCTCAACCCATGGATGTGTTGGAACCGACAAAGGTAGATAGAGTCCTTGGGGGTAGAAGTCTACCCTTAGCTTTCTTGCAAACAATACATCTCTTTACAATCCTTAGCACATCTTTGAGAAGATGAGGCCAATAGAAGTTTTTCTTTACTACTTCATAGGTTTTCTTTTCTCCAAAGTGACTAGCCAAGCCTTTACTATGTGCCTATTTTATTAAGGCTACATCTTAGAGTACAGATTTTCCCAACTTTGAAAAGGTATCCATTCATAAGATAAAACCCACCCTCGGGCTTCTTTAAATATTTTTCATACCATTGCCCAAAGTCTGTATCATCTGTGTAGGCACTTTTTATCCAATCAAAACCATATAGTTTGGCATCGAGTTTGGTAAGGAAGGAATACCTTTGAGATATGGTGTCGGTTAATACCAAAGTGTTTTACTTTCTAAACACAAGCATGGTAGACTTCATCCTACTTTCTTTTAATGCTTCATAATCTTTGACTACTTGCTCTAGTGGGAGTGGAGCTAGCTTAATCGTCTTTCCCTTGAACTTGAATGTATAATTATTGGTAAAACCATCGTGCATAGTTTTTCTATCATATTGCCATGGTCTTCCCAAAATAGATGACTAGCACTCATAGGGACCCCATCACATAGTGTTTTATCCATGAGACTTCCAATAGAAATACAATTGAAGTTTGCTTACTAACCTTGATGTCTTCTCAGTCATTTAACCAAATAAGCTTGTAAGGAGTCGGTTGCAAGATTGTTTCCATTCCCAATTTACTCACTAAGTTCGTAGAAACCATATTAGCACAACTCCTTTCATCAATACTTAGAGAGCATACTTTATCTTTGACTTTGCAATGGCTATGAAAGATGTTCTCTCTTTGACAATCATCCATACATGCTTTGGTAGTGAGTGCTCTTCGAATGACCATAAGGAGGGGACCCTCTTGAGCATATAATGTTTCCACTTGTCCTTTCTCCTCGTGTGTCCCTTGTTCTTCACTTTTATCTTCACTTTCAGTCTCATTTGTACCTTCTCTTAACACCATTACTTTCATATTTGGACATTAGTAGGGATAGGGTCCTACACTAAGGCACTTGAAATATTTAATATCTCTTGTCTTTGGCTTTGGTGCTTCAATAGGTAGCTTCTTGTCATCACTTGGATTAGTAGTAGCACCCTTCATGTTCATACCTTTGTCGTCAAGTTTAGGTGGTGTCTTGGAGAAGCTTGTGTTCCTTTGAGGGAATCGGCTAACCCTCTTTTTCTCTTTTCTCTTCTTTTGTCTTTCAACTTTTAGAGTCAACTTAATCACATCCTCCAAGGTATTGTAGGGTTGAAGCTCAACAATATCTCCAATATCATAGTTAAGTCCTTGGATGAACCTTGTGATAGTTTGGTCTTCCGGCTTTTGCAAGTCACACCTTGTCTTCAAGGTCTCAAATTCGACCACATACTCTTCTATTGATGAAGACCCTTGCTTGAGGCTATGCATTTGATAATAAAGCTCTTGCTTGTAATGACTTGGAATAAACCTTTTACTCATGAGTCTCTTCAAAAGGTTCCAAGTACGAATATCTTCTCCCTCATGTCTTCTCTTTGATTGAATGTTGTTCCACCATAGACTAGCATATCCTTTGAACTCAAATGACGCTATTTGAATCTTCTTTCTTTCCAAAAAGTTGTAACATTCAAATATCCTTTTAACATTTTCCATCCATTCAATATAATCATTACCGTTGCTAGAACCATTGAACAAAGAGATAGATACCTTGATAAGATTTGAGTCATCTCTTTGTGTTGGCCTCCTTCTAGGATTGGGGAAATCCCCATACTCGGTTTCCTCCTTTATGAAATCCTCATCACTATTCGAATGGAAAACTCTCTCCTTTGGTCTTGTTGAACAAGGACTCTCCGTTTGTTGAATTCTTATGTATTGTTGGAACATGTTTATGAGTTCATCGATTTTTCTTTGCACACTTGATTCAACTTCTTGTGTTGATGATAGCTCGGTGTTAGGAATAATAGTTCGATTTGCCTCAACTTTTTGTGTCGCCTATGTAGCTCCATGTGTCATCATGAAGATAAGAAAAATATACAATTACTAGGAGTCATTTTAGCTCTGATACTAAATGATGCGCTAAAGGAAGGGGTAAGGAAAACTTAACCTGCGGTTGGATGATTGAAGAGGAGTTGAACGACCGAGGCTTGCAAAGAAGAAGGAGCAACTGATCACGCGCTGAAAGAGAACAACCACAAATGATCATTTGTAAATTCAAAGATGAAAAAGTGGTCAGACGACTAAAGGAAAAATAATACAGATTTGATCGTCTGAAACTGCCCGATCGCGTGAACGGTCGAACGGTTGAAGGAAAGGGCGATCAACCAGTTATAGAAAGTTTCTATCTTTACTGCAAAACTCTTTATGGAAAGTTCGACTTTGGAAACCAATATCTCCCTCGATTTAGAAGCTTTTTCTTTGAAATTTTGGACCATGACTTCCTTGATGAATAAAGAAGAACTCTTCCAAAGATAAAGATAATAAACACCACAGATTTGGAAATATTCACGACGAGAGAAGTAAGTTGGCCGAAAATAGTAAGAAGTCACACTTGCACTCCCGTATGGATGACTTTGCCAATGTAACTCCCCTTGAAATTTGGGCACCTCTTCACACACTCTTCCTTCAAGAAGTAAGAGCACAGATGCCAATAAGAGAGGATACTCAACTTACAAGTAACCTCAATTTGTGATGCAATAAATACAAAAACTTTGGATTTAACTCACCAAAGGATTGAAAGAAGAATCACTCCTATTTTGAAATAAAGCTAGAGCTTTTAGTATTCAAACTTCACTGTCTAAAACACACATACTAAGTGACTTTATATAGCCAATTACAAACCATGAAATAAGAAATAACAATATAGGAAAGCAAGCTAATACTCGGTCATACTTGGCTAATTATTATACTAGTTTTTGGTAACTTTCTAAAGTAATTATTTAATTATTATTTGCTAGCTTTTCCTCCACATTTTGGTGGCTTTTGGAAGTTACTTTCTCATCAAGTTTTGCAACTTGGATGGTTGCCATATCTATGCAAAAATCGACCTTCCTTTTTTCTTCTAACTTGCCCGATTAGGAAGCTTTCCATAACTCTTCTTCTCTTGATCTTTCTTGCCCTTCAAGCTTGTCTTCTTGGGCCTCTTTCCATGGTAGCATATGCGTGGGCCTACCTTGTTCTTCATGGGTTAATAGCTCCTCCATTTGGGTCATGATTGAGCTACCTTCCAAATAATGAGAAAGGTAGGTATTGATGAGTCTTTGGAATCTTGCTCTTGTGATTGGAACTTGTAGTCCATCAAAGTTTGTTCACATGGTTCGACAACCCCGCCTACATCTATGCCCCAAATTTCTGACTTGGAGATCCTTAAACCCCTAACCTCTCTGGTTAGTGAAGATTGGCTTCATGGGTGCCAATCATACATTCACAATGGATCTTTCTCAAGGAGTCACCCTCTCCTTGACTATTCACAGGGCGTTACCTTTTATCTCCATTTAGGTATAAAGAGAAAATAAAATATTACAATTTAGAACCTAACTCTCAAAGATAAAATCTCAAGTTTAGGATTGAGAGAGTTAGACATATGCACTCATTTGTTGAAGAGAAATATTGAGTAAATAATTCGGCAGCGTTTCGAGATGATTTCTCTTCGTTAAAGTGAGCTTTAGAGTGTCTTCTATTTTTAAAAATTGCTAAATTGGTTGACCACCCTCTATTTGGTAGACCGCCTCCCGACCGTTGGAATATAGTTGTTATGTTGTACAGTCGGACAGGTCAACCGCTTTAGCACACTGGTCGACTGCCTCTTCACATTTCAGATATTTGGCTTTACTTGTCCATTTTGCGGTCGACCACCATCTTCACCGGTTGATCGCTTTTCAGCAGTCTGGAATTCTTGAGCTCTTTGTAATATTTGTGGTCGACTACCTCTAAACCGGTCGACCATCTCTTCATATTTTTTAGCAAAATGGTTGACCGCCTCTATGCTTTTGTCAACCTTTTCTTCGCGTTTTGCATTTCTTGAATCCTTTAAGTCCCAATAATCATATTATAATATACATGGACTTAAATAAACATGTTAGTAAGCAATAATACTCATATTAAGGGTATTTCCAATAAAGAATAAACGTATTTACTTGATTCAAACAAATGCATAATAAACAACTTAATTATTCAAATAAAATCGTCATCATCAAGACAAATAACATAATGCTTATTAGGCTAACAGAATGTCCATTTCCAGTGATGGACATGCCCCAATTGTGAAGGACATCCGATTTGTTCATCCAACTACCAACAACTTTCGTTCCTTCATCTAGGACCATGAAGTTTCGTCCACCAACGCCTATTCATCACGGTGTCCCTTCATAATACGTTTTGCAAAGCGATCTCATGAACTCATGTAGAGATTGAGAAGCAAAGGAGTCAATTGAAAGAAGGTCAAACAAGCTACAGACAATGCAAAAAAACGCAAGGGACAAACAAAGCTCAATGAATTATGTCTATAACCGAGGGGAAGAACAACCATTTGAAACAGACATTCCTACTACTCTCGAGAAAATTTAGATTAGCCTTTCCCTGGTGGTCAAAGAACGTTCGCTGTTGATTCTTAGACGTTGCCGTTGGACCGGCCTTGACTTTAACATGGCTACGCCATTTGCTGCGGAGTTTGCCTTTGTATTTTTTGACGAAAAATGTGACGGGAAGGTCAACATTGTTCATTTTCTATAGTTCGAGGTTTTAGTTGTCCACTAAAATTTTGCAAGTTTTGCCTTGTTGTTGACCTAAAACTATAGGGTTTTTTTTGTTAATATCCCTTTTTAATTTATTGAGAGCTATAAATTTTGTGATTTTTTGAGCCAATAAATTCTATTTGGTCAAGACAACTATGTTAGTAAGTTAAGTATTCATTTTATGTATTCAGTTCCTAATACCTATAAGGCATATTTGGATTTTTATTTTATTTTTATTACTTTTTATGCTATTTTTTCTCGAGGACGAACAAAAAACTAAGTTTGGAGGGTGTGATAACTTTATAAAAATTAGAATTATTATAATAATTCTAAGCTAAGTTTGATGTTTATTCCTAAGTTTTGATAATTTTAATATATTTTAGGTAATGATGTAGATAAATAATCAAACAGGTGAAATAAAGATGAAAAATAGTGAATTTTGAAAGTCCAGTCACAACATGAAAGGAAGAAATAATCGGTGTCAATTAGCAGCTGTTCGGTTGAGGCTCAGAAATGTTGAGCTCTGACCCAACCACACAAGTAGAGGTTGAGTTGTGGCTTATGATGCATGAGTTATAGACAAACACAAAATTAGAGCCTGAGCCACAATCTAGAAATATTGAGTTGCGACCCAATACCATATTCACTTTCACGTTTTGAAAGATTTTTTAAGAATTTTGGAAACCCTAATGGAGACTTTATAAATACAAAATAACCTGATGAAAGGAGGGATAGTCGACAACCTTGAGACATATTTCGAAGAGCACTCAGAGAGAATTTTCGACAACAGACGAGGAGACCAACGTATGTGTTACACCATTGGAGTGACATCCAGAAACAAATTTTCTCTTCTACTTCTTTCTTATCTTTGATTTTCTTATGCTCAACATGTATTTCATTGTTTTTATTTCGACTATATTAAACTAATTCTCTCATTCTAAAGGAGAGATTGATCCTTTATTTAGAATATTATTTTAACTCATTGAATATTCTATTGGTTGGATTATTTATTTATTTATAATATTCTATTCTTCATACTTTTAATTTGCTGACTACTTATTGAATGATTTAATATTTAGGGTTTGATACTCAAGAGAGGTAATTCTAAATATGATATGAATATTACAACGTAAAGGTTTCAAAAATATTACAACGTAGAGAGAGTGCTAGAGTTAATTCTAAATATGATATGAATATTACAATGTAGAGAGAGTGCTAGAGTTTTGCGAAATCAAATAGAAGACTATAAAACTTTATTGTATGACTTCAATTTTTATAGAGATATTAAAATTGTAATTTTAGAAATCAAGGTTAACTAGACACTCAAGAGATGAAAGTTTAATAAATTAAGGTTTTAGATTTATAAATAATTATTTAACTAAGAAATATTGGTATGATAAATAATATGAAAAAAATTTGTGAATTCAATTCTCTTGATCTTTTCTAAATTAGAGGTTTTGTTTTAGTGATTTGTCTTTTAAGTTGTTTATTTTATTTTTTGTTTTCAAAAATCCAATTTTTAGCTTTCTAAATAAAGTTAGAATTAATTAGTGCATTACTTAGTGAATATAATAAATTACATATTCCCTGTGGATTCAACAACCCTACTCATTGTAGTACTATAAAACTTGGTATTGTACACTTGTAATATTTATATTACAAGAAAATTATTTTTACAGTTGACAACAATATCTAACCTCACAAATTTAACTCGCAAAGAAAATTCAATAAAAATCTTGAAATATTCCACGTCGAGATTACTACTAAGTGGATAACTGATAATCTTCCTGATTAAATCCTTAAAGGGAGGAGTCATTTGGGATGTGTTGACTAAACTCAATAAGGATAAAATTTTATATTCAGTGATTTAAATTAAAAATGATGGAGAAGATGTTTGATTGTAAAAATAAAATTTTTAAATTTATTTTAGAAAAATGTACAAAAGGGCACGTATTAAAGCGACCCGGTATAATGTGGTATGCAATTAAAATAGATCTTTACTATATCGTTTGAAAATCTTAGTGAAAAAAGGCACTCATGGACTTCGAGTACACTATGTCATAAACATATCATATAACAACAACGATACTCAGCAATAGAAAAGCCACGAAAAGACCTTAATCAGGTTTAAGATTTTGCGTCAAGGAACATGACACATACTGCTGTTGTGATAACTGGGGGAAAGATTGAGGTTTAATTTTTTAAATTTATTTCCTTCTTAAATTCATGGGTTTGTTATTATAACAGTAGAGTTTTTTAAAAATAATTTAATTAGGTAATACGACAATTTAGAAATTAATAGAATAATTATTGATGATTAGAGAATTTTAATAAATGATTTAAATAGTAGAATTTCTAAATAAATATTGGAAATTGAGAAAGTTAAAATAAAGGGATCAAGACTCTAGAATTATTAAATAATCATAAAATTAGGAAAACTAAAATGAAGGAATTAGAAATTATCTTATAGTTATGAAATTAGGAAATGTTAGATAATGAAGTTTATTTTATAGATGATAAAATAAAGGGAAATTATCAAATTTCACTTTCAAGTATGAGATACTTTTTATATTTCACCTTAAACTTTAATTTTTTTTTAAAAACACCTCGTAGTTTCCACTGTTTGTAGCTCACACCTTGCAATGTTATTCCATTAGAAGCAACTGTAACTCCTCTCCCGAAGACAAACCTGTGAAGGCGAAATCCACGAAGGCGCCATTGCCCTCTCCTTAGTCCTTCTGATCAACAATGGCAATCAATACCTCAACTCGTTGTGCGCCTCCGCTGCATCGCTCCTTGCCTCCTCGCTTGCCTCGCTCTTTCTTCCCCCAGACCTCATCCAGGCTATGTTTTCCAAGCGATTTATGGATTCCTAGGCTCACCTCTGTTTGCTCCCATCTGTCGGGTTCCAACTGCCTGGTGTCCAAGCGATCTGTTAGGTTGGAAGAGTCTGATTCTTCCATCGGTTCTTCCTTTTCTCCCTCTTCGTCTTCCGCCATTGATTTTCTTACCTTGTGTCATCGTCTCAAGGTTTGATGATGGAAAGTTGGTTCTTTTCTGCGTGTTTGGCTTATGATATAAGTGGGAAAGAAAATCACTTTCATGCTTATTATTAGTGCACGTATTTTTCCTTTCATAATTCTTAAATGCAATTTGAATGGGATCTTTCCTTTTGCTAGTTGCAGCCTCCAAGTTGGCAAATTTTTTACGTGCTCTTTTTGTCAAATACGTTGCAATGATTAAAGACTTACAAAAATCCCATCCGCAAACTAAGGAACAAGGATTGTTTTCCTCTTAGATGTTGATCTTTGTTTTTCATGTTCCATATCAGTAGATCGTAACCTTTTGTTCTTATTCGAAGTAGTTATATTTGTTCTGTTGGAGAAGAAGCTACATCTAAGTAAGGACTGGCTTATTTGATAGGAGGACTGTTGTTTTGCATTCTACATTTAAGCAAGTGTTGGACGATTCTTCCTAAAATGACATTTAAAGAAAAGATATAGAATGCAAAGCAAGTTCGTTGCTAATCAATGATAATTTTTGTCATTGAGTAATAGTCCTCTTATTAATTTTCTCATATTATAGTATTTACATGTTGAGTGATTGCTTACCTACTTAGCCGAAGATAATTACACAAATCTGGTAATTGCAAGTTTTAAACAATTGTAACTTCATTTTTTTTAATTGAGTGATAATTTCTGCTATTATTTTTTTTAGCCAATTTCATTTTACACTTTCTGTAATACTCTTACTCTTTCCCTCCTACAAACAACAAAAAGAAAGGGGTGGATCAATCATGGAATTAAAGGGGTTGAATCAATTGTTGATCATATGTACCGCATGGCTCTGATGGCTTTGATTGCCGAGGACATTCCAGGTGTGAACAGAGAAAGCTTTGGATAGTGTTTGATTATGTATGGTCTTCATCGTGTTTTCTCATTTGGTCAGTTCCATTGTAGAGCATGGGAAGGTTGTCGATGAGTTTTGCCTTTCAACAGCTGGTAAGAACCTGTAATGTGTTACTTGTAGCTGAAGATAAGAAGAAGGTAGTTTTTGTCTCCGTCCACTACAATCATTTCGCTCAATGTATTTTTGTTCGTTTTTCTAGGAAAATTTCAGACTTATGCAGGAAAAAGTTGGGCTGCTGCTGAGATCATTTCTAGAAGAAAATTAAGGTTGGGCAAACGACGTAACTATCTAGAAGAAAATTAACTGGTAGGTGCCTAATTGCTTCAAGCCCAAGAACTTCTTCTTTTTTTCTTTCTTTCTTTCTTTTCCATTTAGAAAAAGAGACATAAATCTCCAATTATGAAAAATTGGCCATTTATAAGAGTTGAGGCTCCCTTGTCATGATTTTACTAGGCCAGATGCAATTGAAGCTTCTGTTTTTTGAGTTTTTCAGGAGGAAGATGGGGATGAATAATGCCATGTAAGAGCTACCATTCATGATCAGAGTTTTATGTTGAACTCCATGGAACATTCAGATATTTGGATAGTTTCTTCTGCAGATTATTCATCAATTATTTGGATCTCTCTCTCTCTCTCTCTAGAAATTGCCTTACACTTTAAAGTGCTTGACAACTGCAAAAATTAGATTATACATTACCATATTCGTCCAGGCATTAAATCCAGAGTTGTAGAATCGACTGTATTTGGAGGCCATAAATTCGATCAAACAGTAAAAAAGATACCCTCTTTGTTTATTTCCCTCTTTCCAAACATCAGTTATGCAAATAACAAAACCTCCTTTGCATGAGAAAGCTTGCTTCCGGTTAATCAAACACCACATAGAGCAATGCTTTTGAGTATCAAAGAGATATTACCATAATCTCTCACAATAAGAGTCTGCCAAAATAATCAAAAAATGAGAGAGACAAACTGGACAATAAAATATTGCTGATCCAGATTATGCGTCAGAAATGAAAGTGATTTTCTTTCCCACTTATATCATAAGCCAAACACGCAGAAAAGAACCAACTTTCTATCATCAAACCTTAAGACGATGACACAAGGTAAGAAAATCAATGGCGGAAGACGAAGAGGGAGAACAGGAAGAACCAATGGAAAAATCAGACTCTTCCAACCTGACATATCGCTTGGACACTAAGCCATAAGAACCCGACAGATGAGAGCAAACAAAGGTGAGCCTAGGAATCCATAAATCGCCGAGAAAACATAGGCTGGATGAGGTTTGGGGGAAGAAAGAGCGAGGCAAGTGAGGAGGCATGGAGCGATGCAGTGGAGGTGCACAACGAGTTGAGGTATTGACCGCCATTGTTGATCAGAAGGACTAAGGAGAGGGCAATGGCGCCTTCGCGGATTTCTCCTTCGTAGGTTTGTCTTCGGGAGAGGAGTTGCAGTTGCTTCTAATGGAATAACATTGCAAGGTGTGAGCTGGAAATAGTGGAAACTATAAGGTGTTTTCAAAAAAAAAAAATTAAAGTTTAAGGTGAAATATAAAAAGTATCCTATACTTGAAGGTGAAATTTGATAATTACCCTAAAATAAATAAGAATAATGAAGAAATTCAGAAAATTAAATATAATAGAATTGGTAAAGAATATTCATGGTTAAAATAAAGTTTAGATTGTTGGGGTAATAAATTATGCAGAAGAATTTAGAAAAAGATTTAGGTGACAAGTTTTATAATTTAATTTTTGAAATTAAGTAAAATAAGGGAAGGATGATCAGAATGTAATGGGAGCCGTCGGATGAGAGTTAGGGATGGTTGTGATTGTTCAAGATTGGAGAAAGATTCTTCCCGAAAGTGTTTCTCATGGATGAATGTTGAGTAGTATGATCGGTTTAGTGGATGAAGTGTGAGTCATTGAATTAGAAAAAATATGCTTCCGCGGGAGTGTTGAAGCATTTTAGTGTGGGAGTGTTTTGGATCATAGATCAGATTATTGGGAGGAATGGGGGTCGTTAGATTTCAACAGGATTGATGTGCCGTTAGATCAGGTTTAGCAGGGGAAATGTAAGCTGTTGGACGATTTGAGTGGAGTGGGAATATTAAGTTGAACAATGTCATTTGATTTGAAATGTCTCGGTTAGGGACGTTTTAACGGAAGAGTTCGTTTTCGCAGTTGGATTGGTATCCGCAAATAGGGCTTTATGTGGTGTGAAACGTCATTGTTTGGTTTAATAAGTTCACAGTCTACGGGAGCATTATCATCCTCAGACGAGTTTTATTGATAGATTAGAACACTTGGCAGACTGTAATCCTTTGGATTGGGTTTCCAGCGGATGCATTGGCTTCCGTGATAGTGTAGGCATCCGCTATTGCTCAGGCAGTTTTAAGCATATTAGTTTCTAAATTTTAAGCGATGAAGTCCATAATTCATGCAAACTGAGTTTTGCCTATCTAGACTAACCGATCATGGTTTTCATGGGAATTCAATCCTATGTAACCCTATCTTCGGCCATCTATTTATATACTAGGTTATAGGGAAGGAAACCCTATTTTCTTCTCAGCTGCTTGAATGAAAGGATGGAACTGTAGCTTCTCAGCCTTCTTCTCTTCAAGCTACAAGAGGTAAGATATATGCTTGATTATTGGTTGAGACACAAGATGAAATCAAGAGGTAATGTTCCAAGTAGAGTGTATATGTCTTCAACCACTTCTTTGTTTTTACCCACTTTCTGTTTCTATTAATGTTAAGGGTACTGCAAGTTTATTGAAAGAAAATGGTTTCAAGTTCTACTGCGTAAGTGGGTAAGTGATGTTTGTTGTGTTTGGCCTTTGGCGTACATCACAAAGACGTTAGGATATTGTATGTTTGATGATTATGTATGCCTAATGTACTAAGGATGTTATTGTTCTATGATGCGTGATGACAGACATTGCTTAGCTCAACTTTAAAATTTGTTATTTGGAACTGTCATTACATTGTTGATCTTGAAGATGTGGTGTCTTATTTTCTGTGTTAGTTTATGTTTAGTGAGCTAGGATATACTCGTGGGTTGACTGATAGAATATGATGCTTTCTATGTTACATTGAGGACATGTATTGTTTAATGAAACTGTTGAAAGAATATGACGCTCTTTATGTGTATTTTGGGGATATCATTATTGTTATGCTTAGGATATGTGATTGTATTTATCTTAGTTATTGTTCATGATGCCTAAGGGTTGTTGATTGAGAATTTGTTGGATGGATTTATTGATTGAATATAATACTCTTCTTGTGAGTCCCGAGGATATGATTATTGTTATGTTTATGTTATTGTGTTTATGATGCATACAGGCTGTGGATCGATGATATGTTATGAGATGCCTGTAGATTTCGTAAGGGATGTTAGATTATTTATTATGTCATGAATATGTGGACTAACATCATGTTACTTGTGGATGTACTTAGACTGTTATCATGCATCATGTGCATTCTATGCATCACGTTTTTCAAGAATGTAACGAAAACGATTTACATGTATATGTTTTCATGAAAGAAACACATAAACAGAATTTAAGATACGAAATGAGTTGACTATCCCGCATGAGATGGGCCAAATTATGACAACTAAATAAATGTAAAAGATCATTATGGGTGGGGTTCAAGTTGGTTGTCTCACACGAGGTGGACCAAATGGTGTCCCTCTCTCTTCGACTGATGTCCTGGATTGTAAAGTGAAAGAAAAGAAAAAAAAAGACATGGTTTTATGTGTGCATCTCATAGTCATGTTACATGTTGTATTTCATAGTCACGTTATATGTCACATATTTTATGTTATACATCTCTTGCTGACCGTTAGGCTCTTGGGTAAACTTTATAATGAGGTAATGATGGGGATTAAAGAACATGATGAAAGAATTTGTTGATAAAACAGTTGAAGGGGAATTCTCATGGGCGTAGCTAGAGCGTTATCGACGTGAATTTGATGGTGAGAATTTAAGAAAAGAAGAATTTTAATGATGTAAACTCCTTGTTAACAGATTTATTTCTATTAGATTTAAAAGGAAACATTTATAAATGTTTTTGGTTATTTTAAAATATGAGTTTGACTACGTTTAACTTTTAAATAAGTTTTCATAAAAACTTCTGATGCATGGTTTTAAAAGTGTTTGAAAATATATTTAATAAAGGTTGAGTTTTACTAAGCTCTAATTTCAAAGGAGGTTTTCTTACAGAATTGTGTTATACGTTTTCTAAAAGACCAGCTTTTCTGTGAACGTATAGTTAAAAATAAGGATTTAACGCTACAAGGCGTCAATTATGAATCAAAGAAGGAAACTCTTTCTATTTAACCTCCCTCCTCGTCCAATTCCTGCCCCTTCCATGTCTCCCTCTTTGAAGAATCTCCCTGTCAAATTCCTCCTATTGGCATTTTCCTTATGCAAGTAATTGTTCACCAATTTGACAATTGCTCTTTTCTTATAAGTAATTTTGATACAAAAGTATTGAAAATTTTATTCTCAAACCTTAAGAACTCAGACTCTGTTTTGAACAGCTTCACGGACTCTGGGTAATGTCAACTCATCAGGACTCCTCACCTTGCACTCCTAAACTTTGTTGAATGTTGAAGGTATGAAATCCATGAAGACATCAAATCTGTAGTTGGATAAAAATCTTGGTTTTTGACTCAGTAAATATCTGTATAAATCAAATTGTAAAACTTTAGATTTTTGAATAAAAATTTCTGAAACTTTGTGCTTAATCAAAGAATCTACCTGGGATGTGAAATCATAGACTTGGGTTTGGGAAAAATGACAATTTCGCTTGTTTTCTTTAGAAATCCTATGAGTAACTTTTGGATGGCGTCAGGATAAGATGGCGAATAGTGACTCTGCAAGTGTTGAGTCGCGATGTGAATCACCTCTGGCCTTGATCATTGAGCGACTGGCAGAGACAAGGAGTCTCGCCTAGAGGAGGAGTCACCTGCATACAACGCGGCAACGATGTTCGTAGCTTGAACATGGGTTGCGGTCTTGAAATGAGTTAGGTCGCAATCTGGGTCTGCTTGACAGCAGACCAATGCCTTTTGGGCCGTGGTCCAGCTCCTTTGGGTCACGGTCCAGGACCTATATTGGATCTATTCTTGGCCTGTTTTGGACCAGATATTTTGGTATTCTTTTACCCAATTAATTTGGATTAATTTTAAATAATAATTGGACATTTTGATTTATAAAACTTAACCCAAAAATTTAATATCTTAATTTTTGGATAGATACCCATATTTAATTAAAAATTCATGGATTGTTAGATTTGAGCTATTTGGATTTTGGGCTTTAGTTAGTGTAAGTCATTTCGAGGTAGAAATTTATTTTTATGCACTGAATTGAATAGTTTTTATAAAATAAATATTTTGAAACATATCTCATGTAAAAATGGCATGTCCATTTTATGGCAGTTGGGTTTTTATATTATATTTAATTTTTCACTGTATATGTTTTATTTAAGCATGCATATAAATATTTATAAATCAACTCGGTTGTGTAAACCGAGTTTGATCGACTCGATTTGGGGTCTGTTTTACTTTACACACATTCGACCATGGGAGGATGTGTTTATTTGTTGTAAACTAGAGTAATGAGACAGTTGTATGAGTCGTGTCTTTGGACGCAAAACCCTAAACCTAATAAGGATATTTTGTGTGGCTTTCGCTATCATCGAGTATCGCTTTTATTTTTTAATATGCATATGGCATAGTGTGCCTGAAGTCCGTGAAGCGTCTCCATTTTCACTGGGATTTTAATCCAGTAAAACAATGACCTATTTTAATTATGTACCACATATTAGTGGTTTGTTTTAAACACTTGCCATGTTTTCCAAAATTTAAAAAAATGAATTTATAAAATGTGAATTTAAATTCATGTGTGCTTAAACATTGTTTCAAATAAATCATTATTAATTTTAAACATGATCTCTATTGAGTTTAGTCAACTCACCCCGATGACACATTTTCATGATTTTATTAGCAAGACTTCCAATTACTGAATCAAGATTAAATTCGGCGGACTTATTTTATTTCTAGCATTTTATTAACTTTACCTTGAGAGACTTTTGATGAGTAAAAATTTTGTTATGGATAATTGTAATTCTTATTTTTAATTTTTGCATAGTTATTTTATTAGATCATATTATTAGATTATATTGATATTACTTGTTGAACCCGTTAAACTTACATTTTGTCGGGTCATGACATGTAACTAATATTTTAAAAACTTCCACTGTTAATTAATAAATTTAAAGTAATAATGGGTCGGACGATTCAGTTCTTTGGGCCATGTCGTTTCCCTTTTTGTCTCGGGTCCCTTGTTAGCCGTGGCAGCTGTCCTATTACTCTAGTAAACAACAAACAAACACATTCTCCCACGATCGAATGTGCGTAATAATAAAACAAGACCCTAATTCAGGTCAATCGAACTTGGTTTACATGACTAAGTTAATCTATAGAATTTATGTGCATACTTAATAAAATATGTACAATAAAAATACATATAATATTAGAAAAACTAACGAGCCATAAAATGGATACACAATTTTTATGAGAACACGTATCAAAATATTATTTCTAGAAAATCATACAATGATATATATAAAATTAAATCTCTATTTCAAAGTGAACATACTTATCAAACTCCAATATCCAAGAGTTAACAATTTTAAATTAAATTTTTTGTACCTAATCAAAAATAAAATTGTCAAATTTTGGGTAAAAATTTTATACATTAAATTCTCAATTTTTTCTTGAAAAAATAAAGAAAAAAATACCAAATCAGGCCCAATACAAGCCCAGAACTACACCAAAAGGGATTTGGACCACAACTCAAATAGGGTCTAGACCGTAGCCCAACTGGCTGAGGCATGACCTAAGTTGGACCTATGCTCGACCCAAGGCGACTTTGAAGATGTTTCTCATCTTTTTAGTTGCGCCTTAGTGTCATCTTCTGCGATGCTATCCCACGTTTCGCCAAGATTTTCGTTCAACGTGGACCCTTCAATTTGTCACCTCTAATTTTTTTCCAAAATTTTGTAGAGGAGAGGCTTGCAATTTTTAGAGGGTTGCGAGAGAGAGAGAGAGGGAGCCCACTCTTAATGGGAAAAAAGACTTTCTTTTCTGCAAATAATTCCCCCAAATGGGGATGGTTACAAGAAATTTAATCCCACTTAATTTTTTTCGTTTTTTTTTTACAAATTCAACCGTTATCACAAATGACATGTCATATTTTACAACCTATTATTGTATAGTTGTATGTTTTCCATGCACATCTCTCTATGCATTCATTTTGTTATTTATGTTCATATTGGTCATGTGTACTAATTTTACTTGACGGGCAAGAGGGTCATTATTGCTATGCACCTTTGATTGGGCTAGAAGGTGTTTGCACATGATGAGAATATGTTATGGGACAACTTACAATGTCTTGTTCCTTGGATAAAATTCTTAAACTTGATTAGGGCTTATAGTTATTCGACACAATCATATGAAGTTCATTTACTCTTTCGGACACCTAGGGGAGGAATGCCTTTTTTACTAAGTTTTATATTATTACAATATTGACATTATTTTATTATTTATCATAATTATTTTTATACGTAGTCATACTGATGATTCGTTGAACCAGATTTGTAACTCTAGTTTTATCCTAAATGCACACTTATTATTTTTAAAAACATTGAATATGACAATTACAAATCCTTATTTGAGTATACTCAGTTTAACTCAAATAACTACTTATTTTTCTGGTTATAGACATGGGATAATAGGTGATGAGAGCAAGAGTGAGCCGATCACCTTTACTTGGACCAGTTAGTTATTAGAGCAAGAGTGAGCTAATCATCTTTACTTTACTTTGATTTAGTACTTTTATTTTAATGTCTATTTTATTTAAGATCATTTATTATTATATCATAGTGTTTATATTATTACATATATGTTGTATTTTGAATTTTATTACTACATTATATTTTATATTGCTTTTGGATTGATTTGAGCAACCCAACATCTTTGGGTCTTAATTTCTCTAATTTATTATTTTGTTTTTAATTTTTCTGCTGCAAGTTATTTTTAACTTTAACAAAAGTCGATCGTTTTTTCCATAGCCCACGTTTGGGTCTTGACAAACTGCTTTATAAATTTGCAACTTTGCTTGGGAAATTTCTGTTGTGAGGCGATATAGACTATCGAATTTCTATGACAATTGTTTCACTAATTATTGTTGCATCATCTTCTCTTACATTGCTCTGTAACCTGTTTAAAAGCTTTATTTTTGTAAGGAAAACTAACGTGGAAGTTTTCCTTTATTTTCATTATAATTAGAGGAAAACTACGAGCTCTTGACCTAATAATAAGTTGATGCGGGAGTAAAACTAGTCCACTCTCCTAGAGCATTACAAATCTCAACTACCCAATATTATTCAAAAATATATGGCTATGTAATGTGAAAATGAAAAAAAAAGTGTGTTATTTTCGTAATTAAACAGTGATTAATGTTTTTATGATCTTCTGCTGACCATTTTTGATCTTCCATTGACCATCGACGATAATTAATTGTTCTGTCATAAAGTTTGTTCTCATTAATCCTTTGTTTTGGGCCTTGAACGGGAGTTGTGTTCTCTCTGGTTTGGTTTAATGCTCTCTCTCTCTCTGGTTTATATTGTTTGTTTGGTTTTCTCATGAAGCCTCTTTGCCTGAGAAGTTGGGCTACTCCTTCGGGTACACTCTGTGCCCTATTCTCCGAGGTCGGCGATGGGAGCGTTGATCGGCTCCATGAATGGCGATCGTTTTGGCATTTGCGCATGGATGGGAGAAGAATAGTGGATTATTTTTGGGGGCTCGGGGTGGGGGTTTCGTGAGAGGAAGAACACCGCAAAGAAAGTGGGAGAGGGTGAGTTCGGGAGACAAAATGGGGGCTTAGTCTCTGAGAGAAAACCAGAGTAATTGAGAGGGGTAGCCTTCGGGCTTTGAGAGGCGAAAACCAGAGAGCACCTGCAATGGGTCAGGTTAGAGACAAAACCAGAGGGCTTCGAGAGCTTAGTGTGGGTTTTGGAGAAGTCAAAGAAAATAGGAGAACAGTGGGGTTTTCTTCGTGAAGGTGAGCTGCGTTCTGCGAAGAGAACAGGGGGGGTTTGCTTCTGAAGGTTAGGCGTGTAACTTGTGGACGTGGGTGGTTGAATCTCTGAGGTTGAGATTCAACCAGTGAAGGTGACAAGTGAGATGGGGAAGTTCAGTTGAAAATCCGAGGTGTTTTGGCTTCTATTCTCCGGGTGTGCCTCTGTTCTGCTGCTGTGGTTAGTTGTTATCTTCTCTGCCCTGGTTTGGACTAACTGTATTAAGTTGTTATCTTGAAACTGGATGTACGTTCCCTGGTCTAAACGACCTTGGAATTGAACCGCTATAAACTCTTGTTTCTCGCGCTCTCAATCTGTCGTAATGCACAGAAGCGAATTAAAGGAAATTTCATGGCTATTAAAAGGATTAAAATAAAGAAACCGCAATAAAAAAAGTAGAATAAAATTTAGGATAATAGTTCCGTTTTTAATAGGAAAGGCTGTCAAACAAATACATATGGACACGTGTCATCGTCTTCGTCCTGTCTCTCTCCCCTTAATAATTTGCAGCAAAGAAAACAGAAACATGTTAGCCGCGAAAAGAGTTGGACTCAGAATATTTAATGGAGAGCACAGACTCTTCCTCTCGTCCACTACCTCAACAAAAAAAAAGCCTCTTTTTCTTCACTGCTTGCGTCGTCGCGGTTTTCTTCACTGCTTGCGTCGTCGCGGAAGTCGATAAGTTTGATCCTTGGGAACTTCCTGGTATACATAAAATAACAGTTTTACACCTATCACGTCGAAGCTTCTTCATGATTATAGAGAGTAAAAATTGAAATTTTTTACTGGGTTAAGCTTTATTGGTTTCTGTACAACGAGTGGTTGATTTGGAGTATGTGATTGTTGTTTTGCTGTCAGCGAAGGCAATGTTTGGAGAGCAAGAGTGGTATTTTTTCTGCAAGAGAGAGAGATCTAAAATTTTATTTTGAAGTTTACTAAAAAATTTAATATTTGGACCAAATATTGCAAGCCTCAATTCAATTTTTAGGCGCAACAATTAATTTGCTTACAACCATGCATCAAAATTAGAATATGATCTCACATGTTTAAATATTGAATCACGTCAGCAGCTTTGGCTTAGTTGGCAATAGAGATGATAAAGAAGTCGGCCAAGCTGAGCCGAGCTTGAAAATTTTTACTTGACTAAACCTAGCGAGTTAAAAAAGCTACACTCAAAAATTTTTTTAATTCGAGCTGGCTCACGAGCCATGAGTTAAACGAGCCAGCTGAGCCGATTAAAAGAATATAACGAACTGAACATACATAAATATTTTTTATTTATATTAATATAATGCATATTTTTTTAAAATTTAATTATTAAAATATAATAGCCAGTTATTTAATTAACAAAATTATTTTATTAATGTATAAAATGACATATATTGAGAAAAAAAATTATTTGAGTGATCCAATAAAAAGTTATATTATAAAAATATAATTACAAATATTTAATGTTACATATTATTGAAAGAGTACTACAAATTGAAAAATAAGATAATAAAATATTGAAAGAATTTATAGTGAAAAAAATAAAGGAATTATGTGGTATTCATAAAAGAAAAAAATGAATAAAATAAAAAAGGAAAGAAAAAAAAAGAGGGAGGAAATAAAGAAGTGGCGAGGATGAAGCAACGCTCATATGTACACGTATTTTTCATTAGTACTTTGGTTACATGGATCTTGTAATATTGATTTTTCATCAATCACAATACATCTATAAGAAACACATGACATGTGTTGGTTTTTAGGTTCCCTCGCACGACGGAATTACCGAGGTTCATAACAACGGTAACGTGCGTAACCTATGTATCATGAAAAATAATTTTAATATGAACATAAAACGGATCGTTGTTATAATATATTAATAATAATATGTATTCAAAAATCTCTATTTAGATCTAATCTAAAAGATAAAGAATGTTATCTTTGTAGCTTACTTCACACGGGTACAAAATCAACTTTCGATCTTCTCTGCCAATCCTCCTCACCTCGAATAAGCACGTGTGGGCGTGATGAACGAAACAAAATCACACTCAATTTATGATAGATCGTATTCTCAACCCATGAGACGATCTATTTGGATTTAGAAAACACTTTTTTTAAGCCAACACAGAAGACACAAATTTTGCTCTCAAAATGGATTTCTTAATCTCAAAGATTTCAACCTCCACTTCAACTTTTTCTTCAATTTCTTCCAACCATCATCTAATGAGGTTGGACCTCTATTTATAGTGGTATTGCTTCATAATGGCCATTATGACATTAGAGAAAAACACTACAAATTCTTCATTAAAATTATAATTGATTTCATACATTTATAAAAATGTTATGAAAATCAAAAGTCTTGTCACCATAGCTCAACACTTGGCACATTTAAATTATAACACATTTATGACAAAAATGTTATAGAAAACAAAAGGTTATGACATTAAATCAAATTTGACATTAATTCAAATTTGACAAAATCCATTTTAAAAACTATTTTTAAAAGTTACTTTATATTTGTTAATTAAGTGAATAATCAATAATTCCATTATTTCATTTAACAAATATATTAACTTTGACAAATTTTGCCATTTTGTCTTAATTAATTGAATAATCAATAATTCAATTATTTCATCTAATGAAAAAATAATAATAAATTTATTATTGAGTGTATTAAATAATTAATTCATAATTAATTATTTAATCTTCTTTGTTTATTTTTCTATTATTTGAATAATGATAGAAGATGACGAAGGGACCGATGGAGCTATAGTTTTAAGCTGTAATAATATTTTGTTAATTAATATAAACTCTTTATATTAATTAACATAATTATTAACTCTAAAGTAATTCCACTAAATACTTACAATTGCACTCTCAAAACTATAGAGTACATTTATCAAAACTATAGAGTATATTTACTTAAAGTAATGTCCATTGATATAGTCATTACATATGTATTAACTCTCCATTTAGATTCGCAATAGAGCTAGGTTTATAATCCGTTAACCTCTCATATTGCTTCTTTATCCTTGACTACCATTAGTTCTTAATTGAATAATTAATTCATAACGATTATGAATTGTGCGCTAACTATTCGATTCTTGAACTAACAAACAAGAGAATCTATATAAATGGATTTCATTGTATCGATATTAACATTTCCAGCTATTCATTTTAAATTACTCATAATATACAAGGTATACGAATCGTAACTCGTACAAAACTTTACCGAGTAAATCAAAGAATAAATTAAAATAAAATAGCAGTTTATTAAATACAACGAATTAAGATCATACATATATGACCATCATTATGATAAAATTAATTGTTCTATATTTAACGAAAATTATCAGAACAATATAATTTTTATCTGGTCAAGTCCTATATAATCATATGATATAAAACATATTTATCTTATGTCACTACATATTTAGTCGGGATATGACTATACATTCTTAATGAGATAAACTATGTTTATGACTATGGACTATTTGAAGATTCCATACTACAAATATAAGTCATAGACATATTTTGGTTATTACTCTTTATATTTTATCCCACATATATACAATATATATGTCAATATAAAGTTAGCATAAATAACCAAGGAATTTTCTATGAATTTTATAAAACATAATCTAAAATGTTAATATAATATCAATCAATATAAATTTATTCATATATTATAAAATTGTTCTGTTATATTTGCTTGTTGGACACATTACTTCCAACAACATGTAGATAATTAATATTTCTAACTATGCTCAAGAAACTATTGAGAAAAAAAAATGTAAATATCATATTTTGTTGAATTTGAATTTCAATGACCAATTTCAAGTTAATTACTCTAATTAACAATGTAGTTTATCTAAAATAACTAGGTAGAGAATTCTTAAACTCTATTGGAATAATAGGTGTTAGTTGAGTAACTTACTTTTATCTATGAAACTTTCATCTCGATATTTATACAAACACATAAAGTGCATTTCAAAGTAGATATGATAATACGAGTCAGTTGAGCCAAACTGGAAAAAGTTTGGATCGGATGAGTTAAACGAGTTGAGCCTAATGAGCTTTAGTGAACTAATGAGTCGAGCCTAATGAGTTCGCCAAAAAAAAAAAATCAACCTAAGCCGGCTCACAAGCCAAAATTTAAATGAACCGAGTCAGATTCGACTCACTATAGTTCCAAGCCGAGTGACCATTTTGGTGAACCAACCCGCTCAATTAAAATCTCTGCCCAGCAATGATTTCTGTTGAGAATTAAACTCAAACGGTCAACATTTTGGGGCGTTTTTCAAGAGAATTTGAAGTGTCAAATGACGACCAAATTAAACGTATGACCTATGGATTTTAATGCCCTGATGTCTACTCTCTGATACCAATTTGGTAAAAAAAAAGGAATTATTTGTTTTGGTGAGAAATATACAAATATTTCAAGAAACTAAAGAGTAGCGTTTTTCATTTTCTCAGCAAAACAAACACTCCATTTTTTATCAATTTATGCTCCATCAGAGTGCTGAGCCACCTCAAACTCATCTACGTCGTGGCAAGATTTCACATTCTTAGTACAAAGATATAGCCGCGGGTAAGTAATTCCCACTTATTTGTTTATCATATTAGCCTTATTTTCATCCATTCTGATCCATAAACTGAAAGCTATATAGAAATAATGGAATGCCAGAAGACTGGATTATCATAGACTACCAACACTCTTGGGTTTAATCTCATAAACTTTGCTTTCAAGCTTTTTAATGAGGTAGTTTAAACAAATAGCACAATCTCCTTCAGTTTAAGCAATCCTAATTTCCTTTAACTATTAAATAAACAATGCAAATTCTATCACTAGTCACTGTTCAATGGAGTTAAAGAAGAGATTATCGCGTTTAAATAACTTGCTTTCTAGTTGCAGTGCGTGGGTTATCATAAACAGGAAAACTAGAAGGTAGACGAAGATACCTGCGCAAGTGAGGCAATATTAGGTTCCCATTCTACCTAAATAGAGTTTCCATTGCCGTTGATACTAATGACCCAGAAAATAGTCAAGCTTAAAGATGATATGTAACGCCCCGAAATGTAAAAAAAAATTTCTCGTCGTTTTTTAAAAATTCATTCATAAAAATTGTGTTTTTGAAAATAACACAGTAAAAGTCTTAAAGAAATATCATTTAAAATTCTTGACATAAAACAAATATAAATATTCATTAAATATTTTAACTTAAATCCAAACAATTAAAAACATAACTAAAAAAAATCTTTTCTTTTTATTTTTGTTTCCTCAAATATTTATCAACGGATCAACTTCATTTCAACACCACTTTAGTTTCGATCATGAGAATTTTCCATCAACTGCAACTTTTATTTGTTTCCATCATCAGGTATATCATCAATGTCATCTTCACCCACATCATAAAGATTCAACTATGAGCCTAATGTTCATTAAGATATGCATAACATAAATAAATCATGAGCATGAGATGCAGTTTTTCGTAAAAACATGTAATTTCGTTTTAAGTCTTTCTTTCTTTTTCATTTTTCTTTTGTATAGGGGAGAGTGTTGAACTTCAGCTAACTCCTACCCCTGGAAGAGTAGACACAATTATGAGAAACACACACTCACGTCTCGTGAACTTTGGCGAAACAATCCCCCTTACCAGGACCTTTGTTAGTGTTATTCACTTAATGCGCAACCACCTTGTGAACTTTAACCAGACTCCATCATCACTGGACTAATGAGCTTATCTCCCAAAGGTCCACCCTTTTTGGGACAACCTATCCTCAACCCTTTATATTCTTCTCTACGTTGGTTCGTTTTTGTTCCATTCTATCTTACTTGAAAACATATGCATGAAACTATTTTTGTTATTTTTTTGAAAAACATGATGCATGAAACATATACGTGACATAAAATATAACTTGACATGCACGATCATAGCAATAAACATATCCTTGAAGTAACTATAACATGACAACACATCTTCGAATCAACAAAACATAGCATTTTATCCAACAGTTTAGCATATCCTAAGAACTCACAAATAAAACAACACATACTAGCAAATAATCTAACAAATCCTCAAGCATCAACAAAAATCCTATCCTCTATCAATACCTTTAACATAAACAATAAGCATACAACAGAACATATCATTGATTATCATATAATCACAACCTAACAACTATAAACATAGAAATAATCCAAGCGTCTTTGTGATGCAAGCCAAAGGCCAAATACATGCAAGTATCACTTACCTAAAGTTCTTGGTAGAGTTTGTAAAATCAAACTTTTGTTCCAATTGATCTATATCCTTTTCTAAGAGCTTTAAAGAAAATCCACTTGAGAGCTCCTAAACACTTTGAGAATCAAATGGTAGCTTATGGATTCTATGAAAAATTGTATCTTGAATCTATCCGTAGTTATAACAGACACATGAGCCACCACGTCGGATGTACACTTCATTCTTCTCATCCAATAGCAATCTACCACATTAACATTTTTCTTACCTTAATGGACCCCAACATTTCTATGGACATCTATGCTTCTATAGATGCCAACGTTTCTGCAGATATCACTGTTCCTCGCAGATTCCTTCGCTCCAGACGATGACATCTTACTTAATTAACTCATATGCCGTGGATATTTTCCTTTTCGCGGATACGTATACTTCCACAACCAAACTGTTCATAGTGAATTCTTCATTTGAAACGACAACATTTCCCTCTATTACAAATCCGCCGCATAAACATTTCTTTCTACGAGCGCCTATACTTCCGCAATTCTATTGTTCATTGCAGATTCTTTATTCCAAATATCGATGTTTCGCCCTTCAACTTATTCACCATGGATCCGTACACTTCCATAACATCACAGTTCATCACAGACACATTCCTTAATATTCGTAAACGACGATGTTTCATCCTCATTACATAACTCCTGCGGAATCATTCTTTTATGTGGATACACTTCTAATCCTAAAATGACGTCATCCATTCCTCAGATACAAACACTTATGCAGATTCTAATTCTCCTGCGGATACCTACACGTATGTGGATACCAACTCTTGTCTACCGATATCTGTCCGTCCTTTTTCTAATATGACATCCAATCTTTTGTCTGCCTAAAAATATCATGCATTGCACATGACTTTAGATAATCTATCCTTTCATCCTGGCCAAGGTGCTTTGGACAGTGCACAATATATTGATTTTTGGCTTTTGAATCTATGGCGTTTCAAGATTTATGCCATGACATTCACATGCTTTTTATGATAAAATATATTTAAAAAGACTTTAATAATATCAAATTAATTGATAGAACACCCTGACATTTGATGAACATATTACCATAGCATTATGCGGGGTTTAGGATACCTTGGCATCAAGGTTTTAGAATGCTTTAGTGTTGAGATTGATTTAATGTTTTGACATTTATTGTTAGAATGATTTTGCCAGTATGCAAGGCTGAATGCGTTATTGTTCAAGTTTAGAATACCTAAGTGATGCTTTATTTTTCCAAAAAAGCGGCGTGGCATGAGCTGTGCCAGGTCATTAGTTCAAAGTTTGAGATATTTATTCATTTTAAAAATAAATTTGAAGGAATGATAGATGGACACAATGCACATATAGTTTACATACAATGTGATAGATAGACAGATCATTCATGCATTATGAGATTTAAATAATGTAAGATTAATAAAATATCATCTCATATACATTGACATCGACATTGATTCATTTGGAATGCACTTGATGTTATATACTCTTGCATTCATGATTGTATGGTATTGAGTACATTCTATGGTTCTAAGAGGATGGACATTGGCCACATCATAAACCGGTAATGTTATTTTTTGGGAAAATGACAAATCAACCATCGTACTTTGTGATCAGGGACAATTTAACCACTAAAGTATTTTTGCAAATAAATTAACCACTGAACTATGAAAAAAGTCCCCGCAAACATTGCTGTCACATTTGCTATTAAACGTATTGATTTCGTTTTGCCACGTAACGAACATGTATTGATTTCGTTCCGCTGCAGATTGATATTTTTAAAAATAACGTTATACTATTAACGTTCTGCGGTGGATCAGGATAAGTTCTGCAGTGGATTTACCACAATTCGTGGCAGATCGATCCACTGCAGATCGTCGAGCGTCGTTCTACGTTCCTAGACCCTATTATATATAAGACTTAACTGTGCACTTCGACGAGTTCACCGCGAATCACAAAATCCTTAGCAAACATTTGAACCCTCAAACCTTCGTTCCTAACTCTTTAAGCAATACCAATGGATTCCCGCATAAAGAAAATGATGCTCAAGCGAAAGGGTGGTCCGTCGCAGGCTCTATTGTATCCACAGGCAGAAATGACAGACTTTGCCCGTGAACGCTATTGGCTTGCAACATAGTTCATCTGTTAGTTGCACCACAATGTACCGTGGTTAAAGGCGCAGCATCCGCGGTTCAAGTTAGAGCAGCTACGATTGACGTTGCCCCTGTTTCAGAAGCTGAGGTTGAAGCACAACCTCAACCTCAACCTCAACCTCAGCCTGAATAACCAGCAGCAGGTGCACTAGTCCGTTTCTGACCCATTACAACAATGTTCCATTCCCCACTCTTCAAGACAGCCGACGCGAAAGAACAGTATGAAGCTGATGTTAAACAACGTTCAATTATTGTTTCTAGAATAGTAGACTTTGAGTCATTGGCTGAGTTGGAAATCTAAGAATTGTTTGAATGGGCTGACTTAGTCGGTTTGTGCCGATTGGGAGGAAGTTACTGTGAGCAGATTGTCAAACTGTTTTATGAAAATTTAGAACTATCCACCCAACCATTAGAGGTCTAGACTTACATATTTGGATGAGAGTTGAGGCTGACTCCCAACGATATTAACATGCTACTTGGATGTTCGATGGAGGGCCAAATGATAACTATTATCATGTGTCTTGGGAGCCACCTCTCATCAGACGAGGTGAAGGGCTTATAGTGCTTAGATTGTTGCATCGTGATTCCTATATTGAAGCGTACAAGAAGCCAAAGTCCAATGACCTGAATGTCATAACCCTAGTGATCCACATCATCATGATGTACACCATTTTGCCTTGCGATATACATCGAGGCCATGTTAGCGGCATGTGCTAGAGAAGGTGTTCACTAGAAAATAAAGTGAACATAGGCTATGTCATTTTGAGTCACATGTACGAGATGCTCAACAACCCATCAAAGAGTTTGCCTTTTAATTGGCTCATTTAAAGGATTGTTGAGCATTACTGGGTATCGTTCTCGGATGAGGAGCCGAGAATCGAAGAAAAGTCCACCGACGTCCACAACAAATTGAAAGTGGATCGAATGGGGCTTAGCAAAGTTGAAGGAGAATGGGCAATCAAGACTTCATCTAAGCTCGCCCTGAAGAAGCGAGCAACAGTGTCCAAGCCGCCAGCCCTTTTAGTTTTATGGCCTCCAGTCCCCCCTTAGTGGCAGCCTCCAACCCCAATGGAGTAACACCTTTAGCCCCCTCAGAGGAACAACCTTAAGCATCGCATCTGCAGCACATGGAGGATGATGCTCCACAGTCGATGACTCTACCCCCTCCTCATTCATCTAATTTTACATTGATGCTTGAGGAGATTTTTGGCTGGAGGCACATGATGGAGGACCGACTTGTTCGGATGGAGTAGCTTTATCAAATGGCACTGAACAAAATACAAATGATGGAGGAGCACCATCAAATGGGGATTCTCCAAATTTTAAAAATAGAGGACCAATGTTAAATGGAGGGGCTCCAAATGCAAAAAATGGAGGAGCGAGCAGAGGAGCACCATAATGAGATGTTGGTAGCAATACGGAGAATGGGGAAGCGAGCAGCCCCTCCACCATCCTCTCCAACAGTCTCTTAAGTAACCCCTGTAGTAGCCCCTCCAATGGCCTCTCTAGCAGCCTTTCCATCATCCTCATCAGTAACAAAAGACACATAGTGCTTATAAATTATTTACTTTTTACGCAAAGTCCATTATTTACTTTATTTGTATATGACGTAATAATGAGTCTGAAATTTGCAGTACCATTACCCTTAGAGGCAAACCGGCTCCTCCTACCGTGCTTTCCAAGGTGCAGGAGACAAATGCATATGGTGGATCACAACTTCCTTAACTTAAAACTGTACGTGTGGTATGTCTTCGATTTGGTTATCTAATTGTGTCTGCACTTATTCATGCCTTATTAGTCTAACTGCCTCTTGTCAATATTTTTTGCAGCCATGTGACCTGATGGATCTTTTCAAAAAGTAAGTTCCTGGAAATACTTGGAAGAACCAGGAGGCATGTGTAATTTTTTTGGGAAAGCTGGTCCAGGATGAGTACAACATCACTAAGATCATCTTCTTGCAGCAAGAAGGGACAACAAACACGATGAGAATTACGTTCTGTTATGTTAAGTAGTTCAGAAGCTTTTATCTTAGTACTCATCCTTGCTTAGCTTTCTTTATATGCAGTGCTATGCATTGAACAAAGAAGAATACTTCCAAGTCCAAATGGAAAAATCACTCCTTACAATAAGGTGGATTCCCATAATTATAATTCTTGCTTTTCCGGTTTGTCATTCATGTTTCAATAGTTCTAATGCGTGATTTACATTTTAGTCATACCTAAAGCAACCGTGTTTTATGTCGTCCGTTGACCTGTACACTCACTACCCTTACTAGCAATTGTTGCTTGAAGCAATTTCGATCGACATAGTGCCAATTGACAAAGAGTGGTATATCTTTTCCCTTGTGTGGATTCATATTGCTTTCTACTTATGTGCTAATTGTTTCCTTTGCATTTCAGATAGCATGGCATCTTCCGGTGTACGAGTGAGGGGTTAGGGGTGATCCGACATTCCAAAAAGAAGGACAACTTCCACCATCATGATGATATACCTGTGGAGGGTCCATTGTTTGCCAAAGCGTCCAACGTATAGGTGGACTCGCAGTTGTCATTTGATATCATAGATTTGCAGAAGAAATATGGCACGAATGCAGCGTAGTGTAGTTGAGATGTGTAGGGATACTAAGATGTCTCTTTATATGTTTACTTGAATAATAAATGTTGTTGTTTATGTTTTGTTTGATATCTGTTTTTGATAATGTCACAGGGGGGATAGACTAAAAACAAGAGAAACTCTTGCAAAATTTTGAATTTTTTGAAAGAGAAATTGACTCAAACTATTTCATTCATCATCAACAAAAAACTAACATGTTCATTGCAACAATTTAAGAAACTTGTGCATAACACTACAATATACAATGCGGAGGAATGCTGACGTTCCGCAATGGAATGCTGACGTTCCGTCACGTTATGTATGAAAAATCTAATGCGGAACGCCTACTTTTCCAAGTATGGGAATAAAAAAGTGAGGGCGGTCGACAACCAAATTCAAAATGAAGCACAAATTCAAAATTTCATCATCAACAACCAAATTATCAATTTCATTACAACCATATCATTTACATGTGCATTACAAATACAGACCAATTTATCAATTCAATTACAACCATATCGTGCATATGTGCACTACAGATGCAAACCAAATTTTCAATCTCGTATTCTTCGTATATCTTTAACCTTCCTTGATTAGGGAAGACAACACTAAAAAAAAGTAACGAGTAACTATGCTGCGAAACCAGATATGCATTATCTATAATGGTTTATTCAAGGTTCTACAATAGGTTACCTCGAATAAACTATTGTAGATGATGTATATTGGTTTTGATGTATAGTTAATAGTCAATTTGATTGAGCGTTGTCTTCTCTAATCAAGGAAGGTTGAGGTCCAAATTTGTTTTTGCTTGTATTTATAGAGCTTGGGCATCATACTCTTGCATAACATATTGCAAAAAAAAAAAATTAGCATAGTTTAAAACATAACACATGAAAATGTAAAGCAATAATGTGCTCACTTGCGTCTCGGAAACTATGTTGGGAACTGTCTCGAGGATAATCTCTGGGACTGTTTTGGGGACTATGTTGGGAACTATCTCGAGGGATGTCTTGTGGACTCTGAAACCCAAAAATGTGCCCTGCAAGCTTCCTCTACCGCCTTTGCGATTTCTGCCTCTAGACCTGCGGCCGCCACATGCACTGGACTCTGGGCCTCCACCTTCGCATGTGCGAGAGTTGTACCCCACACCCCCACACCAGCCACACGTCATGTTCAGATGTCTCCGAGGCAGTAATGTCCAACTTGGGCCTCATCCACATCCCGTATTCTTCATTTTTGCAGCCTTCTAGGGCATCTCTTAAATGGCGGTGGCTTAATTAGATCAAGATGCATCACAGGAGGCCACATGGTTTGTCCACTAATGGGGCAGACAAAGTGGGAGCATATCGTGATGTATGTTTCCCGGTGGTAGCATTCATGCACAAAATCATCGGGACATCTCCTTATGAATTGTATACACAAGACTGCATGGCATACACGGGACTCCATCCCGTATGTCCATGCATACACGGGACTGCTATAGTTCAACAAACCCATCTTACATGCAGTTAAATATTTGTACATCTTTTTAAATGCACTCATCTCTAGCTGATCACGCAGTGAGCTTCTAGGATTAGACCTCCAAATCTCCTCGACATAGGACCATATGAGCTTGTATTGCTCATTGTCATCCCCTTGTTAATTTTTTTGGCCTCATTTCTTGCCCTTCTAGCAAGCCTGGGTGTGATGTTGACGTTAAAATCCTTTATGACTGCCTCAATTATGGAAGAAAGGCCTTAGTTTGCCTGACTTTTAAATCTGTGCAAGTAATGCGTTCCCATCCATTTTGCAGAGGCATGGCAGCTTTCCATCTTTCTGGAGCAATTGTGAAAGTTGTTATAGCACTTTATTTGAAATGTCATTTCACCTTGCATTTTTTAGGCGTGCATCTGCCATGTGCATCCTTTCTGGCAGGTAGCTCTTAATCGATGAGCGTCATTGTGGGTGAATTTAATCCGTACCCATTCTTCAACGCATGATCGACAATTTCTTCTCTAATTTTATTCAGTAAACTATACTTATTGCCAAGACCCATACCAGCAAAGGTGCATTCTGCTTGTGGTGGTTGTGTAGGACTACTCTCAGCCATGTCCATATCTTCATCACTACTGGATTCACATAATGAACGGAGCTCCTCCTCGTCTAGTGTAGCCGAGACAGAATGCACCACTATAGCAACTTTTTCTCCAATTGCACGTACCTCATTTGCCAAAAGTGTGGATGTGGGCCCTACTTCAACTTGGCAGTTATTAACAGATTCTTCCACACTCCAAGATGTCATTTGGTGTTCAACAAATGCTTCAACTTTGCCAGAATACTGTACACTTCAGCTTTCAAAAATCTCTAGGGTTCGCTAATTGCTGACAAAATCACTAAGAAAATCGTGATGAGTGTAGTGTGAATTTATATAAGGAAGACGAGGCATGATGATCCGTGGCAGATCATTATCAATTCACTGCGGATCATGGTAAATCCATTGCGAAATTTGTCTTGGTCTACCACGAAATGTTAATATTATAACGTTATTTTAAAATTTTTGATCCACAGTGGAACAAAATCAATACATGTTTGTTATGCGGCGGAATGAAATCAATATGTTTAACGAAAAATGTGATAGCAATGTTTGCGGGGAATTTTTCATAATTCGAGGGTTAATTTACTAGCGAAAATAGTTTAGTGGTTGACTTATCATTGTTCACAAAGTACGTTGGTTGATTTTTCATTTTACCTTATTTTTTCTATGTGTGTCTATAGGCAATCATGGATTATAAACACAGATCATATCAGTGTCCTCTGCAAATCATCATAAGGTAACAAGTGTCAGTGATCAGATACTAGTGGTGAGAATAAAAAAATCTTTTAATATATATGTCGTTGATAGATGTTGGCGGTAAGAATCCAAAAAATCTAGTATTGCAGATGTCGATAACTAGATGTCGAGGTTGTGAATTTTAAAAGTCTAGTGTTTTGTACATCACTACTATGCAGGTTAGTGTGGTTATGTTAACATTAACATATAAATGTTAATATGAGATATAATTAATAAATATGTGATAAATATAAATCATACATATTGATTGAATGTGTATACATTATCATCATTATTTACATAGAGATAGATATCTATGAACCTACCTGAACTAATTTATAAGATTGAGATGACTGCACTTATCATATGTATTGCTTAGCCATTATCATATGTACATAAATAGAGATGATATTATCCTACTAGGGATAAAGTGTAATTGCGATTGAATTATTGTCTATTGGGATTGGTTATAATGCTTAGATAGGTATGATTACAAATAAGAACTAGTCAACAATCTATACTTGTGAGATAGACATTGGTTAGAATGTGATGTGCCACTAGAACCTATGACTGACAATCAAACATGGAGATTTTCTAACTTTAATTCTAGTGTTTATTTTATAGGTGATCAAAGGGAGGAGTATGCTCAAATCATCTTTTTTGTCTATCCAGAATCCATGAGTATAATGGAGTTGTTCAAAGTGAAGCATAAGATGAAGTTCATGAACAAGTTTAGAAGATGCATGAAGTAGTCAAAAACTGCTGATTAAACTCCCCATTGTAGCCTTCTCCCCTCCTTACCTAAGAGGTGAATCACTAGCAAAGTTGTACAAACTGATGAAATATCAAGTTGGAGTACTCCTTTTCGTTGAAGGCAACATTTGAAATAGAAGGTTGTGATTGTCATCTCTTCGGACCAACTTGCACCCATTTGAGCATATCTTCTTCTCCTGATTGATTGCGACTCTTAAATTTTGAAGTCTTCTTTTTCATCTATTACGCAATTAACTGTCTAAAAATTGTATTATTCATCCTAAAATGCCCTTCTAAGAACTGTTTAGAACCCCACAAATTCGATTCTAAACAACGTGCAACCTTTTGAGTGTAACTCTATTTCCAGAATGAATTTGTTCACCGTTTGGAAAGAATCTTCTTTACATATTCTCTTGGTCCTGTCCAAATATTGATTAAAGAATTATCCATTTGATTGAGTTTTTACAACACCAAAATCCATTCAAGAATTTGCCAAGACAGTTTTCAATACCGCATTTCAACTGTTTACTTTGGTTGCATAGTAGAATGTCTTGAGAGATATGAGTACACATTGGACCTGACTAATAAACAAATGACACATGTAATAAAAAAAGAGAATAAGAAAATCTTATAATATGGTAAAAGGCAAAAAAGTTAAGAAATATGATAACTTAAATAAAAATATATATGTTTGTAAATCCTTAGTGTGCTGAAATTTATAAAAACTCATTAAGTGGTTCTCCTTATTTTTTAGGTACAAGTGGCAATAGATCAGAAGATAAAAGTAAAGTAAAGATAACATGGTTTGATGATTTGAGCACAACATAGAATCGAGAGTATTTTCTCTTACTCTTTTGGTATGTTTTGTCCTAGTATGCCCCAATGTTTATATCTTATTTGAAATAAAGTTTGCATGTAATAAGACTTGTTTTAAATTATTTGTGGGTATTAGATAGTCTTTACTTTATTCTATTTCTCCAATGAATGGTTAGATAGTAGTTTTAATTCAATACATGTTTAATCTTTGTAAGTCGTTACATCAAGAATGCATATTTTTTATGTGAGCGAGATATTTCTTACTTTATGACACTGAGTGAGTTCGAGTTAGTGTTGTATTAAAATTAAATATTAAAGGCTAAACATGTGGTCACTTGCATTGCACTTTGGGAATTCAGAAGTCTTGACCTAGGCTCAGGGTTCTAAGGGATAGGTTGTGACAAGCATGAAAGCGTACAAGAGGAGAAAATTACTTTCAGACAATAGCGGCGTAAAATAATAACTCGGATCAAGTTTAGGGATTTTTACGCAGGTACATGACACAATTACATGTCCCCCCATAGTATTTATCTAATGTGAAAACATTTTCTTGCAAGTTGCACAATTGAAGTTACATGACAAACAATGACCATCTCATGAGTCAAACATAGTCATTACACGCTAACAAATTGGAACAATAGTAATAAATGCATGTACAAAATAAACATGTTCCTAAAACATATATACACAATAAAAACTAACATGCTGTATGAAGAAACATATCATAGTGAGTCTAAGATATAACATAAAATATAGGTTTTGAAAATATTCAATCTGAATATGATAAACAGATCAGAGTATACCACAACATTACCAAATCCTCAATCCAAGAAATCCAATCAATCCAACTCGTCAATCTTAATACCTATTATTGTACCAATGTAAGTAGCTTTATAAGACTCTTAAAATATATGTTGGAACTCATACTTGAGATAAGAATCAACTCAAGGACTCATCAAACAATTCTCCATAAATGGAAAAAATGGGCACGGCGGCGTAGCCTCTAACTAAGGAAATGTGACTTTTAACTCTAGATGCCACAACACCAAACATCTTAGCGCCAGGACACATGCCATGTTGACTTCCCGGTGTCATTCCCTTTGATGTCTTGGTGCATCACATATCACAAATGTGCTCATTTTGGAAATATGACAAAGCATCATGACATTATGTTTTACAACATTGTGACTCTTTCCTTGAATGTGTTTGGCACATGTAGGTTCAGATATATCTATTTAAATTTGTAATATTTTAGATTCTCTTACAAAGCTTCATGTAAGCTAATTTCTCTTGTGCATATACAAGAGAAAATGACAAGAGGTACAAGGGAAAGTCGAAGGAAGAGTAGAGGAAAAGACCAAAGGCATAATTGATGGAATAGGACACTAGCTTTAGTCTAGAGGTTCTCACTCTCATTGGGGAGTTCTCGCTTGTGTGTTTACGTTGCCTACATGTTTAGAGTTTAGGTCTGTGCATAGATGGGTTTTTGTGCAAAGTATGTACATTTCACGTAGAGAGTACATCGTACATTAAGTTATTACATATTTATTTTCCTATTTTTAGACACTCGACTGGAATACCTCGAAAGTACGTTTAGTAAACATAATAAAGATTGGTACAATTAGTGATGATTATTGAAGATATATTATATGAATATGGAGATAATTGGTAGATTATTGTATAAGGATTGTCAAATTACTAAGTGTGTGATTAATGTGTAATTATTGGATGAGTAAGGTTAATTAATCATGGTTAATTATGTTAATCATGGGGATTAGCTTAGAACTAATATAAAGTGATTATTTTAAGTTGAGAATGGTTAAAGATAATTAAATATGGTATTTTGATAAATTTACATGGAATTAAGGGTAAAATGGTAAAAATCGAAGGACAAAATGAACAAAATAATAATTTCACCCCATGAATTCTCTAGAAGGTGAATGAAATGGCTAAGATTCAGCCATTTTTGTGCTGAACTAGAGAAGGAAAGAGAGAAAAGAGGAAGAGGAGTAGGAAGAAGAAGAAAAGGAAGGAGGAAGAATTCGTCCTCCATCCTTCAAGGAAAAGTGTTCCTCTCTCTAAGACGATCCTTTTGAGCTAATAATCAAGAGGGGAAAGTGAAGATTAAGTGGTCTTCAAGATATAAGAACCCTAAACTAAGTGTTTACATAAACTATGTTAAATATTGCATAGTTTAGGTGAAGAAAAAGGGTGATGCTGATAGAAGTGCTTGTGGTTAAGTGAAGAATTCATATGGGTTTGATCTAAAATGATTGAAGAAAAATTTAATTAGATGTAATTTGCATGGAATTTTCAAATTACATGTTATTATTTAAATTAGTTGGTTAAGTGAAGAAAGATTTGGCATGTTATAATTTAAATTAGTTGGTGTTAAGATTTTTGATTAAATTGAATTCAAGTAATTGGTATTGATTACTATGAGTTGAATATGAGCATTAAATTAGTATGCAAATTGTCAATTGATCAATTGATCAATTGAGGAAATGTATTAGGAATAGTATGTGATGAATTGGTGATAGTTTAAATGATGTGACAATATGAATACTTGAATGATCTTTGAATATTATTATGTTCAAAGTTGGGTTATAGTATGAAAAGTATGTTTGAAATTATAAGGAAAGGAGGTTAGTTTTGAATGGAAAAGAGGTTTTGATAGTCCATTAAAAGTATGAAATGGACATGTTGATTGTTAATAGATCAATTAAGAGTATGCATAAATGTATTGCATAATTGGAATGCTTTAATGAAAATGAAATGCTTGGATAGCATAGAAATGTCTATTTGATGGATAAATTGTGGATATATTGGATTATTATCATGTAAACAGGAAAGCATAAATAAAGTGGTATGCTTAATGTATTTAAATAGATAGAAATGTCTATTTGGTGGATTACATAATGAGGTTATAATTTTGAATGATGTGGTAGGAATTTGATATGTTAAATTGTGAGAAAGTGGGGCGGATGTCCTGTCTTTGGGGCGGATGTCCAGACATGTAAAAATGCTCATGGAATGGATCATCACAATGAAGATTTTGAAAATGCATGTTTTACGGTTGACTGAAATAGGCATTTTGCCTTATTTTGTCTTAAAATTGCACTAGATTGAATGACCGTGGCTGAGGTGCGGTCTACCGGACCCTAAAATTTTGGTATATTTTTCTTATGTTTTTAACCATTGTATAAACTATTTTGGGAGATGATTGAGACATAGATAGAATATGTTTAGATAGATGTATGATACCAATTCATGCATCATTTATGTGTGTTTAATAATAAGATTTGTATAGTTCATTTTACATGCATTATTAGTATGCATTATATGCATTTAATGTATGCATAGTGTAAATGTCAAATCATGTATTGTGAAATATTTATATGTACAAACATATTATCTAGGTGGTATTGTTGGTCACATAGGAACCCAATATACCTCGCCAGACTATGTATTGTGTGACATACGTAAAGTGGGAAAATAGATGGGGAGTGACTATGAGTCCCCCTTTAGGTTGAGAGTCCCTAGCCCTTTGGAGGTTTTGATATTCATGGATATACCTATTGGAGATAGTGACTAGTATGGTGGGGTTTTATGGTCGTATGCAACTTTACATATGATGGTATATGATCATTCATGTTGGTAATCACATAAATGTTGACATTCACAAATATATTGACATTCACGTACATTTTAAAAAAACTGTACTTGTTAAATATATGACTATTTAATAATAAATAGAGCATTACACTGATTCACAGTGTCACTGCATCATTGTGAAAGGAGAGTCATGATATGCATTTCGTATTCATTGCATAAGTGTGAGTCATGGGATGACATGGTTAGATAGTTGTGGGATTGTGGGGTACCATTTATGATAGACATTAGTTAAAAATGTCTAAGAATGGTGAGGAGTTAGGATATCTCGACAATTATCAGAGAATCATATGTCTAGGCATTGTCTTTTATGCATAATGAAGAATTTCTACATATAGATGAATTATTTGGGATAGATATGAATAGATATTGTCTAGATAGTGTGAAATAGATATTAATTAGAAATGTCTAGAAATAAGGAAGTCCTTCATATAGAGGACTAAGTAGTTGAGACATAGATTCTGATAGACATACATTGTAAATATCTAGATAGCTTGAGATTAAACATATATTAGAGGTGTCTAGTATTAGTGATTGAGAAACTATAGAAAATAGTTAATGATTAGCATAAAACAAATAATCATGTTAGAGTTGAAAATGGGAAACAAGAGTAAATTGTCCATGGAGTATTAATGTGCTTAAAAAATGGAATAGCATATGAGGCTTGTGATTGAGGTATTTGGTATACATAAATACGTGTGAGAATAAGTTGTGCATGAAGAGTTATTGCACATGAGAATTGGGAAAGATAGGCTATGATTATCTAAATTATAGGCCTAAGCATTTCTATATATGCACTAAACACTTCCTAGATAAAGAAGTGTATCGTATAGTTGAGAGATTAATTATAATATCTAACGATCTAGATAAAACATAGATTTTGGGATGTGTGATCATGAGAGTTAATCAAAAGTTGAACGTTGGAAGTTAAGGATGTTAGGACTAATCATATTGGGCTTAGTACATTGTTAGTTGTGATATTGATATGGTTTATTGAATCTTTATATTAGGATTCTTACTGAGCTCAAAAAGCTCACGGTTCTATTTATGATGCTTTTAAGGAACTGGTTGTAGCAGCTAAAATACTAAAAGGTAAAGATTAGTTCAACTGATGATTTGCATAACATAGGCCCAGTTATATATTTGAGTTTTTATTTTAATGTATTTAGTTTCAATTCAGCTCATGTTTGTATAATAAATTTAGATACATTTTTGTAAATAAATAAAAGTGTACAATTTTCTTGTGTTCAACTTTCCTGTTTAGATTGGATTTTATTTTTATGTGGCCCAATTGCGCGAGCGTATATGTGTGTGATTGGTGAGCTTATGGTGAAAGTTATGAGTTGTGCGATTGTTCTCTGAGAGAAGAATTTAGTTTGCTGCTCAGTTCCCGAGGAGATCAGAGGCTGGGTCATGACATGATTTCTCTAGGTTCACTTGAGTTTTCTTCTTAAGGTCAATGGATGAAATCTTTGAAACTTTTTCTAGCTTTAGGAAGAGATGAAAAATGAAAAGGATCTCTCTATTATATCAATAAGAAGTGATCATGGTAGAGAATTCGAAAATGAGAGTTTTGAGATTCTATGTCAAAAGTATGGCATATAAAATAACTTTTTTTCACCAAGAACCCCTCAACAAATTGAGTTGTTGAGAGGAAAAATAGATTCCTCCAAGAACTAGCCCAAACCATACTAAACGAGAATAATCTTCCAAAATATTTTTGGACAGAAGTCATTGCTATGGCATGTTGTGTTATTAATCGAGTATCCATCTGTCTCATCATTGAAAAGAGCCTCTATGAGCTATAGAATGGGAGAACTCCCAATGCAAGATATTTGAAATCCTTTGGTGGCAAATATTTTATTTTAAACACAAAGGATTATTTAAGCAAATTTGGCTTCAAGATGGATTATGAGATATTTCTAGGTTTTTTTTTTTAACTAACAAAGCTTATAGTGTTTTCAATAGAAGGGCTCTAGTTGTGGAAGAATCTAGACATGTTACTTTTGATGAAACCATTCAATCGTCAAACACTATGGAGTTGAAAGCGACATGGAAATCCTTAATTTGGGAGATAAGGATGATGTTAATAAAGAGAGCACACCCATGTAACACCCCGACTTTTTTTTTTAAGTAGGTTAACTATCGGGATATTACCAAGGACGTCTTGGAGCATTAAGTCAAGGAGGATGTCCGTTAGGTTTTTCCCATGTACACGATGTGATTGAATGATGAAGTGTGGAGGATATCACGTTGCGTATTTGTACGCGTTATTTTATGACATGTAATTATGGGAAAAGTATTATAGGATAAGAGTTAAGTGAGAAAACTCACGAAAAAGCTGTCCAGGCGTTTTCGGACGCATACGGACGACCCTGCGGGCGTGATGTGTTGTCTAAAAAATGAATGGAATAACTCCTGAAAATTCGGACGACTTCGAACGATTTCAGACTTGGCGAATGCAAGCGGACCTTGTGCGTTTGAATCTGTCTGAATTCTGGACGAATTCGGACGACGCGGACAATATTTCGGATGCCATTCGCTTCTGAATTCTGAATTCAGACTGTATGGGCAGAATTCGGACGCATCCTCTCATTCGAATCCTCACTGTACAATGACAAAACTGCTGTAAAATTAGAACGAAAACAACCCATAGCCAATTAAAACACGGCGCCCTGACAAGAAATCCCACCCAGAACCGCTCATGGTTGACCATCCCCTGTAGGAGCTGCCTCCCCCTACCCTTCTTGGTATGGTTGTCCCCTCCTCCTTTAGGGTTAAGCCTTCCTCTCCATTCCTTCAGTCTTCATTCTCCTGCATATGAAGTCTAGTGAGCGAGAGAGATTGAGAGAGGGAGAGCTTTGAGACTAAGGGGTTGAGATTTAGTTGTTGTGTGTGAGGTGAGCTACGTGAGTGAGGTTGGGTTTGTTAGTAAGTCGAAGAAGAGTAAGTTGCTGCTGGACGTGGAGTGGAGCGCTGCTGTCCCTGCTTTAGGTCATCAAATCGGTAAGGAATGGGTTGTCTTGGCCATTTAGAGGCCCTACACCCAAGTAAACGTGTGTGTGAGTGATCGTTTTTTTCCTTTAAATGCTTGTTGATAGTTGTTGATGGCCGTAGATAATGGTTCCCCTGTTGTGTCATTACTTATCTGTGAATCTCTAGTAGTTGACAATTCTTTCGTTGGATTGCCTTACTGTCGGTTGTGTTTAATTGTTTACACTGAGATAGATGCTTAAGGTTCAAAGATGAGTAAAGGTAGAAGGGTAAATGGTCATGTGAAGCATGAAAATGGGTTGAGAGTTCTATACTATTCTTGAATGGATGCCTTCTGCGAAATGTTTTAATTTCAGCTGCTGTCTTTATTTTGTTGCCATGATTTTGTTGCTCGCATTGTTGTGGTTCTTTGCTTTACGTTACTCTCTTTAATGATATTGTAGAAAGTAGTTGTTGAATTTGTGATATATCCCTTTTGTTGTTAACTTTGTTTTATTGCCTGTCATGTGATATAATGTCTTACTAGATAAAGAGATAATGAACGTGAGAAGGGGGATGAATGTTGAAATTGTGAAAGACAAACGAATATGTGATATCTGGGAATTTGCTAGGAATACTAGTTCTAATATTGAATGTTCACTTATTGTTTAGTTTTCACCTAAAATGCTGCTGTTTTCCCTGGTTATTCGTTTGCCAATAAACATTCGTGTGACACCTTTAATCTAGTATATTTAATCTAGCCTGTTTGATAAACGATAGTTGAACTATGTTAAGTTGAACATGTTTAGCCGTTAATAGGTGTTTATAACTGAACTAAGTTAGCTGAGCATGCTTAGTTGTTAATTGGCTTGAATAATTAGTTTAACTAAGTTAGCTAATTAATTGTTTAATTAAAGCATGTAAACTATCTAAATTGTATTTATGATCTTCCGAGCATGTCAACCACCACGTTAGTGTCTCTCCTTTTATACTTGATGAGGTAGGGGTATCTTTCTAGAAATTCAACCCACTTAGCATGTCTTCGATTAAGCTTTCCTTGACTTTGAATGTGCTTAAGTGCCTCATGGTCGATGTAAATGATGAACTTCTTTGAAATGAGATAGTGTTGCCATAAGTCTATTGCTCTTATGATTGAGTAGAATTCTGTCGTATGTGGAGTAATTCAAGGCGACACTATTGAGTTTCTCGCTAAAGTAGACTATAGGACTGCCTTCTTGCATAAGTACCGCTCGAATTCATACCCCAGATGCATCACATTTTATTTCAAACACTTTGCTAAAATCAAGTAATATGAGTATCAGGACTTTGATTAAGTCCCACAATTATTTAAAATTTAAATTATTTGATTGATATCTAAATAATAATTGAATTATTGATTAATTAGTTATTAAATTGTACTAAATAATAATTAAATTATTATCTAATTAGTAATAAAATTATTGAATTATATTAATTAATAATTCAATTAGTAGATTATAACTAGGGTAAATGACAAATCAACCATCGTGGTTTGCGATCAATGACAAGTCAATCACTATGGTATTTTTTCTAACAAGTTAACCACTGAAGTTTGAAAAAATAACAAAGGAAACATCGAGCAGCGTTCTCTGCTCCAAAAACTGAGAAAAACGCGGTCTCTTGCTCCAGAGACCGTGACACCTCCTCATCCTTGAATATGGTGGGGTCATGATTCATCTTCTGGCTCTCTGTCGTGGTTAGATCATGGTTCATGCATTGGTCCTCTGTTATAATACTTTCGTGGTTTAAGCCATCGTTCTCATTAGGGGAGAATTCAGTGAATTGGTTGCCTGGTGTACTACAATCAGGTTCCATATTTTTGTCAGACATTATCACATGATTAGTTTGGCTTTTCAAATCATGTGATATGGCAAGCTGGGGTGCAGAAAGATCAGGCTTCATCTCCCTCTGCTGGAAACCAAAAAGCTGAGGTTGCTTCTCCTCACAATGAACTAGGGAAATATTAGATTGCAAATCATCAAGTTGTGCAGGGAAAAGTATAGGTTCCATCTCTGGATATTGAATCGAGGAGAGATCAAGTTACATTTCATGGTCATCCAGTGAAGCCAAATCAAGCTGCATTTCATGGTCCTGCATTGAAGTTAGGTCAAGTTGCATTTCGTGGTATTGGGACGAGGAAAAATCAAGATGAATTCCATGATCATAGGCAAGGGCGATGGGAGGTGTCTTAAACATTACAGTTGGAGTGGAGTTGAGCTGGTAATTAACAAGCCTTGGTCCAAAAATATTGAACTTTCTAGCAATGCTGTATGCTACTTCTGCATCAAAGCGATTCTTAAAAATCACTCTAGCATGACCACCTTCTCTATCAACTTCTGTTTCAGACTCTCTCAAAGGTCCAAAACGCTTAAACATTTTGATAAGACTCATCTATGAAGGAACAGAATCCACCTCAGAGAAGTTCATCACAAGTTCTCCAGGACTTGTGATGAACTTAGGCAAACTACCACAACCCCTTAAATTATTGACGGCTGTCAACTGAGTCATAGCAATCGCAAGTTCCAATCGGTCACTTCCTCCAATTGGAAACTTGGCTAAGTCTTTCAAATAGTTTATCAATTTATCAGCTTCAAAAGTCACATTACTTGCAGATATCTCCACTCTATCCCTTCTACTTGATTCTTCTCGAATACCAACATTTTCAACAATCTAGAATCTTATCCTGTCATAGACATCTTCCTGCACGCAACCGCATGCGAGACCGAGTTCTATGCTTCTTCCAAAGCACAATCAATAGCATTCTGAAAAGATTCTGAACTGCTTTGCTTCTCCATATCTGAGAAGTGGGTACGGAAAGGTTTCAAGAAAGATGTTTCGTTAAAAGCAAATGTTCGATCACCAAAATATGCCACCAAAAAGCAATCATTCTTATGATGTTTAATCGCCTTTTCTAGAGCAGAGACTGCGATTTTTCGCGGTCTCTCCTCCAGAGATCGTGAAAAGCGCAGTCTCTGCTCCTTATGATGTTTAATCGCCTTCTCTAGAGCAAAGACCGCGATTTTTTGCGGTCTCTCCTCCAGAGACAGCGTTTTTCACGGTCTCTTGCTCCAGAGACTGCGAAAAATCGTGGTCTCTGAAGCAGAGAACGCCGCTCGATGTTTCCTTTGTTATTTTTTCAAACTTCAGTGGTTAACTTGTTAGAAAAAATACCTCAGTGGTTGACTTGTCATTGATCGCAAACCACTTTGGTTGATTTGTCATTTACCCTTATAACTAATTAGTAATTATACTAATTAATTATTAAATACATTGATTATTCTTTCATTATTTGATTTAATTAATTAGTAATTAAATTTTATATTTTTTTCAATAAAATTAAATGTTTATCTTTGACTTTTAATTATTTTTGTTAAATTTATATTCGTAAAAATTAAATTTATATATATAATTATATAATGAGTAGAATTGAAAGTGAACCGAAATTTTTGATTTAGTTTTGATATTTAAATGGTTCGGTTTTGGTTATATTTTTTACAAATCGAAAAAAGTCAGTTTAGTTTTAGTTCGACCATAAAACAAAAGCGAACTAACTTTTGCACACTTCTAATTATTAATTTTATAATATAATGATTATTTTGTTAATTTTTCTCAAATGAAAATTTGGAACGCGTAAGATTGAAATTAATTGGTTTGGATAATTAATTATAAAAAAAAAAAAAGAAAAAGAAAAAGGAGTCTCACGTGGATACGAGTCCTCAAACAGACGGACCCACCAATCCAATTTTGTCCAAACGATCCGTCATCAGATTGGACGGCTGTAATGAAAACGCTGTTTAATTCATGAAATCCAAACCATGGAGATGGAATATGCAATTGACATCAATGTAAAGTGGCGTAGTATGCTACGACTGCTGAAGAGCACTGCACTTCGGAATATTGACAATACCTTTTGATTTTGAATTATAGCACTCTCATTTTCCAATTATTATAAATAATTTCTTCGAATTATTGAAAAATTGTTTTTAATTGTACTACCTATCCAAATTTATAGAAATAATTGCTGAGAGCACCGTAAATTAAACGCAGTAGGCTGGTGATTTAAATATGAGTTAATTTTGTAAACATACGATGAAAAAGGAAAGGATAAAAACATAGAGGGAGAAAAGGCAAAATACGAGGTTAAAAGTTAAAACTGTGGCCGTCAGCCATAGCCACGAGCAAAGATACATGGATAGAAGTGGTCGACGCCATAGAAGATGTTTGGGCAGGGAAGTGTGGTTCCACGAGGAGGACTACCTCTAGCCCTCAAACTAGGGCTACTTGCTCAGAGTTTCGAAGATTGGGATCACATTTTTGAAAGTCAGTAGGTGATGTCCATTTTGCGTTATCTTGTTCTGTTTTGGATAAGGTTACAAAAGAGGATTATTCAAGTATGTTCAATGATTTCCTCGAGAGGTGCAGGTCCGACTCAACGTAAGCTTATTTGGACAAACCCAGGAAAAAACAAATTGATCTAATCTGATCAAAGAAAGGCCAGAACTTACAAGACAAAGGAAACCATATGTCCTGTAATGCTAAAGGCAGAAATTGACAATGAAACATAAGAATCTATACGAAGACTTGCGTAATACCAACCTACACGGTAGAAACTAAAGATGGAAGATAAAAAAAAATTTCATTATTTATAAAAGAGAAATTAACAAAACAACTACATAACAATGAGATAGACAAGCCAACGACTCAATAATTTTTGCTAACAATTTAAACACTAAACTATAAAAAATAAATAGAGCAACATTGCGGTTACGTTTTCCGTTAAAAAACGTTGTTGTTCTGCTTGGAAACGTTATCTTTCCACAAAACATATTTAAAATATGACTTTCCACTGCAGAAAGATTATTTTCCGCAATAGAACGACAACGTTTTGCAGATGAACGACAACATTCCACATGCGGAACGTAATCAGAAAGATTAGTTTCCTCTGCAAAAAAGTAAAACATTGGTAATGAGCACTAGATGACAACAATGAACCAGGAAGAGGAAAGAGAAGATGGTAATGAGAACTGGACAGGTGAAATCGAGAGGAAAGGTGAGTAATCGGAAGTTGTTCGGAAAATTGAAAATGTATGAATTGTTTTCGACGATAAGAAGACCATGTACATCGTCTTCGTTGTAAGATTACTTCAATTATTGCAATTTTAGTATAAAATTAAAGTAGAATTAGAATTGCAGAGAGTAATGTTTTGGCATTGTATTCGCGGTAATGTTTCTTTCAACAGATAACGATGATATTTGTTTTGTCCATTTTTCATAGTTCAGTGTATAAGTTCTTAGCAAGACTTATTCAATAATTGACTTATCATTAATTTGATAGTTCAGTGTTGTTTTGTTAATTTCCCTTTTGAAAACAATTACAAGAAAGAATGTTTGACTATTAGAATATTAGATAAAGTATAAATTATCCCTTAAACGTAATGGTAAAGCACAAAAATATTTTTAAACTTTTATTTTCAGTAAATAACTTTATAAATTTAGAGGCGTTAGCAGTTAAATACTCGTCATTAGGCATCCCATTAAAAAAATCTCGTTTTGTCATGTGATTTTCTCTTCAATGTGATTTTCAGAAAGAAACAACAATCGATAGAAAGAAAGTGATTTCAAAGGAGAAACAAGTTGGAGAACTCAACATTCAGAATCGCCAAAATTATTCTATCAAAAGTTACTTCTCTCAAGAAATTGTCAAACGGAGAACATCGTGTAACAAAAGCATAATCTTCTTTAGGATAAAGTGTAAATTAAATTCTAAATTTTGGTGATTCGTTCAACTTTAATCTTAAACTTTGTTTATGAACAAAAAGAATCTCAAACTTTATGATTCTTGCAACTTAAACTTTGAATTTTTTTAATAAAATAAACCTCAAACTTTTTACCGTGAACAAATTAAACCTACTCGGTTTTGCTTCGATTGTATCTAAATTGAACCAATATTGTAATAATTATATATATTTTTTAAACTTTAATTCTAGAAATTACAAGAAAAAAAACACAACAAAACATACCAAAACTGAGTTTAAACTAACTAAAACTGAACAAAAATCAAGACCAAATCGACTCAAACCAAGACTAAATCGAAAAAATATCTAAAAGCTAAACCAAACTAGAATCAAACTATTTTAAACAAATTTAGGATTTAAGTAAAACTAGTTTTCAAAGTTCAGGGTTTATTTTGTATTATACCATTGTTTATGAAATTTTTAACAACGAAAACTTAATTGCTAACACCCCTAACTTTAGGGTGTTATTTGTTTAAAAAAAGTTTATAAATATATTTGTCCTCCACCTCTAAATTTAAAGGTTAATATGCACTATTTTCTACAATATAATACAATATAATGGAACTCTAAAATCACAAAAGTGAAAATAAATAGATCCCAAATCGGAAATTTTTTGAAAGAAAGGTAACATGCAAATGAAAGGTGAAAACTGCAATAATTGAGGGGATAATGCATGAACAGGCTGCCCATTTCTATTATAATCACATGCAGAGGCCTTTATATGTACCCTAGTGTCTCTTTCGCTTGGTGGGATTTTGCAAGGTTGCCTTTTAGCTTTTGGCAGAGTCGCACATGCCTGTAACCTTTCGTTTGCTGATATCAAACTCAGCAAACGAAAGAATGAAATGAGAACTAAGCCTATTTTCTTCGATTTTTTTTTTTTTTTTAAAAGAAATAGAGACATTTGAAAATCTTTAATGCTTCTCCAACTACTTCCTGATTTGTGGTTGTTCAGTTAGAAGCCAAAAAATTGTAAACTTTAGCGGGTTGAATTATTTAATATTCAAAGAGTACTTGATTGTCTAGTCCAAGGGTAATAGTACATGATTCGTAGCAGAAAGCTTAAAAATCAAAGTCATAGATCTACGAAATGTGTCAAAATCCACGTACTGATCACTGGAATATAAAATAGTGCAATAAATTAAACCAAAAAGAAGTATTGAACACGAAAGTAACAATATCTAACACCATATATAATTATGCACACTAGAGAAAAAAAGAAATAAATAGAGCTCAGCAAACAAAAAATAATATAACACTTGGAAAATGAGAAAACGAAGAGGATGTCACAACCCTGATCTCATTTCCCTTGAGAATTAGGGTAGTGAATGGATTTATCTGCCTAGAGAAGGCACACAACTACGTAAGCTCATATTCAAAGATTATATTTATGTAATTGGGTTATATAAAATATGAAATCAAACCAAGAGGAAAGTTATAAATATCATTATTTACAAGACTTTATCCAAATATTATTTACATACATGGGTCGGACTAAACTAAATTCAAGAAAATGAAAACCCAAAATACTCCAAATGTCATGCCCCAAAGGAGAACCGAGAAGATATTGAAGTAAACGACTATTATAGCAATTCAGACTCTAATAATGATGATGATAGTGATTTAGTAAATGAATTTCTAGATAGTTTGAATGAGTTTAAAGATAACTATAAAGTGTTGAAAAAGGAGTATAGCAATTTGATTAAAAAGCATGCTAATTTAGATAAATCTTTTGAGGATCAAATTGTTGAATTAAAGAGAATGATTGATAATTCTAATGCTTCCTTTAAATCCCTTGAGCATGATAGTATTAATTAGAATTTGTTGAACGATGTATTGAAATCTATTATCAAATCACATGAAAATGAAATTGACTCATTGAATGTTAAAAATTGTGATTTGATTGCTACCATTAATTGTCATGAGCATGAAATTTGTGATTTGAAAATTAGGAATGATGGATTAAATATTTCGATCAAATCACGTGAAAAAGAGATTGGATCATTGCATGCTAAATCTAAATCTATTCTAGATGCTAATGATAAAATTGAATCTCTTGAGATTAATATTAGTGAATTGAAAGTTAAAAATAATGATTTAAACTCGGTTATACTTAAATTCACTGATGGGAGCTAAAATTTAAATATGCTCTTGAATTCGCAAAGGATTACATTCGATAAAGACGGAATTGGCTACGAACCCTTTGCAAAGAAAAAGAATTACACTAATCGATTTGTTAGTTCATCTATTTGTAATTCTTGCAATTGTGTTGGACATAAATCTTTTTGTTGTCCATTAAAATTGAATGCAAATGTTATTTCTAAATTTGTTTATCCGTTGAACTTGAATTCTAAATTTAACTCAAATCTAAATTCTAAATCTACTTTGAATTCTCGACTTGTGTGGGTAACAAAAGGACCCAAAATGGTTTGGGTACCAAAAATTGCAAAATGATTTTAGGTTGTAGGTTGAAGACTCTCCCAAGAAGCTTGAAAGGAAATTGGATACTTGAACATTCAACAAAAGGGAGAAGCTTCAAAGGATGCCTCCTATGCGATAAAATGGAATAAAACTCATGGAGGTACACAATATGATTTTGTTTTTGGTATCTACCTGAATTAATCTAATTTGATTTTAATTCTTGATTGGAATTGATTTGAGAGAAGTTGATTTTAATTTTGATTGGTTGAAACTCTCTTAGGAATCAATATTATGTGTCTTGATTTGAATGGAATTAAATGAAGTAAATTATAGATTGATTCATTTCTTATTCTTTATTTGGAGTTTAGAGGATTAAAATTATGAATTGAATTTTTTATTAATCCTTTAAATAGTATATCTCTTAAATTGTTACATGCATATTTGCTTGAGATTTTGATTTCAACAATTGGATTTCTAAATTGAATATACACTTGAATTGTTGGATGCTATTTTGGATGCATTCTTGGATTCATTGTTAGCAATGATCTTTTTGTATAGATAGGTTGAAATTTAACTTATTATTTCCAATTGTATTTTGATAATTTAGTTCCAACAATTGGATTCCTAGTAGCATAGAATTGTTGAATTGTTGGATTTAGATTTTTTATAAGTTATTGTATCTCTCTTTTTGGATTAAATTAATAGATATCATCTATTGGGAATTCAATTATTTCTTCAATTGATGTCTAGAATTTGAATTGTCTATTATCTCTTGAATTCGTTAGTTTATTTATGATTGTGATTTAAATGATAAGTTGTGGATTCTTTACTAGCTTTGATCTTTAACATCAATAGGATGAATTTCTATTCTTTTAATGAATTGTGATTTTTTTTGGAGCATAATTCATGATGTGGTATTTTGATGATTGAAGATTGTGTTCCAACAATTTGATCTCTAGATTGCAAATATTGTTTTGAAGTGGATGTAAATCTTCAATTGATATTTTTGAGTTTGAAAATTGGCTTCCAACAATTGGTTTTATAGTTTTATATATTGAATTGTTGGATATCAATTTTGATTTGTTGGGTTTTCCCCTTTGGATTGATTTTGCTATAGATAAAAAGGGGAGGCATAAATTGTTTAGACAAATGTTCTATTCTTGAAAATTTAGAACACTCCCTTGATTTGATTTTTTTTTTTCATATGATAAAGGGAGAGATTATTGCTTTGGCCTAAATTATTTTGCCTTTTGAAAATTTTTTGTGGACTTCTCTTTTGGATTAAATGTGTGCATGGATAAAAGAAGAGAAAATTGAATTGATAGGAGATAATTGATTTGCTTGACAATAGTTTTGTTTTGAAATTTTAGAAGTCTCCCTTGAATTACTTTTAACTATTGATATAAGGGGCGAAGATAAATTTGTATAAAGTTATTGATTTACTTTCAAAAATTGTTAAAGTTTTTAAGTTTTGATAAATTTGCTTCCGCTAGGCTTAAACCTTGATAATTTTCCTTGAATTGAAATTAGTTACTTGATAAAAGAGGAGAGTTAGTAATTAAGAAATAATTCTTTGTATTGTTCTAGTTTTGTTGATTGTGCTTCCGTTTAGACTTTAACTTTGATATTTACCCATAAAATTGATTTGTTTTATGATAAAGGGGGAGATAAATGTTTTAAAGAAAATTGATTTGTTTTAATTTTGGATTTCTCCCTCAATTGAAATGAGATAAATGATTTAGGGGGAGAAAAATACAAATATTGTAATATTGATGATTATGCTTCCGCTACGACTCAAAATTAATTTATCATCAAAAGAAAGAAAAATTATGTATTTAATTTCTCATTTTGTATTATATTATAAGACTTCATTTTTGGTATCATATTCTCCAAACGTTTTTTATTTTTTATTTAAAAGGGGAAAAAAATTTTGTAGTAAATTTTCTAATTGATATCAATATTTTTCATTGATTTGAAATCGCTCAATTGATATCAATAAATGTTTTTGCCTTAAACTTTCATATTCTTATTGATTTCATTCGGAGTGTTTAGGGGGAGAATTTCTTATTGTTTTGTATTATAATTTTGATTCCCCAAACGATTTAATTTATTGATTTAGAAGGAGAAGAGTTTGTAGTTGTTTTTCAAGTTATTCTCAATATTTATCCTTGATGTTGAAATCTCTAAATGATATCAATAATTTTCTATTGATTTGAAATCTCTTAATAAGTGTTTTGTTTCTTAAACTCCACAACTGGTATCTATTTTAAATTCTCATCCCCAATGTTTTGATTATGTGTAATGATTTAAGGGGAGAGAAATGATTTTAACTTGAATATCTTTGAAAGATAAAGTATATCAATTAGTATTTTTTAGATTGATTTTTAACACCACAATTAGTTTAAACTTCTACAAATTGGTATCATGTCAATAATTGGTATCAATAATGACACTTGTTTTGAAATCTTTATATTGGTATCAATCCTTGTTTTTTATGATTGAATTACAACAATTGATATCATTGGACATATTTTTTTTTCAATTGGTATCATTTATACAATTATTTTGGTTTGGTATCAATGAAACCATTTTTTTAAATTGATATAATCTTTTAAGGATTTTTACTTTGGTATCATTAGTTTCCCCAACTATTTGATTATATGCATAATGATAGGGGGAGATAATTTATCTTCTAAATTTGAATTCATCCATGGATTTTCTTTCCATTGATATATATTGTGTTTCAAATTTGATGGTTTTCTTAAGTTTTGGATTCACTCCTATTTGCTTGGTGACAACTATATAGGGGAGAGAAATTTATTAAAATGATTTATTATTTCTCAAAGGGGGAGAGCAAAATTTTAAACTTGGATTATATCCCCAATAATTTCTTTTGTAATTTACATAGGGGGAGAGATAACTTGATCGATATTTTGATTATAAATATGGTATCTCTCATACACTTAAATTTTGAATTTCACTTCGGAGTTACAATTGGTATCAATAGTTGAAAAATGTGTTTATTCTTAATTGTGAATCTTCTATTGGTATCATTTGTTACATTTCTTACTTCTTCAATTGATATCATTTTTAGAAATTGAAAAATTGATTATAAATTTGATATCTCTCATAGATTTCTAATTTTAGATTTTATTTTGAATTTACAATTGGTATTATACTTAGCACAAATGATTTAATTTTAACTTTGGATTTACAATTGATATAAATCTTTGAAAAACTTGTTTGGCTTAAAATTGTGAATTATCAATCAGTATCCATTGTTAATTTCCTAACTCTTAAATTGGTATCACTTGTAGAAATTGAAAATTTGTTTAAAATTCTTAATATTTAAGGAGATTCTATTTCCTACATTTGATTTCTAATTTTTGAATCCCTTTTTTTTTTTGTTTCTATGATTTGGACTTCAATGCATAATTCCCTCAAATGTGTTTGTATGCTTAATGACAAAGAGGGAGATAATTTTGTTAGAATTGAAGTGTGATTGTGGTTGCTTCATTTGGTATCTCTACTTATAACCACAACTTGAATTTACTTGCTAACTTTATTCCCTCCAATAAATGTTGTATGCCAAATGAAAAAGAGGGAGAAATTTGTTTTTAGAAATCCTTGTGATTGTGGTTATTTACAATTGGTATATTCTTTTAGCCATGTGAACTTTTTATTGAACGTTATTGCTTATTTTCCTCCATAGTTTGATTTGTGGATTGACTATTTGATTAATGAGGAGAAATATTTTTAAGTATAATTAATTGTTGAATTAATTGTTGAGATTGTCTTTTCATTCTAATGCTTATTCCCTTAATTTACTCATGTCAATAATGTTCATAGGGGGAGAATTTCTTAGACGAATATTTTGATGAGTTTATTTTGATAAAATTTTTGGTTGCTTTTGGACTCCCCTCCCCTAGCAATCTTTTTGATTATGACAAAAAGGAGGAGAATGATGTATAAGTTGTAATATATTTTAGGGGGAGTTGAATAGCATGGAACAACATCTTGCATGGATTTTATTGCTTGATAAATTGCATAACTTAATTGAAGAAATCAAATATGCAATATTTATATACAAATACTTAGTTTTAGGGTAGACAACTTATTGAATTTTGTCATCATCAAAAAAAGGGAGATTGTTAGCCTTTTTGTTAGGCTAAGTTGTATTTTGATGATGACTAAAATGTTGATTAATTTAATAAATCAATAAGTTGTATTTTATATCATATTTTGTATTTTTCGGATACTATTCTTATCATTTTTTATAATAGTATTTATATCTATGTTTATTGAAAATACCCTCAAAATGGGTATTATTAATGTGCTAACATGTTTCCTTAAGTCCATGTAGTAGCATATCATTTAAGGACTCAGTATATAGTTCAGGTTTATTTTGGAGTGAGGCTTGACGGATCACGGACGAGGAGAGGTGTCCCAAAACTGGTTTTTGGACTTTTCAGACGCTTGCGGACTAGTACAGACGGTCTAACCCAATTGAAAGTTCAGGGTCAAATTTATCATCAAATGTTCAAGGTCAAATCTGTCACCAAAAGTTTATGGTCAATTTCACGATCCATTGGTTCATATAGAATCCATGTCCTAGGTATATCAAAATACATTCTTTTCGCTAAGCATATATAATAAAATAGAGTGAAAGGGTCCACCACGAAACCAAGGGGGTACTAACTAACAGCTGAGTCCTCTCCGAACCGCAGGAGATAGTTGCCCATCATACGGCTCACCAACTTCACTTGTCTCTATGGGAGGCTCGCTCCAAGCAGGTTCGGATCACTTACAATACATGGCTCTACGAAGGGAACGATGCTCCTTCTCATGCCTGTTTGCCAACATCCAGAAAACTCGCCTTCTGCTATCTTCCACTCCGAAGTTTAGGATTGAGTTTCCTATTTGGTTGGTGATTCTGACTTGCCTTATTTGATCAGACAGTTTGAACTAGTCATTAATGGTCGGCAATTTTCAGTTTGATAAGTATATCCTTGTGGTATGCGTTTCGAACACTTTCATTTTGAGCGCTGTCACAGTGCAGTCCAGAGATTTCGGACGACAGTGAGGACGCAGGAATGCATCCGAAAACTTAATCTGGAGTTTTAGGACGCATGCGGACGACCCAGTTTTGAATATGTTTTTTATGGGTGACTTTTCGGACAATAGCGGACGAGGACCCCGCGTCCGAAAAGTCCAGATTTTGCCAACGGATAGATTTTCAACGGATGGATTTCAACAGCTATTTTTGAATGGCTACATGCGGACGTCCAAAAACGCATTGCCTATATAAATAATAGTTCACTCCAAGCTCTCCACACCAAAAAACCTAGAATCGTGGCGAAGCCCTGCCCATTTTATACACGATTCAATCACTGTGAGCTATTAATATAGTAAATTCAATTCTCCCCAACCCCTAAACTTGCAAGTTTTTTTAGGAGAATTCGGATTAGATAGATTGCACGTTAATTTCCAATTCCATTATTATTGTGCTCAAATTGTAAAGGGTGATTCCTTAAGAATTCATCACACAAAGGTGACAACCCTAAACACTCAATAGGCTCGATTGAACGCCCGTAAGTACAATCATTGGGTGAAGCCCTGCAATAGTCAAAGGTTGACAACCTTATAATTACTTAAGGGTGACGCCCCGCTTAGGAGTCAACTTGTAAATGATTTTATTGGCACTTGTAAGCCAATTGTTTAGTGTATCTCCAAGTGGAACTTGGAGCGCGGATGTAGGCGAGTTTGCCGAACCGCGTAAACAAATATTGTGTAAACTTCTCTCACCCTCACTCTTTACATTATTGCATATATTTTTTATTGTTTATTTAATCGTATTTGATAAATTACTTAGGGATTTAGAGAATTCAAATATCACACGAAAATATTAGAAACACTATATTCACCCCCCCTTCTATAAGCGTATATCGATCCTACACCCGAGGCCCAATAAGAAATGAGATATGCAGTATGATGTGTGCCTCTCTTTTATTTTTTTTGGAATGGGTTCCGCCTCAAACGAAATTTTTTCTTTACATTTCATTATTTCATTCATAACTCATACGCTATATTCATAACTCATACGTTCTTCATCTCTTTGTTGTAGTGTTGCTGTTGAGAGTGGAGGCTAAGGAAGAGAAGCTGCTGTCCATGGGAAAAAGGGGTCTTCAAAAGTAAGGATTTGGGTAGTCATTGGCTTGAGGAAGCCCTACCCACAAGTATATTGTGTTGATTGTGGTTTGACTATGGTTTTTAAGCTTGAAATCGTCTCTGTAATCCTATGAATGCTCGTTCTACTGTAGGTCTTGGTTGCTCTTAGGCCAGATTGTTGGTTTTTCTTTCATGTTTTGTCTCTGAAATGCCTCACATTATTATTAAATTGAATGTTAATGTATTGGATCCTAAGTAGAGTTCCCTGAAATTATAGTCGTGATGAGAACTGAAAAGCTTAATAGGTGCTACAAAGAAATGAACTGAACGATGAAACAAAGATGGAATGAACGGGGAATAAGTATTGCTATGATTTTTGCTTTAATACATTTTCCTGTTGCTTACATTATACTGCACGTTGTCTTCCTTGTTATTAAATCTTATAGTAGAGGCATGTGTAATGGTTTTCCTTTACTCCATTGTACATTGCTGTTTATTATCCGGAATGAAGGCATGAAGGTGCTGTATTGTCCTCTGAAATCTTATCATGACTCGCTCTTCATTTCACTGTTGTATTTGGAAGTAGATATTGTTGTCCATGACTCGCTGTTGTTATAGTTCACTTGAACCATGCTCCAGGTGTTTATGTAATTTGGATGCTCATATTCCTTGCCGATTCGTTTTAGCATATGATAAGCATATGTTTTGTTGATCATTTGATTTATTACTCATCATACAAGTTAAACGTCTATATCCCCTTGCCGTTCGCTTTAATCGATGAAAAGTATGCTTAGTGATTTATACTTTCTGCTGTTATGTTCAATAAGTACCCATTTAATTGTTCGTAAGTTCCGCTGTATATTTTCATTAAAATCATGCCAAGTGACTCTTATTTTCTGCTGTTATGGTCCATGAGTGCCTCTTTAATTGTTCATAAGTTCCACTGAATATTCCATTTAGAAGCATGCTTAATCATTTACGTTTTTTGTTATTATAATTGATAGAAACATGCTTAGTCATTTACAATTTCTTCCATCACATTCGATTAGGTTATGCTTAGTCAATTATAATTTCCCTAATACATATTCTATTAAAGTAAATTTCTTCTGCCACGATGTAGTCACTAATAGCATGTCTAGTTTCACTTGAATCCTTATGTTGTTGTTTTTCTTCGTTTGTTGGTACATATGAGCATGCTCTATTACTCGTTCTGTTTATTATTGTGAATTCCTCTGAAGTGTTTTCCGTTACTTTCATGTATGTGCTATTCGATTTAAAAGTGTTAGGTTATATTCACAATAATAGAAACCAAGTAGAGGTACCCCCTCGGGGTGGTACCCACATGCATGAGTGAGGGAAAAACGTAAGAACAAGAATGTACGGGATTGACGGGATACGCCATCACCGAAGAAACCCTTCGGTGGGACACGCCGGAAGTGAAGAAACCCTGAAGGCGGGACACACCAGACGGGGAGGACCCTTGAAGGCGGGATACGCCAGAAAGGGGACGAAAAGGGAGTTGGAGGGCGGATGGGTAGAGGAACTAGTCCGCAGTTAGGCAAAGCCCCCAACCTCGACGAGAACGGGGACCTAGCTACAAGTAAAGGGTTAGGTTCGGTCAACTATTCCATCCCCTAGGAACCCTTCAATCTCCAACTCGATGTACGAGTACAGAACGAACGAAAAACGGACGTAAGGAAAAGAATTGGTTTGGGTGGCCCCCATTCCAAGTAGAACTAAAGAAAGATATGCATAATTGTTTTCCCCCATTTCCTTACTGGGCAAAAGCTCATGTCCTTACTTGTAGTGTAGGTAATGAAGTGGTTATGCCAGGAGCTGTAGAAGAGACCATTCTGGTGGAGCCTGCGGTGTATCCGGAGGAAACACGGGTTGAGTAGTAGTACGGTGTCAAATCAAAGAAGGAGTGGATTTGAAAAGGGTTTAATGTCAAATATGGTTTGTAAACATTAATTTTCCCTTTCTAACCCTAGTTTATTTAGCATCGTTTTGTGACACTTCTAAAATTTACGTTTCCGCTTATCTTAAAAAAAAAAATAGTTGTCTTTTGAATTGAACCAATTGCTTTTAGAAGTTGGTAACACTCGAATTTTCTCGGCACTCTGATTTTAAATGTCAAATGATTTCTAAATGACATTTCTTTAAGTTTTAATTAACGCAAGATTTTTTTAACGATTTTTTAAGATAAGTAAGAATTTGGGTCGTTACAAGTGGTATCAGAGCCATACTACTACTCATGCGTTTCGCCGCTGATGACCCAGACTCGACGGGTAATGTCCTCCGACTGTAAGTTTTTCCTTATGTTTTAAGACTGCCTACGTAGATTAATTGCACCATAATGTAGAAAATGAATAGAACTGTAGTAAGTTTTTTCCTTTATATTATTGAAATGTTTGTTTAAATTAACTGCACCATAGCGTAGAAATATGTAAAACTGTGATTAAGGAATATGTTACCCTAAATAATTTATGGTTTCTTTTAATAATTATCCCCTTAAACTTATTTGTTACACTATAATATGAACACGTAGGAGATTAGAAATGGCTAGAAGAGGAAGAGGACGTCTGCCTAGAGTGGGAGATGCACCTCGGGCACCCGATCGTCATGAGGATCACGGTCAGAACGAAACTCTGGAGCGCTTGGCATCTATTATAGAGCAGAAGTTGCAGCAGATTGAGAGTCAAAATTGATTTATGGAGCAGTAATCCCTTTATATGGAGAGGTTTATGGGCCAAGGGAACGGGAATGACAACCACTGGGACATACAGATCCATCCGGTTCTGAGAGGGGCCGGATGGGAAAGATTCAAGAAACTTAAACCTCCTTGCTTCAATGGTGATGTATCTGATATCTCAGGAGCTGAAGAGTTGATCCGCTCCATTGAGGACAAGTTTTCCTACGCTAAGATCAGTGAGGCGAAGAAGGTTAAGTGTGCGGCCTATTATTTGAGCCACGGAGCCAGATTCTGGTGGGATACAGTCAAAGCCTCCCTGGATGTAGTGATCCTCACTTGGGATGAATTTAAGGAGCTGTTCAATGACAAATATTTCAATCACACGGTCCGTACCCAGAAGGAGACAGAGTTTATGCGCATATGATAGTTGGGCACCATTGCGGAGTATGCACAATAGTTTGAGGCCCTATCACACTATGCTCCACATCTAGTGGCAGTCGAGGAGCATAAGGTTCAACACTTCATGCGTGGATTAAGGACCGAGATACGGGAGGCAGTTACTGGGGCTGGCACCAAGGATGTCGCATATTCGAAGATGGTTTCCAGGGCCTTAGCCGTTGAGGGGGTGTAGTTCTTAGCGGCCAGACAAAGAGAGAATAGTCAGAAAGTATGGAAGCCTCATCCGGGCCAGCAGTCAAGGGGTGGTCCTTCCACGACTCAAGGGGTCAAGCTCCCAGATGGGGCTGAACCGCAACAAAGGCCGAATAAAAGGCCATGATACCAGCAACCAATATCCCTCCACAGAATGTCTGTCCCAAATGCAAGAAAGCGCATCAAGGAGAATGCTTGGCTGGTTCTGAGAATTGCTTCGCATATGGAAAACTGGGACACAGGGCTCGAGCGTGCACGATCCGACATGCAAATCAAGGAGTTGTTGCCCCACGAGTCTTCACAATGTATGGGACTGAGGATGACGACCAGCCGACAGTAGTGGTAGGTACGCCTTATTTAATTGTCGAAAAATTATACAAATAATTATGCTTGTTGTTTCCCTCTAGATAAGGTAGGAGTTTAACCTTAGAATGAATGACTTATCAAATTCCCTGAGGAACAATCTACGTAAAAGAGTGTGTAGCTTATGTCTTATTGTATTCGGGTGCTACGCACTTGTTCATCTCCACCAAGTTCTGCGAGCAGGCGAACTGTTTCTCCGGCAGCACAAATTTTACGCATCGAGTATTACTGCCTTTCGGCGACCGACTGATTATCGACGGAATGCTCAAAGACTATGAAGTGGATATCAATGGCTGTTTATTTCGGGTCAATCTCACTATTATGGATTTGAAAGGTTATGACGTCATAATTGGAATGGATTGGCTGATAGCACATCAAGCAATGATTGACTGTAAAAAGAAGGAGGTTTGCTTTCATTCCCCAGATGGCGAGAGGCATACCTTTCACGGATCTAAAGAGAAGGGAAGGTTTGCTATTATCTCCGCACTCAAGGCGGACAAAATGCTGAAGAACGGGTGTGACGAATTTCTAATAAATGTGATTGACACTACGATAGTCACTAAGGTTAAATTGGACGATGTTACGGTGGTGCACAAATTTTTGAATGTCTTTCTCGAAGATCTTCCCGGTTTGCCCCCAGACCGTGAAATCGAGTTCGAGATTAATCTGCAGCCTGGTACGGATCCTATTTCTAAACATCCATATCGGATGGCACCCGCCAAACTGCGTGAGTTGAAAGAACAGTTGGAAGAAATAGTCACCAAGGGGTTTATTCGACCCAGTTTTTCTCCTTTGGGCGCACCAGTACTATTTGTCAAGAAGAAAGATGGGACCCTAAGAATGTGCATCGACTATCGGGAGCTTAATAAGGTAACCATCAAGAATAAATATCTACTACCAAGGATTGATGATCTGTTTGACCAATTATGTGGTGCCAGGGTATTCTCAAAGATCGATCTCCGATCAGGCTATTATCAGTTGAAGGTTAAGCCAGAGGATATACCCAAGACTGGGTTTCGCACACGTTATAGACATTATGAATTATTGGTGATGTCTTTTGGACTGACCAATGCCCCAGCAGCCTTTATAGATTTGATGAACCGTGTCTTCCAGGAGTTTCTAGATAAGTTCATTATCGTCTTCATCGACGACATATTCCTGATCTGAAGAGTAGCATTGCGAGCATCTACGAGCGCCCTTATCTGTTCTCAGCCAACACAAGTTGTACGTGAAGTTTTCTAAGTGTGAGTTCTGGCTGAGCAGGGTGGGTTTTCTGGGCCATGTTATTTCTGTAGAACGCATATCGGTAGACCCAGCAAAAGTTCAGGCCGTTGTAAATTGAACACCGCAAAAAAAATGTTTGGGAAGTAAGGAGCTTTCTGGGATTAGCCGGCTATTACAGGCGTTTTATCGATGGGTTTTCAAAGATTGCTCTACCGCTCACGAGCCTGACTAAGAAAAATGCCCGTTTCTGGTTGTCCAGCGAGTGTGAAAATAGTTTTCAAGAGCTGAAGCGCAAACTGACCACGACCCTAGTATTGACTTTACCAACGGAGGATGGTGACTTCAATATCTATTGTGATGCATCGAAGAGGGGACTCGGTGGAGTTCTTATGTAGCACGGGAGAGTTATTGCCTACGCATCCCAACAGCTTAAGGTTCATGAGCAAAATTACCCCACCCATGATTTGGAGCTCGCAGTGGTTGTCTTCACTCTCAAATGTGGAGGCATTATTTGTATGGGCAGCACTGTGGGATATATTCAGATCATAAAAGCCTCAAGTATATCTTCACCCAAAAGGAGTTCAATATGCATCAGCGACGGTGGCTCGAATTTGTCAAGGACTACTACTGTGAGATTAAATATCATCATGGGAAGGCCAATGTTGTTGCAGATGCTCTCAGCCACAAAATTTTCGTGATGAGTATAATATGCGATGAAATGTCTACCGAACTTCTGAGGGACTTTCAAGGACTAGAAGCGCAAATGGTTCCAGCGCCTCTGGATGTGGTATTGGCCAGGTTGACCTTGATGCATTCTATTCTTGAAGAAATCAAGGAGGCCCAGCAGAATGATGAGGTATGCAAATGTTTCAAGTTAAACTTGACTCTTCCAAAGTATCACTCTACGTCCATTGATGGCATTATTAAGTATAAGAACTGGTGGTTTGTAACCGGTGATTCAATAGTACGGCTAAAGATCTTAAGAGAAGCCCACTCTTCCAGTTTCTTTGCACACCCGGGAAGTAATAAGATGTACCGAGATCTTAAAACTCATTACTATTAGCCCAACATGAAGTATGATATTGCCAATTATGTGTCTGAATGCTATATATGCCAGCGTGTTAAAGCCGAGCATCAATGACCTGGTGGAGTACTCCAGTCACTACCAATTCCTCAGTGGAAATGGGAGCACGTCAATATGGATTTTGTAACTTGCTTGCCCAAGATGGTTAAGGGTTACGATGCTATTTGGGTAGTTGTTGATCAGTTGACTAAAGTGTCGCATTTTCTGCCCTTGTCTATGACATACACGATGAATTAGTTTGCTGACTTGTATCTCAAGGAAATCATCCGACTGCATGATGTTTCGGTTTCTGTAGTATTGGACCGTGACCCGCGCTTTACTTCGGCATTTTGGAAGAGTTTGAGCAGAGCAATGTGCACAGAATTGAAATTCAACATAGGGTTTCATCCTCAGACCGATGGCCAAAGTGAAAGAACTATTCAGATACTTGAGAATATTTTGTGTTCCTACGTTCTCGAATTTTATGTCAGGTGGAATAAAATTATACCGTTAGTCGAGTTTGCATACAACAACAGCTTTCAGGCTACTATAGGTATGGCACTATACGAAGCTTTGTATGGGAGGAAATACAGATCCCCCTTGTATTGGGACGAATTTGGCGAAGCTACACTCTATGGGCCTAAAATGGTACAGAAGACAGCTGAGTCTGTGGCTCTAATCAAATAGAGGATGTTAGCAGCACAGAGTCACCAAAAGAACTATGCAGATAACCGATGTCAGGACCTAGAGTTTCTTGTGGGGGATAATGTGTTCTTGAAGGTATCTCCTTTCAAGGGCATTGTTCGGTTTGGAAAGAGGGGAAAGCTCAATCCCCGATATGTGGAACCTTATGTGATCATAGAGAGAGTAGAACTGGTCGCATACAGGTTGCAGTTACCAAATTCAATGGCAGGAGTACATGACATCTTTCATGTGTCTATGCTCAAGAAGTGCCCTGGCAATACTGCCGTGTTGACCCCTTCCGACGTTAATGTTGTGGTACAGCCCAACCTGAACTACAATGAGAAGCCTATCCAGATCCTCGACTCAAGAGTAAAGGAGCTATGCACGAATTGATTCCAGTGGTCAAGGTTCTATGGAAGAATCACAGTCGCGAGGAGCCCACGTGGGAGAGAAAAGATGATATGAGGACTAAGTATCCTGAACTGTTTAGTGGCTAAATTTTGGTGGGGACCAAAATTTTTGTAAGGGGGGTAGGATGTAACAACCCGATCCTAAATCTCTTCGTCAAACGATGTAATCAAACTTTGGAGATAAAATTTCAAGATACAACTCATCTTTATGTATATTAAGTAGTGACTTGTGATTTCGTGGAAATTAATTGGATAAAAATCTAGTTGAGAATGTGAAGGAGGTGGGATTTTGGTCTCTTCGGATGACTCCGAAAGATTTCGGATGAGGCGGACAAGGCGGATGTTGTGCGTTTGAATCTATCCAAATTCTGGATGAATTTGGACGACACGGAAGACATCTCGGATGAAGTGGACGTTGTGCGTTTGAATTTGTCTGAATTCTGGACGAATTCAGACGATGCAGACGACATCTCGGACGTCATTTCTGGGTCTGAATTTCGAATTCGGATGGTACAAACAGAATTCGGACGCATCATCACGTCCAAAATCTCCCTATACAGCGATAAAACTAATTTAAAATCAGATGGAAAATGATGTTATTCAATTAAAACACGATCTCTCGACACAAAATCACATGAAATGGCCGACCAACAGGAATTGTTCCCAGCTCCTCCCTCTACCATGCGTACGATGTGTACCCCAAGTAAGTCTATTTCTTCAGCCTCACCTTTGTAAAATTAGATGCAAAACGATGTTATCCAATTAAAACCCGATCTCTCGACACAAAATCACATGAAATGGCCGACCAACAGGAATTGTTCCCAGCTCCTCCCTCTGCCACGCGTACGATGTGTACCCCAGGTAAGCCTATTTCTTCAGCCTCACCTTTGTCTCCTTGGTCGTTCTTCGTCTCTTTTTATTGGAGTGTTGCTGCTGGGAGTGGAGGGTAAGGAATAGGAGTTGCTGTCCGCGGGAAAAAGAGGTCTTCAAAAGTAAGGATTTGGGTAGTCATTGGCTTGAGGAAGCCCTACCCACAAGTATATTGTGTTGATTGTGGTGGACTGTGGTTTTTAAGCTTGAAATCATCTTTGTCATCCTATGAATGCTCGTTCTGCTGTAGGTCTTGGTTCCTCTTAGGCCAGATTGTTGGTTTTTTTTCTTGTTTTATCTCTGAAATGCCTAACATTATAATTAAATTGAATGTTAATGTATTGGATGCTAAGTAGAGTTCCTTGCAATTATAGTTGTGATGAGAACTGAAAAGCTTAATGGGTGCTATGAAGAAATGAACTGAATGATGATACAAAGATGGAATGAACGGGGAATGAGTATTGCTGTGATTTTTGCTTTAGTACATTTTCTTGTTGCTTACATTATATTGCACGTTGTCTTCCTTGTTATTAAATTTTATAGTAGTGGCATGTGTTATTGTTTTCCTTTCCTCCATCGTATGTTGCTGTTTATTATCCAGAATGAAGGCATGAAAGTGTTGTATTGTCCTCTAAAATCTTATCATGACTCGCTCTTCGTTTCACTGTTATATTTGGAAGTAGATATTGTTGTCCATAACTCGCTGTTGTTATAGTTCACTTGAACCATGCTCCAAGTGTTTATGTAGTTTGGATGCTCATATTCCTTGCCGATTCGTTTTAGCCTATGATAACCATATGTTTTGTTGCTCATTTGATTTATTACTCGTCATACAAGTTAAACGTCCATATCCCCTTGCCGTTTGCTTTAATCGATGAAAAGTATGCTTAGTAATTTATACTTTCTGCTGTTATGTTCAATAAGTAACCATTTAATTGTTCGTAAGTTCCGCTGTATATTTTCGTTAAAAGCATGCCTAGTGACTCCTATTTTCTGCTGTTAGGTACATGAGTGCTTGTTTAATTGTTCGTAAGTTTTGCTGAATATTACATTTAGAAGCATGCTTAATCATTTACGATTTTTGTTATTAAAATTAATATAAACATGCTTAGTCATTTATGATTTCTATTATTATAATTGATATAAACATGCTTAGTCATTTACGATTTCCGCCATTACATTCGATTAGGTTATGCTTAGTCAATTATAATTTCTCTGTTACATATTCTATTGAAGTAAATTTCTGCTGCCACGATGTAGTCATTAATAGCATGTCTAGTTTCACTTGAATCACTATGTTGTTGTTTTTCTTCGTTTGTTGCTACATATGAGCACGCTCTATTACTTGTTCTATTTATTATTGCGAATTTCTCTAAAGTGTTTTCCGTTACTTTCATGTATGTGCTATTCGATTTAGAAGTGTTAGGTTGTATTCACAATAATAGAAACCAAGTAGGGGCACCCCCTCGAAGTGGTACCCACATGCATGAGTGAGGGAAAACCTAAGAACAAGAATGTTCGAGATGGATGGGATACACCATCACCGACGGGACATACCGGAAGCGAAGAAACCCTAAAGGCGGGACATGCCAGACGGGAAGGACCCTTGAAGGTGAGATATACTAGAAAGGGGACGAAAAGGGAGTTGGAGGGCAGATGGGTAGCGAAACTAGTCCGTAGTTAGGTGAAGCCTCCAACCTCGAGGGGAACGGGGATCTAGCTGCAAGTATAGGGTTAGGTTCGGTCAACTATTCCATCCCTTAAGAACCCTTCAATCTCTAGCTCGATGTACGAGTACAGAACGAACGAAAAATGAACGTAATGAAAAGAATTGGTTTGAGTGGCCCCCATTCCAAGTAGAACTAAAGAGAGATATGCATAATTGTTTTCCCCCATTTCCTTACTGAGCGAAAGTTCACGTCCTTACTTGTGGTGTAGGTAATGAAGTGGTTATGCTAGGACCTGTAGAAGAGACCATTCCGGTGGAGCCTGCGGCATATCCGAAGGAAACGTGGGTGGAGTAGTAGTACGACATCAAATCAAAGAAGGAGTGGATTTGAAAATGGTTTAATGCCAAATATGGTTTTTAAACATTAATTTTCCCTTTCTAACCCTAGTTGGAACACTTATTCGGATTTCAGGATTTTTATTTAGCATCGTTTTGTGACATTTCTAAAATTAACGTTTCCGCTTATCTTATAAAAAAAAATAGTTGTCTTTTGAATTGATCCAGTTGCTTTTAGTAAGTTGGTAACACTCGAATTTTCTCGGCACTCTGATTTTAAATGTCAAATGATTTCTAAATGACATTTCTTTAAGTTTTAATTAACGCAATTATTTTTTGACGAGTTTTTAAGATAAGTAAGAATTCGGGTCGTTACAAGTACCACCCCCGAGGTAGTACTTCCTACTTGTTTCTATTATCATGATGCATGTCAATGAGAAACATTATCGTGATGCATGTCAATGAGAAGCAGTAATCGTAAAAATATAAAAGTACGAGTCATAAAGTAGTAATCACCACAAAATAAAAGCATGAAACATGAGAAATCTACTAACATATTATAAGTGGCAATATACTCTAAAACATGCTTGGAAATTTAGAAGAAACAATAATGATGTAGGCATGCTTGGAAGTTTAAGGGAAGCAATAACAATATAGACATGCTTTGCAATTCAAAGAAAGCAATAACGATATAGACATGCTTAGTAATTTGAAGAAAACAATAACAATATAGACGTGTTGGGTAGTTTACAAGAACTAATAACAATATGCTAACATCCTAAATATGCTTAGAGATTAAATTAATAACGTGCGAACAACATAGACATAATATGGCAGCATAAAAGAAACGCAAACAAACAAGTAAAGGAAAGACACTTCTAATGGTGTAGGGCCTCCACAGGCCAACGACTCTACTCAAATTTCTTACCTCGAAGCTTTATCACGTATTCGTACTTAATCTTTATCCTTCTTTTTCTTTTCAATACCTTTATAAGTAAAAACATTTACAACTTATTAATTTCATTGCTTTTCGTATTCTAATTTATATAATAATTCTAGGAACCCCTTTGACACCCCAAAATAGAATATAACACTCAACAATTCTAACATTCTCAACTTAACAACTTCATCATTATTTATACCCTTATTCTTCATTTATCTCTTGATAGCATTTTGTAATCCAAACTCAATATCCATTTTTTAACCAATTAACAAACCATGTGTAATTCAATACCAACAGTTAACAGAGCATAACATCCCTAGTAGTTCATAGAGTAAAACCCAAAGGGTGTACATCCAACATACACACAATGATAAGAATCAACAGAGAAATAAATCCAACTTGCCCATTCATAAATATGTTACGGGTATAGGAACACAAATCCATTACATGTAAGTCTCATGCTCTTAATCCCACAATTTCCATAAACAGCAAACAACAGAGAGTAATCTTAATATTTAAAAAAGAGAGCCAAACCCAAAACAGACAGCTCATTAATATCCTTCACAAAACCATGTAGATATTCCATAATGTTCTACACACAGAGAGTAGTTCACAACATACCAATCCAAATAACAAAGCTAACAGTCAAACAATTGTGCACAATCCAATACCAACAAACACAACAGCAATTAATTGACCACAACCCACAGAGCACACTATCTTAGCATTCCATAACGAACAGCAAAGGAAATCTCCCTACCTGAAGAATCGAGGAGACCCAAGAGTTCCAAGAGCTTCAAGTTCTAGGCCAACATCATCCCTCGGCCATCACAATCTCAAGTCGGAATTTGGGCTATTGCAAAACAGATTCTCGGATTAATTATACCATTTCAAAAACAAAACTTTTCAATAAGAAACTTCAACCAAATCAGCCCCACATCCAGAGTTTCACAAGTAAACAACAAGAAATTCAAGAGCACGAGATCAACTTTCAGTATTTGCAATAATAAAAACAAGAAAAACTCCAAGGAGTCCGCATACCTCCAATGGGAAAGGGGGCGACTTGCTCGGCCTTACCAAAACAGAAGACACTCTCCAAGGGGATGTTGCTTCTTCTACTTCCCCACCACAGAGAACCACCACAAGGAAGAGATGGCTTGGAGGAGACAGCAAGATCAACTCGTCCAAGAAACAACAAGAAAGGACCGAGTTGATGTAGAGAATGAATGGTCGAGTGGAGAGGGAGGCTTCCACGGGTCTTCACACCAAGGAATGAACTAGGGTTTTCAATTCTTCAAAAGTGCTTTCCCTCTTTATTAGGGAAGGCTAAATACCTCCCAAATAAATATTCAAAATAAATTACAAAAATGCCCTAAAATGAAATGACAAAAGTGACCCCAAACAATAAATTACAAAATAGGTCCGAGGTTTGTTTTTGGTCTCTGTAAATGGAACGTTTGACATATCAAACAAACACCAAATATAACTCCAAACACCTCTTTGGAAAGCCATAGACGTCGGCAACAATCCGTATGAAGAATGCTTTTTCATTTGACATATTCGAGTCTATAAAAACGTCAAATACTCCACCATGGTCGGATTGTAGGCAAACTTGTAACGTCTACCATTTCTTCTATAATTTTGCTTCCAAGTAAGTGCAAGCTTTGGAGCCTCTTTATCCTTATGCTTTGGTTCATCTTCAAGGTTCTTTAGCTTATTCCAACCTACAAAATAACAACTTATTAATTAAACAAGAAGCCCCATGGCTCGGGTTTTGGGGCACTTCACACTCTCGGGGTTGAAAAGGATTTATTCTCAAATCCAGGGAGTATTCAACATTATCTTCTTTCATGCCTTCCGCCTGGATCAAATGAGAAACATTTGTTGACATCATGAGTCAACTCATTCTTATCAGAGTGTCCATATAAAAGAGTAATAATAAAGCCTTTAATGATCATATCTAGATAGTCTATCCTTCCCTTTCGGCCCTTAAGGTGTTGTTTCCATGCACTTTCTTCTTGTTTGTGATACCAAAAGAAAAATTTCCACCAAGTCTCACAAATCTTCTTTTCTCCAAAGTAGCGAGTTGGATCCCCACCTTGAACTACAAATATGGGGGATTTTAGAAGTCTGCTCGTTAGTATCCTAGGATTGCCATCTTTCAAGAAAATGTCTTCCATGGGGTCATACCCATCCTTAAGCTCTATAGTATATAAAACATTCCAAGGACCAGAGCCTTTATCATCGATATGCAGCCTTTTAATCAAATAAAATCCAAAAAGTTAACATTTAACTCGGACAAGAGAGAGTACCTTGATTTTAGTGCACCGGTCAATATTATCATCTTCTTGTTCTTGTACTTGATCGCATATGGATGATAGTCTAGTACTTGCTTCCAAATATAAGTAAAGTAGCATTTTCTACCATGTTCTTCTTATGGTGTCGAATGTAAGGACAAAAATCCAAGTTCTCTTACTACCACGTATACAATCTACAAATTTGATTCGACATTTTTCTTTCTTCAATCTCCCTTCAAAGTCTAGTCAAAACTAATGGCTCCCTTCTTGCCATCACTAGAGGAGTTTCGCATGTTGCAGACTTTAATTCAGTATCAATGAGTGAAGGTAAGTGGATGAAGTTCTAGTCTACTCTCGGATTGGGAAAAACAAACTTTTCTCTATGTTCTTCCTCTTTTTCTGCAGTTGTCTGTAACTCTAAACTTATCTTGAATTGTTGATTAGCATGCTGGAACTCAATCTCAGTGTCCACCACTTCTTCCTTCTCAATGGTGGCTACCAAAGAGATATCTGTACATTCCTCCTCATGAAGTGGTTCTTCGATTGTTTTTAAAACAGAAAGAGTTTGGTTGGAGCAACTCGGGCTAATCAACTCTTCAAAACTGACTTCCTTTCTCATACGAGATTCAATTTCAAGAACTGGACCTTTCAAGTGGAAATACAACTTCTTCAAAGTCTTCTTGATAGGATCCAAAGATCACCAAGATCACAATTTTAGAATCTGACCAGAAACTGTGAATAACCGAGTAAGCAAGAATAAAACGAATCAAACTTCCAAACCCCACGTGAACTTGAGCTGTAACTTGGAAGGCTTAAACTCTACACATTGACATAAGTCGTGTTAAAATCCCAATTCAAAATCCACTCTGGTTTAGCAGATATGGCCGAACCAATAGAACCCCGAAATTAGGGTTTGGAGAAGATCAGAATTACCTTTCAATCTTCTAACCTGTATATCTCGAACTGCATACAGCCAAAGAATCCCAAATTTGGAAGGCAATCAAATAACTCAGAATAGATCAACTTTCCATAAGAAAAAAAATTGAAACAAATAGAGCAAGAGTCTCAAAACAGGACCAGAATCGGAAATCCAGCAACCCAGTAAATCAAACAAATCCAGCCATGAAAGTAATCCAACAAAAACTCATTCCATCTTACCTTTCAAAAACGAACAACCAAAACCAAATATCAGCAACTAAATAAGAGGGTTTAAGAGTTCCAAGACAACCAGATATAGATGAAGAGCCCTTAAGAAATGAGATAACAAACAAGGAGTCCGTGGACCTCCTAGTAATAGGCACGACTTGTAGTTTGCTTGAAAGCAAACTCTCTCCAAGGTTGTAAACCTACTTTTACCTCCATACCACAATCCTCACCTGAAAGCTGAGGAATTGGAAGAGATAATAAGCCGTAGTGGCAAGGACAAGAGGCTTCAAGAACTCCTTGCAAGGGAGATGGATGAACGGCGCTAGAGAGGGAGGAAGGCCGCGGGTTTGCTCTTCAAAGAAACAAATTTTCTATTAAAAAAAACTACTTCATTCCTTCCAAAAGAGGGTATATAAACCCTAATGTTTACAAAATAGGACACAAAATACCCTTAACGTCAAAAATTCGGCATGAGGGCGTGGTTTGCATGTAAACCGTGCACCTCTCTAACTCTTAATCCAAAAACAAACAACAAAGTGAAAGAAAACCAAATAAAAGTTTTGTTTAGAATAAGTCTACTACTAATTCAATAACAAGAATTAAATGGTACTCGTAGTCTTCAAGTCCTCACTCTTCATACGCTATTTGGAGGTCGGCTTAGATTGGTTGTGCATGCTCCCATGAAATCAGATGGAATGGAACTCCTTTATCGTCTTGTGATATCTCCTTCAAAGAATCCCAAACCTTGACATTTCCTGCAAAATAAAAGTGAGTTAATAAAGCTATGAGTTTCTTGGCTCGACTCCGTGTGATAGGACCCTGGGGCACATCATCCTCCCCGGGTGATTGAGGATTTGACCTCAAATCCATAGAATGCTCTGATGTATCCCCATTAGAAAACTCATCCTCGCCTTGATATGGTGACAAATCTTGAACGTTGAAGGTGGCCGAAACTGCATAATCCTCGGGTAGCTCGATCTAATACACATTATTATTGATACGTTCCAATACTTTAAAGGGACCATCAGCCCTCGGCAATAGCTTGCACTTACGATGATTAGGAAATCGATCTTTACGAAGATGCAACCAGACAAGATCGCCCACCTAAAAAATAACTTCCTTTCGCCCCCGATTTCCAAGCTTAGCATATTCAAAATTTTTTCTCTCGATACTCTTCCGGACTTCCTCATGTAGTAACTTAACTCGCTCGGCCTTCACAGCTCCATCTTCACTCACATAATCGGTCACAGGAAGTGGTAAGAGATCCATAGGCGTAAGAGGATTAAATCCATATACTACCTCAAATGGTGTATGTTGAGTAGTTCCATGTACGCTCCGATTGTAAGCAAACTCTACAAAAGGCAACTGTAAGTCCCAATCAGTTAGTCTTTTACTGAGCACCGATCTTAGTAATGCTCCTAGGGTACGATTAACCACCTCCGTTTGACCGTCAGTCTGGGGATGGAAAGAAGTGCTGAAGAGTAATTTAGTACCCAATTTCAGCCATAAAGTCTTCCAAAAAGAACTTAAGAACTTTGTATCCTGATCTGACACTATGGAGCGTGGAACTCCATGCAAACGAATGATCTCCTTAAAGAATAAGTCAGCTACATGAGGAGCATCATCAGTTTTGTTATAGGCAATAAAGTGAGCCATTTTGGAGAAATGATCTACAACCACCATGATAGAGTCTTTGGCTCAGGGAGTGCGGGAAATTCCTAGGATGAAATCAACACTGATTTCCACCCAAGGATGAGTGGCCGCAGGAAGTGGCATATAGAGACCTTGCGGAAGGACTCGGCTCTTTGCCTTTTTACATACAATACAACGATCCACAATCCTCTGTACGTCTCGACGCAAATGAGGCCCATGGAAGTGCTCTTGAATGGCTTCAATAGTTTTCTTATTGCCGAAATGCCCTGCTAAACCGCCACAATGAGCTTCAAGGATGAGAGCTTCCCGAAGACTGCATATAGGAATACACAACTTGCCATTCTTAAAAAGAAAACCGTCCTCCAAGAAGTACGAAAAATCCAGTTTGTGCAAACAATTAGAGTAAATACTCCCAAAATCCTTATCCTCCGAATATAGCTCCCTGATCTAGTTTAGACCAAAAAGTCTTGTATTAAGTTCTGTCAACAAAATAGAACGCCTAGAGAGAGCATCTGCGACCTGATTAGATTCTCCCTTTTTATATTTAATAATATAGGGGTAGTGTTCCAGAAACTCTACCCATTTGCCATGGCCTCCCTTGACTACGAATGTGTCTCAATGCTTGGTGATAGAAATGAATAATAAATTCTCTAGATAAGAGATAGTGTTGCCAAACTTCTAGTGCCCGGATGACCGCATAGAATTCTTTATCGTAGGTAGAATAATTGATGGCAGCTCCCTTTAGCTTTTCACTAAAATAGGCAACTGGCTTGCCTTCCTGCATAAGAACCGCTCCGATACCCAATCCAGAGGCATCGCATTCAATCTCAAAAACTTTGGAAAAGTTTGGTAGCGCTAGGAGGGGAGCATTGCATAATTTTTCTTTAATAGATTCAAAACTAGACTGGCAAGATGAAGTCCACATAAAATCTTTTCCTTTCTTGGTGCAATCAGTGATAGGGGCCATAATTAATCTGAACCCCTTTATAAAGCGCCAGTAAAAGGATGCTAAGCCATGGAAGCTCTGAACTTCTGAGACACAAGTTGGAGTCGGCCATTCCCTGATTGCCACTATTTTTGATTCATCCACTTCCATTTTGTCTTTAGTAACGATAAATTCCAAGAAATAGACTCAATCTTGAGCAAAAGAGCATTCTTGAGATTGCCAAATAGCTGAGATTTTCGTAATACTTCAAATAATAATAGCAGGTGTGCAAGATGACTGGAGATATCTGAGCTATAAACAAGTATATCATCGAAATAAACGACGACAAACTTTCCCATAAAATCTCGAAGAAGGTGATGCATCACTCGCATAAAAGTACTAGGGGCATTAGACAACCCAAATGACATGACCATCCACTCATAGAGCCTATACTTTGTTTTAAAAGCCGTCTTCCACTCATCCCCTTCGCAGCATTCGAATCTGATGATACCCGCTTTCCAAATCAACCTTCGAAAAGATGGCAGCTCCACTGAGTTCATCTAACATATCCTCCAGCCTAGGAATAGGGAAGCTATATTTGATAGTGATTTGATTAATGGCACGGCTATCAATACACATCCATACCGAACCGGCTTTCTTAGGAACCAATAAGGTAGGTACTGCACAAGGACTAAGAGACTCTCGAATATAACCCTTGTCAAGTAGTTCAGTGAATTGTTTCTGAAGCTCTTTGAACTCGTCAGGATTTAATCTATACGCTGGACGATTAGGCAGAGGAGCACCTGGTGAAAGATCTATCTGGTGTTCAATTCCTCTCAAGGGTGGTAATCCCGGAGGTAACTCTTCCAGAAATATGTCTTCGTACTCTTTAAGCAATCCCAATACCGAATCGGGAATAGTGCCCAATTCCTCCAATCTTTCCCGAAATAACATGAGAATAATCGGCCCCCCTTGCATTAAGGACCTCTTAAGATCCCCTTTGGTGATTATAAGGGAAGTTTCGGTTCTATTCTTGTTCATGCTCTCGTAGTCTTTAGCAATCTGATCCGGTTGAGAGGAGCTAAATTCACGGTCTTCCCTTTGAATTTGAAGGAGTAATAATTAGAATACCCATCATGTTTTGTCCTCCTATCAAATTGCCAAGGTCTTCCAAGTAAAAAATGGCTAGCCGTCATTGGAACAACATCAAACGTGGCCTCATCCTCGTAGCCAACAATGGAAAAGGACAATTTCACTTGCTTGGTAACCTTGATCGAATCTTTGTCATTCAACCAATTTAATCGATAAGGAGTGGGGTAGATCGAAGTAGCCAAACCCAATTTTTCAACAACCTCCGATGATATAACATTAGTGTAACTACCACCATCAATAATCAATGAGCAAAGTTTTCCTCGAATTTGACAACGAGTATGGAAGATAGTTTCCTGCTGTAATTTCTTAACTTGATTTTGGATAGCCATAGAACGCCTCATCACAACAAGTAAAGAACCCTCAGGAGCATAGTAAGTCTCTTCCACATCTTCTTCTTCCATTACTGACACACCCTCTTCTTCATCTTCACTGATTATCTCATTAGTTCCCGTTTTAAGAATCATTACCTTTGTATTAGGACATTGAGAGGCTATATGACTCAATCCCATGCATTTAAAACACTTGATATCACGGGATCTAGGCTTGTTAGTATCAAACAAAGGCTTTTTTTCTTCATTGCTCTTCACGGTACTAGGCTTGCTTTCTCATTTTTGAATCGGTTTTGAAGGATTGTTGCTTTTAGTGAAAGGCCGTGACATGCCTTCCTTTGCTCTCCTTTTTCTTTGCCTCTCAATCCTTAAGGCTAATTGTACCACATCATCAAAAGTAACATAAGATTGCAACTCTACTGTTTCACCAATCTCTTTATGTAAGCCTCTAATAAAACGAGCAATGGTTTGCTCCATTGGTTCAATCACATTACAACGTATTTTCAATATTTCAAACTCGGTTATGTACTCATCCACGGTTAAAGTGCCTTGCCTCAAATTTTGCAATTGTAGGAACAACTCTTGCTTATAGTGTGGAGGCACAAATCTTTTCCTCATAAGTGCTTTTAAAACCTCCCAACTTCAGACCTCTCCTTCACCATCTTTCCGCCTTTGTGCTTTTAAATCCTCCCACCAAAAACTAACGTAGCCCGAAAATTCCAAGGCCACCATTCGAATCTTGGTCCTTTCCGAATAATCATAACATTCAAAAATACGATCCACTTTTTCGACCCATTCAAGAAAATCTCCCCCATTACTAGTGCCTCTAAAATTAGGGATAGAAATTTTGACATGTCTCATTTCATGATTACCATTTGATCTCCTTCTAGGGCTCGGTGAATCCGAACCCTTAGGATCCTCCCAATCCTCGTCAAATAAGCTAGCATCCCGTCCTCTAGAATCATTTGAAGTACTAATCCTCCTTCTAGGTCTTGGGGTTCTAGGGCCCCGAACATGATCATTATCAGGAGATTCAATTTGTTGCTGCAATTTGAGGATCATTTCGAACATCTCCCTCATGGATGGCTCGGTTGGTTCTTGATTTCCTTCGGGTGGTGGTACCTAGAATCATTTCTCATATCTTAGGGATTATGATATTGAGCACCACTTCTAGTACTCATAATCAGCCTTAAAAGTCACAATAATAGCAGCAAATGTGAAAACCTGCTCTGATACCAAATGATAGGATCCAAAGATCACCAACATCACAATTTTAGAATCTGACCAGAAACTGTGAATAACCGAGTAAGCAAGAATAAAACGGATCAAACTTCCAAACCCCACGTGAACTTGAGCTATAACTTGGAAGGCTTAAACTCAACACATTGACATAAGTCGTGTCAAAATATCATTTCAAAATCCACTCTGGTTTAGCAGATATGGCCGAAGCAATAGAACCCCGAATTAGGGTTTGGAGCAGATCAGAATTACCTTTCAATCTTCCAACCTGTATATCTCGAACTGCATACAGCCAAAGAATCCTAAATTTGGAAGGCAATCAAATAACTCAGAATAGATCAACTTTCTAGAAGAAACAAAATTAAACAAATAGAGCAAGAGTCTCAAAACAAGACTAGAATCGGAAATCCAGCAACCCAGTAAATCAAACAGATCTAGCAGCCATGAAAGTAATCCAACAAAAACTCAATTCATCTTACCTTTCAAAAACAAACAGCCAAAACGAAATATCAGCAACTAAATAAGAGGGTTTAAGAGTTCCAAGACAACCAGATATAGTATGAAGAGCCCTCAAGAAACGAGATAACAAACAAGGAGTCCGTGTACCTCCTAGTAAGAGGCACGACTTGTGGTTTGCTTGGAAGCAAACTCTCTCCAAGGTTGGAAACCTACTTTTACTTCCTCACCTGAAAGCTGAGGGATTGGAAGAGATAATAAGCCGTAGTAGCAAGGACAAGAGGCTTCAAGAACTCCTTGCAAGGGAGATGGATGAACGGCGCTAGAGAGGGAGGAAGGCCGCGGGTTTGCTCTTCAAAGGAACAAATTTTCTATTAAAAAAAAAAAACTACTTCCTTCCTTCCAAAAGAGGGTATATAAACCCTAATTTTTACAAAATAGGACAAAAGACCAAAATACACTTAACGTAAAAAATTCGGCATGAGGGCATGGTTTGCATGCAAACCGCGCACCTCTTTAACTCTTAATCCAAAAACAAACAACAAAGTGAAAGAAAACCAAATAAAAGTTTTGTTCAGAATAAGTCTACTACTAATTCAATAACAAGAATTAAATGGTACTAGTAGTCTTCAAGTCCTCACTCTTCATAGGCTATTTGGAGGTCGGCTTAGATTGGTTGTGCATGCTCCCATGAAATCAGATGGAATGGAACTCCTTTATCGTCTTGTGATATCTCCTTCAAAGAATCCCAAACCTTGACATTTCCTGCAAAATAAAAGGGAGTTAGGAAAGCTATGAGTTTCTTGGCTTGACTCCTTGTGATAGGACCATGGGGCACATCACTTCTTTAACATTATCCAATACCAAAGAGTTATCATTCTTCTTTTCTTCAATCCACACATGTTCTTCCACTATTGCTTTGTGATCAATTGGTTGCATAGGTTGAGAGTTTGCAGGCTTTATTGAAGTTGAGAGTCTATCAAGTTGTTGAGCTATATGTTGCAAAGAGCGCTTGAAATTCAACTCTTGGGATTGCTGCCATTTTGAAACACTCTTCTTGGATCAAATTGATTGTGGAGAAGACGAGACTACCTTCGTACGGTTCGTAGCATATTTGTTTCTTAAAAATCTCTTCATCCATATCCACGAACTTATAACTTCTTTGCCCTCTTTTCTTCTCTCAGAATTTAATCTTCTCCACCAAAGGCTAGCTTTTCCTTTAAGTCTCAAAGAAGCAATATTAATCTTTCTATGATCCGAAAATTTATGAATTAAAAAAATTTCTTTCAACTCCTCTTCCCAATCTAAATAATCTTCGATCCATTCTGAACCGCTAAAGGAAAGAATAGAAGCTAGAAACTCATTTTCTGCTGTAAGGTAACTTCTTGGCAAAGTTTGGCCTCTAGTCATTTTTTAAGAATGAGAAATTCCTTAAATAATCAGAGTATAAAAGTAGGAGCAAGGCTTTGATACCAAAATGATACAGTCCAAATCTCAAAGATGGGCAATGAAGCAATTGGCTAGACTATATTCCAAGAATCCGTTCTCCAATCTTCAAACGAGCATAACTTCACAATCATAATGAACCAGGAGTTAAAATTTGGAGCTTACAATAACAATTATAGAATACACATATCGAAAATTTAGTCTCCAATTCAAACTGAACAACCAGTTATGATAAAACAAAAATAGCTCACGGAATTAGGGTTTTCGGGACATTTCTGGCGACCCGGAATCAAGCAACGAGATCTCCATGAACATACGTCCTTTTATCACCAATTTTGGAGGGAAAACCCTTAACAATATCAGAATTAATACTGCTAATTTTGAGCGCAATCCAACTAACGAAATTAGATCAAATCAAAGTCACAATCTCAAGTCAGAATCTGGGCTATTGCAAAACAGATTCTCGGATTAATTATACCCTTTTGAAAAACACAACTTTTCAATAAGAAACTTCAACCAAATCAGCCCCAAATCCAGAGTTTCACAAGTAAACAACAAGAACTTCAAGAACACGAGATCCACTTTCAGTATTTGCAATAATAAAAACAAGAAAAACTTCAAGGATTCTGCACACCTCCAATGGGAGACGGGGCGACTTGCTCGGCCTTACCAAAACGGAAGACACTCTCCAAGGGGATGTTGCTTCTTCTACTTCCACACCACAGAGAACCACCACAAGGAAGGGATGGCTTGGAGGAGGCAGCAAGATCAACTCGTCCAAGAAACAACAAGAAAGGTCCGAGTTGATGTAGAGAATGAATGGCCGAGTGGAGAGGGAGGCTTCCACGGGTCTTCACACCAAGGAATGAACTAGGGTTTTCAATTCTTCAAAAGTGCTTTCCTCTTCATTAGGGAAGGGTAAATACCTCCCAAATGAATTTTCAAAAGAAATTACAAAAATGCCCTAAAACAAAATGACAAAAGTGACCCCAAACAATAAATCACAAAACAGGCCAAGGTTGGTTTTTGGTCTCTGTAAATGGAACGTTTAACATATCAAACAAACCCCAAAAATAAATCCAAATACCTCTTTAGAAAGCTATAGACGTCGGTAACAAACCGTATGAAGAATGCTTTTTCATTTGACATCATTCATGTCTATAAAAACGTCAAATACTCCACCATGGTTGGATTGTAGGCAGACTTGTAACGTCTACCATTTCTTCTATAATTTTGCTTCCAAGTAAGTGCAAGCTTTGGAGCCTCTTTATCCTCATCCTTTGGTTCATCTTCAAGGTTCTTTAGCTTTTTCCAACCTACAAAACAACAACTTATTAATTAAACAAGAAGCCTCATGGCTCGGGATTTGGGGCACATCACCATCACGTCGCCAATCCATTGTCGCTGGCCACCAGAAAATGATAGAGCGTAAGAGCTCGCCCTAACTCAACATAGCCCTGACAACCCAAAGCCCTGGCCATGACCCACGACACCACACCACCCGAGCCTGTAGTTGGTCACCATTCACCAGACAACGCGCACACTGCAAAGGAGCTCCCCGGCTAACCCTGAGCCTTCGCCTCTTCATTCCCGAGCTCACCCCCTCGCGAGCTCCCTCTCTTTGTTCGTCGCTCCGTCTCTCCCTCTCCCTAGTTCTCTCTGTCCACTATGAACCGGTTCTCTTCTACTCCCCCCCCCCCCCCCTTCTCCTTATTTTTCCTTTAATTTCCCTTTTTTCCATTTTTAAATTCTAATTCTATTTTAATCCCTCCTTAATTACTCCCTTAATTCCTAATGTTCATTAATCTTCCATTTATTTAAATTTCCCCTTTCTCCATCCTAAATTCTATTATTTTTAATCCCTCATTTAATCTTCACATAATATCCACTTAATCTCCAATTAATTACTCTCTTACATTTTAATCCCAACTAATCCTTTATTCTCTTTCTTCCTTTGTAATTAAAATCTAGTCACTTAAATATTTATGGACCAAGCAGAACCAAACCGGTTCAGTTCATATTTCTCCCTTTGTTAATTCCTATTTTTATCTGATAAATTCCCATAAATTATAATCTAAGGAATACGTCCTTGGTAATACCCTGATAATTATCCAATTAATCCAAATACCCTCAAATTACTTTCCAATTATCCTTATTAAATTCTAATATAAAAAGTCGGGTTATTACAATATGTGTTTAACTATGAATAAGGATTTGCAAGGACAACTTTAAACTCAAAAACTCACTAAAGACTCCAGGTAAGTGGTACTGCATGTGTTTTTTCCAAAATGACCTACATAACAGGAATTAGGGTTTGTTTGATGCTTACATTTAGTTGATGTATTGTTGATTGTTTGGTGTGAATTGTATGTTTATTAGATTTAAGTTCAGTTCTTTAGTTAATTATATATCATGTTTTAAAGATACGGTAGATAGAATTGTATAATTGCATCATTATTTTCCTAAAGTAAACAAAAATGCAAATGTAATTGAATTAAACGGAATAAACGTAAGTAACTGTTTTTGTGGTCTGGTTGGTTAAGTTCGGTACAAAATTCAAAGATAAGTAAATAACTGTTTTTGTGGTATGGTAGGTTAAGTCCAGCACATAAACCAAAGATAAGTAAATAGACATTTTTGTGGTCCGGTTGGTTAAGTCCGGCATAGAAACAAAATAAATAACAGTAAAAGACAAATAAGTAAAAGATAAACAAAACAAAAAACTGCATACGAACTTTAAAAGTTACATGTGTATTTTATGTTTTATATGTATACCGTTTACTAAGCTTTAGGTTCATAGTTATGTCCGATGATGAGGTAAAGAGCCAATGACTGGATAAAGTTGTTGAGGATGTAGTGGATGGGGTGTTGTCGTGTTGAGCTGTTTGTACTGTTGGCGATATTGACCTTGGTGGGTTATGGCTTAGGAAATGATTTTTAATGTGCTAAGTATTTCAATTGTTTTAAATAATGTTTAATTGAGACAAATGTTTTAAGTAGTTTTCAAGTATCAATATTGATTTACTTTGAATGTTTTCAAACTAGTGAATTGTATGGTTTTGTATGGTTAAGACTTTTGTTGTGTTTTACTCTGGTATTCCCTCGTATAAGTGTTTTAAAAGATCAAAAATTTTATACGGTAAAAAGGTTATAGGATGTTACATGATCGGCCGCGACTTTCCAATTGAGATTAATCTGTTCATTTTCTTCTTCAAACCACAATTACTCTGCGGCGAAATGGTAGAGGATGCTTCAATCGCTAATTGGGCAGAGCGTCATTTGAATTTAAATTACGAATACATTGGGTGCAAAAGTTCAAGTTGTCGAGGACACATTCGTGTCTGTTGAGAATATTCTCAGCGAATATTCATCCCGCTAAACCAATCATTTCATACCCCGTCATTTTTTCGGTTCATCCACGGCCGTCTACGCTCTCATGACTTCATTGTTTAGCTAGGTTTCTTTAGTCAGAAAGAAATCATTTCTATCTTTGCTTATTTCACCATGAAAGCATTTTTTTCTTTGAAACGACGACGTGCTTTTAAATTTTGCGAACGCGTTTCCTTCTGCAACTTCCAATCCAAACGACAAAGTAAAATCCTCTAGTGTCTCGTACAACAATGACTCCCACACTCCAGTGACATCCTTCCTTGATCTAACGTCTACATTTCATCCTCAATTAAATCCAACGGTTCTTCCTCCTTCCAAACATAATCTTTCATTTCTACAAAAACACCTTTTTCTTGATCTAACGGCTCTTCTCTCATCCGCCCTTTTAATCTAACGATCTCCCTCTCTTCCACAAAGAATCTTTCTCTCTCGCAGAAGCACCTTTTCCATCCGCCCTCTCTCATCCAATGGTAGATCCTTTGTCAACTCTTCTCATCCAATGGTAACTATTCCATCCATAATTTTCCTTTCTCTCGCAAACACATTCCCTGTATATATATTTCTATACTATAAAGTTTACTTATTTTAAACAACCCATAATATATATATATACTCTTAAGCACAATTTCTTCCTTAATAATAATTGTCATTATTTTTCTTGCAACAATTGCGGTCACTACAAATAGTGCCATCAAAGATAAAGTAGTACTATAACTCCACAGTAGAAAAATGTGTCAAAATTATACGAAATTAAAAACTATAGTCAATATCTAATCTCACAAATAAAGTTCCTCAAGACAACTATAACTATAAAGAAAAAATTATATCGCCAAGCTTACTTTTGACACCGCCGCCCCCCCACCCCTCCCCCCCCGAATGTTCGTCACATTGTTATGAATTCGGTCAACAGCGGATTGGGTCTTGTCCTGCACTTCAAGTGTTGTCCTCTCTACCCACTTCTAGGGAAGTGAATGCTTCTACAGACACGTGCTTTTCGTATGCTTCCGTTAAAGCCTTTGATTCCATAGATGAAAATGTTTCCACGTGCTTTTGTGGAAGCCTTTGCTTCGACAAATGTGTGCATTTCTGCCGCAAAAGCCTTTGCTTCCACAGACATGTGTCTTCTACAACAAAAGCCTTCCTTTCTACAAATACATGCATATGACACAGGACTCTCTAGGTATTCTGAAAACTCTAACTTTCCTCCAAAAATTTCTAGTTTTATATAATACAGAATAATTCTAGAGTTAATTAACTAGTTGATGATAGTTACTTCGGAAACCAAAATAAAGTAAAGTAAAATTTATTTCAGTTATTCTTTTTTGTTCTTCCAATTGTAATAAAATGCAATTAGATCTAGTATGAATTGGCGATCAAAACATGTATGGGTAGAATTTTTAAGGGGATCTCGAAAAACAAGCAATTTCTACTAGGCCCTTATCCTTTTTTAGGTTTATTAGGATTTTTATTGGTTAGAATTTCTAGTACATCAATTTCATTAATAAATTTCAACTTTTAAACTCTCAATTTACTTTCAAACTTCTCAATGAAGCCCTGAAACCACTAACAAACCAATATCGTAACACCAACCAATAAAGGTTGACAAATCATAATTTACCTTTATGAAAACATCTAAAATACCCAAGCTTTATAACTTCAAATTTGCAACGACTTTATCCAATCGGTAGAACATCAACCTAATCAATTCCATTGATCAAAATTTTAATTTCAAGGTAATATATTTCACAACATGAAATGTGCATTTCGTTACTGAATATCTTTATGCTAAACTTCAACTCAGAGTAAAAAATCTCACCAACACCCTTTTTTTCTCTAGTAAAAATTTCCAAGACTGAAAAGAGATGCAAAATCCCAAAAGGCCACCCTTAAATGACAACTAAATGAGCAGTTTTCTCCTTAGAAAGTTGTTGACGGTGAAATAAATAAAATAAATAATAAATTAAATTTCCATTATTTTTAAAATTAATTGCCTAATTATTCTTGAAACGTTACATTCACCTCC
>CM039471.1:19867653-19999606 GCA_022433065.1 Begonia loranthoides
GTCGAGTGGCGGCCCTCTTTTCCTTTTCTTCATAAATTTTTTCCCAAAAATTTAGAACAACATTGAACGTTCCACTAAACAAGTAATTTCCCAAGTAGCTTCTCTTTGGCTATGGTTCTTCTACTGAAATCAAACCAAAGGAATATGATGGCGACACAAGACTTTGATTTCACAGCCCAAAATCGTATATGGCTCCTCCTTATAATAAACATTCACATCGATCTAGGAGATGACATACGATGAGTGAAGATCAAATTTCCTCAACATAGACAGGTAGAAAATGTTATGTACATAGCTTAATTGAGGTGGTAAATCTAACTGATATGCTATTGAACCAACTAATCGATAATCCAAAAAGGGCAAAAATATCTAGAAGTTAACTTGCCCTTCACACCAAAGTGATTAATACCTCGACGTGGTCAAACCTTCAAAAACACAAAGTTATCGACTTCAAATTAAACTTATCTCCATAGAAGGTCTGCATAACTTTACTGACGACTCTAAATTGTTCTAAGTCTCTCTTTGGTCACTTGGACTTTCTCAATCATTTCTAGAATCAAATTAGGGCCAAGGATTACTCACTCCTCAGCCTCAGCTGAACATAAGGGTAATGTGCACAGTCTCCCTTATAATGCTTCATACAACAATCCATATTAGTTTGATAATTGTTGTTATAAACGAATTCAACAAGAGACAAATGGTTCACCCAACTATCTCTAAAATTTAGAACACAAAATCTTAACATATCCTCTATAATCTGAATAGTACGTTCAGATTATCTATCTATCTGCGAGTGATGTGCCATACATAGATTTAACTCATACCCAAAGGTCTTTAGAGGGCTCTCAAAACTTAAAAGTAAACATCGAATCCCTGTCAGACACAATACTTAAAGGAACACTGTGAAGACGAACGATATTCTCAATATACAATTTGCTCAGCTTTGTCAAAGAGAATTCCATTCTGATCAAAATAAATTAGCAGCTTTCATCAATCGATCAATAATTACCAATATTGCATCCAAACTCTCCACAGTCCTCGGCAAGCCGGTCACAAAATTCATGGTAATCATAACCCATTTCCATTTAGTGATAGGTAAAGGCTACAACATCTAGCTATGCCTGATGTTCAATCTTAACTTCCTGAGAAGTCAAACCCTTAGACACATAATTAGCCACATCTTGCTTCATTCCAACCCGCCAAAATTGATAATTCAAATCATGATATATTTTTTTACTATCAGGATGAAAAGAAAATATAGACTTATGGCTCTCAGCAGAAATTGTCTGTCTCAAATCTATATTACTAGGTGCTACAACATGGTCCCTGAAAAATCGAAAGTCATTCAATATGACCTTCCAACCATCAAACTTCTCACTATCTTGAATTTGATTAAATTTCTCCTTCAGTTTATCATCAGATCACTACATATTCTTAATACGTTGTAGAAATGAGGAGTCACTATGAAATTAAATAACCGGGCTGACTAATCAACTTCCTGATACTGTAGCTCAAAATTGTTAATAACTAGACATCTCTTCAAATTATCCAGAACAAGACACAAAAGAAAATCTTGAGTATGAAAACTCAAAGCATCAGCTACGACATTGGCCTTTCTGGGATGATGCTCCAAAGAGAAGTCATAAGCTTCCATATATATTTTTCATCGATGCAACCTGAGGTTCAAATCATGTTGCATAAATAAATATTTCAGGCTCTATGGTCAGAAAATACCTCAAATTTTGCACCATATAAATAACTCCGCTATATCTTCAAGGCAAGGATAATGGCTACCAACTCCAAATTGTGAGTAGGATAATTCTATTCATGCATCTTCAACTCTCTAGAAGCATAGGCTACCACTTTATCATGGTACATTAAAACACAATCTAGTCCAACACCAGATGCATTTGTATACACTGTGTACGATAAACTCTCACCTGGCAATGCTAAATCTGTCATAGTAATCAATCTTTGCTTTAGCTCCTCAAAAGTTGTATGACATTTACCATCCCAACGAAACTTTACATCTTTTCTTATCAACTGAGTCAAAAACATCACCATGGAATAAAAGTTTTCTACAAATCGACGATAATAACCAGATAGACACAAGTTACGCATTTCGGTAACGTTATGGGATAGCTTCCACTCCAACACTGCTTCAACTCTAGCTGGATCCATATAAATACCACTTCGCGAAACAACATGCCTAAAAATCTCACTTCCGCCATCCAAAAATTGCAATCCTCTCTCATAGCATAAAGCTAATTGTCACTTAATGTTTGTAGAATGATCTTTAAATACTCCACAATTTCATCACGTGACTTCAAGTATATTAAAATAACATAAATAAAGACCACCACAAAATGATCGAGATAGCAGAAAACTAGATTCATCAATTCATAAAGGCAGCTGGTGCATTAGTTAATCCGAATAGAAGCACCAAGAATTCAAAATGTCGATATTGAGTTTAGAAAGTTATCTTAGGAATATCTTCTTCATGGATTTTCAACTAGTGATATCCCAACCTAAAATTGATCTTCAAGAAATACATAGACCCTCCAAACTAATCAAATAAGTAATCTATTCTTAGTAGTTGATATCTATTCTTGACTGTCATGTGATTTAATTTTTGGCAATCAATACATAAACGCAAATATCTGTCTTGCTTTTTCACAAAAAGAACAGGTGCACCCTATGGGGACACGCTATTTCGTATGAACTCTTTTTGCAACAAATCATTTAACTGAGTTCTCAACTCATTTAATTTAGTAGAGTCATACGATATGTAGATATCAAAATTGGAGCTATGTCAGGCAATAAATCAATACAAAACTTAATTTCACAGTCAGGTGAAAACCTAGATAGATTCTCGAGAAAAACATCAGGAAAATCAGAGACTATCAACAAGTCTAGATCATGCCTGATCAAAACGTAGTAACCGCTAACAGTAAAAACACTCCTATAAAGCTCCAATTTCCTCTGACCATCCAAATAAGCTCGTAAAACAGGGTCTACAGGGAACATGTGAACAGTACATGAATGTACCAAAATTTGCCAATCCCCTAACGTGAGAATTATATTTCTCTGGTGACAGTCGATTTTAGCCTTGTACTAACTTAACCAATCCATACCTAGGATGTAACACCCCGTTTTTCATACATTTTTTTTAAAAAAACAAAACATTTATACTTGATTTTGAAAACTCTTAGCATAGCGAAAGACTTTCTCTTTATAAACATGAAATGTTCATTCATTCTTTTTCATGAGTATAAAATATGCCTAATCAAACATCGTCATAAATTTGACTTCCCAATATTACATAAATCTGTTTCAAAATATTTTATACAAAAACATATTATCTTTAGCCATAACCCACTAATCAAATCATAGAGCAACACAAGTGCTCAACATAGCCATACTTCATCAACTATTACCTTGCTATCATCAACCCATACTTCCTTTACCTAGACTACGATCCTCACCAACATCATAATATTTATCTATAAGTCTAATGCTCAATAAAAAATATAACAAAGATATGCTCATGTTATGCAACTTTGTAAAACATTCATTTTTTCTTTTAGTCTTTCTTTAGTTTCAATATACTGTATAGCCACTAGGTGCAAAAAGGGAGAGTAACACCTCTTGATCCATTTAGGGCAGCCAACTCTAACCCGATCCACAACGTCTATTTACGTTTATTCTGTTAGTTTTAGTTTTTCTTTTCTTTCCTTTCACTTTACATCTAGGCGTTGGGGTGCATGAAGAGTGATACCAATTGACCCATTTAGGGCAGCCAACTCTAACCCTAACCCATACAATGTCTATTTACATTTACTCAGTCTATTTTCAGTTTATTGGTCAAAAACATATGCAATGAAATTATTTTATATCCTTTCTTAGCAAAACATTTTCATGATGTAGGTAGGATGCATATGAACATGAAAATGCATAACATTCTCTAAAGATCCTATATCAAACAATAACATATCACATTTTTCCATTTTTCATAACATGTTAACATTAAACAACCAACATTTTGTTCTTCTTAATGATCAATACTATCTTCATATATTTCACAACATAATAACCATGGTGATAGCATACAAACAATCAATTCAATCATAATACTATCCTTATATATCACAACATGTCAAACAATATCATAATCATACCCTATATGTTGCAGGCGAAAGAGACCAAAAACATACAAATATGTCTTACCTTATGGCATGAACAACGTTCTAGCAACTCTAATCAACTATTTCTTTGCTTTGATCAACCTAAAGGACATAAATTTCCACATTAGTCTCCATTCACATACTTATAGCTTAAGACAAGCATAACTATTAATGTGTTTAACAAACTCCCTTAGTTCCAAAATCCAAACTTAACCAACTAAGTGCATATTAACATAACAAATTGTCTTGAATAAATCTTTATGCATACTTAAGATGAAACATATCAAAACATAATCCAATATGCACTAGTTTCTGATTTTATCTTTACTGTTTTCATCCAACTTCAAAGATTCATAACTTGTAATATACTTGACCAATTCCATCAATTCTAGAGCTTATATCTTCCTTGAGATGTATAATATAACATAGTAAAATGGTTTTGGATTTGAATTTTATTAATATGACCATTAACTTCCAAATACCAAAACTACACAATTTTGACCAATTTCAGCATACACCATTTTCAATCCAAAAACTTAACCAAACTCTTAAAATTCCTTTAAACCATGAAAAAAACTCATCTTACCTTTAGGGAGTCGAGAGAGAGCAGTTCTTCATGAGAGTTTTTTCCTCTTTTCCAAATGAATCCACGACTTGGAGTTTCTAGCATAATAAGGATGAATTTTCTTAACATGTCAACCAAAAGGATGAAGTGTCCTCACATCGTGCTGAAGTGTCACCATTATCATCAATATTCATACTTAGTCAACATGTTTTTCCCCCTTTAAAACATGACACTTAATCCTATTTACAAGTCACTCTTTAACTTCTTGTCAACCGCCACTTGTTCTTTGGTTGACTACAAGATGACCTAAAGCTGCAATATTTTTTTTTTTTTTTGCCTTGTACCGGTTGACCACTTACTTACTTCTTGGTCAACCACACCATAACTTTTCAAAGGAAATTCAATATCGGATATCCGCTGTAGGCACAACCCATCCATGGACAATACATATCTGCTGTGAAAAGTCATCTATGCATTTGTTGCAGGCAACCACTAACTTAATGTTTGGTCGACTACAAAACTACCCAAGGCTGATACATTCTAATATGTCTTTGCATCGGTCAACTGCACACTCAATGCCGATCGACCGCACTATGATCAGTGAGCAAGTCCAAATTTTGGACTAGCATTTTGAACGTCCGCACCCTTCCACGCTTTTGCGGATTCCAACATTTTTGTGGCTAGTCGTATTTACATGGGACCAGTTGACCGTAACTCATACTTAGGTCAACCGCAAATTCATTCAAGAACAATTTAGCTAAAATTTTTGTACATTTAACCTCCATCATTCCTTTAATGTTAATTAATTCATATCAATAAACAAATTCTACAACTACAATCCAACACCATTAACACACAATCATTCAACATTGTCATAGCACATCTTTATAATTAATACAATAAACTTTCCTAGTGTTACATAGGATCACATCATATTGTTCTATCGGTAATCCTATCGAATCAACCGATAGCTCATAATCACCAAATATGAGAGCTGCAGAGCAGACAATAGAAGAAATCTCATAGTACTTATTCATAGGAATACTTAACAATAGGGGATTCTTTAATTTTTCTATAGCCACACCCAATAAGCGAACAAACATTGCAGAAATAAAATGAGTTGCACTAGTATTAAATAACACAAGAGCAATAGTATAGAAAATAAAGATTGTACCATCAATAGCATCTTGGCTAGTTTGGTCAAAGGCTTCAGATCAAGAAACTGCATGTGCTCGACCAATCATTTTTTTCTCCTTTTTCTACCTCTACCATGACCACCACTAGATGAATTGGGGACCGAGCTAGCAGATCCAGAAGTAGTAGAGCTTGAGACAAAACTTTTCCAGTACCCAATAGGCTCTGAAAGTCGGTACCGACCGATTGATACTAATGCTAAAAGTCTATGGTCTATAATGACCACGCTGACTTTGTCCAAAAAATCATCTACGAACTACGAACCAATGTTTGGAAGAAGCTGCATGTGCAGGTGATAAATTTGCTTGGAAAGACCATTGATTTGCAAGGAAATTTCTTCTCAAATGTCCAGGTTGCCCACAAGTGTGACAAACATAAAGGCTTGAATGCCCACTAGCATAAGGTGTACCACTGAAGCGTCCACCACTCTATGTATGACCACCTATGTTTTGACTTTTCTTACGATCCTTTCAGGTCATCTTGCCACTCAATAGCTGCTCCTTCTTTCCTTTTTCTTTGTATACACCAACTTATTCATCAAGATCAGCCTCAACCCGCTGTGCAGCAACAACTGCCTTGGAAATAGAGCTGAACTCCATAGCCAACACCTGATGATGGATATTTGACCTTAGATTTTTTCTAAACTTTACCATCTTATCAACAGGGTCCATGTCTCTAATATATTGTGACAACTCCATAAATTTGGTGTAATACTCCAATACAGTAAGATCTTCCTGCTCCATATCATGGTATGCACTGATTATATTTTGATGATAACCAATATTATAGTAATTATCTCTAAAAATGGTCTCGAACTAGCTTGAGGTCATTAGATCCAAAAGGTGATTCAATCTTAGTGACTTTCACCAGACTTTAGTCATCTTCTTAAAATAAAAGATTGCAAACCCAACCCAATATTCAATCAGAACACCGATTGCAGTCAAACTCTTTTGCATCACTTTCAACCCGTTGTCAACACCATGAGGGTCAGCTTTGCCAACAAACACCAGCAGATTCATCCATCCAAGTTGCATAAAGAAATTCATATAGCGAGTCTCTAGATCTTGACTGCCACTATCTCTAGATAGGTTTTGCAGAACATCTCTCAAAGCAACAATAGGACCAACCAGCTACGACTCAGCAGTCTGTACAGTAGGAGCATTCTCTAAGGCATTTTATAACATCTAAAGATTTAATAATTGGATTAGAACATGTGCTTAGGCATAATAATAGCAACTCACTTGTATGTTACTACACTATCTGTCTTATTTATGTTACTTTTTAAGATGGTAACCTGACTCTGATACCAAAATTTTTGTCAGTCTCCAAAGCGAAATTGAGAGAACGGGGAATGACCCAACAAGGAAAAAAATAATATGAGTGGCTTTACCATTATTAAACTTAGTTACTTTATGGAGAAGTGGAATACTCAAATTAAATGAAATAGCCAGAGCCCAAACCAAAAGGGCTAAACCACCAATCCAATAGTAACATTAAAGATAAAGCAGTAATATAAGCTCATAATAGAAAAATGTGCTAGAACTGTAAGGAAATTAAAAATTAAATTCAATTTCTAACCTCGCAAATAAATTTCCTCAAGAAAACTAAACTATAAAGAAAAAAAAAATTGCCCAGTTCACTTCTGCTTAGGAAATTGGGGTTCTTCGAAATCAAATCCTAAAAAAGTGGAGAGTCGTATGGGCTGAGTTGACTAACTCACTAAAGATGAACTTTATATTCAACATTATAATAAAAAGAATATGCAAACAAGTTAGTTAAAATAGGTTATGCAATATCAAACAAAACACATAAGGGTAAATTTTCAAAACAATCTACTATAATGTGGTACGTAACACAAAATAACCCACTATTGTGAATTTTAGTGAAAATAGAGTCACTCATAGACTCCAAGTATACCATGCTATTGATAGTAACAATAACAATGATACTTGGCAATTGTAATAGCCACAAATGACCCAATCGGTCCAAATCTCTCACTAATCATTTGGACCTATCAAAGTATATATATACAAATCAATGCACATTTCTTAATATTTAAAAATTCATTGGAACTCATAACTAGGATAAGAACCAACTTGGAAAACTCACGAAATAATCTCCAAAAATATCCAACTTTTAGAATGTAGTACGGACGTCCTCCCATCGAATGTCCTTCATATTGTTATAAATCTGGTCAACCTCGGATTGGGTCCAGATGTCTGCTCTTTAAGCGTTGTCCTGTCTACCCATTTCTACAGAAGACCTATTTTTTTTGGACACATGCCTTCCGCATGCTTCTCCTGAAGCCTTCACTCCCACAAATGCGTACGTTTCTGTGTACTTCCATGGCAGCCTTCCCTTACGTGGATGCATGCGTTTCTGTCGTGGAAGCCTTTGCTTTCCCAGATACTTGCCTACGACATAGGACTCTCTAGGTTTTCTGAAAACTCCAACTTTCCTCCAAAAATTTACAACTTTAAACAATACAGAATAATTCCAAAGTTAATTTACCTCAATTTGATGTATAAATTTCAATCTTTAAACTCTCAATTTACTTTCAAACTTCTTAACAAAGTCCCCAATTCTCTAACAAATCAATATTGAAACAATGACCAATAAAAGTTGAAAAATCAGAATTTACCTTTCTGAAAATGTCTAAATACCTGAACTTTAGAACTCCCAATTTGAAATGACTTAATCGGATTGGTAGAATGTCAACCTAATCAATTCCATTGATCAAAATTTTGATTCCAAGATAATATATTTCACAACATAAAGAGTGCATTTTCTTACTAAATATCTCAATGTTGAACTTCAACTCACAGCAGAAACTCTCACCCAACACCTTGTTTTTCTCTCGTGAAAATTTCCAATATTAAAAGGGGATGAAAATTTCCAGAAGAGTGTCCTGAAATGAGGTCTTAATGAGCTTTTTTTCCTTAGAAAGTTGTTAAGGGAATAAATAAAATAAATAATAAATTAAATTGCCATATTTTAAAAATCAATTATCAAATTATTCTTGAAATGTTACACCACGAGCCTACGTTGGGCATAACTCAACAATCCATTTGATCTTTACCTTTTTGCTCTTAAGCTAATACCACTTGTTCTTGAAAAATTATAAGAATTCACATGGTGAGATTTATGAGACCAATAAAAATCCTACTCTAAAGATCCAATAAATTAAATAAATATCACATCTAATCATATACTATTACCTTGCATGATTAGTCCTCACAAGATTAACTACAATTTTCAACTTTGATCAACCCTCATAATCACACATCCCATGATCTACTTCTTACTCAATACTCTAGATATTTTTCATTAATATCATATCTATATGTTTCACCACTTTATGTAAAAAGTGTTTACTGTATATGTGTGAATGCTTAGACATATACTTTTGGTAATTATAGCCTATCTTATCTAATTTTTATGTGCAATTACTCTTCATTCACAACTTAATCCTACATGTACATATTTCAAGTACCTTATTCTCAAATCCCATGTACAATTTCATTTTAAGCACATCTACCTTTGATGAGTAAATTACTTCATTCATAACATTAACATGATTATGAATATTATGACTTTCAAACTCTTTTATGTTTTATTTATGACCAATTCTATATAGACATTTCTAATGGTTGTCTAACCCCAAACTATGTAGACATTTCTAATTGATGTCTAATCTCAAATCCTATTTCTATCATGATCCTCTATAGGAAGGACTTCTATATAATCTATATACATGAATATGCCTAGAAACATGACGTGATCAATCATTGCCTAGTTACGATTACTCTCCATACTTTCTATTTCCTAGATCATTATCTAGACTTCTCTTATTTGCCACAATCATATGCAATATCTTTCCATCCTCTATATGTATGACATATATGATGTGCATATGAATATGCAATATGATCATCATACAATGAGTTTTTTTTTCACATCTAGGCAATGATAATATGAATCAATGTAAATGCTCCATTTTAATTAAATGGTGATGTTATTAACAAGTACTATATTAGAATATATGTGAATGTAAATATGTTTGATCACAAGAACATCTTATGTAAAATCGCACACAACCATATAACCACATTATACCAGCAATTTTCCCCAATAAGCATGTACATAAATAAAATACCACAAGAACGCTAGAGATTTACAAACCAAGTGGGACCCACACTCACTCCTCTTTGAATGTGACCAATCATACCTTCCATAATATCGTTCTATACATACACATAATTTCTTAATGCATAATTCGAGCATCTATTCTATGCATACATTAAATGCATATATAATACATACTAATAATGCTTGTAAATGAATCATGCAAATCTTGTTATTAAGCAAGCACAAATAATTCATAAAATGGTGTCACACATCTAGCTAGACATATTTTAGCTATGTCCCAAAACATCCTCAAAAGACTTGTGCAATGGACAATCAAATGAATTAAAAACATGAAGACGACAATATTCTAAATTCACAGCTTACAGGTGTCCTCAACCTATCTCTGAGCATCTACTCCAGACATATTTTGGAATCAAAGTTCATTTTTGAAAGCCTACCTTAAACACCGAAGGCCCAAACTTGAGAGCATACATTGCACCGAGCGTCCACTCAAACTCTGGGAGTCTAGTCCCAAGAGCTTTTCCTTTCTATTTTCACCTTCCGAGCGTTAGCATTGAGCCTCGGTTACCCCACCTCGAAACGCATTCCTTCTTACTTTATATTCCGAATGTCCACCCTAGAATCCAAAAGCTCAATCCCGAGAGCCTCTACCGCTCTATACAGCTCTAGGCATCCGTTATTTGAACCCAAAACACCCAGACCTATAAAACTCCTCTTCTATTTTCTTCTTCTGGACGTCGACCCTGGACTTCAGAAGCCCAATCCCAAAACCTTTTCTTTCTTGTTTACACTTCTAGACGTCCTGCCCCAAAGACAAGGCGTCTACCCTTGTACTCTTTTTCTACTTTCTTACAACTTTAACATACCTATCATGCCAATACTCATTCATAATCATATTAATAACTCAATATTATTAATATAGATATTTCATCACTATTTTAACCAACATCAAATCATGGTATTCAACCAATACTATCTCAATAATGCAATACATGAATATGATTTAATAATCATCAATTTCATTATTCTTAATCAACCAATTCCACCAAACTTCAACCCACAGCAAATCAAAATCAACCATATGTATTCAACATCAATAATGGATATTAACATATAATTCAAGTGATTAATCATCCCTATTCATTTTGTAACGACCTGGATTTTCGTAAATAATTAAAATGCGTAAAAATTTGATTCTTTTTAAAACAAATAGTATCAGAGCGTCTGACCGGATCGCTACTGACTCTTTCTTTAAACTCGTTTGGAAAACCAATTACAAAATACGGAAGCGTAAATAATAAAACTATTTGTTTAAAATCTTGCGGAAGCGTATTGAAATTGTTTAAAGAATAAACTAAACAATTGAGTACAATATGATAATACTTAATGAGATTACAACTGTTTCTCAATTTACTCTTAGCCTGGCCAGCCCCAAGTCTCATGCATGCGAAATCATTCATCTCTGCTTCATTATGTGTTTATCCTCTACTTCTTGTCTGTTCGTCATTATTGTACCTACACCATAAGTAATACGTGAGCCTAATGTCTCAATAAGGAAAATGGTTAATACAATTATACTTATGACTCTCTTTAGTTCTTTTGGAATGGGGGCCACCCAAACCAATTCTTTCATTAGTCATTTACCATTTTATTACTTTACTTTAAGTCGTTCGTTCGTTACTTGTATTTCGAGCTGGAGATTGAAGAATCTGTAGCGGTAGGGTAGATCTTTGTCGGCTTCAACCACCTAAAGTAGACAGTCTTGCAGTCCCGACAAGGGAAAGGTTTTTAATCCTGTCTACCTGGCTGATCCGTACTTACCCTACCATTTCCCAACTCCCTTATTCTTTTCTTTGTGTCTGTGCCGGGCTAAGCTACCGGACCACAAAGGCCTTTATTATCTTACTGTTTTACTCATTTTCATCATTTATCCTCACTCATGCATATGTGCATACCACCCCGTGGCACTCCCTATTAGTTTCTATTAACATGATGCATGACCATACATTCTCAACCTAACGTGATGCATGATGCATATAATGTAACATTAATAATAATTGAAGTGCGCATTCAAAGTAAAAGCAACTTATAATTGAAAGCAACTGAAATGGAATGCGCATATAATAAATTACGGCAATTGAAAGTAAATGAACAGTAAATAAACGATAATAAAGCATACAATGAATTTCAATTAACTAAACATGCTTGTTAACTAAGCTAACTAATCATGGAAACATGCTTTAAACAACAATTAACGAAAACATGCTTAGACAACGAATAACGGAAACATGCTTGTAAATCGGTGATTCTTATTCTAGTTAATTAAGCATGCTTTTATTCCAATGAGTTAATATCCTAATTAATTACATCCTCAAGTTGATTTCTTGCTCAAGAAAGGATTACAATTATTATTCCTAGAAGACTTCAACATGCCTTCTATTATAATTCATTAACATGCTTGACTTGTTAATTCACTCTAGTTAATTACATGCTTGTCAATTATAATTTACATGCTCACTAAGTTAATTAACAGTTTAGGGTTCTAATCAATTAATCATGCTCTCTAAGTATGTTAATTAACATGCTCACTAGAAGTTAATTAAACATTCTCTAGTTAATTAGTTCACTTACCCAACTAGTTAGATAATTACACATTCTCGACTCGTTACCCATTAAGCATGCTTGAGTCGATTAATCATGCAAACATGCTTACTAAAAATTACAATTGTTATTCTAATAAATTATTAGTCGATTTACATACTTGGCTAACCAATTAAACCTGCTGACTAGTTAAACATGCTTACTATCCTATGCAGAATTAGTGAACATAATGATTATGATTTAACCAAATAATAAGAATCAGAACCAGTCATAGAACAACGTACGTATCATGAAAGGAAATATAGCACAAGAAAAGAACAGCATGTAAACACTATAAACACGATCATCCTTAGCATAATTCTCCATTCATTCTCCCTTTCTAGTCATAACTATCATTCATAATTAAAGCATCGATAACAAAACTAATTATAAAGAAAAGTCACAAAACTAACAACAGGAGACAAAGCTACTAACGTAGGAAATCTACCGAGCATCACAAATAAAACATTTAAATCACAGAACCATCAAGGAAATATCACCGTAAAACTCACGTACTCTACTTGTGGTGTACGGCCTCTACAGGCCAAGACACACCCAAGTTTCTTACCTCATAGCTATAGCGCACATTAGTGCTTAATCTTCATTCTTCTTCTCTTCTTTGTACCTTCACAATTATTAAATAATTCATTGTTAAAATCACACATTAATAACCTTACTTCTACAACCCACATCCTACATCCCCCAAATTAATACCCAATTACATAACCGCTTCCAACTTAACAACCATTAACCACGTTGCTGAAAAACAGTTCTTCTCAACCTTATAACAGTTTCTAACAACAGAGAACATTACGCTTCAACCCAAATAATAGCACATTAATTGAACTATTCTCCACAAAAGTGAACTATCCACAACCAACATTACAATTCCACTTCATAATAGCAACCATAACCATTAAATCAACAACCCACTGACGCATTTAGCATAACCACTAAGCGGTAAGGCTAGTCTATTTCATGTAACATCAACAGGTTTAACGTTTCCTACCCCCAACAATCCATGCGTAATATTCATTTAACATGCTTCAGACCAATAACATCACACTGACCTTACTAGTCCATAACAGTTAATCAAAACTATAGGGCATACTTGAAGTATTCCAACATATCACCACTCAAACAATTCCAACAGTTACATACCTCAAACCAACATTTAGAATTCAAACTATAACTTAACAACAATGGATTATTTCATCAAGTAACTAGCTCAAAAGTCCTCAACACAACCAAAAAACAGAAACCAATAATCGAAGTAACAGAGAAGGAAACTCACCAGGAAGCAGGGCAGATCCGAGGCTTCACTGGCCAAGCCCTCTCTTTCACAGCTCGGCCATCTTCTGCCTTCCTTCTCTCCCTGCCTCTCCTCTTTCTCAACCAAAATCATCAAAGCACTCTCCTCAATCCTCCCTTCTCGTAGCTTTAAACCTCCAGCAGGCAAACAACATTCTGCCAACAGGATGCAGCAACGTAGAGAGGATTCCTCTCGCACGCCCGACAGCCCTCTCCATTCTGCCCACAATTCCCAGCTTTTCCAGAGGCTGCCCCTCCCACGCTCAACATGGTGTCCACCTCACCTGGAGAAGGTACCGGTTCAGTATGGAAGAACCGACAGGCTGGACTTGCCTGGACCGTCAGCTCCAGCCCTTGAGAAAATCGTCGATCTGCCCCTGTACCACACCTCCAGCCCACACCCGATCAAAAGGAGAAGGGCAATCGACCCAGCTTACCTCAAATCGGCGCCGCCTCGATCCACCTCGGACCATCCCGCGAGGTCTTGAATCTGAGCTCACACCCGACGTTTGCTTGCCACCGTTCATGGAGTTTGTCACCGCGTCGCTACCGGCAACCGCGCTCCAGACGCAAACCCGCAAGCCCGAGCCTCCATCGTCGGACCCGTCGCCGTCGGTCATGATCTCCAATCACCTTCCCACTCTCTCTCTCTCTCTTTCTCTTCCTCTTTCTCCCCTATTCTCCTACGTAGAATGGCCCTTCAGCCATTTTGTTTCAATCAAACCGGTTCTACGTGAACCGGTTTTTCCCCCTCCCCTAATTATATATATATATATATTTATTTATTTTATTTTAAATCTCCTTTTATTTATTCTTAATATCCCCTTTCTCATTTCGTCAAATGGCCAAAAGAGAGACGAAATGAGAAGTACTAAACTGGTCACTTAACAGAATTGGTTCAGCTAATCACAAATATATCATCACTTATAAATATTAATTCCATTCTTATTACATGTCTATGTTTAAGTTTTAATGTAATTATGATCCTTCATTTTAATTAATTGATTCAATTAATATAATAAATCCCTAATTATTCCCATTTATTTAATCCCCCCTTACATTATAATTTAATTTAGTAAGTTAACCAATCTCAAATTTTTATATAATTTAATTCATTAAATTAATATTTATTTTACTTACATTAATTTTCATAAATTATAATCTAACGAATACGTCACTAGTAATACCCCGATAATTACCCAATTAATCTAAAATCCCTAGATTATGCTCCAATTATATTTATTAAATTCCGATAAAAAGTTGGGGTGTTACACATTTCATCCATTTCATTCTTCAATTAACTAATTTAACCAAACCAAACCATTATCAATCATAGATATAAACAATGGATACTAACTCATAATCCAAGAATTCAATCTTCTTTACTAAATTCATGCAGTAACTTTATTCATAAGCTATCTATGAGCAATATTCATTAACTTATATAAATGTCTCTTTCATTAAATCATTTTCAACTAAATTCAACAGCTTTATCCTTCATGAAATCACTTTCAACTTAATATATATCCATCATTCTTGTAACCAATTTCAACCAAATCAAACCAACATTAACATGCATCCATATATTAAACTTTTCTTCACCTAAACCATGCAATATTTAACATGGTTTAGAAAACACTTATATTAAGGTTCTTACCCATCAAAATACCTCAATTTCAGACCTTCAATCTTCCAACACAAACACTTATATTATATCCTTAATGCTTTTTCATACCAAATACTGATCCAGAGTACAACACAACAAAACAAGATACATACACTGCACATTTCACCTCTCACTCGTTACGACTCCATAGATTCACTTTTAACTTGCATTCTTCACGATCGAAGTTACCTTTGTGAAACTCTCGCTGGTTCTTTTTCTAGCCTTGGACAGTCCCTGACTAAATGCTCTTGCTTGTCACATTTGAAACATTGCCTGGTACCAACTCTACTCTCACCGTAATGGTTTCTCTGACATTTAGGACACGGTCCGGCTTGAGGGGTTCTAACCAAAGCAATATCCAATTTATTTTCTGCCTGCTTGTCCTTTGTGTATTGACCTTCTTTGTTAAGCGCCCTTTTCACTCCTCTTTCTTCCATTTGCTCACCCACTAACAGTTAAGTCTGATCATTTTTTCTGAATTTTTTATCGACTTCCCATTGTCTGTTAACTCGATTTTTGGCTTCTTCTATCGCAAAAGCTTTAGACACTATCTTCGGATCGGCACCACAAATTATTACACCTCCATATATCTCTGCTCTTAATCATTGAACAAATTGATATACCTTGCGACTATTTGTAGCCATCATATAATGGGCAAAACCAAGAAAGCGCTTCAAACTTCCGTATATACTCAGCAACGGTGGTAGTCTGGCAGAGATGTACAAACTCTTCCCATTTCTGATCTCGAACCGTTTGGTTGAAGTACTTCTCATAGAAAATGTTTTTAAAATCTTCCCAAGTCATCACTCTTGTATCTTGGGCTGTCTTGATCGTATCCCACCAAAACTTAGCGTCTTAGATCAATAGATAGGCAGCGCATGACACTTTTTCTAATTCCTCTATCCTTGCATATTCAAACATGCTCTCGAGGGATCTAACCCATTCCTCGGCCCGAGATGGTTTTAACATGCTTCCATCAAAGCTGGGCAGTTTTAACCGTCTGAGCTTTTCCCATCTAGCTTCCTCACGTGCCACCACTGGACCAAGATTTCCATTTTCCCTCATTTCTATTAGGCGTTCCATAAGGCTAGTCAAGCGGCCTATTGCACCTTCTCATTCTGCCTGATCATTCTCATGCCTTTGACCACAAAGTCCATTCCTCGCACCATTATTGCCACACGCACGTCCTCCTCTTCTTCATCCTCTAGCCATGATTATCCTTTCAAACACAAATGAAATAAACATTTTAACTTTAAAATAAAATCTATTAACATACTTACAATTGATGGAGTATTTTCACGTCGAAGCTTATGCTGGTAGGCATTATACAAAATCAGTTTTAAAACCTAGGTGCTCTAATACCAACTTGTAATGACCCGGTTTTTAATACCTTTGAAAATTTTAAAACTTTTTCTTTTATTCTGTAAAATAGCAGAAGACAATTCTTTTATAAAACCCTTTTTACAAATCATAGCAGAAAGCTTTTATAAACAAAACCTTTTACATTATCTTTACAAAACCCTTTTACAATCATTTTTTTAAAATGCATTTAGCTTAGCCAGCTACAAGATCCGCGCGTGCAAATCTTTCATCAAATGCTCCTTAATCTGTTCTTCTGTTCTCGTGTGTGCACCTACATCACAAGACATAATTAATGAGCCTAACACTTAGTAAGTGATATAAAATAAAATTATACAATGCACATGTCATGCAATTTTTTAAATCTCTTTTCATTTTCTGTTTCTTTTCTGTCTTTCCTTTTCTTTTTCTTTTACTGTTTTCTTGAACTTCACTTTACCTTATCTTCACTTTACTCTACTGTTGTAACAACCCGGATTTCTTAACCATTTTAAAAGCTCATTAACCTTACTAACATGACAAATTAAAATCGTTTTCAAAGAAAATAGGTTATCAAAGTGCATCCAAATCCGATCATTAATAAAACTCATTCTTCTATCGTTCATTAGAGATTAGAAAACTATTTCTTTAAAGAGTTTTTCATAAAAATTTGCAGAAGCATAATTAAACGAGAAAATCTACCTTTACCAAATAACAAAGATCTGCGGTCAACAGTTATCAGAAAACGTCATTTAAAACATAATTTAAGTCCAAGATTTTGAGTTCCCAAATAAAACTTATATAATATTCTGAATATCTAAGTAAAGGCAATAAAAGGAAAATGTAACGTTCGTGAAAGATAATCATTCAACATTATCTCTTATTGATTTTCCTTTTCTTTCATTTCTCTGTGTCGTACTACTACTTTGTTGGCGTCTTTATTGGACATACCGCAGGCTCCACTGGAATGACCTCTTCCTTAACTTCTGGCATAATCACCTCATTACCTACACCACAAGTAAGGACGTGAGCTTAAGCCCAGTAAGGAGATGGGGGAAAACAATTTATGCATTTCTCTCTTTAGTTCTTCTTGGAATGGGGGCCACCCAAACCAAACTCTTTCATTACGTTCATTTTCTTCGTTCGTTCTTAACTCGTACATCGAGTTGGAGATTGGGGGTTGTCATTTGAGATGGCCTAGTTTATCGGCTTCTAACCTCCTGTGTGCATACTAGTCCCTTTCCCGACTTGGTGAGGGTGTATCCTAGCAGCTAGGCTAGATCTGGACTACCCATCTACCCCAACTCCCTATTCGTTACCTTTTTCAGGTGTATCCCGCCTTCTGGGTTCTTTTTCTTTCCAGCGTATCCCGCTTTTAGAGTTCTTTCTCCTTCTGGCGCATCCCGCCTTTGGAGTTCTTCCTCTTTCCGACTTATCCCACCTTTAGAGTTTCTTTCCTTCTGGCGTATCCCGCAAGGAGGGTTTCTTCGGTGATGGACGTGTCCCACCCATCCCGAACATTCCTTTTTCTTAGCATTTTTCCTCACTCATGCATGTGGGTACCACCCCGAAGGTTACCCCCTACTTAGTTTCTATTAACATGTACTCAACCTAGATTCTTTCTAATAACAAATGAATATCATCACATGCTTCACATAACGAAAATATTGACAGCGTTTAACTAACCGTGCTATTAACGTTCATTATCACAAAATAGAACGTGCTTCGTAACTTAAGGTGAACGGCAGTGAATCACACAATATAAGATATCATAACATGCTTCTAATCTATTATGCAGCAGCAATTACAAATCATCAAAACACGTTTCTATTTGACTAATCAGCAAAAATACGTTTAACAAATCATACTTTTAATTGACTCTAACCATTGAAAACCAATTGCTAAACATGCTCTTTACTGGTCCATATATAATGAAGAAATATCGACAATCAGTTAACGAAACGTGCTTATTACTCAGTTATCGTATGACAGAAAAATAGTGATGAACATCCAGTGAGCATACAACGAAACATATTCTAATTATCTAGAGGCAGCAACGAAACATGCAAAACATACGTCAACCATTCAAACATGTTTCGAAGTAAACTATCAGCAAGGAAATACAACCACACAGGTATACTTATAATCGATTACGTGAAGGTACTGATCATGCTTTTTAATAGCTAATGTAACAGCAACTACAATCTCTAACGTACTTTCAGGTTGAATATACAAGAGAACTAATAGAAGCAGCAGGAAAGGTAAGCGTTTAAGCATATTTTAAATCGACTAGAACGATGACATAATGGACTTATAAACAGCGATACAGTAGCTAATCAGAGTGTTTATCATACTTTCTACACTGTAAACGTAATGCAGTAGAAACTATTTAATATAACAATACTCATGCTCATCAAGTATTTGTAATACCAACAACATTAACTGAATCATCACAATGAACCTATGTTGTTTAACTATTCCATATTCAGTACTTAACACATGCTCCGCAGGAAAAATCGAATCAGCAAGATAAACTATGGGGTCTCATGAATAGTGGAGTGGCTCATTCCTATTTCCACTGAGTAGGTAAGCATAAGAAATATGACTACAATATGAAGCGTCTTTAACAATTCAGGCATGAATCTCATTTCCATTCATTTTTCCTTTAAAACTGTCTAGGTTTCTTTCTCTTATTTTCTGGATGTTTACTTTTCTCTTGTTTTTTGGATGTTTACTTGTTGATCATAACAGTATTACACATAAAAGTAAAATAACGAAGGTAACATCTACAAGGTGAAGAATAAAGACAGTAGCAATTATCGAAGGAAAACAAGGGAGTTCATCAAGAAGTTTCCTACGCATTCTACCAATCACAGCAAGTAAACTATCAAGCATTCCCATACTCACACACACGACAAATACTTGGGCATAGGGTCTCCAAATGGCCAATACTACCCATTCCTTACTCTTTGAAGTCGAATCTCCCGTGCAGCTCCTTGGCCTCCCAGCTCCAGCGAAGTTTCCCTTCAGGAGAAACAAAGGAGAAGACGAAGAATGCAAGAGGAGAGTTTGCAGTAGATGAAATAGAGGGAAAACCTAACTAGGAGACAAAGCGTGCATATAGGGAGGCTCCTTTGTGGGCTATTATCAGGAGGACGTCTTTTTCTCGACGAAAGTGTGAGTATTAACTCGCTAAACGTCGAGTTTTCTGACTTTTATTTCCTTAATTTTCGCAGATCTGCTGCGATTCTGACTTGTGCAGATGCTGAGCTGTCGTTCGCATGACCTAAAATCACACAGCGAATTCCTGGCTTCTAACGGAAAATGGCGTCCCCACTGTGTCTGTACCGTCCGCAGCCCTGTTTCCGACGCCGTGATGTCATCCGCATCGTCCGCACGTGGCGTCCGAATTGTCCAAAAAATTGGATAGATTCATTCGGACATTGAATCGAGTCGTCCGCAGTCATCCACATCGTCCGCAAAACTCTAGATCTAAATAGATTTGTTGCTGACGCATCCTGCCTCGTCCGCACTGTCCGCGTTCATCGTCCGCAACACCATTGCACAGCGAGTTTAAGACGCTGTTTGGCATCCTGAGTCGTCCCCACTCCCTGGAGACACTCCAGACGTGTTACGGATGATACATCGCGTCCGCAGCATTGTCCGCAAGCGTCTTAAAGTCCTTAAATCCATCATTTTTGCATTTGTTCGTCTAAATCTTGTCCAAATTAAATGCCTACAAAGTTATACGTCACAACTTAACGTCCATAGAACGATGTATTATATAAATATTAAACCCATTTTACTTCCAAAGTTTTAATTACATCGTTTATCCAGAAAACTTAGGTTCGAGTTGTTACAACTGTTCTTTCTTTACTTGATATTTACTTTATTTTCTCTTGAAAGGCATTGGAGATGTCTAAACTTGACGACGAGGAGCATCCAACTCAACTTCACATCCCCAAACGATCCCTTTATATTTATATTTGTCTTAATCTTGACTTTACTTTATCTTGAAAGGCGTTTGAGATGTCTAAACTTGACAAGGAGGAGCAGCCAACTAAACCTCACATCCCCAGATGACCCCTTTATATTTATCTTAATCTTAATCTTGACTTTACTTTATCTTGAAAGCGTTAGAGATGTCTAAACTTGACGAGGATGAGCAGCCCACCCAATCTCACATCTCGTCACACCCATTTACATTCATTTCTTTACATTGCATAACCGTTTCGTTTCTTCTTCGTTTCCTTTTCAAAATCATGCATGAAAACTATTTTCGTATCTTTTGAAAACCATGATGTGCATCGTGCTCTTGGATGCATACAGTGTCTATCATATCATTACTATAATCTCTAAACATGTTCATCTATTAAACATATCATTAAAAGAACCTAATTCTAATAAACACTTAGCAATCAGCAGTATAATTTACGAAACATGCTCAATATCTACCTATTCTATTAAAGCGGTAGACAAGCTCAATATCTAATAAAGCAGTAAACAATCAGTATACAATTCCCAACTCTTGCAATGTAAAGCCCCAAAGACCAAAACACATGTCTATCACTTACCTGTTTCCATAACGCGTTTAGCACTTTATTCTTCTTCTGCTAATACCTTCAAAATAATTAACATTTATGTATTAGTATATTTACCAATTTATGAACCCCAACATTGATATTGTTATTCCTTGATCAATATTTATCACTCAACGATTTTCCATTAATTTATCTTTATTAATTTTATAGCCAATAAAAGAGTTACCTTAATTTATAGAACCATAAACTTAATTATTCCCTTCATTTCACTAATTACCATATTGGTACATTTATGGACAGAGAGCAACACATAGGAGGCAAGGAACGGTCATACCAACAGAGCATTTCCAACTGTGACCATTCCAACAAGGAACCCATATTTCATCAACACTTCAACATTTCATTATCATAGAAAGGCCAACATCCATATTCAGCATACCATAACCACAATGAGCGAAGAAAATAAATCCCCACAATATACAATGAGCATAACCCAACATATTCAAACTAATATTCTTTTATCCTTATCCAAAGAGTTATCATACTCCTACTTCAACAGCCAACATATTAATAACCAACAACGTTGAAACACTTATCATATTCCAACAATATTCCACTATCACATATAATAATCAAGTTTAACAATTCCACATTACAACAAATATCCATGGTAGTTCATCAACAACGCAACCAGCAATTCCTCACAATTTTCCCCCTGGCAGAATCCAAACCATGAACAAAACCAATTTCAACAGAGTAATTCCCTCGTACAGTCCATCGGCAGAACATTAACATAATTAATATAAACCCAAGCAGCAGAACAAAATCTTCAACAATACATACATTTGAGCAGTGCATGAAAACCAACAAATAACTGCAGTAATGAACTCTTCATACCTTGAAGAACTCCATCATGAAAGAACACCTGAGAGAAATTATCCTTCTTTTCCTCTTCACCCTCACGGCCTGATTTTCTCCTTACCCACTTGCTCTCTGTAATTCTCAAGTCGTCTAGAGTGTTACCACGTCTTCGGCCATCGCTTTATAGACACAGGGAGCAGAAGCTCATGAACACTCACCCATCCCAACGAAAAAAGTCCAATCCGACGTTGCCACATAACCACGTTATCGTTTCTGAGAGATCAATGCAATATATCAGGAAATTCACGAAATCACCACGGGAGAAGCTGTAGAAGACAACCTACTCTGGTCTGGTCCAGCGTGAAAAGCACAGGTCATAGCTCACCCCTGTCCTTCGCCACTGCCAGTTTTTCTTCGCCAAATCAACCCATAATCGACAGAGGATAAATCAACCACGACTTACCTCGGCTTAACGCAGAATTTCGCAGCTCCAATCTGTCCTGCCGAATAGGGTCCAACCTGCGGGATTCGTCCAACCCGTGCCCTAGCCCCGCACGGTTCACGCCCTCCTTCGCACAGCAGCTCACCGCGAAGAAGAATCGGCCGAACCCGAGCCTGCTCGCTCTCCCGAGCTCTCTCGTCGCCGTCTTTCGCTCTCACACTCTCTATCTTCCTCTCGGTCTCTCTCTCTCTCTCTCGATCTCTCGATTTCTCCCTTTCTGAGTCGCCCTCTCTCTTTTGTCTTTCATAAAAAAATAAAAATAAAAATAAAATAAAAAACCAAAATGCAGCCTTAATTCTTCCTTCCTCTCAAACTGGACCAATCTGAACCAGCTTGAATCTGCCAGCTCGAACCGGTTCAGCATCTATACATCCCCCTTTTAATTTCATTTTTCTTTTTAACTTCCATCATCCCTTTTATTTAATTTAATTATTTCAATTCTTCTTTTAATAAATCACCTTCATTTCATTAAATTATTTTCAACTCAATTCTAATTGTAAATTTATTCCAAATATTGCTTGATAATAATTATCGGTCCAATTTAAATTCTTTGATTCGGTTTCTTAAATAAATCTTCCATTAATTAAATCCTCAATAATTATCCAAATAATCCTAAGACACCCAATTAATTTCCCAATTATCTCCACATAATTTCGTTACGGGAAATCGGGGTATTACACATTTTTCACATTTTTCCACAAAGCATGTCTATCACCAACTACATCACATGATCGACTGCTCCAAATATTGCTTGCCATTGTAATATTCTGCAATATATGTGATCAACTGTCTCTCCACTTCTTGATCCACCGCAACAAAACAAAACTCCTATTCTTCATCCTGCTCACCTCTAGTAGATCATTCTCTTCAATAGATCAACCACTCTTCCTGGCTAACACTTCCACCACTTAAAAATTCACACTTTCATAAACTAAACTACCAACCACTCCTCCTAATATACATCACTTAACCACTTAATGTATTATTCCTTCACAAATCACACTCATCATACCCAAATCTTCTAAACTAGTACTATTAGCATTACAATAGCTCTAATTGTCCACGCTTGACCTCTTACATAATACTACAAAAATTTAGGGTATTACAAACATATGGCACTATCCCATCAGTTACCTAATTTTATTACATGACCATATATTACAATGTGTTAGGAATATTTCTCCTTCTATAATTTTCTCCAAATTCTCACTCTAAAGCCTAATTTAGAGTCATTCGTCAAAATGATGTAGTTTAAAGTGAAATCTCACTCATTCAATTTCAAACTTATATTCCTTTTGCTACATATATTCAAATCCTTTCAATATAAACCATTCTCTTACTTATATGTCTACTTTAACATGAAAAAATTTGACTACACTAATATATGTTCCATTGGAACAATTTTCACTTTAACATGCTAAGTATTTTTTTTTATTTACTAATCACATTTACCGCAGCTACCCTAGACTGGGGGCTAGTGCACCCAAATAGTGTGTTTTGGTATGTCTTTTTATCATTTTAAGATGCAATTTATTCCTTCTTTCCAAACGGTTTCGGCACATGTTTGAACATTGAAAAATACACATTTTCATGTATCATAAAGTGGTTTTAAAACAAAAATTGCATGGTTGAATTTCATGAATTGGTAACCTATGCATATCCATTTGCATTGTGTGATGCTTAAAACCAAGCATCTATATGAAAAGAAGGAAGTTTACAACATTGATAAAATTTGAACCCAATGGTTAAGCTTGCCTTCTCAAGTGCCGAGTGTATGACTATGAGAAGTGAATAGGAGAACATCCTCCTTGGGTTAAACCTCATGAGGAAAGTAAGGCTAGGTTCCACAGCCATGTCGGAGAAAACCCGAAAACATGTAGTGTTGTGAGGTGGCATACATATTGGGAATAGATTTCATTTACATTATGGCATAAACCTAGAATGTCAAATATATAAAGTATTTCATGAAAAGTTTTGTTTATGCATAAATCTGTTTACAATTGTTTGCAATGAAATAGTATGGCATGTTCACTACTTGCATTAATTTTGTAATGAGGTGTGGGTGTATTGTCCTTGTTGTGATTATAGAGTTTGTGTTAGAATTACTTGCTGGGCAATTAGCTCATTGTGTGGCTTATTCATATTTTTCAGATACTGATATCATTCACCAAAATGGGAAAGGCAAGGCAATAATAAATTCAAGAGGCATAGGACAACCATCCAAGTTATAGATGGTTTTGGATTTTGCAAGGTTTGATGGGCATATGGTACATAACTTTTTGAAGTGTCACATGTAATGACCTAATGTTATGTAGTCTAAAATGCACATGTTTCATATAGTGTAAAATATGTACAACTCTTTTGTTTTGCACATCATGGTTTAATTTAAAATCACATGAATGTATGTTATCAATAAAAGTAAAAAAAATCGTTGGTTGGTTTTGAATATAAAGTATTTCATATAATATTATTGACATACATTGAATGAGATATCCTAACTTTCGATGCCATGTTGAATGCATACCAATAATGATTTCAGAACAAATCATTTATGTGAGATGTTCGTAGTGTGCGGTCATCTTCCCACCTTTGGGATCCACAATTCAGGATGCAAAGGGACTAGACCCTAACATAAGGCCACTCACATACCTTTGCACAAAGGTGTCTGAAGGCGTGTAGAGAAAGAAGTGACTTTTAGAGACCAATCAAGATGTATCCGAAACACCTTAACCAGGCTTAGAGATTTTCACCCATGGACACAACATCAAAAGCTACCTAAATATGATATCACACATAATAAACAAACTTCTTGCTCATAGAAGGTGTAATATCAAATAGATGGCCTAAATCAAGGGCCCAAAACTACCAGAAACAATGTTGAGAGCATCAAATGAAATATCATGCATGTTAAAAGTAAATTTGTAAAACTAACGTACATATAATATAAAAATAGACACGTTGTAAAATAGAATATGTCGAGTTTTGATGTGATCTATCACAAAATAAAGTTTTGAGAGCCATGATGCAAGAGCGATTACAATAAAAGAAACCCCTTCTGTCACAGTTCGTCCCACCAAACCATGACTTGCGGATTTCTGAAGGGGAAAGAGAATAAAAATATGTATAAACCTTACAATCTAGCTAGAATGCGGCACTCACTCGAGATCACCCAATGTTCTAAACTAGGAACTAACACGTTCACAATACAAATCATGCATTCTAAGCATAAAAACTTGTAAAAATTAAACATGTAATAAACTAAAACCACCTTTACATCATGGGCCCAAAACTGCCAGAAACAAATAAAATATCATGCATGCTAACGGTAAATATGTAAAACCACCATATATATAATATAAAAATAGATAGTTGTAAAATAGGAGATGTCAAGTTTCGATGTGATTTATTATAAAATAAAATTTTAAAAATCATAATGCAAGTGCGAATATAGTAAAAGAAACTCTTTCTACCACAGCTTGTCTCACCGAATTGCAACTTGTGGATTCCTGAAGGGGAAAAGAGCAAATGCATGTCTAATCCTTACAATCTAATCGAAATGCGACACTCACTTAAGCTCACCCGATGTCCTAAACTAGGAACTAACACGTTCACATATAAATCATGCATTCCAAGCATAAAGACTTGTAAAAATTAAACTTGTAATAAACTAAAACCACCTCTAACCATTCACATTTAAGGGCGAAAATAAAATAGAAAACTAATATCCATCTATAGATAATATAACATGAGTATTATTACACATAAGACTTTGGATCCTAAAAAAACAAAGGGTAAAGAATAAAATAATCCTTAAGCTTTGAAAGTCGGTTCAAGTTAAAGCCCGAAAGAACAAAATAAATCTCAAACTTTATGATTCATTCAACTTAATTTTTGAAATTTTTTTCAATAAAATAAACTTTAAATTTTGCACCATAAACAAACTAAACCTTAACTAAATTTTTCAATTTTGTTTGATTTGGTTCCAATTTAGTTTTATTTTTAGATTTTTTTTTTAGTTTAGACTCGATTTTGGGTTGATTTAGGAACAATTTGGCCCAGTTTTTATCCATTCTGTTCTTTTTTTTTTGTAAATTTTAAAATTCAAAAAATATAAATATGACAATATCATTTGGGTTTGGCTTCGATTGGAGCTAAACTGAGCATAATCTAATTTGTTCATGGTGCAAAATTGAAAGTTAATATGGTTAAAAAAAGTCAAGGTTTAAATTGAACGGACCCTCAAAATTCTCGATTTAATTTTTACTTTACTCTAAAACAAATATACAAGAGCGTAAAGAAAAATACTCTAATCCTTTGTTGTGCACCAAATCATCAAACCATCTTATTTTTACCTTTGTCTTTATCACCTGCTACTATCAATTTTGAAAAATAGTGAGGGACCACATAATGTGTTTTTATAAAGTCTGGTAAGTTAAACCTAACTCTAACTATTTACAATATATATATATTCTCTTTCTTACTTGCACGTACGGTTTTATTCATTATGTCTCATGTGTAATCATATCTATCTAACATTCAAATCAAGGTCTGACTCACACATATCGATTATTGAATATCTCCAAGTGTATTTGTACATAACCCACGCAACTAGCGAAGCACATCCATAGTGTATACATATTTTACCCTCTAACACACGATTTCATATATTTTATGATTCTGGTATATTTTCCTAGAATGTCATTCTCATTTAACGTTCTAGTTTCTTATTAAATTAATCATAATTAGCTAATCTAGTTTTAGTTACGTATACATTTCCTAAATAGATTTTATATTCCCTTATATATCTACATTTAATAATAATACATATTTCTAATGAATATATGTACAATGTATATTTATTGTATATTCATTAACCATCTATTATATCCACATGTTTTTATGGAAATGTAATACCTCAGATATTTTTCCCTTTTTTTACTGAAGAAATTTGGATGTATGGATGTTACGTAATGGAACGCGTAAATTATGTTAAGAAAGTATAAGATTAATATTGGAAAAGTAATCTAAGTATGAAATTTAAGAGAAGTGTGTACAGCGAGTTTTTGGACGCCTCTATCTCGTTCGAAATCGGGCACGGACGACGGGGACGAGGAAGAAACGAATCTGTATAATGATGGGGTGTTTTCGGACGAAAGCTCTGACGGCGCGAACATTGTGGAAACGAATATGTACCAAATTTTGTGAGTTTTTGGACGCGTCCTTCTCGTCCGAAATCTATCTCAGACGACTTATCTCGTCCAAAAAGTCAAAAATATCCAAGAAACCCATTTAAATTACTTTCTCTTTCTTCCGATTTCGTGTCTGCAACCACGAAATCTCTCTCCCCAGACTCCCCTGCAGCACGTCCAGTTACCCAGGAGATGTAGAAGCTTTTACACGTTGCTCCCTCCCATTAGACCACCTCTCCTTGGTATGGGTAATTGTCAGCATCCTCTCCTGCAGCTTCAGTTTATTCCCTGCTGCAGCTCTCTCTTCCCTCCGTCTCTAAGAGGTAAGTTCCCTGTAATTTACTTACTCTGACAGCTGTGTGGTGTGAGGGGAGTGTACTCTGTGAATATCAGGTACATTGCTTTGGTGAGTTAAGTTAGGGTACAAATTGGAGTGTTACTCTGAAAGATTTTGTAAGAATTGTCCACCGTGAAGTGGAAGGTAAGGGTTGATTGTTGGAAAATTTTATTGGATTAACTATGGACCTCCAGTCAAGTTTGACTATGAAGAACTGAATTAACCGTTCATTTTATTTTGCTTAGGAATATTGGGGGTTGAACAATTGGAGAACTCCTTGTAACTATTGAATTGTTGCTGGATTAGCTACTGGATATTGAGCTGGAAAACTAGAGGTAAGAATTATAGTTTTTGTTGGCCAAAGGAGGCCCTACATTACGGGTTTTGTGTGTGGATTTGTTGATTTAATGAAAAGCATGATTAGTAGGAATTTATAGTTACTATTATGAAATCTGAATTGGGTGGACTGTTGGAAATTTGGATTGTCAACTGCTGGAGATCAATGCTAACGTAGTTGTGATTGAATGGGGAATATGCACTGCTCGATATATGCTTAGTATGAACGTTAGTTGCTGTCAATTGTGAGTATTTGTAAATGTTAAACTCCAAACTCCTAGATCTTGGGTGACATTCTGAATTCCGATATAGTTAAACCATGCCTAGAGGTTTCGTTAGATCTGACCTTAGAACTTGAACTACTGTCACTACGAATTATGATCTGAACTTCGTGGATATGTCCAACTATTTAATTGTTTGACTTAAACCTAGAAAACTTGTAGAGATGAGATTGAACCCTGTTTTTGATTAAATCTGGAGACGCTTTTACCTTGCTCGTAATGGTTAAAAGAATGCCTTAAAAACTCTTAATGCCTTGCAACACTAAAGCTAGTTAATAAGATGAAATGACATTAGTTGTGTTGTCTTTAAATTGAAACTCCATATGTTGACTTTAGATTGTGATGCCTTACAGTTCCATGAATTATATTTGTCATGATTTTATTGCTTTAGTGTATTGTTTCTTTGATTTATTTTATGGCATTCATGCATCACCGTAGGGCTTATGAAACTGTTTACATGTCCTAAAATATATGTAAATAGCCATGTGGGGGTTCGGGAGGATTGAGAATGGTTGTCGTGGTGACACCCCTATTGGAGTGCCTACTCTCACTTAGGGGGCGGTGAGGTACGGTTAAGCCACGGGAATCGTACTATTCTCAATTCTCTTGTTCTGAAATCTCCAATGTCTTCAACAAAAGTGAATGAGTATGGCTCGTGGTGACACAATTATTGGTGTGTTTCCTCGTCGGAAATACAATTAAGCCACGAGAGCAATTGACTTACCCATCACCCCGGTTAACAGACGAGATACGGTTCTCCTCTGTAATGCATCGCGTGATCATGCATCATATGCATTGCATTTAAATTCTAATTCTTGCTGGGCATCAGGCTTATTGTTTTCCTTGTAATGTAGGTGATTATTATAATGAAGATTTTGTACCGGTAGAGGAAGAGACGTTCTAGGATGACCCCTCGTGTTATCAGCCGATTTGACCTGTTGGGTATGACTCACGAGTTTTGGGAATTGTTGGTATTTTGATAAAGAAGGGTATTTTGGTAATTACTATTGTTAATATTTTTGAACATGTTAAACAGTGTAATAGGGACTTTGGAACTTTTGTTAAGAACACTTGGAAACTATGTTTTGAAATCCTATTATTATTCTGCATTATTCACTCTGATTACGTTTTCTTCAAAAAAATGAATTTCAAACGAAAGCGAAAAAATTTTATGACGTATTTTAAAACGAGATAAATATTTTTTTTTAAATTAACGGGGCATTATAGTAAATGTCATATGAACAATCACAATTAACACATTTAGTTTCATTGCGACATTTTTGGAGCTTTCACCAATTGGTTGCAACTGCCAACATCATTCTCCTAATGAGGTTTAGTGAGTCATACCCTATAGAGTACATATAGTTTCAAATATATCTTTAAACCCTGAAAATAATGCACCATTGGGTCTAATGTCTACCAATGTGTATCTTCTAACGAGAAAGATCACCAAGGATTCTAATGTAACCAAGGTCGTGTTAGGAAAAAAGAGTGCAAACACGGTTTGTTCACGCGATTCGGCAATTTCATCCTACGTCTGCACTCTAAGCTTCCCACTTAGAGATCTTTAATCACCCAACCTCCTCGGTTGGTGATGTTTGACTTCACGAGTGTCAAACAAACCTTTACAGACTATTATCAAGGTGTCACCCTCTGAATTGATCTTTTCGGGCGTCAATCTAGCCTTTCAACGTTTGAGTAAAGAGAAAATAGGAAAATAAAGATTTTTAACTCTCCCAAATATAACTATCAAGTTTGGGAGTATGGAGAGTTAGGATGTACACTCTTTTAATAAATTGAAATTGAGTATAAAATTTGGTAGGGCTTCACCTCAATTCTCACTTCGTTACTTTGAGCTTTGGAGAGTCTTCCATATATAGAAACTGTGAAGCCGGTCGACCATTTTCATTTTGGTCGACCGTGGAATCTATCTTTTACGTTGTACAGTTGGACCAGTCAACTGCTTTCTTATATAAGTCGACTGCTTTTTCACACATTCAATTTCTTGGTCGACCAGCTGATTGTCCGATTTCTCGACTGTAGATTTGAGATGCAATCTGTTTAATGTTGCGATCGACCGATTCCTCGCTACTCGACCACCTGCTCAACCACAAAACTGCTGAGTAATCTGCCTTTTAAAATCGGTCGACCAATTTCCATTTGGTGGACTACCTCCTCTGTTTTGCACAATTTTGATCGACCTCCTATAGCTTTTAGTCGACCTCAACTTCTTGTTTTGCTCTTATTAAATCTTCTAAGTCCTATTAATTTACCTGTAGGATACATGGACTTAGATACAAATGTTAGAACAACTTAATACTCGTATTGAGGGTATTTCCAATAAAGATCAATATAAATATAACAATTAAATATAAACAATCAATAAAAAATTTATAATTTCAATTAAAACATTCATCATCAAAACAAAAGAGCCTAATGACACTTAGACTAATAATCTCCCACTTTTTTATGATAACAACATATTATAAGTTATTTATTCTTAAGTCTAAGCATGAACATATATTATTGCATAATTTGATATCTATCCCTTAGTTTATACAATATTTTTAACCTTGAAATTCATGCAAAACATGCTACTTACAACTTATATAAATCTCTCCCCCTTTGTCATAATAAAAAAAAAATCATGGGGAGGAATACCAAAGACACTACCAAAATTAATCTCCTCCTTTGTCAAAATCAACAACATAGAAATTATTAGAGGGAAAACCAATCAACCAACCAATTCAACACATCAATATTTCAAATAAATATCATTTCCCCCCTTTAACAATAAGCAAACATAATAATTAGGGATTCATCCAAAGTATCAAAGAAAAAATAATTCAATAATTTAATTCTCCCCCTTTTTCATCAAACAAACTAAAATAGTTGGGGGTATCATCAAAATACACAATTCTATTTTCTTCTCCTATGTCTATAAACAATTTCAACTCAATGGGAAACCAATAGACATCAAAACAAATTCCAACAATCTTTCAATATAAGTAATTCATTATACCACTTGTTGGATTAAGACAATTTAAGCTCAAAAATATCAATTGAAGAATTAAAATAAGTTTAAAACAATGATACCAAGAGAATATGCAAATAAGAGAATCAATATTAATCAAGATAATAAAATAAAGTTTTATTCTATGTGCATATAATCTATTCAATTCAAATCAAGAGTATAATCCATCAAACAAATTAAACATACTCTTGATTTACAATTGAAAAACACCTAAGTGTTTTTCTTAGGAACCCAAATCTTTTTGGGTCATTTATCCTTTGGAATGGTTTCTTTAGGAACTCAAACAAATTTAGAAGTTTCCCCTTTATCACTCTATTTTAATGGGCAATAAAAAGATTTATGTTCTATACAATTACAAACATTGCATGTAATAAGACCAACAAAGAAATTAGTATAATTTTTCTTCTTTACAAAGGGTTCATAGCCAATACCGGCTTTATCAAAAGTAACCATTTGCTTTCCTAAAAGCAGGTTAAAATTTTTGCTACTATTAGTAAATTTCAGCACAATAGAGTTCAAATCAATATTTTTCACCTTCAACTCACTAACATTGAACTCTAAAGATTTAATAGTTGCACTAGAATTTTCAACCATGCTTTTCAATTCAACAATTTTACTTTCAAGAGATTTAACATTTTTATTATGTTCTAACATCAAATTGTCTTTCTCCTTATTCAACAAATTATATTTACGTTTAAATAAATTAAATTTATCAAACAACTCATTAAATGTATCTAGCAATTCATTATCATCATCACAATTATCTGAATCGCTAGAAGAGCTATCTACCTTAACCTTTTTGGCCATGAAGCAAAAATTGGAGACTTCTTCTATCTCGGAAGAAGAGCTCTCATTGCTATCATCGAGGATGGCCTTAAACGCTTTCTTCTTGAATGCCTTTGATTTCTTCTTTGCTTTGGGGCACTCGGTTGATGTATGTCTGGGTTTTTCACACCCAAAGCAAACAATCACCTTCTCTCTGTTTCTCTTTTTTCGATGGAGGAACTTGTTGAACTTCCAAGTAATGAATTTTATATCATCATCCCCGAAGTCTACTTGTGCGCTTGAGGAGGCTTTGAGTGCTAGGTCCTTTCTTTTGGGAGTATATTTCTCTTTTTGCTCCTCCTTCTCATTGCTCATCATCGTAATTTCATGTGTCATTAATGATCTGATAAGCTCCTCCATCTTTAAAAATTTTAGGTCCCGCACTTCTTGAATGGCGGTCACCTTTGGTTGCCATGCCCTTGGTAAACACCTAAGAATTTTCCTGACCAACTCTTCATTGGGATAAATTCTACCAAGAATTTTTAAACCATTTGTAATGCTAGTGAAACAAGTAAACATATGATTAATGGTTTCATCCTTTTCCATGGCAAACAATTCATAATCATGAATAAGCATGCTCAATTTTCTTTCTTTAACTTGATTAGCGTAATTTCAAACAATTTCCAGATTTCAAAGGCACTATCGTATATTTGAATCCTATTAAATTTATTCCTATTTAAAGCACAATATAAAGTATTTATAGCTTTAACGTTCATGTTCAATTTTCGTTTATCTATATCATTATATTCACTATACACTTTTGGAACCTCTATACTATTTTCAAAATTATGCTGAATGAAAGGTATATTTTCAATAATGTTTCAAAGATCATTATCCAAAGAATATGTATTTTCATCCTAGATTTCCAATAAACATAATCATTACCATCAAAATAAGGAGGCCTAAGCAAAGAATGTCCTTCAACTTGCATATTGAAGGCCATAGTATTTTATATAACTAATAAATCCTACCAAAATTATCCAAAGCAATTTCAACAAGAAAAATAATCTAATATATGCAAATCTCTTCCGACAATTACAATAACAAACAAAAAGTTTTAATAATCCTGCTCTGATACCACTTGTTAAAATCAGTGCACGCCTATAGAGGGGCGATAGGAGGGTGGTGAATTAGGCGACACTAACTTTTTCACGCGATGTTTATTTATTTAAAACTTAAGTGATTTATCAACAACAAAACATACAATTAATAACAAATAATAAGGGAGTTTAGGGAAATAGAGTGTAAACATGGTTTGTTCACGCAGTTCGGTATCCCCCGACCTACATCTGCACTCTAAGTTTTCCAATTGGAGATCCTTAATCGTCCACTCTCCCTGGTTGTGGATGTTTGACTTCAAGGGTGTCAAACAAACTTTTACAAACTATTTTTAATACGTCACTATCTAGATTGATCTTCTCGGGCATCAATCTAGCCTTTCAACGTTTGAGTACAGAGAAAATAGGAAAATAAAGATTTCTAACTCTCCTAAATATAATTCTCAAGTTTTCGAGTATGAAGAGTTAGGATTTACACTCTTTTAATAAATTGGAATTGAGTATGAATTTGGCAGCGCTTCACCTTAATTCTCACTTCGTTACTTTTAGCTTCGAAATGTCTTCTATATATAGAAACTGTGAAGCCGATCAACCATTTTCATTTTGGTCGACCGCCATCCGGCCGTTGGAATCTATCTATTGTGTTGTACAGTCGGACCGGTTGACCGCTTTCTCATATTGGCCGACTGCTTCTTGACACTTTCTATTCCTTGGTTGACCAGCTGATCGTCCGATTTCTCGACTGCAGATTTGAGATGCAATCTGTTTATTGTTACGATCGATTGATTCCTCGCTGCTCGACTGCAAAACTGCTGAGCAATCTGCCTTTTAAAATTGGTCAACCAATTTTCATTTGGTCGACCATCTCCTCTATTTGGCACAATTTTGGTCAACCTCCTCCAGCTTTTAGTCAACCTCGGCTTCTTGTTTTGCCCTTATTAAATCTTCTAAGTCCCAATAATTTACCTATAAAATACATGGACTTAAATACACATGTTAGAACAACTTAATACCCGTATTGAGGATATTTCCAATAAAGATCAATATAAATATAACAATTAAACATAAACAATCAATAAAGAACTTATAATTTCAATTAAAGCATTCATCATCGAAACAAAATAGTCTAATGACATTTTAGAGTAACAGGTCGATCTTCCATCCTATTACATAATGCATCCAACTTGAGTAATGATGTTAGCTAACATGCATCGCCCTAACTACATAGATTACTTACACATTAGACACTAGGATCAACCAACGTATATTTACCTAGTATTCCAAACAAATACGTTTGGCCCATATGTTAGCCAAATTGTCACGCCTTTGTGATCAATACAAGATATATAAAAACAATTATAATTATACAGTTATATATATTCATAACTAATATAATCGTATCCTAACTATAATGTGTCTATATTATGACATTATACATAAACTAGACATGCATTGTGATTATATATTATCATACTATTCCATCGAATTTATGAAATAATTGAAGTATTCATGACTTTACACCTAGGTTGTGGCATAACCCCTGCCACGCCATGAAATTAACCCATGAACACCACCTAGGCATTACAACTTCAAACAGCGAGACTTCCGATCTCGCAAAGTGCTTAGGAGCTATGACCTTGAACGCCGATGCATCACAAACTCTAGATGCCAAGGCTTCTTAACCTTGCACAATGTTGTGACATTGACCATTCAAACGATGTGGTTTTCCCTAAATTATTTTATGTATTTTTAAGTACATTTGTATCCTAAAAACTTTTGGAATGCCCTGTTATAAATGTTTGAATTTCAGAGCACAAATCCATGAAATAAAAAATTCTACGTATCTGATGGAGCAGTGTTGCGCTCTGGGAAAAATCAGAATTTTCCTCGATGCTAGGAACACTTTTTCTTGTTGGACATTTTCGTCAGAACTCGGCGGTTCATTCACAATCTCTCTTTCCCTCTTCACCCTTTTCTGTTTTTTCCTCACCTTGTTTGGCTAATGGAAGGAGATAATTCTCTCCTTTATTTTTATTTTCATTATTAAAAGTGATTTTACTATTTTATCTTATTTATCTTTGATAAAAGAAGGTTTTTCCCTTCAGTTTACAATAAAAGTGAAGTTAATTAACACTAAACCTTTTCAGTTAGTTTAATTAAACTATACCACATGTCGAGGTTTTATTGCCTAATAATTTTCATTGCACCAATATCTAACTATGCGAACAACTTAGACATTATGACTTTCTTTACTCTTCTCAATTTTTATTACAACACCCATTTTCGACTTTCTAAAGTCAAAAGTCAACATTTAACTATTCTAAAATTAGGAGTTTAACTTCTAATTTACCTATATTTTCCATTCTAATTTCAATTAGCTTAGTTTTTCATCCAATTTTTACCTTATAGTTTTTAGTTTAACACCCTAAATTGGTTCATATTCACAATCAAGTTTTGGTTAATCACGTTCATCTTCAAAGTCAACATATTTAAATGACTTCCAATGTAATGACTCATTTACCATTTATAATAGTTTTTAATTTATTATCGTTTTTAATCACAATTTATTATTCTAATCGTGATTAATAATATTAATTTTAAACAAAGCCATTACACCTACCTCGACAATGGTGATCCTCTACTGTTGAGAACGGAATGTTCATGAATGGGTTCAAACTTAACAAAATCCTCTGAACCTACAACAATACCGATGTTAGAATCTTTTGAAAATTTAGGGATAAAAGTTAAGTACTATATTGGAAATAGTAACCCAAATCGAGATGACACAACAAATGGCTGTGAGCCTTTCTTAAGGCGCATGAAGCAAATTTCCATAAAATCCATGTGTGGTCAACCAAGGACAATGAGTGGTCGACTAGAAGGGAAAAGCAGTCGACCACAAAACAAAGCAATTGGCCAGAGCTTTGGGCCGTTGTTTATAGGAAACTATGGGTGGTCAATCAGTCAATGGCATGTGGTCAACCAAAATACAAGAGCAATGGATTGAACCGACTGAACACAGTTGACCTCACATCAGCTTGTAGTCAACCAATGACATTATGTGGTGTACCAAATGATAGTGGTTGACAAAAGATCCATCAGAATGTTGGAGAGACCAGTTTTTAGTGAGGAAAACTTGCAAAAACTCGTCAATCCGTTGATTTTTACCACCAATCGACGATAAACCCTGCATAACACACAGATCAACCAACCTAACATGGAAACTACCAACGATTTTAAGTCTCTAAGCTCAAAATTTAAATTCAATGCAGATTTTGGAAACTTAGTGAAAAAAATTAACAAAATAAAGTTAGAAATCTACGTAACCTTTAAGATCCTTGAACAAACTTGTAGATTAGGACATCAATAGTATGGATCTGACGTCAACTCTCTCCTTCCTCTCTCTTTTCATTTTTCCTTGAAGGAAGGAAGACATCGCCTTCTTTTTATAAAATTTTTAATTTTATTTTTATTTTACATTATTTAATATATGTAATATGATAAATATTATATATATATATATATATATATTAAATAGATTCTAAAATGTTAAATCCTAGAATTTCAAACTTCATCTACAACCTATTTTGAGATAACTTTAATTTACTTAATGCCATTTTATTTTTTTTAACAAATGCCATAACTTCTATTTTTAGTGGGTTTGATGATTTGACCGAAATTACACATGAAAATTCGAATCTACCACAAATCAATGTGATGTTGAAGAATCCAAAAAGTTTACTAAAAAGTTTGTTTATTTAAAAATTGGTGGATTTACACAATAAGTTTTGTTGAAATAAATTTAAATTAATTTCTCATTTGTTCTGGTTGTCGAAAGAACTATTATTCTTGTATTTTTTTCGTCCTGTCCTAAATAGGTGTTATGTCTTTGACATTTCTTTTCGAAAATACATGTGTTTGATGAGTATGCGATTGGTATAGATTCAATTTAAGGTCTAGGAAGAAAAGAGTTTCACTTGTTAACAAAACCCTCTATCGTTAATCAATTGTCTTTCAAACAATAGTCCCCCCATAAACCCTAATTTACATTCTTTAAACACCTTAAAATCAAGGATTATTATTTTATTATTTAATTGTTTAAATCAGATAGCTTCGAATTAGATAGGACGAACTTTTGAACGTAAAACAATCTTTCAAGGCTGCAATTCCATTAACCAAATCCCTTTAACTTTTCCTTCTGCTGTATATGCATATCACATTATGCTTTATTCGCTTTTTGAGGGGTTTCTTTCCAGAGTGGGGTTGCAGATTTTCGGAAAAAGAAATGGTTTAAATAAAAATTAATTATGAATTGTTTATTTCAGAAATAGTTTTTTAAAATCTTTTTTCAAATCCAGAAAATAATATGTTGGTTACATTAAACAAATATATGTTTTGGTTCTTAGCCAGACACCAAAATACATTTGTAGTTAATGGACAAAGAAAAAACATCACCGAGTTACCAAAACAAAATAGAAAACATTAAATTTAATGAAGAAACCTTTATTTAAGGACGCCAAGTGACTCTAGATTTTGGCACTATAGTAGAACTTGAGAGAAAGATAGTTTATACCAACAAGGAGAAGATAATTTATTCCCTTCAAAATTTATGCTACGAAAATAATGAGGTGACAATAAAATCTTCTCCACATCAATCTAGAATATAGGCGTAAATATTTTTTTTTAAAGTTTCATCACATGCTAAAACCAAAATACAGAGTAAAGAACGGACTAATTGTTTTAGGGTCGTGACAAAAACTCTCCAGCAAAAGCTAATGAAAATTTCAAATGTCCAATGTACAATGTCCAAACTAGTTGTAATAACAATACCTTTAGTAGTTCAAGAAATTAGAACAATCGTACCACAATTTATGGAACAATAATTAGTCAAAGTTTAGCTTTAGTAATTAAAATAAGAGTAATTAACAAAAAGAATCTTTAATTTTATGGTTAATGACAACACAAACCTTAAATTAAATTTATTAATAACTAAAATATAGAACTATAAGATGTCCAAAGATCAAACGGGTTTGCAGCCGACGTGATCTTGCACACAAAGATTTCTTTATTTTTCTATTGTCAATAAATAGGTATGTTGATACTTAATATTTTATAATTTTATCAAATATTATCTTGAGATTGATTGTGATTGTGATACATTTGTTCATTATCTTGAGATTCATCCCAGTAAAATTGCATACACCAAGTTGTTAAAATTTGCTGGTCCAAAATCACGGAAAATTGAAGGGTTGAGCGAAAGACGATGGTCGGGGGAGCGGAATTGTGGGAAGTAATAGTGAAGAATAGGGTAAACTGGGCGGGTCAAAAGATGAAATTGAAGTTGGGGTAGCCTTTTTGGTAGTAGACTGTCGTTGAACATATTGGTTGTGCGATTATATTTGAGTAGTGTGATTGTTCATTTATGATGACATAATATAGATGGAATCCAATTTAATTAAGATTTGGTCAAGTGTTAGAGGTGTAAAATGAGTGTAGGTAGGTAGCTAGCTAGGGTTGGGAGGGAGGACTGAGGAGTCAGCTCAATTAAATCATTTACAGTAGTGAGTTAAAGCCTCCCGCATAATTGTGAGGGGACTCTAATTTTAATTGTATTATCATCACGGCTTATAAATTACTATAACAAAGTATTTCAATAATTACCCATCCCCAAACTCAGAAGACAACGCACCATTAAATGCAAAACTTTCTATTCATACAATGGATTTAAAAATAATTAGGATTTGTATTTGTAAATGATGTTAAAATTCAATTTTAATAATCATGTAATTTTAAACTAATTTCAATTTAACATCTTGTTTTAATTGTGTCATTAACATCCTTACGTACCATAAACTAGCGGATTTGGACCGACGGACCTCCACCCACCTAAAGGGGAGCCGAAATGCCAAAGCGGAAAACACAAGCAACACCTCGCAAATACCTGCGCATATCCTATACACTGAACCTAGGAAAAATATAGTCTAAAGGATGAGTGACAAACTCAGTAGGGAAATTTATACTAAATGCAATGCATGTGAAAAAAACTTTTCTCATCCTCTAGAAAACCAGTGTCATGCTTCTCATTTACCGTACATGGATTTTAAATCATAAATCCCTTTATCATTTTATTTAAATCGGCCCAAGGTCATCGATGTGACTTCATAAAAACTCATTCTATACATAGACAGTTATACCACAAAATATGCCAATACCGTTTTTCATCCAAAAACGTCATCAGTGAAAATGAATGGTCACACAAGGGCCCATTCGACACAAACCATAAAAATGTGGTCATCTACTGAAAGCAATACCTCATAAGACAGAGGAATCAAAATGACAGCGATCCGGAGATCTAGCACGTCACCCGAGTTGTCGATGAGTCAAGCTCAACGCCGACACAACCCGTATAATCGTGGTAACGGATAATGTTGTTCGCGATAAATTCCTTCTCAACTAGCTACCTATAGGATCCCAGTTGACAAAGGTTGTCAACGAGCAGAGCTATGATGTAACACCCCGACTTTTTTTTAAATTGGATAATTATCGGAGTATTACCAAGGACGTATTCGTGAGTTTTTAATTTAAAGAATTTGTTAAGATTAAATGAAAATTATCGTAATTAGAATAAATATTAATTTAATGAATTAAATTACAAATAATTAATTTGAATTAAATTAAAATGAAGAGAGGGGAGAGCTGAACTGGTTCCAATAAATCGGTTCAGTTTGAGTGATTGGTTGGTTTGGTTCAAATTTTAAGAAATTGAAAGAGGGGGGAAAGATTAGGTTTTGATTTTCATTTTTGGCATTTTGGCCATCTACACGGACGAAAAACAAGAGAGAGAGAGAGAGAGGGGGAGAGAGAGAGAGAGAGGGAGAGAGAGAAAGAGAGGCGACGATGGAGAGAGGGGAATCGAAACGAGGTGCGAGAGGTGGAGATTGAGAGGGTGACGGTGCGGCTCGAGGAATCGGAACGAAGGCGCGACAGACGACGTGGGTTGCGCTGGTGGATCTCGTAGATAGCGTCAGGTCATCGGATTTGGAGTCATCCATCAGGGCTCTATCGATTTCTGTCGACGACGGCACGAGATGGCAGCAGCATGGTGTTCGGCTAAGGAGGACTCGCGATGACGACTCGGGACGGCAGTGGCTAGCGGCGGTTTCGAATCAGGTCGCTTTGTTGGAACTCGGGTCGAACTCTGATTCGGGTGCTCCGACCGGGTATGTCCAACCCAGTCTGGAGGATTCGGGTCTTCTCAGCAAGGTAATGAAAAGACGAGGAAGAATAACAAGAAAGTACGAATGCGCGATAAGTTTCGAGGTAAGGATTAAGGGTGTTTTGGCCATTAAGGCCCTACACCACAAGTATGGGTGTGTGAGTTTAGTGTTAATGTTAGCTAAATGCTTACTGCTAATCAATTGTTGATTGCTAGTAGTTAATAGTTGGTTTGGTTTCCTTGAATGAATCCCTGTTGTATTTCCTTCGATGTTAGTTTGTGATTAGTGATATGTAGACTTTGTTGTTCTGTGATGTTTCCTGCGTTATAGATTGTTAGTGCTATGATTGTAGATGTTATTGACTAATGAATGAATGTGGTGAAATGTAGAGTAGTTATGATGAAATAGAAAATGATAAGCTATAAAATGAGTTAGCCTTAATGAATGGATTCCTTTTTGTTAATCTGTTGTGCACCTTTTTGTTAGAATGTGTGTGATAAGAATGTAATTTAAATTAGGATGTTTATGTTAGTTGTTAGTATGATTAATGCTCTGTGTGTTGGTGTAGTGACTCCTTGTTATATGAATTGCTTAGTTGATTGGTCAACATGTTAACTGTTTAGCTTGTAATGAACTAGTGTGATTGAATTGTTTAGCAATTGTGAAGCGTATTAATTGGCTACAGGTTAATCAATATCTAAGCCTCGAACATGTCAACCTTAAGTAATAAGCATGTTAATTAAATATGATTAATAAGTGAGCATGATAATTAATTAGGATATTTATTTAGTATGATAAATGTAGTTAACTGTTAAGCATGATTAGTTGACTGTAAAATCAATTAGAAAAGCACGTGGGATGAATATGAAATATTAGATTTAAACTAATTAAACTTGAGCATGCAATTAATTAGGTTGTACATGTCATGTTAACTAGTTGATAATTAATAATGAACACTTGAGTATGATAATCATTTAGTAAGCATAATAAGCATGATTAAACGAATTACTTGATGGAATGAGCTTGTACACTAACTAAGATAATTAGTAACTTGAACATGCTAACGAACTAGTGTGAGAAACTAAAGTGATTGCTTGAGTATGTGTAATTAGTTGGTAATGGTTGTTCAAAACATGTTTAAATCATTTAGATAATAAGAGTAGGAAGCATGTAATTAGTTGTATGTTTTATAAGTGCTTTTGTTATTGTCTTCTCGGTAGCATGTTATGAATTGTTAAGAAGAGTAAAAGCATGAAAAGCAATTGAACTTGAGTATGTTCACATATGATAATTATCTAGCCTGCTAAGTGTAGAAAGCATGTAAATGGACTAAGAAATTAACTAGAAGAATGAACATGTTAATTGATAATATTGTATCCTATTAATTCAAATATGACTTCCCTGTTAAGTTAATTGTATATTGTTTAATTGGGTGTTCAAGGGATATTACTTGCCTTGGGTGTGCTTTCAATTTCGATTATCCTTTTATATGCGCTTTTAAATGCAGTTTCTTATATTGAATGCGCACTTCAAATTTATAATCAATGTTGTACTTTACTAAAGAGTAGAATGATAAAGAAGAAGAAATGAGAATGAAGTAACATGAATGAGTTAAGGGTCTTAAGGATCTTACTTATTATGCGAATGAATGTTTTATAATTGCTTTTGTTATTGTTGTTTTAGTATTGCCTAAGATCTCGATCATGATTACATGTCTTTAGTATGTACTTTTTGCTAAACCAAGTATAGTTAGTTAAGTAGAATAAAAGCATGAAATCGACGTAGGAGCATGTTAATAACTGAATAGAATAATAGCTTAGAAATATAAACGAAGGGAGCATGTAAATGGACTAGGAGATTAATTAGGCTAAATAACTAAATAACTAGAATGATCATCTTATCTTCCTGAGCATGTTTAATTTATTGTTCATTCGTTATCTTATCTTAATGTTATACTTGTTTTCTGTTGGCGCAATTCCTTCATTCTATTATGTGCTTCACTTTCTCTATATGCGTTTTTAGTTACCGTTACTTTATTTATATGCGCACTTCAATTTTATGAATGTTGTGTCATGTCATCATGCATCACATAGGTTGAGAATGTATGTTCATGCATCATGTAATAGAAACAAAGTAGGGAGTACTCCCACGGGGTGGTACTCACATACATGGTAAGGGAAAGTAAAACGATAAAGAAAAGACCAAAGGAAAGGATTAAGGGAGTTAGGAGGTGAATGGGTAGTGGTCCTAGTCTGACAATTAGGAAATGCTCCTACTTTATCAGGAACGGGACCTAGTTGTCCATAGGAGGTTAGGTCCGACCCACTATACCATCCTATACGGCTTCTTCTAATCTCCAGCTCAAAGTACGAGTAAAGAAAGAAAGAAAGAAAGAAAGAAAACGTAAATGAAAGAATTGGTTTGGGTGGCCCCCATTCCAAATGAATTAAAAAGAGGCATTTCATAATTGCATTTCCCTTTTTCCTTACTAAGCCCTTTGGGCTTATAGTTGCTTGTAGTGTAGATGTATGTACTATAAGTAGAGGAATGCACGGACTAGAAGTAATGAAAGATAAAGAACAACCAATAGCAAGCAGGGATAATGAGTTTGCACGCCCGAGGGATGCTCACGGCTGGCCAGGCATAAAGAGGGTAAAAGAGAAATGGTTTTAATTAAGTTGTCTAAGTTGTAATTAACATAAGTTTTATTTCAAGTGTATTTAATTTGGTTAGTCCTTTCATTCAAATGATTAACGTTTCCTCTATGTTTCTAAATGATGATTTTAATTACGCTTCCGCTATGTTTTCAAATGGTTTTATTTTAACGCTTCCGCAAAGTTCTATTACATGGCATTTTTATGACGAGTTTTATGAACGGTTGGTAGCAATCCGGTTAGACGCGCTTTGATTTACTTTCAAAAAGAAAATTTAAATTTTTACACATATTTACAGGATTTACGAAAAATGTGGGTCGTTACATATGAGCTGTCATGCCACCCGTCGAATAGAAAGGTATTAGGCAAGCAAAACTCAGTGACTAACAACCTTCAATCCGTGTGACTAAAACCCTGGCCAGGTTATGAGGCTCAAAACCTAAGGACGTGTCATTATCACTCTATCACCCTTTCGACTTTCGAGGCTTGAAACCCAAGGACATGTCACCAATGACATATCACCATTTCGCACTTACAAACAATCAATCTTCTCATTGTAGAAGATTGAATAGGATAACCTCGTGATGCTTTAATGCCAAAACTGCCTAAAGCATCAAGAGAATTCATCCTCTCAATATATACATATGCACAAAATATCAACAGAACTATGTACGATAAAGTAAACATGAAAAAACATACGTATACATAAAAACAGACATGTTGTCGAACAGTCCCCGTCAGGTTTTCAAGTGTGGTATCTCACAAAATATCCATTTTGAAAACATGATGCAATGCAGTGCAGAAAGTATAAAAATTTCTACCTTGATAACAACAACAACAACGTTACTGACTAGCAAGCTCCACGTACTATCGGAAGTGAAGATTGAAACCAACAACATCTCTGGAATCTATAACAAGGTCAATGTCAACATCTTAATAATCACACAAATGATATAACAAGGATCCTAAATTGGACACCAAATCATACCGGAAGGACAAACACAAGACTTTTTGATTCAAATGAAGAACGATGAGTCCCCTACACCTTGAGCAGAGAATCTACATAACCGAAAACAAGACATGGTTGATGAAGCCAAGTGAAGTTTACTAAACCCAAACTTCATGAAACAAACTGTGCGGTTGACCCAGACATAATAATGGTCGACCCAACACCTCAACAGACAACCAGAGAGACCCACGGGTCAACAAGACATGGTGACTGTCGATGAAAAATGACACACTCGACCTGAACATCTCAGCAGTCAAGAAGATATAGCTTAAGCCATTCGAATCCATCCATGGTTGATAAGGCATAATAGTGGTCAACTAAGACGACTCAACGGTCGACGAGGCAAAGAGAAAGTCAACCAGGACTTCATAGAGTCAACTAGACCAAACAAAGATGAATCGAGATCATTCAATGTCGACTAGACATGTTGACGGTCAACCGAAACCTCAAAGCGGTCAAAAAGACATGCCCACACCCATCAAAGACTCAACAGTCAAGGAGACTCAACAGTCGAGGAGACTCATTTAAAGTTAATCGAGTATGACTTATTAGGAATCTGCTCGAAATCCATAAACTGAACCCGAGCCTAAAACATTGCCAAAAGACAATAATTTTCATCAATGAGTCACAAGTGACAAGTGGAATGGTCTTATACCAAGTATAGGAACCTGACCAATGCATAAACGACCAAAAAATATGACAAAATACACTGTGTGGTCGACTAGGGACCTCCTACGGTCAACCTGGGACCATTCCTATGCAGGGTTATTTGTTGTTGATCGACTGAAAGTAGACCCGTGCACTCCCAACTCTACCGATCGACTGGACACCATGCAGTGGCAGATCAGGGTGACGTTCGACCTCAGTTTTCCAACAAAAAAACATGTCGTTTTCTTCTAATTTTTGACTTCCAACAACAAATAACTCTACATAGACTCCAATTCTATCAATATAAATCAGAAATTATCCTCAGATTTGAGTTTTTTAGCATCAAATTCAAAACTAATAGAATTCAAAACTTTAAACTTGAAAACGGAGGGAAAAACAAAAATACTCACCAATGACCTTCACAAAAGTTATTGATCTCGACGTCAGGAACCCAAATCCGCCGTCTAAAATTACCGTCTAAAATTATCCTCTCTCTCTCTCTCAACAGAAGAATAAGGTGTCTCCTTCTTCTCCTTTCTTTTCTTTAAATAAATCTAATTTTTTATTTAAATTCTGACGCGTTCAAAATGTTACCGGACAAAGATTTCTTTAACAAAATAATTTACTAAATTTATTTTTTCAATTAATTTAATGCTCAGAAATACTCAATTTAACTGATTTTGACTATTTGACCGAAAACTCACGTGGTCACTAAACGACAAAATGAGTCAACTTTTCAACATCTTGACCGAATATTAAGAAAAAAAAACTTTACTCTTGGAATTTATTATTATAAAAAAGTAAAAAATAAAATAAAATAAAATAAAACTCACGGGTTTTATATGGAATCTGCGAAATGAGGTACGCGATGGATTGTGATTGGCGAATAGTGTAAGCGGATATCTGCGGCAGAAGCGTTGGTGTTTGCAGATGTGAGGTGGAATCTGCAAAATGAGCTACGTGGCAGATTGTGATTCGCGGATAATGTAAACGGATATCTACACCAGAAGTCTTTGTGTCCACAAATGTGTGGTGGAATTCACGAAATGAGATACATGGTTGATTGTAATTGGCAGACAATGTGTGAGGATATCCACAATAGATAGGAGGAATCACGTGCACGACACATGCGATTTTATTAGGAATCAGAAAAGAATGGGGAAGGATGTAATGACCCGAATTTTCGTAAATCCTTTAAAATGTGTAAAATTTGAAATTTCTTTCTTTTTAAAACAAAACGTATCAGAGTGTGTCTAACCGGATCGCTACTGACTCTTTATTTAAACTCGTTATAAAAACAAATTGATAAAATGTGCAGAAACGTTACAAAATAAATCATTGCAAACATGGCGGAAGCGTAAATGTATCTTTTAAAGGATAAACTAAACAATGAAGTGCAAAACAATAAACTTAATATGATTGCAACCGTTTACTCGTTCTTTTCTTTGTCTGGCTAGCCCCAAGTCTCGTACGTGCGAAATCATTCATCCCTGCTTCATTATGTGTTCATCATCTACTTATTATCTGTTCATCGTTGTACCTACACCACAAGTAAGGACGTGAGTTTTCGCCCAGTAAGGAAATAGGGGAAAACAATTATGCATATCTCTCTCTTTAATTCTTCTTGGAATGGGGGCCACTCAAACCAATTATTTTCATTACATTCGTTCTTCGTTCGTTCTTTACTCGTACCTCGAGCTAAAGATTGGAGGGGTCTTAGGGGATAGAATAGTTGGTCGGACTTCACCATTTACTTGCAACTAGGTCCCCGTTCCCATCAAGGTTGGGGGCTTCGCCTAGCTGCAGACTAGTTCTGCTACCCATCTGCCCTCTAACTCTCTTTTTCGTCCCCTTTCCGACGTATCCCGCCTTCAAGGGTCCTCCCTTTCTGGCGTATCCCACCTTCAGGGTTTCTTCCCTCCTGACGTATCCCGCTGAGAGGGTTTCTTCGGTGGTGGGCGTATCCCGCGCATCCCGACCATTCCTTTTTCTTAGCATTTTTCGTCACTCATGCATGTGTGAGTACTACCCCAAAGTGGCACTCCCTACGGTTTTCTATTAACATGAAGCATGCTGCATTATAACGTACATTAACAGAAATTGAAATGCTCATTGAAGTAAAAGTACTATAATTGAACTTGCGCATATAATGAATCACAATAATTGAAAGCATACATAGATACAAGGAACAATTATGATATCGAATTGAACAAGATGAGACAATAAAGTAAAATGCGACAGATTTCAATTTAACTAAACGTGCTCATTGAACTAAGCTAGGCTAAACATGGAAACATGTTGTAAGCAATGAATAACGAAAACATGCTTGTAAATTGGAAATCTTTATTCTAGTTGGTTAAGCATACTTTTATTTTAATTAGTTCAAATATGCTATATTTAATAGTTTAGTTATTATCCCAGTTAATTGCATGCTCAACAAATTGGTTAACATACTCATGGTTTAGTCACTGATTAAACGTGTTTGAATTGATTAACACACAGACATGCTCAACTAATTCAACATACTAATTACTAAACATGCTCAAGGATTGATTATTCATTACACAACTAGTTAAACATACTTGAACTTGTTATTCAACAACAAGATAGTAAATTAATAAACTAAACAAGTTCAAGTCTAATCAATTATTCTAATTGAGTAAATTAACTTGTTCTTAATCACTCTAACCAATTACATGCTCAAGTTAATTAAACATGCTAGTTAAGTACTGATTAACATGCTAGAAAATAAATGGCAATTCAAATGGGACTACTGAATAGGTTACATGCTCATTGATTATATTTAACATGCTTAATGGTTTAGTAATTATTGATGAACATTTATCTAAATGGCAGAACAATCAAAAGAAATGATCACATTATAAACATTCAGCAACATCATAAAAACTCTTAGCTCATCTCCAGACTTGTCATTCCCATTCATATCCATTGATCATTCACGTTTTCAGCATTATCACCATTTGTCGCTAGAAATTACAGAACTCATATGCAGTCAAGGAAATCATTTACAGCAATTTCAGCAGTATATATATATATATATATATATATATATATATATATATAATGGCAGAACCATCACTCAAAGTGAGGCAACACAAGTAAAGAGAACAATTGACAGTCAACACAGAACTACGGAGTGCTAATAAATATATACTATAATAAAAGAAAATAATTTGCATGATAAAACATTTAATTCATAGAACTATCAGGGAATACCACAAAACTACAATATGCTACATAACACATAACGTAAACTCACGCACTCTACTTGTGGTGTAGGGCCTCCAACTGGCCGAGACACACCCAAGTTCCTTACCTCAAAGTTTTAACGCGCATTAGCACTTATTCTTTATTCTTCTTCTTCTTTGTACCTTCACAAATTAATAACATTTATTTATTAATAATCACAACTTATTAATTTTATTCTTTTCTCGCTAACGCCTAAAACGAAACATAATCTACCCCGATAGATTATAGGCCCAACATACTCATACTCGACAATAAACCACAAATTAACACCCATCTCCAGCAACCAACACCAAGAACAACTTCTTAGAACATAAATCAAATCCTTCAATGTTGACAATAACAGGACCATCTAACAACACATGCATATTTTCCAGCAACTAAACTAAACGATAACTATCATTAGATTATATATCAATAAAGCCTACTGCATCAGATTTTACAGCCATTCCAAGTCTTAAATCCATAAAACCAGATTACCGAATATGTATTCCAAATTGACAGATTATAATCCAATGTATTCATACTTTCTGTAATAATAAACAGAGGACATGAACCATACAACTTCTTTGACATAATTGCTTTATCTTCTACTTATCATAGACCACACAAGCACTTCAACCAACCGAGCATATATAAAAATTTCCAGTACCCAAACTCATCACGAGGCAATAGGACACAAAACCTCTGATGTGATTATTCTTATTCAACAACATTGGCATTAACACACATTCAACATCCAAATTCATCTAGAACATTGACCTTAATATATTAGCAGACCAACAATAGTTAGAGGAGAATTTGGTTACTTGCAGCACTTCCAAGAGCTACAACAACCATCCGATTTGCAGCAGCTGAGGAAAAACCGAGAAGCACAAAGCTCTTCTCCCTTTGTCACATTTCCCTTACTGCTCTCGGCCAACCCCTTGCTCTAGAGAATCCCCTCAGTTTCTTCTCCTTTCTCCAAAGAAGAGGAGTCTAATGCCCCTTTTGTTCTCCAAAAATGCCCGACAATCCGCTCTAGCTTTACAGAGGATGCTCCCCAAGCTGGAAATGTTGTCTGCATAGCAGATAACATCTTGCTCAAACCGGCCAAGCTAGGCCGGTCATACCCAGTTCGGAGCTCAACTCGAAGCTGGAGACCGCAGCTCCATTCGCCCATCACCATCGTCGTTCATTGCTCTGCCCCGTCGCCATCCATCTCTGCTGGCATCACTGATCGCCCGACACCACACCGAAGACCCGAGCCATGGTCGCCGGACCATCCTGCGCCCACAAAACCGAGCCTTAGCTCCCAACCTACGACGCATAGCAAGCCAGAATGAACCCGAGTCCGTCGGAGTCGTCCCCTCGCCGCAAACAAGCTCGCCCTCATCGTTGATCGCCGGTCTCCTTCGTCGATCTCCCTCTTTGCCCTTCTATCGATCTCCATGGCATCTCCTTTGCAGAATGGCCTTTCAGCCATTTTGTTTTCTCTCTTTAATTGGTTCGCCCAGTGAACCAATTTTAAGGGTGTGAACTGGTTCTGCGTGAACCGGTTTTTCCCCCTCCCCTATATATTTATTTATTTATTTATTTATTTTATTTGATTTTAAATCCCCCCTTTTGTTTTTTTTATTCTTAATACCCCCTTTTGTTTTTTTTATTCTTAATACCCCTTTCCTCATTTCGTCAAATGGCCGAAGGCCAGACGAAATGAGAAGTACTAAACTGGTCCCTTAACAGAATTGGTTCAACTAATCGAAAATACACCTCCACTTATAAATATTAATCCCAATGAATCACTTATGTTATAATTTAATTAATTGAATTAATATTTATTTTAATTACATTAATTCCCATAAATTATAATCTAACGAGTACGTCACTGGTAATACCCCAATAATTACCCAATTAATCTAAAATCCTCAGATTATGCTCCAATTATATTTATTAAATTTCGATCAAAAGTCGGAGTGTTGCAAAGGAGGTGTCCATAAAGAGAATGATGGACACGTGGATGACTTACATTAATTAGGAAGAAACTGGATATCCGTGAATAGTGAAGTAGAAAGGAACGCGTCCACAGATAGGAGGAATTATGTGCATGGCGCACACAATTTAATGAGGATGCAACGAAGAAAAGAGAAGGGGAATCCACAAAAAAAAAATGATGAACACGTAGACGAGTCACGTTAATTAGAGATGAAATGGATATTTGTGTATAGTGAAGCGGAAAGGAACACATCCGCAGATGGGAGGAATCACGTGCACGACACATGCAATTTAGTGAAGAAGCATAAACGAATGGAAAAGTGGGTGTCCACAGAGAGAAGAATGGACATGTGGACAACTCACGTTAATTAGGGAGGAAATAGATATTTATGAATAGTGAAGTGGAATGCATCCACGGACAAGAGGAATCACTTGCACAACACACGTGATTTAATGAAGAAGCATAAATGAATAGAGAATGGGGTGTCCATAGAGAGAAGAATGGACACGTTGACGGCTCACGTTAATTAATGATGAAACAGATATCTGTTAATAGTGAAGCAGATATCCGCAGCGGAAAGGAATGCGTCTACTAATAGGAGGATGTCTACTTCTATATAAATAGGTATACACATACATTTGTTATAATTACAGACGTCTACCTTCATGTATAGGGGTATAATTGGATGTCCACGGGTGACGGAAACCTTTGGGAAATTTTTTTTAACAAAAAATATGATTGCGAGGTTTATATAATTCATTTATCAAAGTTTAGTATTTTAATTATTAGCTAACTTAGTTTAAAATTTGGTTTGTTGTTTACCCTAAAGTTGAGAAATTTTTTTCTTAATTACTTTAGAATAAAGTTTTATTGAAATTAAATCCACTAAAATAAAGAATTACTTGATAATGTTTTTTCTTATCTTCACAATAGACCATTCATTTATTTAATTAGTTGTATAGCATGTAAAACATTAATATATTGCTGATAAAACTTTAAATGATTTATCAAATAATTACAAAAATAAATAAAAATAATATTCCTTGAGCTTGAGCAGTAATAGCTGCATCAGAAAGAAGAAAACAAGGTGTTAAACAAATGTTTCACACCAGAAGAAGAGACTGAAAAACACGAATAGGACACCAGATCTGCCTTCCTAATCCAACACAACTCAGCTCAACAGTTAACAAGATTTTCCCTTTCGCCTCCTTCCTCGGACTGAATTAGGTCAGCGGGTCATCTTTTGGGGTCTACACCAAACCTTAAACTTCGTTAAAAATGGCACCCATAACCGCTAAGAAAGATAACAGACGATACATATGAAAATCAGTGAGTAGAGCAGACTAAATGCGCAAATCTGTATGGAAACCTCCAATCTTCACCACGAAACTTGCAGGACTGAGCTTTTTTTTTTTATTATCTTTTATCCATATAATAATATTTAACCTAAAATGGATTGACCAACACATTTTAACTGTTTCTTTCTCTTTCAATCTGACGTTTAATCTCAGCAACTCAATCCATTTTACTGAAAACCCGTGAAAACGATGCCCCACTTACTCAGTGAAAGAGAGAGACGTTTTACCACCTGTAGAAGAAAACAATGCTAACCCAATTGATGTTCAAATATTCTTTTATAATTAATATTTTACAACCATATAATAAAAAACTAGGAAGACAACACAGATTGCACAAAATTCTTGTAGAAGCCAAGGCAGAGGTCACATGCAAGAGCAGGACAGAAAAGCAGGGTGTACCTCCATTTTTTACACTTCCAAACATTCTCTTCATCCCTTACATTCCTCTCTCTTCCTCTCTCTTCCTCTCTCTCTAGACTTCACATCACAGAACAGGCATTAGGGTTTTCATCACTGAACATCTGCGGTGTGTACGCATACGTCATTTCCATGGAATCCGTTTGTGGGTAGTCGTAATACTCGTTCCTCTTCAGTTCCAATACCTTGCTCTCTTCTATGGCGGTCTCATTTTTTTCCTCTGTTTCTTCTTTCTTCTCTTTAATCTTCTCCTCCTCCTCCTCCTTCTTCTCTTTCTCTCCTCCATTTTCACTTTTTTTCTCTTCCTTCGATTCCTTTTCAACCTCTTTTTCTTTTCTCTCTGGTTCTTGCTTCACTATCACCGCATTTTTTCCCGTTCTTTTGTACACGTAGTCAACTAACTTTTGTGGGTCGAATGCTCCTTTTACAGTTACCTCCGAGTTCTTTTGATCTGGTTCTGCTGACTCTACCTCTGAAAAATTGAAAGTCTATAATTTTATGAAAAACCCAAGTGGAAAAAGAGAATGAATATTCAAGATCTTCACTTTAACTCAAATGAAGAGGTGAATGGACTGGTGGAATTGACAGTGGAAGATTGGTTAAGATTAGTTGGAATGGGAGAACAAACTCTTTTTTAATACAAGATTCTAAAGTGTATTGATAGATCATGTTGGGGTCATGAATATTTTTTACTAAGCATGAGAGAGAGAGAGAGAGAGAGAGAGAGAGAGAGCAAATTTAATATTCATACATCAAAATTCTTTGAAAAATAATGCATTTACCCTTCATCCGAAGTATGCGTTTCTTGATTTCCTGGGCACAAGCCTCGCAATGCATTTGAACTCTTAGAACTACTGTAATAATCTGAGGCTGTATTCCATAAAACACCAAGAACTGATCAATTAGATGAAACCCAAAAAGAAAAACCCAGAAAGGGAGAGAGATTGATGAATCTGAGTGTATAAATCCAAACAAAATGTACAGTAGACCTCTTCTTTCTTCTCCTCCGGTTTTGGGCTTTCCTTCTCTTCCACCTTCTTTTCTTCCGGCTGCGACGGTGGCTTCGGAATGGGAGAGAGCAGCTCCACCTGTCCATGACTCTTCCTCTGAACTCTCCGCAACACCTTCGTCGGATCTGCCTTTTCCCCTTTCACGATCACTTTACTCGTTCGGCAATCAGTCACCACCTCTTCAACCCCTGAAATTCCGACCAAAAAAAAAACCCCATTACACTTTTGAAACTGGTTTCATGTTTTTTTTACAAGAATTAAGCCCAGACGTCGAAAATGACAACCTTCAAAGCCTTTGAGGCTTCGCCGGACCTTGCGAGCGCAACCTTCACAATGCATATAAACTTTCAGCACAATTTCTTGAGGAGCTGGAGGAGAAATCGCTTTAGCTTCTTTATTCTCTTTCCCATCTTTGATTTTCTCTGTTTTCTTCTCCTCTGCCGATTTATTGCTCTGTTTTTCTTCTTCCTCTTTCTTTTCCTTCTTCTCTTCCCCTGCTGTGTTCTTCACTTCCTCTGGTTTTTTCCCCTCCATTTTCTCTCCCTTTGCTTTCTTCTCTTCCTGAACAAAAACCAGTGAAGAATCAGAAGAACCCAGAAAAGATACATCAAATTAAGAAAAACCCAAATTAGTGAAAACTAAATTCATTAGTTTTTCAGACCTCCCCCATTGTGTTCTTCCCCAAGCTGACCTCCAAGTACAGGGAGTATAGTAGTATTGGTGAAGATAAGCTCTGCACCTCTCCCCAACCTCAAGTAAATGTTACAATTAAGTTAGCATCATTGATGCGAATTTTAAGACTCGATTCTACAAGAACTCCCTTAACTTTTTATCTTTTTTTTTTCGTATTTAAACCTGCCATCTGACTATAATGTATTTATTAATTTAAATAAATATATATTATAATTATTTTATAATTAAAAAAAAGGTAAATGACAAATCAACCATCGTGGTTTCTGACCAATGACAAGTCAACCACTATGGTATTTTTTTTAACAAGTTAACAACTAACGTATGGGAAAATGACAAACCCAACATCACAGTCACGTTCTCCGTTAACAAGTTGACGTGAGACACGAGGTGTCTCAAGACACCGTGAGACACGAGGTGTGTTGATACTGCAAAAACACCGCGACTCGGTGTCTTCGTCTGCAAATAATTCAATTATCATTTGCAGTGTATTAAGTCAAGACAGAAAACGCAGGCACGTAAGAGAGAATATTATCGCGGCGTTCATCGGCGTCTGAGAAGAAAGACACTGCGTCGTCTAGAAAGAAAAATGCCCAAAATCTCAAGACACCACAGTTTTTACGGTGTCTTGATTCAAGACACCACAGTTGTTGCAGTGTCTTCATTCAGACACCGCAGTTTTTGCGGTGTCTTGGTGCAAGACAACGCAATTTTGCGGTGTCTGACTCAAGACACTGCAAAACTGCGATGTCTTGATGCAAGACACGATTTGCAGTGTCTTGGTGCAAGACACGATTTGCAGTGTCTTGGTGCAAGGCACCTCATTTGAGGTGTCTTGGTCAAAGACACCTCGAGACACCTCATTTGAGGTGTCTTGCCCTAAGACACCACAGTTTTGCGGTGTCTTGAGTTAGACTCTGCAAAACTACAGTGTCTTGCACCAAGACACCGCAAAACTGCGGTGTCTTGAGTCAAGACACCGCAAAACTGCTGTGTCTGAATGAAGACACCGCAACAACTGTGGTGTCTTGAATCAAGACACCGCAATAACTGCGGTGTCTTGATTCAAGACACCATAAGAAACTGCGGTGTCTTGAATCAAGATAGCATAAGAAACTGCGGTGTCTTGAGATTTTAGACATTTTTCTTCCCAGACAATGCAATGTCTTTCTTCTCAGACGCCGATGAACGCCGCGACAATATTCTCTCTTACGTGCTTGCGTTTTCTGTCTTGGCTTAATACACTGCAAATGATATTTGAATTGTTTACAGACGAAGACAACGAGTCGCGGTGTCTTTGCAGTCTCAACACACCGCGTGTCTTGCAGTTTCTTGAGACGGTGTCTTGAGACACTGGGTGTCTCACGTCAACTTGTTAATGGAGAACATGACTGTGATGTTGGGTTTGTAATTTTCCCATACGTCAGTGGTTAACTTGTTAAAAAAACTACCATAATGGTTGACTTGTCATTGATTAGAAACCACGATGGTTGATTTGTCATTTATCCTTCAAAAAACTATAAAATTAATATATTTAATATTAAGTTGAAGTGAGCATTGATTTTTAAAGGGATTATTAATAAATCAACCACTTAATAATTTAGATTAGGAAAAATGACAAAACAACCACCATTTTTTACTCTGTGACAAACTAATCATCATTTTTTTCTAACAAATTAACTATTGAACTAAGAAAAAATGATGCCGCCAACATCAGCGTCACGTTTGCCGTTAAACGACATAATGTCGAGCCGCGGCGGTTTATCTACAAACCGCCGCAGCTCCATATTTAAATATAATAATAACACTACAATTTGATGTCCCCCGATTAAACCGCAGCGGTGTGACTATAAACCACGGCAGGGTCACCGCGGCGGTTCGTCTACAAATCGCCGCAGCTCCATATTTAAACATAATAACACTACAATTTGATGGCCCCTGATTAAACCGTCGCGGTGTGACTATAAACCTCAATGGGGTCATCGTGGCGGTTTATCTACAAACCCCCGCAGCTCCATAAGTAAATAGAACACTACAATTTGCAGACTGCCGATTAAATCGCAGCAGTGTGACTATAAACCGCTGCAGTATCATATGAAGCAGCAACAGTTTATCGTCACACCGTTGCGGTGTCATATGAAGCCCAGCGGTTTATCGTCACACCGCTGCGGCGTCATATGAAACCTCTGCGGTTTATAGTCACACCGTTGCTGTTTGATACGTGATTCGTTCAACAATTTTCTAACCTGTGCAGGTTTCACAGATTCAAGCAAAGTGAAATGTTGGCTCGGGAAAATGTTGCTAATTTTACACTTTCACAATAATCAATTTTCATTTCATCATCAACAACCAATTTATCAATTCCATTCCATTCCATTATAAACATATCATGTACATGTGCATTACAACTGCAAATCAATTCTATTACAACCATATAATGTGCATGTGCTCCAAGAATCGGTGTGCTCGAAGAAACTATTGTAGATGATCCTTGCATGTTTGCTCACTCAATCCCATTATCTGACATTCCATATTCGATGGAATTGCCCTGATGCAAAACCGGTGTTCCGCTTGCTACCAAGCATGATAGCTTTCTGTCTTTCTTGAGTGAGTGCGACACTTTATTTGAAACATCATTTCACCTTGCATTGCACCTAGCATGCATCTCTCAACCGATGATTCGGCGAGTTGATCACGAACCACGATGTTCTCAGCGAGGCTGGAAGTGGAAGCAATATCTAAGTAGAGCTCAACGGCGATGGTGTGAGAGTTAAATACTATGGTTTTTGTCTTTGATGTTTTGGGAGGCTAGGTTTCAGTTATTGTCGGTACAGTTACAAGACTCCGAGTGCTCTGAGGCATTCCATTGTATGCGACTGGCTCAGAGCACTCATAGTCCTGCAACTATCTGACAATGACCGAAACCTAGCCTCCCAAAACATCGAAGACGAAAACCTTGGTACTTAACTCTCACAACATCATCGTTGAGCTCTACTCCAACATGCATCCACCTCTAGTGTAACAACCCAATCGTAATTTTTGGTTAAAACGATGTAATTGTGTTGTTAATAATAAAATGGGTTAATACATCATTCAATGGACGTTATGTTGCGACGTGTACCCTCGTAGGCGTTTAATTTGGGTAAGATTTAGAAGAAAATATGAAAAATGATGAATTTATAAGCGTTGCAGACGAATTTATAGGACGCGGACGTGGCGGACGAATAAATTGGAGTCCGCATTGAATCTGTATAAACAGGGAGCATCAGGACGATACATACGGACGATGCGGACGATGGATTTTGCGTCCGCAATGAATCTGTCCAATTTTGATTCACGCGGACGACACCATGCGGACGACTAAATGGTGTCCGTAACTAGATTTCGGACGGTACGGACGAATGTTTAGGACGCCATTTACTGTGTAATTTTGGACTTGCAGATGATGCGGACGACAGTACGGCGTCCGCAATCGTCCGAAAGACACCAGATCTACGATTTTAAAGGAAACTAAAGTCAGAAAACAACGACGGGTTTCGACATTTTGCGAGTTAATGCTTGTGCTTTCGGTGGGAGAATCCTGGTAGCAGCTCCGTAGCCCAACCTAGACGCATGCCTTATCTCTTTTGTCATCTAGGTACGTCTCCTTCTATATCTTCCCCACTTTCTCCTCCTCCAAGTGTTTTTGGGTGCTGGGAGTTGCATTTCTGTTGCTGAGTGTGGAGCCTTTGTACGAGAGACTAGATTTCAACAGGTAAGGAATGGGTTGTGTCGTGGCCGTCTAAGCCCTACCCACAAGTATTTTTGTATTGGTTTTGGTTTGATTTCTGCAACTCTTAGCTACACTTTTCTGCAACTCTTGTTCTGTACTTATCATATAGCATGAAATGATTCTACGATGTACTAGATAAAATAGAATGATGAAGATGATGGTTATGATGCAAAGTGAAACCAAGTCCTTGATATGAATAAATCTTCCGTTATTGTATTTTTCTGGTGTTAATGACTTACGTGTTTGGATTGAGGAAATGTTAATGAGTTATGTGTTAAAAAGGAAAAATGAGATTTTAAGTAAAGGAAGTATAAAAGAGGAATGGAAGACGTAAGATATAGTTTCTGGTTTTATGCAGAAAATGTTATGAAATACATGTCTTCCTTGGTGTCATCCTTGGTTTAATATGAAAATGGGTTAAGTTAATGACTAAAGTTATAGGTAGAACATGAGAGTTTAGTGGCTATGTTGTGATAATTACTTGTTTTGCTTCTGGTTTATTCATGATATTAGAATGATAAAATGAAATGTTTAAAAAGGTTCCTTTACGAGAACTCCTATTGAAAATGTTAAGTGTATTTAAGCATATTGAGGGTGTTTAAGCATGTTGAGGGTGTTAAGAGTATTAAATTATAAAAAGGGGCATGAAACCCATTATTTGTTATTATTCCCTTGCTTATCACCATGCTCAATGTAGAAATGCATATATGTGTATTGTTTCCATTGTTACTTGCTAAGAAAGATGAATAATGAATTGTTAGGTAGAGATGAGTAATGAAAGTGTCAAACTTATCAACATGCTAGAATTTCAATATTAGGAAGAAGTTAAAAGTAGGAATTTCATTGTTATATGCTCATTTCTCTTCAATATATATATATACTCATTGGCTGTTGTTATGAAATGTGTTCCTTGATTATGTTAAGATGTTGTTAAGGAAAATGTTAGATTGAGTCCATGATTAATAGAAACCAAGTAGGGAGTAATCATTTGGGTGGTACTCACATGCACGAGTGAGGAAGAATGAATGGAAAAGCAAATGAAAAGAACCCTAAAGGCGGGTATATGCTGGGATAGAAAGAACCCTAAAGGCGGGTATATGCCGGGATAGAAAGAACCCAAAAGGTGGGTACAAGCCGGGATAGAAAAAACAAACCCTAAAGGCGGGTATATGCCGGAACTAGGGAGTTGAGGTAGATAGGTAGTCCGGATCTAGCCTAGCTACTAGGATACACCCTCACCAAGACGGGAAAGGGACTAGTAGCCCACAGGGAGTTAGTTTCCGTACAGCTAGGTCATCTCAAAGGAAAACCCTCAATTTCCTAGCTTGATGTACGAGTTTAAGGAAAGAACAATGAAAACGAACGTAATGAAAGAAGTTGAATTGGGTGGCCCCCTTTTCAACAAGAATTAAAGGGAGAAATGCATAATTGTTTTCCCCTATCCTTACTGAGCGTAAGCTCACATCCTTACTTGTGATGTAGGTAACGATGGAAATATGCCAGTAATTAAGGAAGAGGTCATTCCGGTGGAGCCTGCGGTTGGTCCAACAATGACGCCAGCGGAGTAGTAGTAATATGGTATGGTACGGCATGAAGAAATGAATGTTAAATTCAGTTTATGTTTTATTTGAATAATTGGGCTATGTAAGCTGGATAACTTTGGATTTGAACTTCAACTATATTTTGAATGCCGTTTTCAGTAAAAGTAGTTGCTCTTTATTTATGCTTTCGCAAAACTTTTATGAATAATTTCTTTTAAGAATGAAAAAAATGAAAGAATGATTTATTAACGATTCAGATTTGATGCACTCTAATAACCCCGTTAAAGATTTTAATTAATCTTTTAAAACGGTTTAAGAAATTCGAGTCGTTACATCTAGCGTCACTGAGGACTCCGTGGTTCGCAGTGAACTCACCGAAGCATCGATGCGATTCTTATATACTAGGGTTCTGGGAACGTAGAATGACGCACGATAAACTGTTGCGATGTCATTTGACACCACAGCGGTGTGACTAGAAACTATTGTGGTGCCATTTAGTAAACCGCAGCGATGACTAGAAACTGCCGCGATGTGACTAGACACCGCAATGGTTCAGGGAAATTGTCGTGCTGTTTTTTAAACAATGAAGCAAACTGCCGCGACGCGACACTAATACGTTTAAAAGCAAACATGACAGCGATGTTGGCGGCGTCATTTTTTCATAGTTCAGTGGTTAATTTGTTGGCGAAAAAAAGATGATGGTTGGTTTGTTAAAAACAGTAAAGAATGATAGTTGTTTTGTCATTTTCTCTTTAGATTAACATATAAAATAATGAACTATGTGAAATGAATAAAGGAAACATTGTTATTATATTTTTTTACTAAAAATTTAATTTTTTCTCAACAGAAAGGTAAGTATCCATTGTAAAAAAAAAGTATTTGCTACAACAGAAACATGTTTTCTGTTAGAGAAAATAAGTCATATTCATTTTTCGCAGCGAAAAGAGTATTTTCTATAATGGAAATATATTTTTGACAGAATATTAATTAAATTGATAATTCATTTGAAGAAACATTTTAACTTGAAGTCATTCTCAAAATTGAAATATATTATTATTTCTTTATTTATATATTAACTATGTAACTTGAACAATTAAGTTGAGTAAATAATTTGGTAATTAATTATTAATTTTGAGATACTATTACAAAATATGGTAATTAATTATCAAAATTTTTAAATACTCCTCCAATTTACTAATTAATTACCTAATTATTATTATAAAGAGAAATTAATTACCAAATTAATTAATTTTGAAATTATTATCAAATTATTAATATTCAGCTGAAAATACTCTTTATATTACGCAAAATATGTTTTTTGCTGTGAAAACTATGTTTTATGCTGCGGAAAATAATGACATGTGTGATTAGAAAAATGAAAGGGAATGCCCTTTCATTTGTGGATGTTTTTTGTTGTGAAAATTGTGCTTTCCTTTGCAAAAAAATACTGATTTTGCTACGAAAAATATGATTTCCCATGCAAAAACGTATTTTCCAAATTGTATTTGAATTTTTTTTCACGTGGTTGTTTCCAAATTCATCATTCTCCGGTAGCTCTCTTTCTCTCTCTAACGGTTCAATTTTTTCAATCTCAAAAAGATTCTATTTTTCAGTCCTTATTATGTAGATAAGAAATTTTATATTTGAGTCTTTTGTAATGATCTATTTATTATGTGGGTTTTACTTCATTTCTTTTATAGAAATCGTCAACTTTTTCTATAGAACTAGAAGGCGTTTGTTCTCAAACTTTTAACCCAATTTTCTCTCTCATAAAAATTTTGGATTTAGTTTGGAACGGAGATAAGATACATTTTTTGCTGTAGAAGCAAATTAAAATTTTTAGTGAAAAACGTGAATGATTATTCTATTTATTTCTAATAGTTCAATATTTTATTTGTTAGTAAAAATTGTTGAGTGTTTGCCTTATTACTAATCTTATAGTTCAATAGTTGTCTTTTTAAAGATTGTTTAAAAATCACGTTTTATCACGTTATCTTTTTTGCTATGAGATTTATAGAAAAAACAAACAAATTATTCAAAAAAATCAATTTCTGGAGCTTGGTATTGTCAAAAAAATGGCCTATGATATTGAGATTTTCAATTTGTTTCTTTCTGCAAATTGTCAAAATTGTCAAAAAATTGTTTCTCTCTAGAAATCAATTAGCAGAGTAGATCTCGTAATAAAAACATAATTTCTTTAATGATAAAGACTTAATATTTTCTATGGATGGTTATTCTCTTCTTAATATTTTAATATATTAAGTAATAATAAATATTTATATCATTATTTATTATTAGAAGTGGTATATTGTTGGAACTATTTATAATATATATGATATTTAGTTAATTAAAAAATTAATTTAATTAATTAGTGTGTATGTTTACTTAAAATTAATTTTGAGAGATTAATTTTTGGTGAGTGCAAAGAGATCTGAATCTAGGTGGCTTTATCATCGTCGTAGTTGGGTGACGTGGCTTTTTTTTGAAATGCACATGCAACCAACTCCGGCTGCCTTCAAAGACAAACGGTGATCAGACAACGCAATAAGTTTCACATAAGTTTAACAAATTCAATAACAACAAATATATTTGTTAAAAATCAAAATGTTGAGATCTCTTTTTTTTTTTTTTTAGTTCGAATTATTTGTCATAAATGATCCCCACCCATCATAAAATTAGAGCTTAGGTTCAATAATTTTTTTAATAAAAATTAGGAAAATTAACAAAACAACAACCGAATTATGAGATAAGTTATAAGACAAACATTAAATAATTTTCGCTAACAAATAAAATAGTACTATGAAAAATAAACAATACAAATATCGCAGTCACATTTTTTGTTAAAAATTTAATTTTTTTACGGAGTGAAAATGGTATATTTTACAGCAGAAAGTGTATGTTTCGCAATATAAACTTATTTTCTGAAACAAAAAAGTATTTTCCACAAAGGAAATATATTTTCCACGTAACATTAATTAAATTAGTAATTAATTTTTGAAATACTCATACTATTTGATAATTAATTACTAAGTAATTAATTATAAGGTGAAATTAATTATCAATTTAATTAATATAAAAGTATTTTAAAAAGTAAATTTGGTAATTAATTTCAAAATTAATTAAATTGGAAAGTGTATTTTCAAAATTTAATTTGGTAATTAATTTCAAAATTAATTAAATAGTTAATTAATTTGGTAATTAATTTCACCTTATAATTAATTACTTGATAATTAATTTGATAATTAGACAATTATCTTAAAAATTAATTATCAATTTAACTAATATTTTATGAAAAATACGTTTTCATTGCATAAATATAAGTTTTTGTTGCGAAAAATATACTTTTCGCTTGCGAAAAATTCTTGTTCCATTGTGGAACTTAAAAAATATTTTCTACAACAGAAACATGTCTTTCGCTGTGGAAAAGAAAATTAAAATTTTAACAAAAAACGTAATAACCATGTTTGCGCCATTTATTTCTCATAGTTCAATATTTTATTTATTAGCAAAATTTGTTTATTATTTGTTTTGTTCCTCAATTTATAGGTAAGTGGTTGGTTTGTTAATTTCTTTGAAAATTATTAAAGACAATAATTAATAGGTGTAAGGAACATTTTATTGTTATCATATTATCAATAAATTTTAATAACTAATTTTGTTGGAATAATAATAATAAGAGAAATTAACAAACAAAAAAAAAACTATGTACTATTGTCTCGGTAACAAATCACACCTTAAAGTAATTTTTTAAACAAGTAAAATCTTAAACTATGAGAAACGAACTGTGCAAACTTTCGCAGTTATATTTTTCTTTAAATTTAAATTATTTTCCTTAGCTGATAGGTTTGTAGCGGACATGTCTATGAAGTAGTTCTACTCATTGACTTGCTTTCTGCAATAGAAAGCAAATATCCGCTGCGTAAAACACCTTTTCCGCAATGGGAACGTGTCTCTCACTGTAGAAAATAAATCATATTTCAAGGATTTGCTTTTCTTAACTGGTATTTTTCTAAGCAGAAATAATATTTTTTTGCAGCTGATACTTGCATTCCACTGTAGAAAGGATAATTTGCGCAGCGGAAATTATAATTTTTATAGTGGTTACTTACTTTCCGCTATGGAATCTTAGTTTCCTCAGCACGACCTCAACTTGAAACACAACATTATATCAGTTAATATATCGAAATATACTATTTTAGACATAATAATCGAACGGTTTTTAATATCAAGTTCGTACTCATTATTCGCCAACTTTAGTCCTAAGACTGGTGAATTGAAACACTTTGACATAGGTTTGAAACAGACAAATTGAGTTATTGGTCATACTTGAAGTTGAGGTTGAGTTTGAGATTGGGGTTGGGGTCGAGGTCGTGCTTCATCATCATTTACGCAGTGAATGTTTATTAGATTATTTTAAACAATTTAAATGTTTAATGAAAAATATGATTGCAAGTTTTGCGTTATTAATTTTTTATATTTTAAATTTTTAGTTATTCACAAAATTATTTTAAGATTTAATTTATATTTAATCCAATAATTCAAGTTTATTTTGCAAATTTCTCTAGTAATAATGTACAACTGTGACAATAAATTGGTGAATAAAAGGCCCTCATTTCTTTTTGTCAAAACGACGTAACACTGACATGACATTGCAATTCACGACAATTTTAGGAAGCAACTATTTTTACTTGGATGGGTCCATATTTCACACGGAGAGGAATAATTAATGAGAGAATATAAGCTGGGATCCATTTTAAATTAAAATATAGGAAAAATGACAAACCAACAATTGTAATTTATAATTAATGATAAGTCAATCATTAAATTTTTTTTGTTAAAAAATTAACCATTGAACTATGAAAAAATATCGTCGCAAACATTACTGTTACATTTGTTGTGAAAATTTTTCGACTGTAACGCTGTGATCACGTTAACACCAAGGACCGTCGAACGGAGACGTCCAAGGCAGCAACAACGGGGGGCGTTTGTCAAAATCCGTCGACTGTAACGCCGTGGTCACGTTAACTCCAAGGACCGTCGAATGGAGACGTTCAAGGCAACAACAACGGAAGTTTCGCAACGAGAGACACACGTGTCTCGATTGGAATGAATAGAGAGGATGGAGTTTGTCATTTTCTAAGACAATGGTGGACGATGGTTCATGGCTATTGGATCAAGAACGGACGTCCCTCGATTAGAATGGATGGTTAGGATGGAGTTTGTCATTTTCCAAAGGTGATGGCGAACGATGGTTTTTGGCCATTGGATCGAGGACGGACGCCCCTCGATCGGAATGGACGACTATGATGGATTTAGGCCATCACCCAAAGAAGGGTCACATGCAAATCATCCGCTTTTTTAAAAGGCAGACTATCTCAATTAAGACGGATGTCCCTCGAATGACGTCCCTTTCCACATATTGGACGTCCCTCGTCCAGAAACGAATGTCCCTCGACTTGAGACTACGTCGTTCTACCTATAACGGATGTCTCTAGTCTGACAATGGACGTACCTCAACTTAAAACTATGTCTTTCAAGCAGAAATGAACGTCCTTCTTTGGCCGAGGGACATCCATTTTATGTTCAAGGAACTTTTCTTAACGTTAAATTTGCTTATATAATTGCGAAGGACGTCCCTCGAACATAAAATGAATGTCCTTATAATTCATTGAACTTAGTTCCCCGAGCATTTCATATTTCGCAGTACTTATTATGATAGATGGAGTTTTCTGAATGTTGCTAAAGTTAGCTGGACATTACACTAGAAGCTGTAGTTGAAGCTACAGTTGGAAAGTAGTTGCTTGATTTAGTAATTGAAGTTCTTCAATTTTAATTAAAACTTCTTCTTCTTCAATTTGTAATAGTATTCGCGAAGCGTATAGTCGATTCTTATATAGGCAGAACGACGTATGATAATCTGCAACGATCAAAACATTTTTGCTGCAACAGACGAAATCAATGGATTTTGATGGCAAACGTGATAACATTGTTTGCGGCGATGTTTTTTTTTATAGTTTAGTGATTAATTTGTTAACAAAAAAAAGTACAATAGTTAATTTGTCATTAAAAATAAAATATGATGATTGGTTTGTCATTTTTCCTACAATATATGGTTGATTTATTTATTAAAAAGTGTGCGAAGACTTCGGGAACAGGAGATAAAAGTAGAAAAGTAGTTGACAATAAATGTGAAAAAAGGTAGACCGTCCGATTAGAGATCAATGATTGCTTGGTTTAATCTAACCATGTGCTTCACTTAATTTATGAAGATCTTGTAAAATAATGACGATGACTAGTGTGTCACCTTTTGCCCCAGTGTGGTCCAAACCTAATTTCTATAGAAAAAAATAGTTTACTAGTTACCACAATTGACCCTGGTCTTGTATTTGTATAAACTAAAATTGATTTGTATGAACGAGAACCAACATTTATAATGTGGCATTTGGTTTCATATATAAAAAAAATTGAACTAAACTGTGAATTCAATATTTAACTTAAACTTGGCTAAAATTTAACCCAAAATTTGCATAAACCCAAATTTAATTTGTAATTCTGCTCCCATGCAATCTTAAACTTATGTATTTTAATAAAATTAATAGTTTTTTTTTTGTCTTTTAACTAAACTGATTCTAACAATACAATTAAATTCAGTTACAATTTTATTTATTTTGAAACCTTATGTGTCAGGTTCAATTATGCTCGAGTCTAAAACCAAACAAAATTGAATAATATATGTCACCACTAGTTTGAGCATGGAAATTATTTGAATCTGAAGGATAAACAGGTTTATGATAGTCTAACACAACGTTGAGCCAAGATGATTTAAATTGAGGTAAATTGATGGACTATGAGTTCATTATATTATTAATCAAGTTTTCAAGATTAGCATGAAGAGATTCAAGGTCAAGCATAGATGGAACTTCAAGGACAATTGTAGAATATTTGATGAACTTTCTAAAAACTATTCTTTCTGACATTTGACAAGTGTTTGACTATTTTGACATTCTAAATGATGTTATTTCAAAATGAGTGATTCATGAAAATTGTAGCTGACTTTCTAAGCTTTCTAGAATAAATTGGATCACTAAATTTGAACTTTATTTGCTATGTCAAAAGCTCACAAAATCGAGAGCAAAGATTAAGGAAAGTTTAAGTGTCCAATCTTGGAGATCAAGGAAATCTCTTTATAGAAACCATCCAAGTGGCCAAGTACCAACATGGATTAGGTGCCCAATAACATCTAGACTTGGAGAAAAAGAAAGAAAGATATTAATTAAATATTCTTTTAATTAATTAACCTAGTTTCTATTAAGTAGAAAATCAAACAACTTATTCTATGAGCCGATTAGGGTCATTATTGCTTAATTAGTTTACTATTATTTTATAGTTTGTAATTGGCTATTTAAAGTCACCCTATGTAATTGTTTAAGGGAGTTGAATTTGATAATAGAAAAGCTTTTGCTTAAATTCAAAATTGGAGTGATTTCTTTTTCAACCTTTGATGAGTTATATCCAAAGTTCCCTCTCGTGTGCATTATATCACGGGATTAATGTTACTTGTAAGTTGGTAGCCTTTCTTATTGGCATCCGCATTCTTATCCTTGGAGGGAGAGTGTGTGAAGTGGTGTCCAACTTTCCAAAGGCGTGTCATTAACAAATCATCCATGTGGGAGCATTTGTCACATTACTTTCTATTTCGGGTGACCTATTTTCTATTATGTATATTTCCTAATCCGTGGCTGATAATTACATAATTCTTGAAGGGTTCTTTTCTTATTTCAACCAAGTTGGCGTGGCCTAAATTTTAACTCAAAAACTTCTAAAATGAAATAGTTACAAGCTTCCAAAGTTCACTTTCTAAAAGTAAAATTGCAGAAAAATAAGGAAAGTAGAGTTTTGGTTGAGAAGCTCGGCCGCACCCTCTACCACCGCATCGGCCGATTTCCAAAAGTTGAATCTATGTTGTTTTTTGGATGAGTAATGTGACTATGACTGCAACTGCATAGTCGACCGCTAGTTCAAAAAACAGCTTCCTTTGAAAGATCAATTATTCAACACTTCCATCACATATTTTCTAGTTATATTTTAATTCTCTTCTGCTGATGCATCATTTGGTATCAGAGCTAAAATGATTCATACTAATTCATGATATCCTTTTTTCATAATGGCGAGGAGTTGCGATTACATTACGAGCCAGGAAAAATTGGAAGAATATCTCTACTTTTGGCAGTTTGGATTTTTTTGAAGATTATTTGGATTGGAAAGACGAGGTCGAAAAAATTATTCAAGGAGATATTTTTTTGGAGAAGATTTTGGTAAAAATTATTTCTTCAAAGCTTAAAGGGAGAGCTTCAAGATAGGGCGACAAATTGATTACCAACCGAAAAGCAAATAGAGAAAAAACCATTGACACATGGAGTTTCATAAAGAAATTTTTAAGACGAAAGTATGCTCTAACGTTTATCAAAACCGTCCCATCCTCACCATCAATCGCAAGGTATGAACAACCTTCTAAAAGTTGACAATCTAAAATCAATAAATTTAACATCTTATTTAAAGGAATATTACAACGACTCGAGACAAGTTCATCGAGCATTCCAATTTTACAAACACAAAGCCATGATGATGAATTAAAAAGTGAAGAAGATTGTCTCAAGGAACAAGTATCCGAACCTATAGAACGCCAAGGTGATTCCTTAGCAACAATAATAAAAGAGGAACCACAAGAGGATTGTTAAAAGGAAGAAACGTTACATACCCAATGCTCCAAGAAAAACAAGGTTTGCTCTTTGGACATTAATGACAGAATTTATGCTAATATATCTCCTATGATTTTGGTTAAAAGAAGTTGCTTGGAAATATTAATACATGATATCCATTGCAAATTTTGGTGGCAAATTGACAAGGATCACAATAATCATAGCAGATGTCTAAGCAAGAAAGAAGTATGCCCTTTGATCAAAGATGAAAGAAATTGTACAAACTTGTCTTCCATGATTTTAGACAAAGTTTAATTTGGTGAAATGACAAAAGGGGCACCAAGGTAAATCAAACTTGGACTGAATTTATTTATGGAAGTTTCACTAATATATTAATTTGTGATATTACAAGTACAAGTAAATCTTTTTGGGAATTACCATTGCAAGCACATGATGAGTATCCTAGTTACCTTCCTAATTATTGTGTATTTAAAGATAGTGAAATGTTAGTCAATCTAGCTTCGATTTAACCAAAAAAATTATTCTGGATTATGATGCCTTCAAGAAAAATCAGTTAAAAATTCCTATGCTCATAACAAAGAGGTATGCTTCGATGGATCAATTGATTACTTGGATTTTTAGAGTTAGATGGATTAAAGCCTCTTATGTTAATGTCATGATATTTACTTATGGCAATATGGAAAATATTGATTTGGATGAATTTGATTACTATTTTGGGATTATGGAAACCTATTATCATCTTGCATGAAGATATTAAATTGATTCTTGGGCAAGAACAAGGATAATTTCAATATTAAATGTTTTTATGATCTCAAAAACTACTTACCGTGCATCTTTGTCCAAGAATAAGTTGTTGGATTATTTTTCTTATTTGATCAAATGCAAAAGGGGAAAGACAAAACTATTGGCCAATGCTTCAAGTCAAATATTGTATTTTCAAATATGGCAAGCTAGGTATGACAACTTATGGAATTCAAAAATCACTCATAAGAAAAGTATTTGTGGGGATCCTAGTAAGCCAAGTCAAGGAAAAGGTCACTCAAGATTCCATGAATGCATTGTTCTTTGGCTACATATACTCAAAGGTATTCTCAAAACTATTTTTATGGAAATCATTGAATTACCAAGGGGCATCCAATACATTCCTAAGATTTTATTCAAATATGGGAGGTGGTTTGTGAATATCTTACTATTATTGGCCTACCATATCATACAAGGTTTATTTCCTTATTTTATTCATGGAGAATTTTTAGCCGATGCAAAACTTCGAGTCCCACAACACATCTCCTTATTTAATTAAGGAATATTATGAAGAGATTACTCTATAACCACATACATTTAAAGGACTTCTCAAGGTTATATTTATGGTAATCATTATTGTGGTCAACATTATTTCTAACTCGAAGACAAAGAAGAAGAATCTAGTATCTGAGTTATTATTCAAGCATGAAAAGATGTTTATGAGAATCTTAACATCATCAGCTGGATACATCAAACACTATTTGTTTCCTTATTACATTTATGGAAAGATTAAAGACGTTGCAAGGTTGATAGTCCAAAATGATTCCTCCTTTTATGGTAATAAAGAATATGGTGACACAAGATATGATTCTAGGTCGAATCTTTTTCAACTATGAGAGGATGATGGACTGCGAGTCCATTCTATTATTAATCAAGTTTCCAAGATTAGCACGAAGAGATTCAAGGTCAAGCATTGGTGGAAGTTCAAAGACAATTGTGGAATATTTGATGGACTTTCTAAAAACTATCTTCTTTCTGAGCTCTGACAAGTGTTTGACTATTGTGGCATTACAAACAACGTCATTTCAACATGACTACTTCATAACGATTGTAGTTGACTTCTTAAGATTTCTAGAATGAGTTGGATTACTAAATTTGGACTTCATTTGCTATGTCAAAAGCCCACAGAACTGAGAGCAAAGATTAAGAAAAGTCCAACTGTCCAAACTTGGAGATCTAGGAAATCTCTACATGGAAACCATTCAAATGGCCAAACACCAACATGGATTAGCTTCCAAATATCATCTACACTTGGAGAAGAAGAAAGGAAGATATTAATTAAATATTTTTTTAGTTAATTAACCTAGTTTCTATTAAGTAGAAAATCAGACAACTTATTCTAAAAGCCGATTAGGGTTATTATTGCTTAATTAGTTTACTATTATTTTATAGTTTGTAATTGGCTATTTAAAGTCATCCTATGTAATTGTTTAAGGGAGTTGGGTTTGATAATAGAAAAACTTTTGCTTAAATTCGAAATTGGAGTGATTCCTTTTTCAATCTTGGTGAGTTATATCCAAAGTTCCCCCTCGTGTGCATTATAGTATGGGATTAAGGTTACTTGTAAGTTGGGTAACCTTTCTTATTGGTATCTGCATTCTTCATCCTTGGAGGGAGAGTGTGTGAAGTGGTGTCTAACTTTTCAAAGGCGCGTCATTGACAAACCATCCATACGGAAGCATTCGTCACATTACTTTCTATTTCTGGCAACCTATTTTCTATTACGTATATTTCCTAATCCATAGCTGATAATTACATAATTCTTGAAGGGTTCTTTTTTTATTTTATCAAAGTTGGTGTGACCCAAATTTCAGCTCAAAAGCTTCTAAAACGAAAGAGTTACAAGCTTCCAAAGTTCACTTTCTAAAAGTAAAATTGTAGAAAAATAAGAAAATTGGAGTTTTGGTCGAGAAGCTCGACTGCACCCTCGACCGCCGCATCGAGTGATTTCCAAAATTTGAATCTGTGTTGTTTTCCGGATGAGTAATGCGATCGCAACAGCAATCGCATAGTTGACCACCAGTTCAGAAAACAACTTCCTTTGAAAGATCAATTATTCAACACTTCCACCACATATTTTTAGGTTATATTCTAATCCCCTTCTGCTGGTGCATCATGATTCAACTCAACTTATTCAATGCATAAGTTGAAGGATAAAACTACATGATTCTTTATCAGTGTTAATAACTAGCCTGAGCTCGATCTAAAATTTTGTTAACAAACCAAGACCTGTGTTTAAATAGGTAGGTCACCTTGTAGGCCTTCTCCAGCAAGTTGCTTGGCTAGGCCACAAGTTGGCCTTCAATAAAAAGATTCAAGTGTTGCGGTCGTGCATAAAGACCGCCATGACACTTATGTTCCTATGACTACCACAACGACATATGTGTAATATTCACATATACATAATTGGATATTGGATGGAGGTTATATAATTGATTTACATTTGATACTAGTTATTTATAGTTTTCCTAATGTGTGAGATACATTTAGTCTGGGTTTTAGAAAAAAAAAGTGTAACTATATCTTCTCAGTAGGGTATGATTCTCTAACCTTATGAGGAGAATGGCATTAGCTGCTGCAGTCCAACCAGTAAAAGCCTCAACTAACGTAGCAGTGTATTAGACTATGTCATGATCACGACCTCACTCCCATAGGGAATCTGGATGGTGAGTAGGATTCTCTTCTCAGAGAACATGCACAAACTAGTGGAAGCTAACAATTAAACGTACATTTGCATAATTGGATCACATAACTATAAAATCTAACACAAACAAGAAAGTTATAATATTATTTATTTATAAAAATTTATTCAAATTTATTTTACAAACATGAGCCAAACTAACTAAATACAATAAAAGACTAAAGCCAAAATTTTCTTCTGGCCTATGCTATGTGAATACTTTAATCCAATAAATCTTTACATTTTTTGCTTCAGAACTGTTACCACATGTTCTGAAAAATTGAAGGAACAACGAATAATCTTTTGAAGCTCAATAAGAATTTTAATATAAGGATCTAATGAACCATACAAATATTACAACTAATTATGTATTAAACCTTATATGATAAGTCCTCACATCCTTCTCTTCAACATTTATCTTTGATCAACACTCATAATCACACATCCCATGATTTATATTTTATCTAGATATTTAGATATTTCTTATTAATATCATATCTTTATGTTTCACCTCTTTATGTAAGAAGTGATAATGCATGTGTGTGAATGCTTAGTAGGCCTATAATTTAAGTAATCATAGCCTATCTATACCTCAAACTCATGTATAATTACTCTTTATGCACAATCTTATTCAAAATACCTCCTTTTCAATTTCTCTTGCACTTTTCCATTCTAAGCACATTAATTTCTCTCATATTAAACTCTAACACTATTTTCTATAATATACGAATCATGTACCTTTTCCTCATTCTTTTCATTGTTTGTATCTTATGAAACTAATTACACATTTCTATTTGATGTATAATCCCAAACCATATTTCGTGTTTTTCTTTGGTTTATCAATTACTAATACTATTTAGACATTTATAATGCATGTCCTACCCTAAGCTATCTAGACATTCATAATTAATGTCTAATTACCATTATACCTCTAATATCATCCTATATGTGAAGGACTTCCATATGATGCATATATATGAATGTCTAGACTCATGATGTCATAGATCATAGTCTAGATGCCTTTATATCCCAATTTACATACTCTTTTACTCTTACTCTTACCCTCTATATAAAGAACCCCACAATCCACATATCAATATAAAATATGATCATCACATAATGATTTTTTTTGCAACTATGCAATGATAAATGAATCAATGCAATGTTTCATTATTTCATTATTGTTGTTATTAACACATACCATATTAACATATATGTGAATTTCAATATGTATGATCAAATATCATTGTATGTAAAGTTGTACACATCATGTTACCTCACCATATTGGCCAGTGTCCCCAGTATGCTTGTAAATGATCAAATACCTCTGGAGGGCTAGGATTTTTCAACCTTAGGGGAACTCACAATCATTTTTCACATGTCACACAAATACGTAGTCTGGTGAGTATACTAGGTTTGAATGTGACCCGTCATACCACTCAGATAATACTCTTTTGTACATATAAATATTTATATGATGCATGATTTGGCATCTATATTATGTATATATGAAATGTATATAATACATACTAATAATACATGTGATATGAACCATGCAAATCTTGTTATTAAACATACACAAATTATGCATGAAATGATATCACATCTATCTAAACACATTCTACTCTTGTCTCAAACTATCCTTAAATGATTTATGCAATGGTTAAACAAATAGGTTTAAAATCTAAATAAAATATTCTTAAATAATAGGGTTCGAACGTCCACTTCTCGCTTGTGGTTGTCTGCTCCAAGACATCACAGGACCATTCCTTATTTTAGGTATCCGTTTTAGACTTTCGACGCCCAAACCCGAGGGCATTATACTGAACTAGGCGTTTGTTCACACTCTGGTCGTTAGGACCAAAGAGTGTTTTCCCCATTTTTACTTCTACGGGCGCACACCCCATAGACTGGATGCTCACTCTAGAAGCATTTTTCCTTCTATTTCCTCTTCTGGGCTTCCACATCAAACCTCGGTCACCCAAACCAAAGATACTTTCCTTTTCCCCACAAATTCTAACATATTTTCATACTAGTATTCACTCATAAGCATATTAATAACCCAATGTCATTGATATAGATATTTCCTCACTATTTTAACCAACATCCAATCATGGTATTCAACCAACATTTTATCAACAATGCAATACATGAATGCATGTCTAATCCAGTCTTTGAATCATAACTTATATTCACAATCTATCCATCATCACCTCAATTCCAACTTAACATAACCAAAAACAACATTTGATGTAATTATATAATCCAATAAGTCCAAGTTCATCATCCTTGACTATTTAATAGGCATATAATTTAGTAAATCATTTGAATACTTCTTATGACCATCAAACATAATTTCATGCTTTGATTCAACCAATATACTAGCTTTAACCCTGATTCTTTTAAGTCCTTTCATTAAACTAGCCATCAAGATATATCATTATACACCCAATATTATAAATTTAGATATTTCTTCACTATTTTTGCCAACCTCAAACCTTGATATTTTATCAATACTCTCTCAATAATTCAACATATAAGTGCATGTCCATAATTGACCCATATCAAATTTAATCATGCTTAATCCATGTTTAAATTATCTAATAACATCTCCAAGAAATAGACAAATAACTTAAAGGTTTTAGTTTCACATTTCAATTAATTCAACACATATTCTACTTTAATAACACTAATGTTATAAATACTTTCTCATCAAACCATATCCATTTTATTCATTATTTCAACCAATCTCAATCAAGATCACCCATTACCCTTTTAAGTCATTTATCCTCAAAATTATCCAAAATCATTTATTGATGCAATCATCTATATTTCCGTCATCAATTTGAACTTAAACTATGTAATATTTAACATAGTTTATATAAACACTTAGGTTAAGGTTCTGACCTCTTGGAGATAACTTATTCTTTACTTCCACTTTTTCATTTTTAGCTCAAAAGGATCCCCTTGAAGAGGAACACTTTCTCTTGAAGAATTGAAAGCCAAATCCTTCTTCTTTCCCATCCAATTTTCTCTTCTCCTCTCTTCCCCTCTTTTTCTCCTTCTTTTCTTCTTCCCTTTTCTTGTCTAGTTCCTGCACAAATTTGGTTGATTTCTCAGCCTTTCCTCCATTTTCTAGAATGTCTCTAGGGTAAAATTACCCTTTTATATATTTTATCCCATAAATTTTACCATTTTTCTCTTAATTCCAATAATATTCATAAAAATACTATGTTTAATTATTCTTAAACATTCTTAGCTTAACTAATTAATCTAGATAAGTTCTAAGCTAATTCCCAATATTAACTTAAATTTGGAATGAATCAAATATCGCCAAGTAGAACTCAAACCTACAACAAGTCAATTAATAGTCGACTGCTCTACCATTGAGCTACTGGAGAACCATAGAAAATTAGATCTCATATAATTTAATTCATGTTCTCAACCCATGACCAATATGAGCTCAAGGACTGATGCCTAAAGCCTTGGTGAAGACCAGCCGTTACTGTCACGACTCAGAGGCGAGATTGACGGAAACACTGAGTCGAATAACTTGATCTTTGGAGGGGACCCGATCTTTCAGCCCAAGGTCAGGATGTCCGCAAAAGATTTAACATGAATAAAGTCTAACATCCAGAGAAATAGGTTGAGGTCCACAAAGTGATCAAGAAGAGGAATAAATAGCTTAATGATAATAAAGAGTAGAATACTGTCAAAGAAATGAAATCATTAAACTTCATAAAATAAATTCTACAACAAAGGAGAAATAAAACTCTCTCACCATGAAATACAGACACATGCTACAATGAATAAACCTGAAAAGGAGAGGGGTCGTTGGGGTGAGTGACTAAATGAGTAAGGAAATCTATACTATATGTAATGCATAAGAAAACTAGTTTTATCTTTAATTTCAAAACAATGTTCAATGAAGTGTCATGCATGAATTTAAAATCATTTAAATGTCTATTTTTCCAATTTTAGGAAAACAGGCTCAATAAGCCCTTGATGAGACAATGATCAAAATCTTGTTGTATACATAAATAGTTATAATGAAAAAATAGGCCTACATCGTCTTTTATTAAAAAACAGCCTCTGTGAAAAAGGAGAGTTATAGAAGGACCCCTCTAGCGCACCATCATAAAAAGGCATCGATCCGAACATAAGGCAGCACCTCATGAGACAGAAGGAATAACAGTGAAGGGGTTTGAAGACCTTGCAACGTCACGTGAGTGGCCGACGATCCAAAGATCAGATAGTGACAATACTTGTAAAATTAACAACCAAAGGTTGTCTATGATCTGAAGACTAGGCAGCAACATAACTTGTAAAATCAATAACCAAGGGTTGTTGGCGATCGAAAGACCAATCAGTGACACAACTCGTAAAGTTAACAACCAAGAGTTGTTGGCAATCTAAAGACTAGGCAACAACACAACTCGTAAAATCAACAAAAAGGATTAAATACCTTGGTCAGGTTTAGGGATTCAAAACCCAAGTAGCGCGTCATCATTGCCCCATTACCCATTTACTTTTCGGATTTAGGACCTAAGGACACGTCAACAATGCCCTATTATCCATTTTCAGTTACAAACAACACAACCTTCACGCAACAAAAGGTGTCTAGGGACAATTGCCTCCCATTGCATATGTTGTGGGGGCCCCAATACAATCCAATGCAATGAAGGTTTGTCCAGCATATACTAGTGCAAAAAAATAGATAGACTGAATTGCCATACACTCATACGGTAAACATGTAAAATAACGTACATATACATAAAAATAGACGTGCTAGTGACTAGACTTCGTTAGGTTTTTATACGTGGTAACCTACAAAATAATAGTTTTAAAACCATGATACAGTGCAGTGCAGTACAGTATAAAAATCCATATCTTGTGATGACAAAAGCCCTAACTGACCATCCACGTGCACGTAAAAAACAAGCACCAAAACCAGGGATATCATAGAAACCTAAAACCAAACTGACGTCAAAACTCCAAATCAACATTAGGGACAAAACACGAGTCCCAAACCGAGATTCAAAATAAAAATGGAAGAACTAACAAAAGACCTCCTGGCTCAAATTGAGGAACGATAAGTACCCTCACATCGAACTGAGAAGCCACACTGACTGAAAACAAGATACGGGTGAGGAAACCAATTGAACATCACTAAACTCAAACCCTATAAAAAAAACTGTGTGGTCGACCAATTTATAACAACGATCAACCATGAACTTCAATAGTCAACCTGAAAGACCCACCAGTCAACAAGACATGGCTCCAGTCGACGAGATACAACTACGACTGACCCAGACACCACAACAGTCGATGAGACACAATTGGAGTTAACCAAACATGACTACAGTCAACCGAACCAACCAGTATCGACAAGACACAATGATGGTTAGTTAAGAACACACAAGGTCATTTGGGAATGGTTGCGGTCACCAGAGAAAAAGCAGCAATCGACGCAACACAACTATAGCCAAACAAAAAACAAGCAATGGTCAAAAGACACAGGTATGGTTGACAAAGCATGGCAACAGTCAATTGAGACCACTTAGTTTTAACAAGACATGAAGACAGTCAATCAAGACCTCGTAGCAGTCTGCTAGTGGCCATTTGAGACTCAACAACAGTCGACAGGACATGGCTATGGTCAACCAAGACCAAGCATCAGTTGATGAATCATTCTGTAATCAACTGGGACCATGTAGAAACCTAAACAAGAAGTGAGGAAACCATGGTCATGAACTTTGTCAAGGCGCGTATTGGTGATTGACAAAATTTTAACCAAAAATGGTTGTTGCGGTCACCTAGAGCGTACAATGAAAGACCGACTCAAGCGTGGATGCCCCATGCGGATGTCTTTCCCTTCTTTTGATGCACTGCACAGACATTAGTACTCTAGCGGATGTCTTGCGTGACCGTCCCCCAAAGCATTCCAAAAAACAGTATCGATTGACCAGATCCACAGTAGGAGTCAACCGAGGATGATGTTTCCTGTGCAAAATTTTTAGAAAAATGTGCCCCTTTCATCGATTTGCACCCGGGATTGGCTCAAACTCCTGCGTAAACTCTAAATTTATGACAAAAACACTGAAGCAACCAAACGATTTCAGTTTTCAAGTTCAAAGCCAAGACCATAACAAAACAGAGCTTCAAATGAGAAAGTGGGGTTAGAAATTTACGTACCCGTTAAGTTCCTTCACATAAGTCAGAGATCAGGACATCACAAACACAATCCTAGCATTGGAAATCTTCTGTATATATGTATAATGTAATATTACATACATTCAATAAACCCTAACAATCCTAATATGACAAAAAATCCAAGCGATTTGAAACCAAAACTACAATAACACGAACTTACCAAACATAATCCCACAGTTTTTTGCTACCAGGAAACAAAAAAAACTTCAGTTGACCATTTGACCAATTGCCTTGCATGTGGCTAAAGAGCCATGACACGTAATAAGGATCTGGTCAACACAAGCAAATTGACTTGGATTAAAGCAAAACATTTACTCAGAAAAATATAAAATTAAAAATTACATATTTTACATCCTTCCCCCTTAAGAATTTTATTCCCAAAATTTAACATAACTCAAAGGGCCATTGGACAGGTGGCAGTACCTCAAACTCAAACTTCTATGAAACTCCTTGTTCAGTGTGATACCAACAGCACATAAACGAAGGGAATCTCTCAAGGAAAAACTAGAATACTTACATCTAGTGCTTCCTAAACACTTAAAACAAGACGAAAACCTAAGAAAATGATCAAAATTGACTCCAAAGCAAACACTACAAAATGAACCAAGTTCACGATGTGAAGACGATTCAACTCAAACAAGGGAAAGTCGCCTGAACAGAAATGAAATGGGTGACCCAATCAATAAGTTAATAGACAAATTGATTTCAAAATGAGAAAACCAACTCAAATTGACAGAAGATAGATAAAATTATTCAACTAGTTACTGCAACTCACACAACATCGAACTAATGTGGAGTCCCCCTAACACTCGAAATGTGACTTAATGAGTTTCCTTGGCAAAAAACAAGCCCAAAGCTAGATAAGGAAAGTGTGATGATCTGGATTAAGGATTAATCCTAATAATCGTATTTAGTGTAATTAAACATGATTAAGTGATAATAAGTCATAAGATGACTTTGAAGAAGAAATTGTCCAAACAATTAAAAGTATTTTTCCAAACTAAATGGTATAATAGTAGATACCTTAAATTATGAAATGGTGATGAAATTGGAATAATTAGATGTATGCTCATTAAGATATGAATTTTTGCATGAAAGTTGATAGATGTGCTACAAATGAGCATAATCACTGTTTGTGGCTAATTGGAGAAATTATTGTGATTATCAATTCAAACCATTTTGAGGTTATAAATTAGACACATAAATAAAGTGTATGGCTTGAGATTGAAAGGATTTGGATGTGTGCAGTAAAAATTATGCAAATTTGAAGTAGGATAAGTCCAAAACTGCACTATTTTGAAAAATGTCTTTAAATGGGACTTTAGAGTGGGAATTTAGAGACGTGTATAAAATAAGAAATGTTTTTAATACATTGAATTATATGACCACATAAGAAAATTGAACAAATAATGAGGTTATGGCATGTGTCACTTAAGGATTAGTGACTAAGTGTGTGATTTAGGTGTAATTAGTGGATGAGTAAGGTGAATTAATCATGATTGATTATGTTAATAATGGGGATTAGCTTAGAACTAAGTTAGATTAATTAGTTTAAGCTAAGAATGGTTAAGGATAATTAACCATAGTATTTTTGTAAATATCCATGAATTGAAGGGTAAACTGGTACATTTTGAAGAACAAAAGGGATAAAAGGGTAATTTTTCCCTAAGGACATATAAGAAAAGATGAGAAATGGCTGAGATATCTACAACTTCGTGCTGATCCAGAGAGGGAAGGAAGAGGAAGAAGAGAAGGAGAAAAAAGGGAAGGAAGGAATAGGAGGAAAGTTGAAGGGGAAGGAGAAAGATTTGGTCGTCAAGAAGATTTGGTCATCTCTTCAATAGGATTCTTTTGAGCCTAAAATCAAGAAGTGGATGTGAAGAATAAATTTATCTTCACGAGGTAAGAAACTTAATCTAAGTATTTTCTAAACTACATTAAATATTGCATAGTTTAGATGGAAGAAGTTGAATAAATAGAACTATATGTGAATTATATGGATATTTCATTATGATGTTAGTTAAATTGGATTTAAACAATTGATATGGATTGTTATGGGTGGAGTATAAGCACGAATTTAATATGCTTGATACTTAGAGATTTAGTATGTAATTTCTTAAGTGAATTGTATCAAATACTTTGAATGAAAAAGATTGGATTAAATAATTTTGTCCAATATGGTTTATGTGGTTTATAGAATTGGGATTGTGGAGGATTAATTGTAAGCATGAGATTGACATGTAACTAGACGATAAATCAATTGAATGAATATGCATTTCATGTGGCATGATTGGCAAGCACTAGAAAAATATATGGCATAAGTTGTTTAAATAGATTAAAATGTCTATTTGGAGGATTGTGTAATGTGATTATAATCCTAGGATGATTTAGCACTGATTTGGTATGTATTGGATGTGAGAAATGTGTGGAAATTGAGAAATAAACTCGGGAGCGGACGACTGACCTTTGGGGGCGGACGTCTGCAATTGTAAAGTGTTGGAGGAATAAGTATTTGCGGATGTGTAGATAATCACTAAAAGGTGCGAACATCTGCAATACTTGAGAGTGGATAACCTCAAGTGTGTTAAATGTCATTCTATATAAAATGCAGTCGACTGGTATCAAAGCAACAGTTGACTAGAACATAGTAATGTGTCATGAAAATGGGTATCCGTGGTTGGGTAGGCGTCTGTGGATGAATATGGGTAGTTGTGGATGAGTGTGTGTAGCCGTAGACGCATGGGTGGACGACCGTAGAAGTAACATAAAGGAAAAATGTCTTAGAGCGGACGACTGGACTTTGGGGGAGGACGTACCAAAAAATGACAGTGTCTCAGGTTTTTAAAAATAGTCTTGATTTGGGTGACCGAGAGTTCAAGTGTGGACAATCAAAGTAATGAATGTTCTCGGGTAGCGAGCATCTGGATGTCTTGAGTGGGTGACTGAAACTGTGTTTTGCCCTTTGAAATGTGGTTGGAGCGGATGCCCCCAGATGGGTTGAGGATGTCCACAAGTTATGAAATTTGTACATTGTCTTTAGGTTTTGAACTCGTTTGTTTAATCATTGCATAAACCTTTTTGGGAGAATATTGAGACATTGATAGAACATGTCTGGATATGACATCAAATCATGCATAATTTGTGTATGCTTGATAAAAAGATTTGCATGATTCATGTACATGCATTTTTATTATGTATTATGTGCATTCATTGTATGTATAGTGAAGATGTCAAATCATGCATTATGGAAATATTTATACGTATGAAAAATATTATTTGAATGGTATTATTGGTCATAGAGGAATCCAATATACCTCGTCAAGCTATGAATTGTGTGACATACGTAAAATGGGAAATAGCAGGGAAATGATTGTGAGTCTCCCTTGGGTTGAGAAACCCTAGTTCTCTGAAAGTTTTTATATTCATGGACACATCTATTGAAGACCAGTCTGTATGGTGAGATTTCATAGTTATGTGTGACTTTACATATGATAATGTTTGATCATTTATGTTGATAGTCACATAAATGTTGACATTCACAGATATGTTGATGTTAATGTACATATTAATAATAGGTACTTGTTAAATAATATGACCATTTAATATAAACAGGAGCATTACACTGATTTATATTATCATTGCATCATTGTAAAAAGAGACTAGTGGTGCGCTTTTATATACATTTCATATATGTTGTATAATTGTGGGTCATAGGATCATAGCTAGATGGTTATGAGAAAGGGAGGATTAAAGAATCTAGGCTATGATTGATTATGTCATAAGAGTAGACATTTATATATGAACCATGTTGAAGAATTCCTTCATATAGAGGAATTATTATGATAGACATTAGATAGAAATGTCTAGATAGTATAGGATAGACATTAATTAGAAATGTCTAGGAATAAGAAAGTCCTTCATGTATAGGATTATGTGGTTGAGGTATGATTACAATAGACTTACTTTGTAAATATCTAGATAGTTTGATATTAGACACGTATTAGAGATGTCTAGTATTGGTGATAAATAACCATATAAGTATATGAGAGATGGTTTGGAAATTAGATATTAATTGGAAATGTCTAAATAGTGATGGTAATAAATAGAGCATAATAGAACACGTAATTTATAATATGGGGAATCAAATTGGAATGAAGAAAAGAAATTATAGAACAAACATTTTATATAGTTTAAAGGTACTAAAAGGGAATAACATGTAAGAATGATTTATATGGACTAAATTATCCATGAAGTGGTGGTGTTTTAAAAGGATATAACACAGGTGAATTGTGATGGAAGTATTTAGTAAATAAGTACATATGAGAATAAGTTGTGCATGAAGAGTAATTGTACATGAGAATTAGGAAAGATAGACTATAGTTACTTAAATCATAGGTCTGTACATTTCTACATATGCAATAAACACTTATTACATAAAGAAATGTATCACATAGTTGAGATATTAGTAAAAAAATTTCTAAAGATCTAGATAAAATATAGATTCTAGGATGTGTGATTTTTAAAGCTGATCAAAATTTAAATGTTAGAAGTTAAAAATGTGAGAACTAATCATGTTGGGCTTAGTACATAGTTAGTTGTGATATTAGTATGGTTTATTGAATCCTTTGATTATGATTCTTATTGAGTCCAAAAAGATTATCGTGGTTCTTTATTATGTTTTTCAAGAACAGGGAGTAGTAGCTCAAGGACTAAAAGGTAAAGATCAGTTGGACTGGTGATTAACACAACATAGGCCCAGAGTGTGGTTTGAGTATTTATTTTGATGTATTTAGTTTTAGTTCAATGCATATTTGTAAAATAAATTTTGTTACAGTTTTGTAAACAAATAAAAGTGTATAACTTTCCTATTTGGGTTGAATTTTATATTTATGTGACCCAATTGCACAAACATATGTGTGATGGTGAGCTTCCGCTATGAGTTTGTGATCGTTCTCTTGGTTGAAATTCCAGTTTGTAGTGCAGTTCCTGAGGGGAATGGGGGCCAACCCGTGATAGAAAAATATTAGTTGGACCTAGGTTTAAAGTGTCAATCAAAATGCTCTCCACACCTGAGCAATACTCTAAACTGATATCACAATCATATAACACTCTCTGACGTCTTGTTGTCTAAGCACTGAATCCAACAAGAGATGACTCGAGATTTGTGCCACGTAGAAAACTCCTATCATTGGTACAAAAAAAGATTTCGTAGGAAAACCAAGGCAAGATCGAGTAACCAAGCATCCAACAAAAACCAAATCTTGTGAATTCATGGGTTACCACTATGCCTGGTGCATTAGAATATAACCAGAAACCAATGTCAACCAAGACTGTCTAATGCTACCCCAATTAGGAACTATCAGATATGGTACATTCAACAATTGACACTTCAAACCCAAAGTGCATCCAGACCAAAACATTCAACATGAACTTGACACGTGTCTTGTCCCGTACCATCTACATCAAATTTTACAAAGAAAGGAACCCTAACATGGACCTAATAGCTGACAAGGCTAAAAAATCTACAAATTCTAGCACGACTCTAGACATTTGCTGTTACCTAGTGCACGCAACTCTAGAGGATTTGACCAAGATACCGGACGAGACACCGCAAGTCCAAACTTAACACTAACATTTATGAAGGAAACAAACATTGGTTAAAGCGAAGGGTAAGACTGGAAATACGAGATGCCCAACTCTAGAACAGAAACTACCCTCAAGATACACTCCAATGAATAAAAAACTAGCAACATTAGGACAATGGTTAATGTAAAATCTGTGAACTTTTTAATAAGAAATTCCACGTGTTAAACTTTTTTGTTGGAATCAGTCAAGTGTGGAAAGTTCAACCTGAATTTTCGTGTAGCGGTCACGTATGATTTTTCAGTCAAATAGTCGAAATCGGTAAAATTGGATAATTACCAAACGATAAATAAAATCAAAGTGGTATAGTTGGAAAGTTATTCAGATTAAAGAATATATATATATGTTATTTATTAAATAAATAAAAGGAAATTTAGAGAAAGATTAAAGTAGGAGATAATGGAGGACAAAGAGAAAATGGCAGAAAATAAAAGAAAATTAAATGAAGAGAAAATGACGTCGCTTGGCAATTTGGGGGGGGGGGGGGGGTGGTGAAGGAGAGGAAAATCAAATGAAGCTTTGGCCATCAGATGAAGGCTGTGGGAGATCGGACGAAGTCTTAGCCATCAGATGAAGGTTATGCAATCAGATGACCTGTGGACCATCAGATCAGGATGGAGAGATGCCCATTGGATGTCACTTGGGTAGATTGTCAACCATCAGATTGAGCCTGGGGACGTCCCTTGAAGCTAAGGACGTCAGTAATAGGCTAATAATTGGTGTCACGTGCGGGGCACGTGTTACTTGTAAATGAAATAAAAATGCGGGTGAAGTGTCAGCCATCAGATGAAAAGGAAGGATGAAATTTGGGTCGTTGGATGACTGTAAGGGACGTTTGAAACCGATAAGGGACTTCCAAAACCTACCTGCTAATGGACGTTCGAAATAAATCAAGGGACGTCCAAGTTGCGAGGAAGAAAATGCGTAGGACCAGGGTTTTCTCCAGCGAACAATTTGGCATTTACCCGTACTTTATGACAAACCATGTAATACCCCGATAATTTTTCCCTCGTTTATATAATGTAAAGAATTATGAGGAAATAAATATATTATATTTCGGGATGGTATTTTGTTGGATTAATACCATGTAAATGTATGGAAAATTGTTGGGTGTGATTACGGTGCAAAATTTTAATGAAAATTTTACAATTCAGATTTTCGGTCAACCCACGGTCGAGGCTAGGATGAGTGCCTTGATCGAAATTCATTTCGGGCCCATGATTATTTGTCTGGTGGTTCGGTATAGGAGAGAAAATAAATGGCCCATGATTATTTGTTTTGACAAGAGAGAGAACTAGGGAGAGTGAGAGGGAGCGATGAGCAAGGGAGACGAGACAAGAGCACTAGGAGCAGCTTCCTCGCATTGATGTGGTGCTGTCTGACTGGCATTCGGGTTGTGGTTAGTGACACGGACTGCAGGCTAGGGCTCATGTTGCCAAGTTGCTGAACGAATCGCGAATTTGGAGCTCCTGTTGGCTGCAATTTCCAACTTCGGGTTGAGGTATGTTGCAAACGATTATGCCTTTTTGATTTCGTGTAACCGGTTGTGATTGGCAGGAGAGGATTGACGACGGTGTGGCTATGATTTCCAACCTTGGGTTGAAGGTCAGGGGCTGCCGGTTTGCGACAGAAAATGACTGGGGTGGTTTGCATTCCACGTTGGACCGAATCGGTTCATTTCTAGTTCTTGCTCTGGAGAAGGTGACAACGTGAACATGTGTAAAGGATGGTGCTGAGACAGGGTATGACTTGGCATGGCGTGGGTGGCAGAGGCATGGTAAGGTGTGCCTCTCTGGAGAAAAAGAGGAAAGGAAGGAATGATTAATAAACTGAGATAAGAGAAGGGAGGGCAGAGAGTGTCCTAGCGTTGTGAATTATAGAGAAGTGAGTGTGAGGGAGAGGCTTTGGATGAAATGGGAGGCAGAGAGTAAAATGCTCTCTGGTGAAGCTGTGAACTGCGAGCTTCTGCGAGGAGGAAAAGAAAGAGAGGGGAGCTTTCTCTCTCTGGTGATGGTATTGAAAAGGAGAAGAAGGATAATGATTGAGTGCTAATACACGTTAAAAGCTTCGAGGTAAGAATTAGGATTGAGTCGTGGCCAGTGGAGGCCCTACACCATAAGCAGTGTCCTCCTTTGATTGTTTGTTAGCGTTTCTACTATGCTGCCTTATTTATTATGTCTATGCTGATCTCACGTTATTAATTTAATCTCTAAGCATGGTTAGGATGTTAACACATCGTTATTATTTCCTTTAAATTACCAAGCATGTCTATATTGTTATTGCTTCCTTTAAATTACCAAGCATGCCTATATTGTTATTGTTTCCTTTAAATCGCCAAAGCATGCCTATATTGTTATTGTTTCCTTTAAATTACCAAGCATGCCTATATAGTGGTTGTTTCTTTTAATTGCCAAGCATGTTTTAGAGTATATCGCCATGTGTAGTATGTTAGTAGAATTTCCATGTCTCATGCTTTTATATTGTTATGATTATTGCTTCGCATTGACATGCATCATGATAATAGAAACAAGTAGGGATGCCACGCTTGGGTCGATATTCATATGCATTTACATGAGAAAAATGGATAAAGAAAATGAATGTCACAAGGGGAGTTGGAGGATGGAGAGGTAGTTTGGATTTAATCAGGTAGAGTTGAAGAAATTATGCCCTTCCCATATTGGGTTGTGAGAGAACTATGCCTTTCCTTTGTCGGGTTGCTAGAGCCTGTCTACCCTAGGTGGTTAGACGCTGACAAAGAGACTATTCTCTCCGCCACTGATTCCTCCAATGTCTCAACTCGATGTACGAGTAATGTATGTAATGGAAAGAAAATAATAGTTTTGGCGGATCCCATTATCACATAATGAGTTAGAGGCATACATCATAATTTATATCTCATTTCTTGCTGGGCCTCTGGGCTCACAGTTTGCTTGTGGTGTAGGTACGCGCATGAGAACAGGTGAAGGAGCAGTTGATGGAGAATTTGCACGGGTGAGACTTGTGGCTGGCTAGGCTAAAGAGAGTAAAAGAGAAAAGGGTTTTGTAATTAGCACGTAACAGTTTGTTAAATGAATTATTTACGCTTCCGTTACATTTTGAGAAAAAGTATTTTATAATTATCGTTTTTCGCTGCTTGTAACGAGTTTAAGAAAAAGGATTTTTAATGGTCCGACTTTTTAGAAAGGAACTCTGAACCACAATTCTTACCATCGATCATGATCATGAGCGATGGTGAAACCACAATTGTGGAGCTTCGTCTATGGGATATTCTCAACCATTTCTTCGATTAAGGTAAGGAAATGCCTTATGTTTTTCATGGCCTCTCGGCCTCCAATGGTTTTCTTGGCAGATTACCCTGTTTTACTGAAATCTAGATAATTTAGATTTACGGTTCATTTGCTGTTTGATACAAATTTCTTATGATTGTTGCTCTTGTTTTTGCCACGGTCTGAATTAAAATTCTTCTTCGTGTTTGGTGTTGTTGAATTGAGAATATATAACCATGGAAGAGGGATGGTTAATGTGTATTCTGTTTGTGACTGTCATTGATGATAAAAAACTGAGGACGTGTTGTTATGAAGTGCAGTGTTATTGGTGCTTTGTGGACCGAGAGTTGTAGCTACTTTGATGGTTGTTCTGAAGGTTTAACGTCCACTCTTTTAGGATAACATATTGTTCTCTTTTGAAATATGAAACTTGAGTGTACATTTGAAATTGCTATTTGATGAAGGTTTTAAGGACTTATGACCTATAGGAAGTAGTTACTCTGTTCACTATTGTTCATGAAGTGAGAATTAAATAATGGCAAAGTTGGAATTCTGTTATATTTGGAGCTTGAGTTTTGCCAGGATTAATTTTAAGAATGGAGAATGGAATGATGTTTGTTGGGTTATTTACAGTGCGAAAATACACGTATAATTGGGGTCAACCGCACCATGGTTGGGTCCCAAATTTTGGCATTTGGCCCTTCCATTTATTTTGGGATTTATTGATGAGATTCTTTTCGTATTTTATACATTTGTCAGGCTTGGACGAATTTGGAGATTTTGAGACAATCTCTGAGGAGACGGTTACTCCGAGTACAAAGAAAGATCACCGAAAAGGTAGGGATTTCTATACCTCTTGAATTGTATTGTATCCCGGTTTCAAAAATGATTATGTTGTGAGATACCACACTTGAAAAATGACGGGGACTGTTTCGGTAGCACGTCGGTTTTTATGTATATGTATGTTTTCTCACGTTTAATTTCCATACATGGTTTGAGATTTTTGTGCATACATTGGAGGATGAATCTTCTTGATGCTTTAGGCACTCTACCGCTAAAGCATCATGAGGCTATCCCATGGAAACCTTCTGCTGTGTGAAGGTTGATTGTTTGTACGTGCGAAAAGAGGGATGGGGCATTGGTGATGTGTCATCAAGTTACAAGTCCTAAAAGTGAAATAGGATGGGAGGGTAATGACGCCTCCTTGGGTTGTAAGTCCCTAAACCTGACCAGGGTCACACGGAGTTGGCAGGTTGTTACAGTTGAGTTTTGCCTATCCTAGTACCGTTTCATTTAGCGGGTGGCATGATGGCTTAAGATTGCTCGTCGGCAACCCTCGTTAACTTGGGACTTTGAGGTATTTAGTTGAGAAGCAATCCGTCGCGGGCAACCTAGTCCAGGTATATGATCGTATGAGTTGTGTCGTCGCTGACTTGTTCTCTTGCAACTCAGGTGACGTGTTGGATCTACGGATCACTGTCATTGCTACTTCTTCTACCTCATGAGGTGCTTTCATCAATGGGGGACTACCTATTCTATGATGAGTGCCGGATGGGTTCTTGAGTGACCATCCTTTTTCATTGATGATGTTTTCATATGGAAAACGATGTTGGCATATTTTTACGATATAGTTGTCTATGTATACAATAGGATTTTTATGCAGCCACATCGAGGGCCACGAGCCTGTTTGATAAAATGATAAAGAGGTTTGAAATGATTTAAAAATCCATGTACGGATAAAAAGAGAAACATAACCATGTTTTCGAAAATAGAGAAAAACCAGTTTTTCATGAGGTGCATCTATTATAGTTGTACTTTACTGAGTTAGTCACTCCCTCCAAACGACTCCTGTCCCAAAAAACTTTAGGTAAAGGCAAGAGCAGCTGAGGACCAAAAGCTAAAGTATTCTGTTATTTCTATTCGAGCAATTTGTTGTTAATTTGGTGATAACATTTACATTTAGTCTGTAAACCTTAATACTCTTGGATTGGATTTGTTGCACAGTACTTTAGATTTCAATTTATTTTACGCATTGTTATTTTCTCATGATCCCTATTTGAACCTAGGCCCATATCATTTGGGCCGCACATATTATAAAAGTCTTCTGCAAATAACTCACACCTTGGGCTGGTTGATCGCGTTCTCTAGGAGGATACGGTCGCCTGACCTGACAGTTCTGTTTGGCCCGTCTTCAGGTCATGATAGTTCAAACCTAGGAGGACGAGCGACGAAGCTTATCAAACAACCAAGAAATCCACTCTTCCAAGGTAATTCACACCAGCCCAATATGAACATGCAATATGCTCTAATAAAAAAATGAAACAGAGTCCGAAGAGACAACACCACCCACTAGAGCACATGAGTTTCGAAAGAAAATGTACAAGACAAAATGCACTACGAGGACGTATATATGAAAATGACCCCCATACAAAACAACTCTAAACTAGGATCTATTATCGCCAAAACCAACAAAAAGCTCCTGTACAACATGGACAAGGTCAAGGTAGAGGTCGGAAGTAAGCTACGATAGAATAAAACCTCCTGGTCGAGGGACACACCAACTAGTCCATTGTGATGAGCAACCCACATTCCCAGTCAATCGACAACATGAACAAAGAAATCTCCACTAAGTTTCAACTCCAATGACCACCTACACAACCCCCAAGAAAGGATTAATTGACAGGATATGGAACCCAAAGGAAAGAAGACGCTGTTCCATTCTTTCAATAGTTTATGAGACCCCGACTAGATTAGAGCCAACAACTTCTCTCGTCTCACTAGAAGTCTTGGAAGGATTTGAAACACAGTTCTATCAAAAAAATGATTTAGAATGCAGAAAATTGACATTGACCGAGACGAATTGAGTCCTACAAATGCAAGAAGGATTTCAATACAAAAAACAATGGTGTTGAGCATCAGCGGGTTTCCCATAGCCCACTGATACACCCGACACGATGAAAGGAATAATGGAGGCAAAAAATATGACTAGATTTAACCAAACAGCCTTCCGACAAAATGACAAGGTGTAAGGATCGACCCACTATGATCCCTTGATATACCAAAATGCAAGAACCCTAAGGAATGACAAAAACTAAGGAGAACAACTTCAAGACAAACATTCCGATTCTGAGTAACTAGAAATATTGTTATCCTATCAGGTAGAGTCTTCTTGTAGAATGAGCTTGACAATCATAGAAGTCGAGCACGTGACCATCATGATAACACCACCTCTTCCTAAGTGGATTCAAAATAAGCCTCGATTAGGGAAACCTCTATTGTAGTTGTTCCTCTAGAAAAACCCATTGATAACTCCAGTTCCTCGACCAAATGTTTCTAACCACCAACGCAAAGGTCAAGACTGATGCTGAAATGCACATGAATAGATCCCATTTAGAAATCGTAACCAACAGTTTATGAACTAAGAGACAGATACTAACCACTACCAAACTAAGATCTACGAACGGAAAATCCTAATCCAGACTAACGAGTTCAAACAAGACAAGACAATTTTGAGATTTTAAAAAAGGATAGGGACATAGGACCACATCCTAAAACAAGTTTTCTTAAACTACACAAGCTCACACAAGAATCTGGATGAGTTCACAGACTCACAATTTGAAAGAATGTCTCTTAACAATCCACGACACACACTCACTTCTCGAGCAGATTAAAAAAAAATAAGGGTCATCATCTAGCTGACGACTCCAAGATGCCTTCTTAGTAGCATCTTGACTCATTTAAAATTGTTTACTAGATGTTGAAAAAATTGCATACACAACAAATGAACGTCTAAATTATCACACTATCAACTTCTCAAGTGAGCACTCTCATGAACAGTGGAACCATGCTCTGATATCAATCCATTTATGTAAAAACCCAAAGGTAGGCATGATAGAAACGTTAGGTTGAAGGACTTGATCCTTAGAGAGGACCTGATCGCTCAGTCCAATGCCAATATATTAGCATAATTCTTTACATGAATTAAGCCAAAATACCAAAGAAATGGGTCGGGGTTCACAAAGTGATCCACAAGAGGAATAAATAGTATAATAATAACAAAGAATATAATATTGTGCAGGCAATGAAACCATTCAATACCATAAAATAAATTCTACAAAAAAGGAGAAATAAAACTTTCATTGTGAAATATAGACAATCGTTACAACGATCAAACCTAGGAAGGAAGGGGGGGGGGGGGGGGGGGTGAGTGACTAACTCAGTAATGAAATCTATACTATATACAATGCATGAGAAAAATGGTTTTATCTTTTATTTCAAAACCATGATCAATGGAGTGTTATGCATGGATTTAAAATCATCTAAAAATCCATTTTAGTAAAACAAGCTCCACGAGCCCTCGATGAAGCAATGATCAAAATCTTGTTGTATACATAGCTAGCTATAATGAAAATATAGAAATACTAATGTACCACAAGCCTCGCCCTAGCCCATTATTTTATTTTAATTGTATTTTATTTTACTTAATTTTAATTTTTATTTAGAACTTTGATTTATTTACAGTTTTGTCATTATGTGTTGGCTATTTAGTCTACGTTTAGGGTTTTGGAAGACAGTTGAAGTTTGATTATTGAATTGAAGAATAGATAATTCTCTCTAGTGGATTCTTGGGGTTTGCCTTTCGGATTGTTACCTTATCATTCAAAAGTGCTGAGCTTGAGTGTGGCGATTTAGTGAAATTTTTATCATACCTTTTTTAGATTAGAACGAGTGCGAGTTTCCATATTTTCACCCTTGTTTCTATTTCTTTCTTTAAATTTCTTTATTTTGTTGTTTTTTCACATTGGAATGTGGATTGAACTTATTGTGTAGTTGTGAAATCTTCCAAACTATCAAGTTGGAGAGTTTCTTTGTTGGAGATCATCTTGGAGTAAAAAGTTGAGATTTTTTTTGTAGTTTTGATTGACTTACACCATTTTGGCTATATCTCGGTCGTCTCTTAAAATTTTCCCTGAAATTTGGAGGGTTTTTTCATCACTCATCCCTTGAGGTTATGTTAAAAAATCATTCTGAAAGTCGTCCATAGAGTTGTTTTCATTGTTGTTGAAGGTTCCCCAATTAATCTACGAAACTCCAAATTGTGTGTCTGCAACATTTTCGAACCCTACCATTGGCACGTCAGTTGGTATCAAAGCCTATTTCGATTATATCATCTTCTTATTTGTGCGTTATTCTCAATTCTACGATGACAAGAAGCTTTAGTTATGTTGTAAATTACATTGAGGAAGAAGAAAGCTTATAGACTTCTATTCCATCATTGTTGAAGGCACCCCAATTAATATGTGAAACTCCAAATTGTTTGTCTGCAACGTTTTCGAACCCTACCATTGGCACATCAGTTGGTAACAAAGCCTATTTCGATTATATCATCTCCTTATTTGGGAGTTATTCTCAATTCTACGTTGACAAGAGGCTTTAGTTATGTTGTAGATCACATTAAGGAAGAAGAAAGCTTCTAGACTTCTATTCCATCATTTAGAAGTACCGACTAGTAAGATGAATATATAGAGTGGGAAGAAGTAGTTAAGTTTCCATCTTTCAGATAAGGTCAAAGTGAAAATTGTTTATTTGCAACTAACGAGAAAAGTTTCATTGTGGTGGAAAAGCTTGAATGTTAATAGAAGAAGAGATTGAGATGAAACTATAAATACTTGGGATATGATTAAAAGAGTCATAAGAAGAAGGTATGCCCCAAAATTTTTCAGATCGCTTTTATCTCCGCTCCCATCTTATAATTTTGAGAAGAGATCTCCTAAGTCCTTCAACAATCGGTTTCCTCCAAGTGAGACGAGTTTCTTCGATCCTCAACCATTGTAAAGGATGAAGTTAAGTGGAGCTACTCTTTCACAAACTCTAGAAACAAGGGTTTGCGTGCTCTCAATCTTAGCAGGCATAGGTGTAACGTTCCGTAATTTCTTACCAATAAATTTAAGTGGTTTCAATCATTTTTCTTTGTTCATTTTTCTTTTATTTCATAAAAACTTTTCTCTTTAAATGTATAGCGGAAGAATTTTTTTCCTTTCCAATGAAGTTCATAAAATAATAAATACAACTTCTTCCAAAATCATTCATAAAATTTCAAATTCATGTTTATATACATTTTTCTTTACAAAATCTAACCCCACATGGTCAGTCTTGTGATAACAACACAATCATTTTCCCAGAAATACTTCCTCAACTGTATCATCTCTTTTTTATCTTTCTTTCTTTCATATTATCGTCTGGTGTATACTTACACCACAAGACTCATATATAAGTTTAATGCTTAGTAAGTAATGCATGAACGTCATGTACATAATATGTCTTTTTATAAAACAATTATTTTCATTTATTCTTTTATTTTGTTTCTTTTCATGTTACGTTTTAACATTGGGGACCTTGTCCACCAAAGCCTCAATCATTGGAGGAACACACCCACCAAAGCCTCTATAATTGGAGCACGACACCAAAGCCTCAATCATTGGGGGAAACATGCACCAAAGCCTCTATCATTGGGGGAAACACCTACCCAAAGCCTCTCTCATTGGGGACCACATCCACCAAGCCTCTATCATTAGGGGAAACACCCATCAAAGCCTATTTTATTGAAAGGAAACACCCATCAAAGCCTCTCTCATTGGGGACCACATCCACCAAACCCTCTATCATTGCAGTCGTGCAACCAAAGCCTCAACTACATGTTACGTTGTATTATTAGTCATTTTCAATTGAAAACGTATGCATGTAAATCCTTTCATTCTTTTCTTGTTAAACATGATGCATGTGGGATGTTTACGTGCATGTTCATAACATTTATTCTCATATCAAATCACACTTTACACACGTCAAGGCATTATCTACACTATCATTGTCACCACAAATCCTCAACAATATTTTTGTTTAACCACATATGAACTACTACAACAAATCCTTGATCAACAATAATGTAAACCTCCTAGCATATCCTCAATCTTCAATAACATAAACACAATACCTAAACCTTCTAGCACATCCTCAAATCAATGTTATCATCATAAAATAGGGCATAGTAACTATTAACAACAACAATGCTTCCATAATATTCTCAACTTAAATTTACATCCTAACATAACATACTAACAATGAACAATAACCTAGCAACTTGTGGTGTAGACTCAAACGTCAAACACATACAACGTTGCTTACCTTAACATTTTGGCACAATTTTTTTGCAATTTATGAACTTGTCTCCTTGATTTTCAATACCTAGAACTTACCAAACTCCCTATTGTCATCCATTTAAATACTTGTAACTTAAAATGTGCATAACCTTAACATTCTCCACCTAACCCTTTAACTCCAAAACTCAAAGTTAACCAACTTAGTGCATAATAACATAACAATTGGCTTGAATAAATCTTTATGCTTACTTAGATAAAACATATCAAAACTTGAGCCAATAAGCACCAATTTCCAATCATCTTTACCTTATTTTTATCCAACTGCGAACATTCATAACTTACAAAATACTTAACAAAATCCATCAATTCCAAAGCCTATACTTTCCTTGAAATATCTAGTATAACATCTTAAAATGGTCTTGCATTATAATTTTATTAAGATGACTGATAACTTCCAGTACCAAAACTACACAGTTTTTGACCAATTTCAAATCATCTGTTGTTTTCTACCCATAAATCCAATAAAAAATCTTAAAATTCCATTAAGCCATAAAGAGAACTCAACTTACTTTCAAGAAGTTGAGAGAGAATAGTAGTCTTCCTGAGAGTTTCTTTTTCTCCAAAGTGATTCTCATGGTTAAAGTTCTAAGTATAAAAAGGATGGCTTCTCTCATATAACATACAGGCTCCCACCGTAAGGTGTCATCTCTCTCCATTTTAATCATGACATGTAACCTCAATTCAGGTAACCTTTTGTATTCTCAGTCGACTGCTCAAAAGCTCTGGTAGATTGCTCCCTCATATTTCAAAGGAAAACCTAAACCAGAAATTTCACCACAGACGCCCAACATTCCGTGGAAGGTCTTTTACACACTGGTTGTGAATGACCACAACCTCATATCTAGTCGATCGCATTTCCATCTGAGGCTAAAACATTACAATTTGTCTTTAGATTGGTCAACAAAAATCTTAACCTAGTCTTCCACAATATGGCTCAAGAGCATTCAAACGTATATTGTGGACTTTTTGTGCTTTTGCAAATATACATAAATACCTTGGATAGGTCTACCGCAATCTTACCTCGATTGACCGCAAACCTACCCAAGGCACTTTTTCCAAAAACCATAACTTGCGCCGGATGTCCACTCTAGAGAGTGATTTTCACATGTGGACACCCACACCCTGCCAAAAATCTAAATTCCCATAAAAAACACTACCATCTTTAGAATCCAACTAAATTCTCATCAAACCACACTTAACATCAACTGATCCATACTAATCAATATCTTCCTCAATTATAATCTAATCACAAATGATCATTGAATATATTATTGCATAGTTCACACTTAATACAATAAAGTTCTCGAGTGTTACAACAAGGTCTTAATGGAATGGTTGAAGAACCTTTGGAAGAAGATTGCTTAGAAGATGTAACACCCTAGAATGCATCAACCCTTTTTATTATTCCGTTTTGTTATATTAATCGAACATTTATAACAAAGTTTTTAATTAAACTTTTGTGTAGAGGAAGTCTTTTTTTATATGTCACAATGGGTGTCCAAAACAGTTCAAATCATAACTTGTTGGTCTGAATGGAAGTTCATAAGTTTAACTGGTTCAATATTCCATTAGTAATCAACAGTCCACTTACGTATGCATATAGCCGTGTGAGCATAAACCAAAACATCATCATATTGGTTCACAGTCCTTGTTTTACATTATTCATAAATCCAAATTTCTAATTCCCCTCCGTTACATAGATTACATTTTATAAACTAGTCTCCCCTTGTTGAGGCTGCCGTGACAAGCCTGCATGCAGCCTCCCAAAAGCTTCCCCCATGGTTACCTATGTCATATCAATCTAGACGTACGTCCTTATTTTCTTCTACATCACAAGTTAGCTATGAGTCTATATATTCAGTAAGCAACATAAAATGCATATAATTCATCGAGAAAAATAATGCAGTATGTCAATGACCATTTCACTTGATAGTCTGATTGTTGGGCATAGTCCAGGGATGAATTTGGCATAGTTCAGTCCACCTCTTTGCGGGACAACCAAATTCAATCCCAGCCACACTTAATCCTTCACATAATTTATGTATTTTTCTTATCTTTCTTATTGGCTCATGATGTATAAATGAGTAATAGTAAATATATCCAACAAAATAGAGCAGTAAATTCTAACTAGTAGCAAACCGAGTAATAAGCATTAGTATCACCATTTCAAATAGACATCCAAACAGAGTGCATTAATTTCTACAACAATTTCAAACAATATTTGAAAAAAAATTTGCCTAAGAACCTGTGATGTAGGACTGTTAAGCCAAAAATAAAAAATTGTTACTTGTCTCTTGCTTTTCAAGAGAGAAGAAGAATTCCTTTGGTCATTGAAAAAATTGATTTTTTTGGGTCTCTTTACCTTCACGGTGTACCCCTTATATAACCGGAAAATTGGGGAGAGATTGTGCAGGTGTTAAATTCTTCTTCATCCGTAAATCGGTGTCTATCCTCCTTAGAAGACCGCATCCTGCCTATTTCGTAGAATTATAGCATTAATCATGATTTCATGCTGACACAGGTGCTTTGTACTTGATGTTTTGTCGACACCGGATATTAGGTCTAGACAGATACATAGCCGTAAATGCATATTCTCCTTTTGTTTTTATCTTAAAATGACAATGTACTCTTCATTAGATAGCTTCTGTGGATGCGTTTCCATCCTTGAAAGACACATGTCATCCACAAAGTAGGCATTGGCTACCTCCTTAGATGCTTATATTCCCACAGTATCCCTTTTCAATGCACGCCATCATCATTCCAGAACGGTGCCATTCACCATCAATTGCAGACGCCTTTTCTTCTACAGAATTTACTTTTGTGAGTTTGCTATTCAGCGTGCACAATTTAACCAAAACAGTGACCTTTTCTCACAATAAAATGCTGCCACTGCAACGTTTGCTATCGTGGACATAATTTATCACCTAATGATGACATTTTTTTTTTATATTAAGCCATGTCCATCCCGCAAGAAATCTTTTTCGTCTATAGAAGTATCTTTCTCTTAATCTTACAGTCCTCATTAAATCTTATTTTGTGATCTGATGCCCTTATTTCTCCTGCACAACATTTTTCTCTCGCAAAGCATCTTTTTGCAGCCATCCTCCTTCTGTCTTCTACAACTTTCTCCCAAACGATGGTGTTATTTATTATTATTTTCTTTGTCAGTTTCATCTTTTTTAATTTCCCTTATATTATTTAATTTAACAATTGCTATTACTTCCAACCACATTTGCATATTATTACATAAATATTCAAATGTTACAATTCCCCACCTGTTAAATAGAATTTTTCCCTTAAAATTTGTTTATTCAAATAATTCTGGATACTGCTCCGTCATATCTTACTTTCTTTCCCATGTGACTTCTTCAAAGGAATGGTTGCTCCATACAACTTTCACCAAAGGAATTTGTTTATTCCTTAGTTCTTTGATTTTTTTTATTCAAAATACATATGGGTATTTCATCAAAACTCGAAGTAGATTGAATCTCCACTTCAACTAGTTTCAGTATTTTCTTTGGATCCTGCAGGCCCCTTCATAGCATTACTATGTAAAATATGTTGTGAATTTTCTCCATTGAAGAGGTAGTTCCAATAAATATCACACGTTTCTAATCCTTTCAATGATACTAAATGGTCCATCTTATCATGGTGAAAGTTTATCTTTCCTGCCAAATCTCATTATTCCCTTAAATGGTGAGACCTTTAAGAATACCATCTCTCCAGGTTCGAATTTTGATCCCTTGTGTCTAATATCAACAAAACTCTTTTGACAATTTTGGGCAGCTGACATTCTTTGACAAATAAGGGTTACCTTATTCAGAGTTTGTTGCAAAATTTTTGGTCTAAGTAACTTGGCTTCCCCAACTTCATTCCAATATAACAGGGACCTATATTTCCTTTCATATAAAGCTTCATATGGTGTCATCACAGTTGTTGTTTGGTAACTATTGTTGTAAGCAAACTCGACCAGTGCTAGCGTTTTGTTCCAGTTGACTTCAAATTATAGTATACAGATCCTCCAAAGCTTGTATGGTTCTACCACAAAACTTTGACCAGCGGAATTCGCTTGTGTCGTAGCTTTTTTTCTTGGGAGTCTAGGATCTGAATAGGCATTTCTTTGTAGATAAAGTTAGCTTTAACTTTGTTGTCCTCGGCAAGGCTCAATAAAGTTACATTCTCCAGACACTTCATGAGCATTGACATGTGAAATACGTTGTGTTCGCTAGCCATAGAGTCTGGTAGCTGTACCTGGTTGGCAACAAATCCAATCTTCTTCGTGATAACAAAGGGGCCCACATACCTCAGATTTAGCTTACCCCTTTTTTCGAAGCGTACAACGCCCTTGAAAGGAGATACCTTCAGGAATACGCTGTCCCCTTCATCGAATTCCAGGTTTCACCGACGATTATCAACGTAGCTCTTTTGACAACTTTGGGCTATTAAAATCCTTTGTTTGATTATGGCCACAGATTCTGCAGTTTTCTGTACTATTTTAGGGCCATAGAATGTAGCATCACCTGCCTCGTCCCAATGTAAGGGAGATCTGCACTTTCTCCCATATAGTGCCTCATATGGTGCCATGCCTATAGTGGCTAGGAAGCTATTATTATATGCGAATTCAACCAAAGGTAGCATTTTCTCCCATCTGACCTAGAATCAAGTACACAGGCACGAAGCATAACTTCGAGAGTTTGGATAGTCCTCTCACTTTGGCCGTCTATCTGAGGGTGAAATGCTATACTAAATTGAAGTTCCATAACCATGGCCTAGTTCAGATTGTTCCAGAATACTGACATAAACCGCGGGTCCCGATCCGACACGATAGAAATTGGAACATCGTGTAGCCATACAATCTCCTTAACATATAAATCAATGAACTTGTTCATTTTGTACGTCATGGCCATAGGCAGGAAATGTGAAACCTTCATCAGTCTATCCACGATCACCCAGATTGCATCGTGGTGATGCGAACCACGGATATGGAAGATCCGAGACTCGACAACAATGCGGAACTTTCCCAAGATGCCTTGATGATTCAAAAAGATTAGAAGTTCGACCCGTTATCTATAAAGAGATAAGAACCGAGACTATCAAGAAATGAGTTTGACCCGAACCAAACTTGTTGGTTGAACCAAAGCTATCAAGTATGATCTTCTCAAGTAACAATTGAAGAAGATGAAGCCCTCCAAAGAGAACTCAAGAAGAGAATGCAAAATGCTCTCAAATTTCAAGTTGTAAGTTGTAATTTACATTGAAGACTTGCCCTCTATTTATAGGCAACTCAAGGGGACTTTAAAACATGTTAAAATTACATAAAATATACAAAAGAAATGATAAAATTCAATGTTAGGTGAAAGTTGACCAAAGTGGTACGCGGAGGCAGCACGTGGGCAGTGGCGCGTGCGCTGGGCAGGTGTGAACGCGCGCGGTAGCCGCGCAGGTAAGACAGCAATATCGGGCGCTGACCACCGACACTGTCAGGGGTCAATCCTGGCAGGCGAGCGCGCTGACTGGATGGCGCGCGTGTTGGACAGGGCCGCACGCGCGTTGGGCCTGGGAGGCGTGCGGACTGACTTGGGCCGAAGACATTTCTTCAAATTCAACAATATGGACTTCCTTCCTTTGCATTCTTGGGCCTCCATGGACTCTCCCATAATACGTAAGACATTTATGGGCCTTTGTTCTTCATTGATAATGTCTTTTACATCCATTTCTTTGATCAAAGTTTGTAAATTCTTAGCCATGTCCTTTGTCCTTGCTCTTGTCATGGGTCCTTCATATTGTTGTGTCTCTAATCCTTTCATTGATCCTTCATGGTTCATATCATTCCCTCCCGCTTCAAAAAGATTCGTCCTCGAATCTCCTGCATCATATAAGGATAAGTCAGTGATATTAAAAGTTTTGCTTTAGGTACCATACCTGTCTGGTAGATCGATCTTATATGCATTATTGTTTATCCGCTCTAGGACTTGGAATGGTGCATCCCCTCGTGGTTGTAGCTTACTCTTCCGCTTGTTTGCAAATCATTCCTTTCGTAAATGAACCCAAACCCAATCTCCAGGTTCAAATATCATTTCCTTGCGACCTTTGTTGGCATTGTGTGAGTATTGTTCATTTTTCCTTTGGATATTATCCCGTACTTGGTCATGCAATTCTTTGATGAACTCAGCCTTCTTTCTTCCATCTAGATCAACAAAAGCATTACTAGGCAATGATAATATATCAAGCGGAGTAAGGGGATTAAATCCATAAACTATTTCAAAAGGTGAAAACGAAGTAGTGGAATGAACAACTTGATTGTATGCAAACTCAACGTGTGGTAAACATTCTTCCCACTGCTTTAAATTCTTAGAAATTATTGCCCTTAGCAATGTGGATAAGGTTCGATTGACCACTTCAGTTTGTCCATCCGTCTGTGGGTGTGCTACAGTGGAAAACAAAAGTTTCGTACCAAGCTTGTTCCACAATGTCCTCCAGAAATGACTCAAAAATTTTACATCCCTGTCACTCACAATAGTCTTTGGAATGCCATGCAAACAAACTATTTCTTTAAAGAATAAATTTGCTACATGAGTAGCATCATTAGTCTTAGAACATGCTATAAAATGAGCTATTTTGCTAAAACGATCAACAACCACAAAAATACTATCCTTACCTCCCTGGGTCCTTGGAAGACCTAATACAAAATCCATGGAAATATCCATCCAAGGATGGTTGGGCATGAGCAAAGGGCTATATAGCCCATATGGCTTGACTTTTGATTTTGCCTTCCTGCATGCAATGCATTTCTCACAAATAGAGATTACATCAAATTTCATTTTAGGCCAGAAAAAATGTTCTCTTAATATGCTCAATGTTTTATCAGTCCCAAAATGTCCCATTAGTCCTCCATGTGTTTCTCTAACAAGCAATTCACGCATTGAACATTTAGGCACACAAAGTTTATTCTTCTTAAACAAATATCCATCATGTTTATAAAAATCAACCCATGCGGTTTTCTCACAATTCTTCCATGCATGACAAAAATCTATGTCTGATTCTTACAAATCTTTAATGAATTCAAACCCCAATAACTTTGATTGTAGAGAAGTGATAAGAACATACCTTCTTGACAACGCATCAGCAACAACGTTGTCCTTACCTTTTTTGTAGTGTATGACATACGGAAAGGTATCGATGAACTCCATCCATTTGGCATGTCGCTTGTGAAATTTTCCTTGGGACTTTAGGTACTTCAAACTTTCATGGTCTGAGTGAATGATGAACTCCTTGAGCCACAAGTAGTGCTGCCAGGTTTGTAAAGTTCTCACCAATGCATATAGCTCCTTGTCGTATGTCGGGTAATTTAATGCTGCTCCACTAAGCTTTTCGCTAAAATACGCGATCGGCTTCATTTCCTGCATCAAAACACCTCCAATTCCCTTTCCTGACGCGTCACATTCTATTTCAAAAGTTTTATCAAAATTTGGTAAAAATAATAATGGAGCATTAGTTAACTTTTCTTTCAATAATATAAAAGGTTTTTCATGTACACCAGTCCACTAAATTCGACATTCTTTTTAACCAACTCATTCAGAGGTGCAGCAATGGTGCTGAAATCTCGAACGAATCTCCTGTAAAAGCTTGCTAATCCATGGAAACTACATACCTCATTGGCATTCTTTGGGGTAGGCCATTCCTTGATTGCTCGTATCTTTTCTTTGTCCACTAATACCCCTTTTGAGCTTACTACAAAACCAAGAAAAACTACCGACTCCATGCAGAATGTACACTTCTTTAGATTAGCATAAAGTTGATTCAAACGTAACACATTAAAAACATATCTCAAATGCTCTATGTGTTGTTCAAAATTTTTACTTTACACTAAGATATCATCAAAATAAATAACAACAAATTTTCCAATGAATTGTCTCAAAACATGGTTCATTAATCGCATAAATGTGCTGGGTGCATTTGATAAACCAAACGGCATAACTAACCACTCGTAAAGGCCATATTTTGTTTTGAAAGCAGTTTTCCATTCATCCCCTTGCTTCATCCGAATTTGGTAGTACCCATTCTTTAAATCAATTTTAGAAAACATACATGCACCATGCAATTCATTTAACATGTCATCAAGTTGAGGGATAGGATGTCGATACTTTACCGTGATTTTGTTGACTGCTCGACAATCAACGCACATTCTCCACATTCCGTCCTTTTTGGGGACTAGAATAACGGGTACCGAACATGGGCTAAGGCTTTCCTTTACTAGCCCCTTCTCCACCAATTCATCCACTTGTCGTTGGATTTCTTTGGTCTCTTCTGGATTTGCACGATATGCCGATCGGTTTGGAATTGTCGCTCCCGGTATGAAATCAATTCGATGTTTGAGTCCCTGTAGTGGGGGCACTCCTCTCAGTAATTCTTCTGGAAACACATCTTCATATTCCTGCAAAACAGAAGTAATTTCCACTGGTAGAGAATTTGTTAGTTCGATAGTATTCAAATAAACATCCTTGCACACCAACAAATCATCTCACTCTTTTTCTCTCCTCCAATTTTCTTTTCTCCTCCTTTGATCTTTTTGCTTTCTTTTACTTGGGCTTTTCTCTCTTCCTCTTGTTTTTCACACTTGCCTTTTTCTTTCTCCTCTCTTGCTCTCGAATTTTCGACTACTCTGATATTTGGCTCTCCCTTTTCTTCACGAGAGTTGCTGTGACTTTGGAATTCTTTGGCTATTCTTTCTTGGTCAATGTTTGCTTCCCATGGTGGTAAAGGTGTCAGGACCACTACTCTCCCATTTTGAACTAGAGAGTATTTATTCTTGAATCCATCGTGCTTGACCTTCCTATCATATTGCCATGGCCTTCCTAGTAAGATGTGAGTTGCCTGCATTGGAACTACATCGCACAAAATGTCATCCTTATACCTTCCAATGGATAATGCGATACTTACTTGCTTTGCCACCTTGATCTCACCACAATCACTTAGCCATTGTAGCTTGTATGGCTTCGGGTGTTTTTGAGTCTTTAAATTCAACTTTTGAACCAATAACGTACTTACTACATTCGTGCAACTTCCACTATCAATAGTGAAACTACATATTTTTTTGTCAACATGGCACCTGGTATGGAAAATGTTTTCTCGTTGGGCTTTTTCAGTGTCTTCACGAACTTGCGCATGTAAGGCCCTTCTTGTGATTAATAGTTCTCCTTTGACTGGAGCCTCCACATCTACGTCATCATCATCTTTTTCCTCATCATCACTAGAACTTACACTTTCCACATCTCCGTTGTCAAGCAAAATCATTGCCCTTTTATTTGGACAATTGGATGCATAGTGTCCAAGCCCTTGGCATCGAAAGCACTTGAAATCTCTTGTCCGGGTTGGTGTAGAAGTCTCCCCCTTAAACTTAGATGATGTAGAGTTTTCAGCAAGAGCTTTACCTTTGGAAGTATCCTTGGGATTTGGCTTATCACCTTTCCAATTTGGTCTCCAAGAATTTTGTGTCGTTGATCCCACTTTTGAACTCCTTTTGGTCCTTAATTGCCGTTCTACCTTGATCGCCTTGTGGAGTAATTCCTCCATATCTATGTAGTGTTGCAAGTCTACGATGTCGGCAATCTCTCGATTTAGGCCTCCAAGAAATCTAGTCATCGTGGCCTCCACATCTTCATTGATATTAGCCCTTATCATGGTGACCTCCATTTCTTTGTAATACTCCTCCACGCTTCTAAACCCCTGCGTTAAGGTTTGGAGTTTTCTGCACAAATCTCTATGATAGTGAGTTGGGACGTACCTTTTTCTCATGACAGCCTTAACTTCTTCCCATGTGCGAATTGGGGGTTCATCATTATGCTTTCGATTCTTTACTAATTGGTCCCACCAAATGCTGGCATAGTCGGTGAACTCCATTGAAACCAACTTCATCTTCTTTTCCTCCAAATAATTGTGATAGTCAAAAATAGTCTCAACGTTTCGTTCCCACTCCAAGTATGCTTCAGGATCACTCTTCCCTTGGAAGGAAGGAATTTTTACCTTGATGTGGCTTAGATCTCCATCCTCTCAATCCATTCTTTCGTATCTTTCCCTCCGAAACGGCCTTTCTTGGATCTCCATCTCGCTTTCATAGTCATTCCTTCTTTCACGGTCGGGAGCAGGGGATGGTATCTCGAGGCGTTCCATTCTTCTAACCAGATTTGTATATTGGTTTTGCATAGCCCTCATGAACAGCCTCAAATCAACGTTGATGTTTTCTTCTCCACTTGCACTCATGATGTTAATACTAAAAGAAAGGTAAATTGAAAAAAACAAAAGATGAGAAAGTAAAGTATGGTAAATGTGAGAAAGAAATTACAAGAAAGTAAATGCGAAAAAGAAATTACAAGAAAATAAATGTAGAAAAGAAATTGCAATATAGTAAATGGTAAGTAAAAGAAATAGATAGACTTTTTTTCATTTTTTTTTTGCTCACGTGTTTACTCTCGTAATTTTGGCTTTTACAATATGTACTTGCTCTCTTGCCTTTTACTACTAAATCTCTTCTTTAAGTTCTTTAAGAAAGGACTCAACTAAGATTTAAATAAACGTTGCAAGAAAATTTCAAACCTTTCAAACTTTGAATCCAACCTTTTTTTCAACCGAAAGGTGACACCTTGAATCAAATATGGTACTTCACAAGAATCTAAATTTCTTTCGGCAAAATTTTAAAAGAAAGTGGAAGACAAAGGCCGATGATAATATAAAATGATATAAACTTTTCAAATAAACTCCGAACTAGAGAAGTTGCAATATACTTCTTTTTTTTTTTTGGAATCGAAAGAAACTTTGAAGAAGTTTTTTGAAAATTTGATAATAACAAAGAATACACCAACAAGATTTTTTTTTTTACGAAATCACGAATATAGAGGAGTTTAAAGAATACAAAGCAAACAATAGGCAAACACTTTTTTTTTTTTTTTTGAATTTGATAAAGAAACGATCGATAAAAGAAACAATAGTAAAGATAGAAATTTTGAACCGTAGGCAAACTAGCTCTGATACCAAATGATGCGAACCACGGATATGGAAGATCCGAAACCCGACAACAATGTGAAACTTTCCCAAGACGCCTTGATGATTCAAAAAGATTAGAAGTTCGACCTATTATCTATAAAGAGATAAGAACCGAGACTATCAAGAAAGGAGTTTGACCCAAACCAAACTTGTTGGTTGAACCAAAGCTATCAAGTACGATCTTCTCAAGCAACAATTGAAGAAGATCAAGCCCTCCAAAGAGAACTCAAGAAGAGAATGCAAAATGCTCTCAAATTTCAAGTTGTAAGTTGTAATTTACATTGAAGACTTGCCCTCTATTTATAGGCAACTCAAGGGGACTTTAAAACATGTTAAAATTACATAAAATATACAAAAGAAATGATAAAATTCAATGTTAGGTGAAAGTTGAACAAAGTGGTACACGGAGGCAGCACGTGGGCGGCGGCGCGTGCGCTAGGCAGGTGTGAACGCGCGCGGTAGCCGCGCAGGTAAGTCAGCAATATCGGGCGCTGACCACTGACACTGTCAGGGGTCAATCCTGGCGGGCGGGAGCGCTAACTGGATGGCGCGCGTGTTGGGCAGGGCCGCACGCACGTTGGGCCTGGGCGGCGGGCGGACTGACTTGGGCCGAAGACACTTCTTCAAATTCAACAATGTGGACTTCCTTCCTTTGCATTCTTGGGCCTCCATGGACTTTCCCATAATACTTAAGACATTTATGGGCCTTTTTTCTTCATTAATAATGTCTTTTACATCCATTTCTTTGATCAAAGTTTGTAAATTCTTAGCCATGTCCTTTGTCCTTGCTCTTGTCATGGGTCCTTCATATTGTTGTGTCTCTAATCCTTTCATTGATCCTTCATGGTTCATATCACCTGGCCTCTAGTGGTCCTGGGCAAGCTTGTGACAAAATCCATGGTGATATGCTCCCATTTCCACTCTGGAATTGGCAATGGTTGGAGCAACACACCTGGTCGTTGGTGTTCGGCTTTCACCCATTGACATACCACACATAAAACCACATACACGACAATGTCATATTTCATATTTGGCCAGTAGTAGTGTGCCTTGAGATCGCAGTACATCTTGTTACAACCAGGATGAACTGAGAAACTAGAAGTGTGAGCTTCTCGTTGAATCTTTGTTTGCAAGGTCGTATTGCTTGGCATACACCACCGGTTTTTAAACCTTATTATGCCACCCACAGACATAGAGTAGTCCCCATATTCTGGTGTGGTTGGGTTCAATCTGACATTCCCACATACACTATCGCCTTGCTAAGCCTATTTAATCTGCTCAATTATAGATGACATCAAGGTCAGTTTTGATAATATCACTTCCAACTGCTTCGGTACCATGTGCACATCGAGCTCCTGTAAATCTCTCTGAAGTCCTGAAGGCATTTCATCGCATAACATGCTCATCACTGCAACTTTGTAGCTAAGAGCATCTGCTACCACATTGGCTTTCCTCAGATGGTACTTAATCTCTCAATCGTAGTCCTTAACAAACTTGACCCATCGCCGTTACCGCATGTTGAGTTCCTTCTGCGTGAAGATATATTTGAGACTTTAGTGATCCGAGTAGATTTCGCGACAATGCCCATATAAATAGTGCCTCCAGATTTTTAGAGTGAAGACAACCACAGTGAGCTCTAGGTCATGCGTAGGATAATTTACTTCATGGGGCTTAAGCTGTCGAGAAGCATATGCAATAACCTTTCCATGCTACATAAGTACTCCACCAAGCCCTTTCTTGGATGCGTCGCAGTAAATATAGAAGTCACCTTCCTCTTCAGGCAACGTCAATACAGGGGAAGTTGTCAGTCTGTGTTTCAATTCTTGGAAACTCTTTTCACAATCGTTGGACCACCAAAATTGTGCATTCTTCTTTGTGAGACTGGTGAGTGGTAGAGCAATCTTACAGAATCCCTTAATGAAATGCCTATAATAACCGGCCAATCCAAGGAAGCCCTGCACATCTCCAACATTCTTTGGTTGAACCCAATTCACAACCGCATGTACTTTGGCAGGGTCTACGAAGATACCATCCTTGGAGATCACATGGGCAAGGAAGCCCACTTTGCTCAGCCAGAAATCACACCTCAAAAATTTGGTGTACAATTGGTGCTGGCTAAGAATCGATAGATCCATCAGAAGATGTTCATAGTGTTCCACCTCCATTCGGGAATAGACCAAGATATCTTCGATGAAGACAATAATAAATTTGTCTAGATAATCCCTGAAGATCCGGTTCATCAGATCCATGAAGGCTACAGGGGTGTTGGTCAGTCTGAATGATAGAACCAAGAATTCATAGTGTCTGTACCTAGCGCGGAACGCAGTTTTAGGTACATCATCTTGTTTAACCTTCAATTGGTAATATCTTGAGTGGAGGTCGATCTTCAAAAATACCCAAGCACCACATAACTGATCAAACAAGTCGTCAATCCTCGGTAGAGGGTATTTGTTATTGATTGTCACTTTGTTTAACTCCCTGTAGTCAATACACATCCACAACGTCCCGTCTTTCTTTCTGATGAACAATGTCAGTGCACCCCAAGGAGAAAAGCTCATACGAATAAACCCCTTGGTGATCAGCTCCTCCAATTAAACCTTCAACTCCCCTAATTCAACTGGCGCCATACGATACGGATTTTTAGAAATAGGTTCAATGCCCAGCTGTAAGTTGATCTCAAATTTAATCTCGCGATCCGGGGGTAAAGTGGGAAGGTCATCGAGAAAAACATTCAAAATTTCACGAACTACTGCATCAACTTCCAACTTAGCCTCATGATTTGTGGTAGTATCATTTACATTTATAAGGAACCCATCGCATCCATTTCTCAGCAATTTATCTACCTTAAGCGCAGAGATAATAACCGATTTTCCTTTTTCCTTACAGTGGTTGATCACATGGTGTGAAGATAGCCAATCCATTCTGATAATGATATCGTACCCCTTTAGGTCCATAATGATTAAGTCGACTCGAAATAAACAGCCATTTATCTCCACTGCATAGGCCTTAAGAATTCTGTCGGTAATTAAACAGTCACCGAAAGGTAACAACATGTGATGTGTATAATTCACGCAACTGGAGAAACAATTTGCCTGTTCACAGAACTTCGTTGAAATAAAAGAGTGCATAACACTTGAATCGAACAGGACGTATGCAACACACTTATTAACATAGATAGTGCCTGTCAGGATTAGGTAACTTGTTTATTCTAAGGTAAGATCTCTTAATTTAAATAGGGAGCAATTAATACTACATATCAAAAAATATTGCATAATTTACGTGTACATGCCACAACTACCGGCTGCTCATCCTAGTCCAATCCATACATAGCAAAAACCAGTGGGGCCACTCCTCCCTGTCCACCGAGTTGGGTTGGGCAGTTTCTAACAACATGGCTAGGCTTCCCACACGAAAAGTACTTCTCTGAGCCAGCCAGACATTAACCGTGATGGGCTATCTTACATTTCGGGCATACATTAGGCTGAGGGGCATTGGTCATCTGTGTCATTGGTCGCTTATCTGATCTTTCCTGGATCCCACCTTCGGATGGTCATTTGAATCCCTGACTCGTTGAGGGACCATGGAGTGACTGCTGGTTAGAATTTACTTTCCACATTCTCTGATTTGCTTCCCTCTGTCTAGTTGCAATGAATTTTAGCCCTTCCACAGCTAGGGCCTTTGTTACCATTTTTGAATAGGTGACACCTTTCATGCCAGCCCTGATGACTCCTTCCAAAACCTCAACCTTAAGTCCCTGAACGAAATGGTGGACCTTGTGCTCTTCAGTAGCCACCAAGTGATGGGCATAACGGGATAATGCCTCGAACCTCTGGGCATACTCTGATACGATTCCCATTTGGCATAGATGAACAAATTCCATTAACTTCTGTGTACGAACAGTGTGATTGAAATACATTTCATTGAACAGCTCGTTAAAGTCCTTCCATGTGAGAGCTCCGATATCACATGAGGACTTAACCGAATCCCACCAAAAGCGCACATCATGCGTCAGCAAATAAGAAGCACACTTAACCCTTTTAGTCTCTCCATTATTGGATATGCGAACTTATCCTCTAGGGAGCGTATCCACTCCTTAGCTCCCAAAATATCTGAGATGTTCCCGTTGAAACAGGGAGGCTTGAGCCTTTGTAACTTTTCCATTCCTTCTTCTCTTCGAATCGGCACTGCCCGTTGATTCTTATTCCCATTTCCATTTCTGTGATCTTCTCCCATAAGTATTTCCATGTATCGAAAATACTGCTCCATGTATTGAGACTGTCGCTCATGTTGTGAGATTGTTGCTCCATGATAGGGCGCTTTGTGTCCCTCTACGTTACACGGAATATTCTCTCTGTTTTTTCTAGCCATCTATAACCCTATACGTTTTCACATTGTAACCTAATAAGTTTAAGGGAAACAGTTCAATAACATAAAAATAAACTTATCCACATAGTGAATCGCACGTGACCTGGTTATGGCTCTGATACCAACTATGACAACCCAAAATTTTCTTTTTCTTTTTTTAAAATGGGTGAGAGTAAAACTTAAGGCTAGCGTGGAAATCTAAAGAGCATAAGTAAATAAGAGTAAAGCGGAAACACAAGATGCGTTAAATAAGGTTCAGAGTTAAAAGCAGAAATGTAACTAACTTCAAAATATGGTTTGAAAGTTAAGGTAAGAGTTATAATTTTACAAAACAATGTCTTTTTTCAAACCGTTTCAAAATAGTGATTCCTTTCTTTCTTCTCCCAGCCCTATCCTACTAAGGTAGTGATTCATTTGGATAACCTGAAGGCTCAAAGGGAAATACGTCCTCCTCTACTCCTAGAATTATTACGTCTTGACATTCTCCTGCACCACAAGTAACACAAAGAGCCTAAAGGCCCAATAAGAAGTGGGGTATGCAGTATGATCATGCCTCTCTTTAATTCTTTTGGAATGGGTACCCCCCCCCAAACCAATCTTTTTTTTTTACGTTTTGTTCTTTCATTCTTTCATTCATACTCGTACATCGAGCGGGAGATTGGAGGAACCCATGTGGGAGGGAATAGTTTTGGTCGGCTTCTAACCACCTATGTGTAGCTAGTCCCATTCCCGACAAGGGAGGGGTGTAAGTCTAGCTATCTGATTAGATCCAAACTACCCGTCTGTTCTCCAACTCCTCATTTTCTTTTTCTTTCATTCATTTCATTTATCATTTTTCCTCACGTAATGCATATGAGTACCACCCCAAAGGTGGCACTTCCTACTTGTTTCTATTATCATGATGCATGTTGATACAGTATGGAAATAACGATAATTAAACAGCGAATAACAATGAATAGCAGTAAATAAAAGCGAATAAAAAGAATGAACATAATAATGAATTAAAACAGCAAATAGCATGCTTGAATTTACAGAACATAACAGTAAATGAAACGTCAATTTAGCATGCTTCTAATAACAAAATAGACAGAAAACATAACAGCGAATTAACTTGCTTTTATCCTGAGATTTAATTGGTAAATTTTACACGTGATGCTCAAAAGAATTTGACATGCTTGACCATATTAAATAAACAAGTAAATTATACGAGATGCTCAAAGGGATTAGTCATACTTAACCATATTAAATAAACATGGATATAACAAGTAAACGGAAACATGCTTAATAAATCGCTAAGAGCTAATGGCATGAATCGATTCTAAGCAAGTGGACTAATGATAGTGTACATTCGAAAGTAAAGCATGGTTCAATGGTATAAATTTCAACTAGAGCTAACAACTTAGTTTATAGTTATAGAATATTAAGCCAGCTAACTAAGCATGCTCGTATTAAAGAGACAACAACTTCTAATTAGCACAGAGAAGTTAAACAGTAGTAATAGTAGGACAATATACAACACTGGCATCGATCGAGTCCATCATGACAGCAAGTAAGACAATAAACAACACATCCAACGGAATAGAATCATTATCAATGAAGTAACTCATAGCCCGTTCATGCTTAACATAACATAAAGTGATCTTCATTTCATCATTCTGTACCACAGAGCTTAACGTCAGAGATCATTATTCTAGTAGTAAACATTTATCAACTTCTCAATCAGACAAAGCATCTATTTGCGGTAAAGGAAAAATACAGAACATTAACAAATAAACACATGGACACTACTTGTGGGTAGGGCCTCCACTGGCCAATGACTCTACCCAATCCTTACCTTAGTTGCTAATAGTTGAAGAAATCCTACATGGACAGAAAAAGCAGCAACAACCCAGCTTAATCCTTGTGTTCCTTAGCTTATAGAATTTCACACTCACTCACGTATTTCTTGAAGAAAACACACGAACTCACAGGGTAATCACACAAACTCTCCAAAGGATTTTCTCTCTTGTAGGGAAGCTAAAAATGCCAAGGGCTCCAGAGGGAGACATAATCTAGGTGATTAAAAGACGAAGCCTTCCATGGAGACGTGGTGTACCTTCACCAACTGAGAGGGGGAGGCTTGCTTTAGCGTGGGGGAGTTGTCTCCCCTGTCATTTTAGTGGGAAATTAATTACTACGCAACAAACTTTTCATTATTTAAAACCTATTATTTCGCAAAATTGGGACTTTTCAGACAAGGGACTGCGTCCTTGCCTCATCTGCATTCGTCTGAAATCACCATTCTTCTAGTTAGAGCTGTGTTTTCTAATGAAGGAGTCATCCTCGACTTCGTCTGCGTGCGTCTGAAACTGTCCAAAAATTGGACAGATTCGATTTCTCTATGTCTGCTATTGCCCGCCATCGTCTGGGTTCATCCGAAAACTCGTGTTTACAGATGAAGGATGATTTTGGAGGTGGAGTCTTGTCGTGCATCGTCCCAAAACAAGGGGACGACGTGCAATATGTTTTCGGACGCCACTTCTAGTCCGCGTGCATAAGAAATCTCCAAGTATGCATTTTTCCATCAATTTTTCATTCCTCCGATTATTCCACAATATTTACCCCATACGACATAAATTAACACGTACCATCACACAATGTAATATATTAATTGTTCCAAAAATTAATTACATCGCATACACATGGAAAATATTATCGAGTTATTACATCATATGTGGCAATCACACAAAATATAATTTGAAAACTATGATGCAATGCAATGTGAAAAAGTATAAAGTCCTTACCTTGATGAGGATATAGAGAAGCCCAATCGTCGTTTAGCTGCATGCCCTAGCAGGTGCTGGTACCAAAACCAGGGACATTACGGGAACCTAAAACAAGCCGATGTCAAAGCCAAGAACATAAACTAGGAATACGACAAGAGTCCTAGACCAGAATTGTAATACCCTGATAATATTTTCCCCTCGTATGTGACGTAATTAATTGTTGGAATAATTCATATATTACGACACGTGTTAATTTCTGCCCTGTATGTATGGGGTAAATATTATGGAGTATTTAAAGTATGAAATTTTGATGAAAAAGGGTATAATTGATAATTTGGATAAGTTAATAACATGTGTTTTTGGGTTTTTGGACGCACCCAGACTAGGAGCCGCATCCGAAAGCACACTGTACGTCATCCCCCGCATTTTTGGGACGATGCATGACAAGGCTTCATGTCCCAATTCTTCCTTCAACGCGAGATTTTGGATGAGTCAGGACGAGCACAGACGCACGCGGATGCTGAAGGTTTGAATCTGTCCAATTTTTGGACAGTTTCGGACGCATGTAGATGAAGGTGAAGGTGACTTCCTTCTTCCAAAAATGCATGGCATGACGTCCCCAAAATTTTGGGACGATGCAAAATGGGGCTTCACGTCCCAATTCATCCTTCAACGCAAGAATTCGGACAAGCCAAGACGAGCCAAGACGAGCGTGGACTTGCGCAGACGCTGAAGGTTTGAATATGTCCAATTTTTGGACAGTTTTGGGCATTCATCGATGAAGGTAATGACATCCTCCTTTGTCCAAAAATGTGAATCTACTTGGGAAATGTTGATTTTGGACAAACGCGGACGAGGCAAGGACGCACTCCCTCGTTCGAAAAGTCCCAGTTTTGCGAAAATAAAGGTTTTAAATAATATGTTTCCTTGTCGTTTCGTCATTTAAAACCTACTTATTGAACAAAGGGGGTGACTTCCCCATACCTGGACCACGCCCCCTCCATGTTGTGTATGGTCTTCCATCCCGTTTGGTGAGCAACCCACTGACTTCACGCCTTAAGTTTGTCTTCCCTACCCTCCCTTGCATTTTTCATCTCCCAATTCATGAGTGAGAGTGTGTGCTCTCTATGAGTGTGTGAATGTTATGAATTGAGGGTGAATTTCGTGAAGTGTTTTGCGTGTGCTACCTCTCTTTGGGTCTCTCCTGGTCCAGCTCGGGTTTCCCCTATGTAACTCAATCCTTCTCTGTAGTTGTTAATTTGAGGCATGTTAAGGATAAATATTGTGAGTGGATTGTTGGATGTAGGAAATGTTTCATTTATGCTCTAAGTCAAAATGTTGGATGATAGAAGTTGTGCATGAAAGGCTTTGTTGTTGGTTTAAGATTCTATAAACTCTTTATAATGGATATCAGAGACTATATAGTCACTATCCTTATTGTTCTTTATGAAGCATGGAATGTTGGACTTAGCCCTGATATGTTAATACCTCTGTTGGTGATTATGGATAATCATATTGAAGATTACATGTTCCGTTAACTATACATGCATAATGTTCTCCGTTGTAGTTATTGGAAATTGTTAAATGGTTGAAGAAAATATTAGATGTATGCTTTCTATTTCCTTGGAATGTACAGTCTATTGATAGTTCAAGGTATGTTCTGTTTAGGCGTCAAAGAAGTTCTTAGAATTATTATATAAATTAGAATAAGCAAGGAAATGAAAGTTATAGGTAGAAATTATTAACGATAGATGTTTTGCTTATGAAGGTGTTGAAAAGAGAAAAAGGATAACGGTTAAGTGCCAAACTTGATAAATATTGGAGGTAAGAAATTGAAATAGAGTTTTGGCCAATTGGAGGCCCTACACCATTAGCAGTGTCTTCACTTTAAATGTTTGTTTGCACTCCAACTATGTTGCTTTATTTGTTATGCCTATGATGTCACAGGTTATTAATTTAATTGCTAAGCATGTTTTGGATGATAGCATATCATTTTTTTCCTTTAGTTTCTTTCGAATTACTAAGCACGTTTATATCATTATTGCTTTCCTTTAAGTTGTCAAGCATGCCTTTATTATAATTGCTTTCCTTGAATTCATAAGCATGTCTATATTGTTGTTGTTTCCTTTAAAAACATAAGCATATCAACATTGTTATCACTTTCTTTAAATTACTAAGCATGCCTATAATTATTGTTTCTTGTAAATTTAAATTGCCTATCTATCTTGTTATCATTACTTTCTTTATATTGCCAAGCATATTTATACCGTTATGATTTCCTATTTTGCTATTGTTTCCTTGATAAATGGATTGAATGGCTTATAGTTGTAATGTTTTTGACATGCATCATATTAATAGAAACAAGTAGGAAGTGACACTTCCGGGGTTGGGGAGTTGGGGAATGGGAGGGTAGTTCGGATTTAGCTAGGTAGACAAATATATTTACTACCCTCTCACGGGTTACAAGAAGAAAAGAACATTACCTTTCCCCTTGTCGAGCCTGTGAGACTGTCTATCCTAGGTGGTTAGAAGCCGATTAAGACTATCCTCTCCCTAAAGATTCAACCAATCTCCCGCTCGATGTACGAGTTATATAAAATACGTAAAGAAAAGAATGATTGAGGTGGACCCATCCGACAGAATGAGTTAGAGGTATACATACTGCATATCTCATTCCTTACTGGGCCTTAGGCTCACAGTTTGCTAATGATGTAGGTGCACGCGAGAGAATAAATAATGAAGCAGTTGATGAGGGATTTGCACGCGCGAGACTTGTGGCGGCTGGACTGAAGAAAGTAAAAGAGGAAAACCATTTTGTAATTACTTGTAATAATTTGTTTGGTATCCCATAACTAAATTATTTACGCTTTCGCTATGTTTTAAGAAAAGATTTTTATGATTATAGTTTCCACTGCTTATAACGATTTTCATAACAAGTCTAAAGAAAGGATTTTTAACGGTCGGACTTTTTAGAAAAGAACTCTGATTATATTTAAAAAAGGTTTTAATAAAGATTTAGTCATTTTATAAAATTTTTAAATCTCATGCATTTTTAAAAGCAAATAAATAACCAGGTCATTACAAGAATACAAAACAAGGGCGGAAACTAGTCTTGGCTGACAAAGCCGACTGAAGTACACTAGCTTGAACTCCACAAACAAACAGTGCAGTCGACCAAGACTTAACAACGGTCAACCCCATACCTCAACAGACAACTAGAAAGACCCTTTGGTCGACAAGACACGGTGACAGTCGACATAATACGACAAGCCCAACCAAATGACTCAGCAATCAATGAGATATAGTTGAAGTCAACCGAACACAACTACAGTTAATCGAAACCACCCAACCATTGACAAAACCCAACAACGGGGACCGGGATCCAGCCGCAATCAACCAAGACCAAGCAGCAGGTGACGACACTTACCAACGATCACCCAACACTCAATAGGCGAAACCTCAAAAGATTAAGCAGTCAATGAGGTACAACACTCTTGACTTAAATTGTAACGACCCAATTTTTCTTTCTTAAAACGTGTCATTTTTAGAAAACACTTAAAATTAAAAATTTTATTTGTCTTTAAATCCTTTCAAACAGTTGCGCAACGATTGTTTCATTGATAAAACCATTTAAAGATGTTGAATAAAATCCTTTTCATAGAAACATTTTACAAAACATAGCAGAAGTCTTTTGAATAAAACAAAGCAACTTAAATACTTTACAAAACTCTTTATAAACTATTTCTCTTTCTTTAATCCTTTAGCCTAGCCAGCCACAAGATCCGTGTGTGCAAATTCTTCATCAACTACTCCTTAACATTTTCTCATACATACCTACATCACAAGAGTTAAACTATGATAATTACTCTCTATTCCATGGGCTTTTGACATAGCAAACAAGCTCCCAATTTATCAATCTAACTCCTTATAGAAAGCTTAAGAAGTTAGCTACAATCTTTATGAAGCACTTATTTTGAAATAACATTGTATTAAATGTCAAATTAGTCAAACACTTGTTGGAGGTCAGAAAGTGTACAGTTTTGGAAAGTCCTTCAAATATTCTATGTTTGAACTTAAACTTCCACTTGTGCTTGACCTTGAATACCTCCATGATAATTTGGAAGTTTGATTAATGATGGAATGGACCCGTAGTCCATCACTTTATAACATATTTCACTTCTTCTCAAACACACACACACACACACACACACACACACACACACACACTAAATTATATTATTCCAAAATCATCCACAATTATATCAACTTATTTTTGGGGTAATATATTCCATAATAAAATCATCCCCAAAATCTCTAAAAATTACAATTATTATTATCCTTGTCCCAGATTATTTCCGGGTATTACACGAATGATTAAATAGTCAAGGAGATTCAGTTGGAGTCAATCGAGTATGACTTTATTGGGAATCGGCTCAAAGTTCAAAAACTTGACCGAGCTTAGAACCACGCCAAAGTTCAAGAATTTCCATCAATGACAACAAGGAAATAGTGGAAGGTTCGTATACCAAGTCTAGGAACCCAACTGATGCATAAATGACTAAAAAACATGACAAATGACACTATGTGGTCAACCTGAGATCTCTAGTGGTCGACCAAGGACCACCAGCGGTCGAAGTGGCACCTCCACGGTCGACCTGGGACCTTCAGTATCCAATTTGTCCATTTCACGGTTGACCAGAAATAGTGTTGCGGTCGACCCTCTTGCATATGTGGTCAACCCTATTGTTGTGGTCGACCGCACCAACATATGCGATCGATCACTACAGACGATCTTCGCAGCCAATGGTCAACCGTAAATTGACTAGTGCTTCACCATGTCGCATGGGGTCATCCGTGGATGACCGAACTCAAGTAAACGTTGACCGAGATGACTTGTTTTAGCACTATTTCACGACGGAAAACTCTCTATTTCTTCTGTTTTTTGCCTTCAAACAGTCAATACTTTTGCATAAACTCTAAATAAACCAATATATACCAGACATTTCTCTCATATTTGAGTTTTCCAAGCTTGAATCCGAAGCCACAAAGATACCAAAACTTTAAACAAAAGTTATGGTCTTTTGAAGTTGAAGAAATAAAAAATCTAATAAAATGATTGGATTCATAAAACATATACATAGAGACTTTGAAGTAGCGATAAAACTCTCTATTTTTCATGGCTACTTCAAAGTCCATAGCCGTTCTCAGTTTTTAGTGAAGCCCTCAAATTTGCGATAAAAATTTTTTAACAAACCGCCAATCATGAGACCGCTGCGGTCTCATGACAAAACATCACGGCGTCCCAAGACATCGCAATGGAATATTAAGACACTGCATGAGACCGCGGCGGCATATCAAGACACCACCACAGTTTGGCCTAATTTTTTTTAAAAACCACGGAGCCACGACAGTTTGTCTACGAACCGCGGCGGCTCCACATCAGCTTGTTAACGGCAAACGTAACAGCGATATTGGCTTTGTCTTTTTCCCATACATCAGTGGTTAATTTGTTAGAAAATAAAGGATAGTAGTTGATTTGTCATTGATCGCAAACGATGATGGTTAATTTGTCATTTCCCTTTATTCTTTTATAAACTTTTCCAAATTCCCCTTCTAAAGTCATATTTAAAGACATCCCATAATAGTGTAGTTTTGCATTCATCCAACTTTAAACTTGCATAACTTTTATTGCATACTTCCAAATCCCTTCAATTCAAAACCATACACTTCATTTATGTGTCTACTTTATAACCTCAAAATGGTTTGAATTGATAGTTACCATAACTTCTTCAATTAGCCACAAACAGTGACTATATTGATTTATATCACATTTATCATTTTGTACAAAATTTCATATCTTAATGAGCCTTCCAATTGATCCAATGTCATCACTATTTTATAGTCTAAGGTATCCACTATTATATCTATTTTTAGTTTGGAAAAATATTATCAATTGATTGGTCAATTTCTTCTTCAAAGTCATCTCATGACTTATTATCACTTAATCATATTTAATTATTCAAAACATAAATATTAGGTTTAATCCTTAATGTGGATTATCACTATAACATCCCGTAACTTTTTCCGTATGAAAATTTTCTTTTCTTTAAATCATTTACATAATGGAAAAACAGAGTAATAAACTTACAGCGGAAGTCTCATAATAAACATACAATGGAAGTCTTTTACAATTAAATACTACAAACCCAATGTTTAAATAAACACTTAAATAAACACATTAACTTAAAACATTTATTTAAAGTCATAAAACACTTAAAAACCTTTAAAATATTTAATTACATTTATTTCATTTCCGTGAGCCATAACCCAAGGTCAATATCGCCAATAGCACAAACGCCCAACCCAACAATACTTCATCAGCTACATCCTTTAACAGCTTTATCCATTCATCGGCTTCTTACCTACATCAACGAGACCTAACTATGAGTATAAAGCTTAGTAAGCGGTATTAGCATAAAACATAAAATACATATAACTTTTGTAATATCGTATACATTTTTAAGTTTTACTTATCTTGATAGGATCCAAGTCTCCAATTCAAAGTCAAGTTAGAAATTGTAATCGACCAAGAGCTAAACCTAAACACTAGATTTAAAACAATTATAACTCAAATTGCATACAAGCTTTGGACCCCAAATTTACAGGGCAAATAGTTAACAAACAGAATAAGGAGACCTCCAAAAACAACCTTTAAAAGCGTCGCTCAAACGAAGTTATACGTGAGAGAATCGGGAACTTGGAAATGGAATTCTCGGAAAAAAATAGGTTTGTGCCAATCCAAGAAAAATGGGCATAAGTTTAAAAATACGAGTCCAATTCAACCAATTCCACCCAACATTTCTCAAGGAAAAGGGCACCAATAATCTCACATAAAAAAATACAGTACTACCTTAAGGAAAAATGGAAGAAAATCGTGCACCAATTTGATTTGTGGATCTCCTCGGAGCTATGGTTTACGACCAAGAAAAGATTTGCGGCAATAAGGGGATAACAATATATGGCTTCAATTTTGGTTCTCCAAATCACCAAATAACGTCCCAAATTTCACAAATACAGAACAATTACAAATTTGGAGTAAACTTACAGAAGCACCTTTTAGTAGAATCAAGAGAAATAAGGGCACTAAGTTGGTCCTCGGATCCCTCACTCAGCCTAGGGGGCGACTTGTTCGGATGTTTCGGAAAACACCACTCCAACCTAGCTTTTGCCATGGTCTACTACCTCCACGCCACAAGGACAACCACAAGATGAAGTTGTTAGAAAAGGTAGTATGAGTCCTCTCCTCCTAGGCCACACAAGAACAAAGGAGAAGACTTGATGATGGAGGTAAAGCTGTGAAGCAAAAACAATCCACCGAAAAGGGTAGAGAGAAAACTCTCACAAAGATTTAATATCTGATTTTTATGTTTCAAAGTCCCTTACAGAAAAAATTAGAGACACTTAAATACTAAGCTAATTAGGGATAATACCTAATAACCTAATTACACAATTGACCTTAAACTAATAATAACAACAACAGACAACAAAACAACAAACTAAGCAACAAGTCCAAAACAATTAAACCATTACAAATTAAAAAAAAAATATTAAGTTAAAATAAAAATGCAACAAAGATGAGGTGGAGCCGGGGCACATCATACTCCTAGGGTTGAAAAGGATTTGTCCTTAAATCAAGGAAGTATTCTTCATTATCTTCCACAAATCTTCCTCCTGGAGCAAATGGAAAAAGTTGCTTGATATCAAGAGTCAGCTCTGTCTTATTAGGTTGTGCATATCTCTTTTCATTCATGACCTTGAAACTGATGATCTTACAACTCTCATGTCCAAGAGACATATAAGTATCAATAGTAATAAAACTCAGAGGTGTCATTAAATTAAAATTTGTTCTTCCATAAAAAAAAAAAAAAAAGAGCTCGCGAGGTCATCACTAAGAATCTTCCAGATTAAAATTTTTCTATCTCCAGAACTTGGCATCCACAAGTTGTTAACCACAAATGAACTACTATCATAATTATAGGGAAGTCCCATACCCACAATATTAAAATATTTTTTCCAAAATTCAAAAATAGCACGAACAACAAAGGAATCTCCCATCCAATCAATTTTAAAGAATCATGTAAGTAAGGAATTTAACACCATGTACCTTTCTTACTGTGCATGCTCAATAGGAGTGGATTTACAATAGGAAGGAACAAGGTCATGCGGTGGTAGAAAAACAATGTCACAATAATTCTCAAACAAGACATCCAGATTGACTATCAACACATCTTCAATTACATCATCAGGCAGGCAAAGGTTATCAACCCCAAGGGAAATCTTAGTACAAATAGTGTGATCTACATCAGCCTCAATAACAAGTGGTATAATAGATTCAAAATTTCCAAGATTTTTTATCCAACCAATTTTAAAGAGCCAAACAATTAATGTACTTAATAATATGTACCTCTTTGGAATTGCCTCAGCTCTCTTGCTTGACTCTCCATTTTAGCACTTTTGCATATAAGGATTGTTATGTAAAAAAGTTTCCACACCACTATTTTCTTCAATGTTTTTGGAAACAATAACATCCCAACTCCCATTATCGTAGAACAATGAACAACTTCTTTCTTGGATTGGATATTGGCTAAAAAAATTTTGTTCCCATGCAATTTCTTCTTCTCGGCTTGGTAAGGTTAGAAGGAGACTTCCTTGAGTATCAAATTCCTCCTTCTGTTTTCTTTCCTTTCAATGCTAGTTTCCATTTCCAAATTAATTTCAATTCGTGGATCAACATGAAGATGGATAAGCTCAATATTTAAGTCTTCTTCTTCATGAGTTAGTGTAATCGGCGCCTCACAAGAATCAGTCTTCGTTTCTCCCAATGTGGAATCCCATTGGAAAGTTGAACCGTCATGTGGAGAGACAATCTCTTCAACCAATTTCACTTCTTCAAAACTTGTTGCCATTAATTCAATATCACTTTCTTTTATACGTTTTGGTAGACTTTCCTTTTGTGCAAAAACTTCTTCAAATTCTTTTTCAACTTCTTCCCTTGGAATTGTTGGTTGGAGAGTTTTAAGATACTGTTCTTGCACCTCTTGTCGCTTTCTAGCTAAACGCTGTAGGGAGTCCTTCATGTCAAATGCTTGGGCTTGCTGCCTTTTGGAAAGACTTCTCTTGGATCGAATTGGTGGTGGAGAAGATGAGACTACCATCGTAAGCTTCAGAGCATATTTATTTCTCAAAATTCCCTTCATTAATTTCCACGAGTTTATAGGGTCTTCGCCACAATCCTTTCTTTCAGAATTTATTCTTCTCACCAAAGGGATGCTTTTCATTTAAGTCTCGAAGAAGCTATTTTAACTTTTCCCTGATCTGAAAATTCATGAGTTAAAAAAAATTCTTCCAACTCCTCTTCCCAATCTAAATAGTCTTAGATCCATTCTGAACCACTGAAGGTAGGAATAGAAGCTAGAAACTCCTCTTCCTCTGTAATGTAACTCCTTGAATAAGTTTGGCCTTTAGTCATCATAATGTAGGATACAAATCACCAATTAACAGAGTATAAGCAAGCCAAATTGGCTCTGACACCAAATGATAGGATCCAAGTCTCCAATTCAAAGTCAAGTCAGAAATTGTAATCGGCCAAGAGCTAAACCCGAACACCAGATTTAAAACAATTATAACTCCAATTGAATACAAGCTTTGGACCCCAAATTTACAGGACAAATAGTTAACAAATAGAATAAGGAGACCTCCAAAAACCACCTTTAAAAGTGTCACTCAAACGAAATTATATGTGAGAGAATCTAGAACTTGGAAATGGAATTCTCGAAAAAAAAAAAAAAGGTTTTTGCCAATCCTAGAAAAATGGGCATAAGTTTAAAAATACGAGTCCAATTCAAGTGATTCCACCCAGCATGTCTCAAGGACAAGGAAACCAATAATCTCACATAAAAAACATAATAGTAACCTTTAGGAAAAATGGAAGAAAATCGTGCACCAATTTGATTCGTGGATCTCCTCGGAGCTAGGGTTTGCGGCCAAAAACATATTTATGGCAATAAGGGGATAACAATATATGGATTCAATTTTCTTTCTCCAAATCACCAAATAACGTCCTAAATTTCACAAATACAAAACAATAACAAATTTGGAGTGAACTTATAGAAGCACCTTTTAATAGAATCAAGAGAAATAAGAGCACTAAGTTGGTCCGAGTATCCCTCACTCCGCCGAGGGGGTGACTTGTTTGGATGTTTTGGAAAACACCACTCCAACCTTGCTTTTGTCATGGTCTTCTACCTCCATGCCACAAGGAAAACCTCGAGATGAAGTTGTTGGAATAGGTAGTATGAGTCCTTTCCTCCTAGGCCACGCAAGAACGAAGGAGAAGACTTGATGATGGAGGTGAAGCCGTGAAGCAAAACTAATCCACCGAAAAGGGTAGAGAGAAAACTCTCAGAAAGATTCAATATCCGATTTTTATGTTTCAAAGTCCCTTACAAACGACAATTAGAGACACTCAAATACTAAGCTAATTAGGGATAAGCCCTAATCACCTAATTACACAATTGACCTTAAACTAACAATAACAACAACGGACAACAAAACAACTAACTAAGCAACAAGTCCAACACAATTAAACCCTTACAAATTAAAAAAAAATACCAAGTTAAACTAAAAATGCAATAAACATGAGGCGGAGCCGGGGCACATCATATCTAATACTGTTCATGTCTTTTACTGTTATTTATTTCATTTATGCGTCAGGCATATCCAACCGGACCACACAAACATCTGTTTACTTATCTTGATTTTTGTGCTAGGCATATTCAACCAGACCACAATTATTTACTTATATTTGGTTTCTGTGCTGGGCGTAACCAACCGGTCCATAGCTGTTTACTTATCTTTGCTTTCTGTGCCGAGCGTAACCAACCGGTCCACACGAACAACTATTTATGTTTATTTCATTTTTTGTATACTTTGATTTTTGTGATGGGAGTAACCAATTAGACCACAACTATTTACGAATATTCCATTTTCGTGTACTTTAGGATTCTAAGTCTTAACGTTGGCGTGCACATACAATCCTATCTAATGCGTTCCTCAATCGCATCTTTAAAACATGATCTGTCTTAGCTAAAGAACTAAACTTAAATCTATAAACATACAATTTATAAAAAGCAATTTAACAAATAGTAAACATCCCTTAATTCCCATGATGTATGCCTTTTCAGAAAAAACACATGCAGTACCATTCACCTGAAGTCCTTAGCTTTAATGATTTAACACTTTAAGATTCTTCACAAATAAACCTAGTTATTAATAACATGAGATAATCAATAAAGATTTCCCAATAAACAACTATAACTACTAGCAGTTTATTGCCTAACATATCTCCTTAATTCAACGTAACAATTTACTCCAACAAGATATAACTTAACATCATATCCAACAATGACAACCCTTATTCCAATAATTACCTTCTCCAAAATCTCACATAATAAAACTCATTACTCATTTATGCCACAGTCTGATAATTCCTCGTGGTCATGATCAATAATAATATGATTGAAATAATCCTACTTAACTACTAACCAAAACCAACTATACCACGTAACAGCGATGAAACCCACATCGTCAACCAATGCTATATATATCACACCCAGAAACCAACTAAATATAAACAATAACTCATGCTCATTGTGCGATATCCAACTCAACAGACAAAAATTATTCCACATAATAATTCTTTTAAGAAATATGAGTGAAGATTGCTTACCCGAAACACAGAGAGAAAATGTAAATTCCTTCCCAAACTCCTCCCTTTTCCAAAAATCACAGAACCCTCTTGCAACTCTTGGTCACTCACTAAACACCCTTCATAGTTTCTCTTCAGTTAGACACTAGTTTCCTTAAACCTTAGAACTCCTCCAGCAACCATTTGCGCTTTCAACAGAATCTAGAATACCTTCACTGCTCCTCACAACATTTTGGCTGAGTAACACTCCTCTCTGAACTTCGCTCCCTTCACCCTCTATTTATAGACAACAACACAACGGCTCTTGAATGTTCATCCGCATGAAGACAGAAGGCAATGGGACACATCTCAGCAATGTCCAAATGCATATAACGTCTATCCACTTCAATTTCAGACGCATTTGACAACGCGTCCTACGGTTCCTGGCGTTGGTTAAACCTTCCAAATGACGTTCAGTAAATGGCCTTCATAAATGGCGAATGATCGAGGTGGACGTTCTCCTCTCCATGGTGACCGACCACCAACCAGCCATCAGAAACTCCTCATTATCACACCGGTCAATCGACACCTCGTCGATCAACCACCCCTACTGCCTACTCCAAATGCTTATTTTCATTTAATTTTGTAGATTATTCGTACATATTCTCTCCATATATATATATATATATATATATATATATATATATATATATATATATATTACACTTAATAAATCATAATTCACTTTTTTAAATATTCAAACTGCAACGTATACCATATGTTTCACCATTCCTCCTTCACATTATTCCTAATTAAATCTAATATGTCCTAAAATTTTATAAATCCTATAGCTTCAACCTTATTATATTCAAGTATATTTTCTATTACTAATTCTACTGATTGTCAATTTAATTGATATCATCTAATCTAACTCCAAATATCACCAATTAATTCTCCAATTGACTTCAAATCTTCCTATAAGCTAATTATGAAGATAACATGGTATTATAATTCACTTATTCCAAACACATTTCTCTTGACCAATATCTTTATTTGTCCAACTTAGTTCTTATCATCCCCAAAATTATCACTTAAACTATACCTTCGGCTCAACTAAAATTCGAGATATTACAATCACACTATCCTTCCTCATGTTAGATCATTTTTCATTTCCGTAGCGAGCCAATTTTAGATTGTGATATCGAACATGGAAAACTCTTTCATTTTCTATAATGATGCAACTTGAACATATGAAGAGGATACACATTCCTCATAGCAATAGACATATTTATCTAGTACTGTAACAATAAACAAATATTGACAATGAAATAGAAAACTGCACGTAAAGGTCGAAAAAATTTATTATATCAAAAATAGTTACAAGGAATATCATTTTCCAACAAAAATAAAACATGATGAAACCCTAAAATCATACATGCAAAATATGTGGATACCAATGAATGAAATATTTGAAGGTTTTTATAAATTCTTAATCTATGTTTTATCGATACAGATCCTTGAAAAAAAAATTATGACTTAGTTTAATTACATATGATGCACCACAAAATTTTTAGACCAAATGAAACATAATTCAAGTTACAAACTCTAAGTGATTTGTTGATTATTTGTCTACTAATGAAGGAAATAAATATTGAAAACAAAATATACTTACCAAATCCATCTCCCTCCTATGTTCATGATCGTATGAAATAGAAGTTAATACGCCTTACAATATCAATGGTTGTGACTCTAACCTAACAAGACCATGAAACTTGTAATGTAAAACAATAGTAGACTACACGGCAGCTTTAACTCCATCTCTAATAAAAAGGAAGTAATATACTCTTTAGTTTTGCACTTCAATGATATGACAAAATATATATTTACTCTTTGTAGTTCAAGAGTCATTTCGATTTAATTTGTGCAATTTTAATTTTCTTATTAACATCTAGTTTCAATTTTTTTTTAGATGGACATTCAATCTATTATCATCATTAAAGTCAATGAATAATGTAATATTTTTTTACCAGCACCATTTATCGATGTAAAATTATTGAGATCCATTTAGTTATTTTTAAATATACAATGACTAAAAATATATTCTTCCCTTAATAATATATTTTGATATGCCATATATGTCTATTGTAGTCTATCATAAATACTCTATTGATAAATTAATAACTATTGAAATTCAAATGAGAATTAGAAAAGAAAACTGAAAAATAATAGACATCAAGATTTATGCTGAAAACCAAATAAAGTAAAAAAAAAAAAAACCATGGGCAAATGAGAGAAATCACTGATAAAAATCAATACAATGAGTTTTGTGAATCTAGCATATATATATACATAAAACCAGAAATCCTAGTCATACTAAGATTCTTAACGTGGACCAAAACTAGCCTAGCCTAGTTAGAACATGGGTCACACAGAACTCTAACAATCTCCACCTTAACACAAATTTCACTATATAAAATATATCTTCAAAACTCTAGCAAGCCTCCTCTTCTACAAAAGCCTAAAAGGGTGAAATCAGCAGTTAATACCAACCAAGCTCAAACAATGCTTCAACTTGGGTGTTGGCAAAGTCTTGGTCATTATATTAGCAGAATTATCATGAGTGTTGATTTTACTCACAACAAAATCATCACGAGCAATCACTTCACAAAAAAAATGATAATTAATATCAATGTGCTTAGTCTTCTCATAAAACATCTTATCTTTAGTGAGAAAAATAGCACTTTGATTGTCACAAAACACTATGGCAATTTTCAAGTCTTTATTGAGCTCACCAAACAAACATTTTAACCATATAGTTTCTTTACAAGCCTCTATAATAGCCACACATTCTGCCTCTATAGTAGACAACGCAATGATATTCTGTAAGGTATCTCTCCAGCTGATAGCACAACCCCTAACTGTAAAGACAAATTCTATAAGAGATCTTCTTTTATCAAGGTCTCCCGCATAATTAGAATCAACATACCTAATCACTGGATCTGTAGTTCTTTCAAATTGAAGACGAACATCACTAGTCCCACGCAGATACCTAAGAATCCACTTAATAGCTTTCCAGTGTTCCTTTCCCAGATTTACCATGTACTTACTAACCACACTAACTACGTAAGATAAATTTGGATACTTGCAAACCATAGCATACATGAGAGATCCCACTGGTTTAGCTTTGTCCATGTTAAACCTATAGAGAACTTTCTAAATGTACCCCCCATTTGACTTAGATACAATTTTTTTAGTTTTTCTATCTCTCTGTATTTCCATACCAAATATCTTATTGGCTGCTCCCAAACCTTTCATATCAAATTCTTTACTCAATTGTGTTTTGACCCTCCTTATTTATTCTTTATCTTTAGCTACAATCAACATGTCGTCAACGTATGAGAGCAGATAAATAACTGACTCATTCTTACTATTCTTTATGTAGACACAATTGCCATTATTGCTCCTAAAATCATGAGCAAACATGAATGAATCGAACCTCTTATATCATTATCTTGGCAACTGCTTCAGTTCATAAAGGGACTTTTATAAAGAAAAAACATAGTTTTCTTTTCTTGAAATAGTAAAACCTTCAGGTTGCTACATAAAGATGTCCTCCTCAAGTTCTCCACGTAAAAATGCAAGTTACTCAAGCTCAAAGTCTTATATTGCCACAACACCTAACAAAGCTAGAATCGAATTGTGATTAACCACTAGAGAAAACACATTAGTGAAGTCTACACTTGGAATATGACTATACCCCTTATCAATGAGACAGGCTTTTTGTACATGTCTTCCCCAACACCTGGTGTACCTTCCTTTCTCTTGAACACCTATTTGCAATGAACAGTTTTCTTGTTCTTTGACAATTTAACTAAGTCTCATGTGTCATTTTTTTGAAGAGATTTCACCTCCTCCTACATGGAAATCATCCATTTTCCAAAATTTTCTGAACTCACTACCTCTGAATAGGTAGATGGTTCTTCACTAGAATCTATGCTTTTAGCTACACTCAAAGCATAAGCAACTAAATCAGCTTCACTATATTTCTATGGAGATTTGAGATCCCTTCTTGGCCAATCTTTTGCTATGGAATACTCTTGTGAAACTAATACTAGTGATTGTGCAGAAATGATATTACTCTAATGATCTAAGTTGGCCTAACTTGAAGACTCTAATGTCGACCCTGATTCAATCTCAACTTCAACCTCACTACTGGGTAGTTGGTTAGTCTTCTCCAACAAGCCATTCTTTGTACCTGTCTTTGTAATACCTGGAAATAAACTGGATTTAATGGTAATAATAATTGAGAATTTTTGAGATTTTGGGGATGATTTTATTATGGAATATAAATACCCCAGGGATGGATTGATATAGTTATTAATAATTATTGAAGATTTATTTAATGGTATTGGAATTGGTTAAGGAATAAATTATAAAGTGTTAAGGGATTTTAGAGGAAAGAATTGATGAAATAGAAAAGAAGTCTAGAGCAGATGGAAACAATTGACCAAATGGTCGGCCGTAAAACTCACAGTGGCGTTTTAACAGGCAAGTACGGTTGACCACAAAAATGACAGATTCAATGTAAAGTTGGTTGGTGAAGGAAACAGTTGGCTGGTAGGTCGACCACAAAAATAGCAGAGGCGATTCTTTGAGGCGGTTGACAGAGCAGTCATGGGAGCGGTTGAGTATTGTCGACCAGAAAGGAAAAAATGTCACATGTGGCAAAATGACGTTAAACCGGTCAATCATTGGGGTGGCGGTCGATCAAGTGATCGACCGGCCTCAAGTGGAAGTGCTGATGTGCATTAGACCAGCTGATCGTCATGTCGACAGAGAATTTTGCCATGGGGATTTGCGGTCGATCATCGATCTACTGCTCCCACATGAATTTCGATGGAAATATGTGATCTCGAGGAGGCTGTATTGTGTGATTCCTCCACGTCTCCCTCCTTTGCACATGGAAAATTATAAAGGGTGTTAGATGAGAATTATGGGGATTGTGTGAGACGTATATAGAAGCCTCTGTGAAGAATGAAAGATACAGAGAGAGGAGAGATAGAGAGAAGCTCTCTAGTGAGAGCCAAGAAGGGAGAAGAAGAGTGTTCTATGAGGTGAGTTTTTGGAGAAAGAGAGAAGAGAAAGTGAGAGGAGAGGAAAAAAGAGAGGGAAATAATAAGTAGAAGATAAATGAGTAAAAGATATAAATTGGTTGTTTGGATTTGTCCAAGTATGCTTGTTGTGTTTTTTCTTGTTGGTTATGGCTCTCTGTTGTTTGGTTAGCCATTATTCTATCAATTATATAAATGCTAAGTAAGAGAAAATGTTGATTTATTGAATATGTTGCATTCCCTAGTTAATGGAAAATGGTTCCCTATTGTTAGATAATGCCCTTTGTTAGTTATTACTTCTAGAGAATGCTTTATTGATTTAAGTATACGGCCAAGATTGGGGAGAGTATGTTGGATTCTGGTTATTATTCTGTTTGTTGGTTATTTCCTCTGAATCGTGTGTACATTATTGCTTGTTGTGATTTGTGGATTTTAGGATAAAGCTATGCTAAAGGTAAAAGATGAAAATAAAGTGTGAATGTTTAATGGGTTTTGGAACTGTTAAGTGATTAGTTGAGATTTTGTTATGGGAAATAATGGTGTCGAGCTCCTTTAGGGTAATGAATTGTAGAAGTGAGGTTAATAATTGATGATTATTGATGATAAATGTTATTTGATTGTGAAGGTATTAAGAAGGCTAACGTGAAGTGCTAAAGCTCACTAAGGACGACAGGTAAGTGATATTGTATGTGTTTTGGTCTTTGGGGCCCTACATCGCAAGAGTTAGGAATTGTATGTTGATTGTTTCCTACTTTCATAGATTATTAAGTTAGGTGGTGATCATATCCTGAGGATTGTATTGCTGCTTGATGCTGTATTTATTAGAATTAGGTTATTTTAATGATATGCTTATTAGATTTAAGTAAGTTCTGTAAGTTAAGGATTTGATATTAAGCATGTTTTGAGGCCTATCTAGAGGAGATAGACACTACATGCATTCACGAGCACTCATGCAACATGGTTTTCAAAAGGTTAAGAAAATGGTTTTAAGCATATGTTTTAAAAAGGAAATGGAAAAGGAAACGAAATGTGAATAAACATAAATGGATGTTTTTGTGGTACGGTTGGTTAACTTTGGCACAGAAACCAAAGATAAGTAAATAGACTTTTTTGTGATCTGTTAGGTTAAGCCAACACAGAAACTAAAGAAAAAGAAAACAGAAACTGCATACGTATTTTAAAAGCTACTTGAGCATTCCATGTTTTATTTTATATCACTTACTGAGTGTTAGGCTCATTAGTTTAAGTCTTGTTGATGTAGGTATACGTTCAAGATCAGGATGATGAATAGGTTAAAGAGCAGTTGATGAAGGATTTGCAATTGCGGATTTTGTGGCTGGCTAGGCTAAAGAATTTAAAGAAAAAGAAAAATGTAAAAAGGTTTTTATTATAAGTTTTATAAAGGTTTATTATTTTATTCTCATACGTTTTACTATAAAGTCTTCCGCTGTTTTTATAAAAGAAAATTTTTAAATTTTATGAGATTTCAAAAGCTAAATCAAAGTAAAAAAAAAAACCAGGTCACTGCAGTCTTCCCCAACACCTAGTGTACCTTCCTTTCTCTTGAACACCTATTTGCAACGAACAGGTTTCTTGTCCTTTGACAATTTAACTAAGTTCCATGTGTCATTCTTCTGAAGAGATTTCATCTCCTCCTACATGACAATCATCCATTTTCCAAAATTTTTTGAACTCACTGCCTCTGAATAGGTAAACGGTTCTTTACTAGAATCTATTCTTTCAGCTACACTCAAAGCATAAGTAGCTAAATATGTTTCACCATATTTCTGTAGACGTTTAATCTCCCTTCTTGGCCCATCTTTTGTGATGGAATACTGTGATGAAACTAATACTGGTGATTGTGCAGAAATGATATAGCTTAATGATCTAAGTTGGCCTGACCTGAAGACTCAGATGTCGACCCTGATTCAATCTCAACTTCAACCTCACTACTGGATAGATGGTTAGTCTTCTCCAACAAGCCATGCTTTGTACCTGTCTTCCCCACACCTGGTCTACCTTCCTTTCTCTTAAACACTCATTTGCAACGAACAACTTTCTTGTCCTTTGACAATTTAACTAAATCTCATGTGTCATTCTTCTGAAAAGATTTCATCTCCTCCTACATGGCCATCATCCATTTTGCCAGAATTTTCTGAACTCACTACCTCTGAATAGGTAGACGGTTCTTCACTAGGAACTATGTTTTCAACTACACTCAAAGTATAAGCAACTAAATCTGCTTCACCATATTTCTGTGGAGGTTTAATCTCCCTTATTGTCCCATCTTTTGTGATGGAATACTGTGATGAAACTAATACAGGTGATTGTGCAGAAATGGTATCACCCTAATGATCTAAGCTGGCTTGACCTGAAGACTTTGATATCGACCCTGATTTAATCTCAACATTAACCTCACTATTGGATAGATAGTTAGTCTTCTCTAACAATCCTTTAGGAGGTGAATTATCAATCATAGCAATTTCATCAAATACCTTATCTCTGCTAAATCTGACGTTAGTATCCTTGTGATTCAGGAGTTGCATCAATTTCTTCTAATAATCTATTATCTAGCACTTGAGGGAAATCTTTTAGATATTTATCTAAATAATTAATAAAGTATTTCACTTCTTTTTTATCAAGAAAATTAATGAATTCCAATTTTTCCATAATGACGTCGTATATTTCTTCCGACATTTTAAATTTTTCTATTATTATTACTATTCCTATATTTTACTTGTACTATTCTCAGATTTTAATTTGTGTAAATTTTTATTTTAATTATCTGGGTATAAGTCAAAATAATCATTATCTACT